>JALMGJ010000003.1:4712500-5312500 GCA_023362775.1 Charina bottae
CCTCTTCCTGGACCCTGCCAGTCAGCAATCCCTCATGGACAGGGTCCACAACAAGCCCTCTCTGCCTGACCAGATGGGGCGGGTCGATGTAACGGGTGAGGCGGTTCCTCAGGTAACCTGGACCCATGCCATGCAGGGCTTTAAAGGTGATAACCAACAACTTGAATTGGACCCAGAAGCAAAGTGGTGCCCAATGCAGCTCGCGCAGCAATGGTATTATATCTGCCCTCCTTGGGGCTCCTAAGACTGCTCGCACGGCCGCATTCTGGACCAGCTGTAGCTTCCGGATACTCTTCAAGGGTAGCCCCATGTAGGGCGCATTGCAGTAGTCTATACGGGAGGTTACCAGGGCATGAGTGACCATTCGGAGGGACTCCTGATCCAGGAAAGGACGTAGCTGGTGCATGTATCGGACGGATTGAAACTTGCCAGGAGAGACTGTTCTGCAAGCAGGGCCGGCTCTAGGCTAAGGCCAAATACTGTAAGCCCTGGCCTATGGGTTCCAAAATTTAGGGGGCGCCAAAATCTGAAAAATACGATGAAAAAGCGAAAAGCAGTAGGTGCACTTCATGAGCCAGTGCACCCGCTCGAGGGTTAAATATAATTTTGAAGTGTAAATAGAGTGAAAATGTCTGAGAGATGTCTGAGAAAAGAAAAGAAAATGTCTGGGACTGAAAATCAAAAGAGAGCTGGCCCTATTTGCGAGTACTGTACCTGAAAGTTGATGTAGAAAGTACGGAAGATGACCTTGATGGAAATATGCAAGAACCGTTATCTAGGCAAGAGAGGCTGAAACATTTTTTTTTAAATCTGAGAAACCAGATAAAATTCAGAAGTGCCTCAGTCAGAGGCCTTCCTGATTCACTGGAGTATTAAAAAGGGGGAGGAGGTACAGCATAATTAGACTTGCAAGATTCTGTTATTAGAGCCAATCTCAATAAAGGCAGTTTTAGCCTTCCTGTAGAGTTGATTTCCTGGTCTGGTCTATCAAATGGGGCTGACAGCTTAGCCATGTAAGACTTTGAATTGGGCCCTGAAGCAAAGCAGTAGCAGTGCAACAACTGGAGCATAAGTATTATATGGCCTTATCTGCTAGCTCCAGTTAGCAACTGGCCACTGCATTTTGGACCAATTGTAGCTTCCAAGTCTTCTCCAAAGGCAGCCCATGTGTGTCAGTGGTTTAACTGTGAGGTGATTAGTATGAGGTCACTGTAATCAGGGCCTCCTGGTTCCACCCCCCACCCCCCTGCAACTGCCATACCAGCCAAAGATGGGTAGGAGCTGTGAACCTGTGAGAACCCCCAGATCATGGACTTGCTCTTTCAGGGGAGTGTGAGTGGGAAGCAAGCCAGTCCCATTTTCATTCTTAAAAGCTCTCTGTTGCTATTAAAACCAATTTCAGGCTGAGGGGGTTGTGTGTGTGGGTGCACGTGCGTGTGTGCAGGTAGTTAAGGAGAAATGGAATCAGTTTGCATCCCAGAAGTCCCCCTCTTCCATTTGCACTCTTATTTTTAAGGAAACAAACAAACAAAAATCAGCAATTCTATCAACCAAATTTCAGCTGTGTGATCCTGTATACTGAAAATGGTTTGCTGGGGTACCAGCAATCTCTATAGTCCAGACAAGTGAAGGCAAAGTGCTATTAATGGCACTAGCAATGGGAATTTGTGAGAGGACAAAAAATAGAGATCTTGTTGTCCTTGTCATTACACAAAGCCCGTGTTCTGCCTGCCTCAGCTATGTTTTACTGCTGCTTACTCCAATCTGAAGTCTATGACCACAGATTGTGTTATGGCTACTTGTTTCTAGCTGGAAGCCACTCTACAGCTAGTTGTGAGAACAAGCCTAAAGTCACCCTAGCCCTTCCAGCAAGGTTCTCTTCATTCTTACCTCCTGAAGAATAATTTTGGAATCTGCAGAATAATACTGACTTTCTTCGGAGGAGCCTCCAACTCTTGTATTCTGTATTAGTTTCTGTTCCAGGCATTGCCCCTCATCAGAAAAAGATAAATCCTGAACTAGACTTACAGCAAGATTCAGCTCGCAGATATATTTGTGATACGTATTTATGGCTTACGGGAATTGTTAATAATGTAAATGTATTACTTGGAACAGACCACCAGTTCTCCAACAGCAGAGTTTGGGAATTAGAACACTAAGATAAATAAATTGAGATGGAACATTGATTTCTGGTTACTTCACAGATACCTACTTCACAGATCAAAAATTAGATTTACGCCTTGCTATAATTCACATAACAAACATTATGGCCTCACATGTCATTCTTAGATTAGAAATAACTTGTATTGTTCCTCTATTATATTGAAACATTCCATGTTCCAAACATGATTTTTTGGAATATGATGAAATATATGCTCTTTAAAGCAGTCCCATCTTTTTTTTCAGATTTCTGTGCATTAGTGAAAACAGATGGGGCTGTTTAAGGAGCTGATTTATTAAAGCAGCTGTATCCTAATGTGTATGTAATGTGTATGGGGCGCGATGGTACAGCGGTTAAGGCGCCAGGCTTGTAGATCGGAAGGTCGCAAGATCAGCGGCTTGAGACCCTAGCCCCGCGTGACGGAGTGAGCTCCCGCACTCACCCCAGCGCTTGCCAACCTAGCAATTCGAAAGCATGCAAATGCAAGTAGATAAATAGGTATCACTTCGGTGGGAAGGTAACAGTGTTCCGCGTGCGTCATGCAGGCCACATGACTGCGGAAGCATCTTCAGACAGCGCTGGCTCTTCGGCTAACAAACAGAGATGACCACCGCCCCCTAGAGTCGGACACGACTGTGCAGGGGAAACCTTTACCTTTACTATCCTAATGTGACTCCTTCAAGCAGTATAGAGGATTGAAACATACAGTGATTTATGTTTTCAGATATTTCAGAAAACTGGACTGTTTATGTTAAATAGGTATAGTAAGCTAGTCTAGCTTGGGTTAAATGTGATTTTTAATACTGAGTAAGAGTTTAGTTTAAATCAAAGAGCATTCTCATTTCAAAGATTGTCTTTAACATGTACTTCTTATTTCTTATTTATTTATTTACTAGATTTATAAGGCTGCCCAACTCAAACAATGTGACTCTGGGCAGCATACAACAGAAAAACAAACAATAAACCAGAAATAAAACCTCAAATAACATAAAACAAACAGATTATGTAAATATAAAATACAAAATATGAAATGGCAACGGCAACCAAGCACAATAATAAAAACATCCAAAAGGGGACCCTACTCAACTGGCCCCAAATGCCTGGTGGAAAAGTCAGGTCTTAGCAGCTTTCCTGAAGTCGACCATAATTTGGGGCGGGAGAGTGATATGCACAGGGGCAACCACTGAAAAGGTATTTTTCCTAGGTCCCATAGGGGACCTTGTAATCAACTCTCCTGCTGAAGAGATTGAAAAATAGGCATCACACCACAATAGAGAACACCCTGCTCTTTTTAAGTTAATATACAACTGAAGCCAGAGATGTTTCTTTTGGGACTGACTGACAAAAAGTTGGAAAAAACTCATGGAACTTTGTTTTTATATACGATAACAGCAGCAAGACCATTATATGCACAATGGTGGAAAGATTTGACATTACCCACAATGGAAGAGTGGATGGTGAAGATGATGGAGCTTGCTGAGATGGTTAAATTGACAGCCTTGATTAGAGAAAAGACACTAAGTTTAATGCCGATTGGAAACCCCTTTTGGATTTTTTGCGTGAAACAGAAAAAAATGAAATTATGATATATGGGTTTGATGATTAGAAAAAAATAGTAGATGATAGAAAAATGAAACTTACGTTGTAACCATTGAGTAAGAGTTCAATTTAAATTTATACCTATAACTGTTGTAAAAGAAAATCAGAAGTCATTTCTTTATATTTCTTCTTTCTTTCTTTCTTTCTTTCTTTCTTTCTTTCTTTCTTTCTTTCTTTCTTTCTTTCTTTCTTTCTCTCTCTCTCTCTCTCTCTCTCTCTCTCTCTCTCTCTCTCTCTCTCTTTCTTTCTTTCTTTCTTTCTTTCTTTCTTTCTTTCTTTCTTTCTTTCTTTCTCCTTCCTTCCTTCCTTCCTTCCTTCCTTCCTTCCTTCCTTCCTTCCTTCCTTCCTTCCTTCCTTCCTTCCTTCCTTCCTTCTTCTCTTTCCCTCATCTTAAATATTAATTTCTGTTAGTTTTTATCTTTCTTGCTTAAAAATTTAATAAAGTTATTCTAAAAAAAAAGAGGAGAGGCTCATTTTGAAGAACTACAGCAGAATACCAGATAGAGCAGGTACTGTATGTGTCATGATGTGGATTGCGAACACAGCAGACAACTGGGTTTGAATTCCACATCCTGCCATTCAATTAAGGGTTAGATACGTGTAAGGATTAGAGATAGGTTGATGTAGAGTAGGGGGGGAGGAAGGGGGTGGACTGGGCACATTCCAGTGTGGTCACTAGAGAAACAGAACTGAAACAGACTGTCAAGGTCAGCACCATTCTTATCATCTGAGAATGTCTGCAAGTGAACAGAAAAGGGGAGGAGGTGAAATCAAAGAGGAAAAGTACTGGAGATTGATGACGCTGGATTGGGCTGGAACGTTAGAGAGTGGGCATGATTTAATTGAAACTATGCACGGGCTTTTCATTCGTAACTTCAACATGAATTTATGCATACTTGTTCTAATAAACAGCTTTTCCCTTTGGCTTAAATGGCTTCTGGTGAAAATGACTGATATTAGGATTTAAGGCTACGATCCTCACAGTATGCTTTGGATATGGGAATATGTCTATGAAGGTTCTCAGTCATCCAGGTGGAATTGTCTGTAGCTTGAATCATGTCAACTGGATTTCTATTTTCTCAGTGGAAACATTTCGCTCCTTATCCAAGGAGCTTCTTCAGTCTGAGCAAAGTTAGTAAGGGAATCCTTAAATATGTTGCTGTGTGACCTTACACCTGGGGCTAGGTCATGGTTATTTTTGAGATGTTATTTCTAAGTCCCTTTATCATCTAAAGAAGGATCGTTAAGATCACCATGCTGCTTGACAAAGCAGGGAGGAAAATAGGGGAAAGATTGTGCCTGAGGCCCCCACCTCTATTCAAGGAAGGATTTTCCAAGTTGGCATAAATGGATTCCTTGACCCCTCTCTCAAACCACCTATCTTCTCTGTCTAAAATGTGAACATTAATGTCCTCAAATGAGTGTCCTTTTTCCTTTAGATGAAGATAAACTGCTGACTCTGGTCCTGTGGTGTTACTTCTCCTGTGTTGGGCCATCCTCCTGTACATAGGTTGTTTGGTTTCTCCAATGTAGAGTTCAGAGCACTCCTCACTGCACTGGATTGCATAAAGTACATTGCTTTTCTTGTGTTTTGGAATTTGATCTTTGGGGTGTACAAGCCTCTGTCTCAGTGTGTTGGTGGGTTTGAAATATACAGGTATGTGGTGTTTGCCAAATATCCGTTTTATCTTTTCAGACACGCCAGCCATGTAGGGAATGACCAGGTTCTTCCGTTTACTCTGAGTCTCAGCCCTATCTGTCGCTGTTTTAGGTCTGGTAGATTTAGATTTAGTGATATTTAGATTTTGTGGATATCCAAATTGGGCCTTCACTAAATCTAAATCTACCAGACCTAAAACAGCGACAGATAGGGCTTTGGATATGGGTTTATCCTCCAGCTTGTCCATTGTTCACCTGATTTATTTATTTTAAATATTTATGAGATCTATCTAGAAGATCTCATGGCAGATTATATTCCATTAGAAAGCAATAAAAACCCTAAAACTAAGTAAAAAATAACAGAAGGGTGGTCCACGTTACAATCTTGCTACCACTTCCTGCATTACCAACAGCTTCTGAGCAGTTGTCAAGGGCAGACTTGTTAAAAATAAATTTAAGTTGTAAGTACAGTATATTCTTTTAAACTTTTACTGATATATTTCATTAATAAAGGTATAGAAACTTTTTTTAAAAAAAGAGAGAACACCCTGCTCTTTTACCTGTTGTGACTGAACCAACGATGGGCTCAGAGCTGACAAGGCCATGCACAGCCACCAGGGACATGATATATTCTGTGGATGGTTGTAGACCCGACAAAGCAGCATGTCTCTTCATAGGGTCCAGCATCACTTCCTTGGTTTCCTCTTTATCTTTGGGGCTGTAGTTCAATATCAGCCTATCTGCTGGAGGTGAGGGATCATTCCACGTGATGTTCACGCTGGAGGAAGTTACATGAGAAAAGTGAAGTTGTGTGATTGGTCGGAACCCTAAAAATAAGAGCAGAGAATAGAGCTGTAAATGTGAAAATGGATATGAAATGTAATGATAAAGTTAGGTGTGTTCATCAAATAATCAGAGACAGTTTTCATTAACATAGAAATAGGGCAGGGCTAAAAGCTCAAGGCCATATGCATACCGCAAAAGCTTGAGTGTGAGTATGTGAAACCTTGCATAAATTATCATGATACATTAAGGATAATATTAACCCAGTTTAATTAATTAATTAATTTAAAATAGGGTCAAAAGTGCCTCTCAGCTAAGAAAGGTTACAATTAAGATGAAGGGAATTTATCTTTGGAATGTATCTCGCGAGCACTCTTGAATTTTAGCTCACTGATTTGAGAAATTACTGTTCCGAAATCAATTATTCCGTACAAAAGGAGAGGCCAAGGTACAGTAGGCTGCAGCTCATGAGGAACAGGGATGTGGGAAAAATTAAGTGTGTGTGTGTACATGCACACGGACATTCAGATACCCAGTGCGTGGGAGCAATCTTCCAAATAGGAGAGGGCTTTGTCCAAGACAAACCATCTGCACCAACCAAATGTGACATGGGATGCTTAGATAGCCATAAAACAACAATGGAAGGCTTTTGAGATGACCCTCAGTACCCGATTAATATAATCTGACCGTTCTTTAATACCTGTGAAGGCATCCACTGTGCTTTCCAAGCTTTGCTGTCGGCCCCTTTCAGCAATGACCGAGATAGTATATTCAGTGCCAGGTTCTAAGTCTGAGAGTGTAAGCTCAGACTTATCTTTAGCAACAGTAACCTCAGATGCCATTCCTGAAGCTTGCATGAAGATGACCCGGTAATGATCAATGGGACCCTTGGCTTTGGTCCAGGACACAGAGATGGATGTTTCTGTGGAAGCTGTCACAATCAGGTCGTGAGGGCTGTCGAGCTCTGTGGCAGCAGAAGGATATGTAAAAAGGCAGAAAGTAACAATGGCTTGGAATGGATTCACCTGCGAGATACGAACTAAATTAATCTTTGAGTTTTATGCCGATTCTAGGTTATTATTTCGTTTTCATGCCTATACATTTATCTAAATGTTAGTTTAAATCACCTGAGCCATTTGAGGAACACAGCTGGAATATGAAATGATAGATACACAGATTCCAGAACAACAGATTATACTAGAAAGTCTGTCATGAAGACAATGCATAAGAACATTCCCATTGAAAATGTATTTAAATGTGAATATGACTTGAGAAGTAGGATAGGAATGTCTGTCTCTTTATAGAGTTTCTATCTGTTTCTATATAGAGAACACAGGCAAAACCCTCCATAGTAGCCATTAGCTGTCATGTCAATAGTTTCTAGCTTAAAAAGATCAACAGCTACACCTCTTTCCTACCACCAAACTTGGCCCTCAACCATTTGTGACCACAACTAGTGGCATTTTTCCATCAGAGCTATAAATAATAAAATATTAAATTGCTGTCAGCCAGCTGTCTTTTAATTGTCTTTCAGAACTTTTATATATAAGGGGTGAGTTTGCACAACAGGGTAGAATAAGAACTCATACACACAGCAACTGAAATGTGCTTTTCTCCCATCCTTGAGATGTTAGGAAGCACACCAATAAAGAAACCATTGTTCCCACAGCTGATGGTGGTCGTGTTGCTGCCCTTACAGAATGTAATGTTGGATTCTTTCAGGGCAGTGTTTGGTGGGTTCCTGGTTGACCTATCCCCTCTCACTTAGCCTTTTGTGTATTCTGTATGGAAACAAATCACCCACTGCTGTCCTGAACATGTGGTGTGGTTGGGATGAATGTGCTCTATTAAAAATGCCCATTTCCCCTTTGCTGTGTCTCATCCCACAGCATTTCTCCCTCAAAATCACTTCCCTTTTATGGGAAGGGGATAGTTTGTCTTTTTCTTCAATGTGGATGGAGGGGCCAGGGCAACCCCCCTACCTCAAATGCCCAATACTATACCGAAAGGGGAGATGAAAGATGGAAACATTCTGGAGGGAGCCCTGCCAGTCTCTGAAGAAGGGAAGGAGCCGGTGCAGCTTGGCTCTTGTGCCACAGTACTACTTCCCTCCTACATGCCTTCCTTGTTGAAAGCTTTCCATGGATGAAGAGACTGGCAGCTGCAGTTAGTGGCTCTGACTCTGGGTCTCCAGCCCCCACTATACTGTATTGTATAAGAGCCATCCAGACATAAAGCCCTTGAGCTAGATGGGAGGAAGCAGTCCTGCAAAGGGCTAGTTGAAGCCCAATAGACTGCCAACTTCTGAAGGCTTCTCCTCTGTGTAGGTCCACACGGAAAGTCTTCTGCCGAAATAACAGGGAAAGCAAAACCCCTTGGACCTGCTTCAGCCTGTCTCAGCAGCAGACTGCCTGTGAGATAGTGGCTGTGTTGTGAGGACATGTCCTCAGCAAGCAGTAAGTGAGGTGTCTTTGTGCTGCAGTAAGAAGACTCTATTATGCAGTGACCTGTGCAAATAAAAACGTCATTGGCGTTGTTTGATTTTTTAAAAACATGTAGAGGATCTTGTAGTGGGTTATAGCCATAAACAAAATAAATCAATAAAACCAATGATTGATAGATAGACAGACAGACAGACAGACAGACAGACAGACAGACAGACAGACATCCCTTCAAGTCAGTCTTGACTCTTGGACAAATCTCTGCAGTTTTCTTTTCTTGGCAACATTTTTAGAAGTGGTTTGCCACTGCTTTCTTCCTTGGGCAGAGAGACATCCAAGGCCACTCAACTGGTTTCATGCCTAAGGCAGGACTAGAACAGACAGTCTCCCAGTTTCTAGCCCAGTGTCTTAATCGTTGCACCAAACTGGCTCTTAGGAAAAACAATACATTAATTTGAAACACAATAATTAAGGACATGACACGGACAGAGAGGCACTTATGGGTCAAAAGACACGGACAGGCTGTGGATATTAAGTACTGAATGGGAAAGGCCAAAGCTAATGTTTCACCTGATGCCAAAAGACAAGTAATGTCATTGCCAGCTCAGCCTCCAGGGGAGAAGCATTTGTAAAGTTAGGGTACCACAACAGAGAAAGTCCTCTCCTGCATTCCACATGAAAACAACTTACATCAATGCAGGCTTGAGGTTCAGATGGTGTGACCTGAGTTTTTCTGCCTAATTGATCAATCAATTTCCCTTCTCCCTAATCTGAAACAGCTCTTAAAAGTAAAAAAAAAGGTAAAGGTACCCCCCGCACATTTGTGCAGTCGTGTCCGACTCTAGGGGCCGGTGCTCATCTCCGTTTGTTAGCCAAAGAGCCAGCGTTGTCCGAAGACGCTTCCACGGTCATGTGGCCGCATGACACGCGCGGAACGCTGTTACCTACCCACCGAAGTGGTACCTATTAATCTACTTGCATTTGCATGCTTTCGAATTGCTAGGTTGGCAAGAGCTGGAGCTAGTGCAGGAGCTCACTCTGCACGCAGGGCTAGGGATTCGAACCTCCGAACTTGCAATCTTCCGATCAACAAGCCTGGCGTCTTACCCGCTGAGCCACCACGCCCCTGTCTCTTAAAAGTACAAGTCCCTAAAATATAGTTTGGCAACCCTAATGATCCAAGCATACAGCGCAATCAGCCAAACCTAATATGGGAAAGAAGTAGAGTTGAGCAACATTGATAGAGCAGTGTGATCTAAAAATCAATATTTTGAGATTCTAAGGCGGGCTTTGATATTTGCCACTCTAATCACTATATAAATATCAAATAAAGGCAAAAGCTGTTTGCATTGAATTACCAGCTGTAAATACTTCCCCATGTGTAAAATGTCAGTTTGCTTATGGGTCTATAAAAATAGAAGATCTTTAACCCTATTCTCCCCAATACACACAGAAATGGAGGCTATATCAGAGTTCTTCCCCAGATCTGTACTGTTTTATTACGTACATCTGCTGTTAATTCAGAGACAGAGACAAAGAGTTCTTAAGAGCATTCTCATGAGTATGAATGACAGAAGCTTGGCAGTATTCCTCCTTAAACCCTTCAGCTTCTTGTTCCCATATGTATTTGTTCTCATAAAGAAAAGTAAGGAAGTCAGACGTAGAAGAGGAGAATCTGAGAGAGCACATGTTGCTATTTCCACTGAGAGAAAGAGAGAGGATTCAAAAATCCTTTGCATGTGACTCAGCAGGGAAGATAGAGTGAAAGCTGCAAACATTTGGTTCTGTGTTAAAGGTAATGTTTCCTTGGCTGAATTGACTATGTGGAATCAGACATGCTGTTTTCTCGGCATTAAATGGATATGGTTTGCCACTGCCTTTTTTCTAGCATGTTTCCCCCCCAATTTTCTGGTCTGGTCTATGGTTCTGCTTAGGTTGACTAAGTGCCGCGATCTGCTTCTTTTAAAAGAAAAAGTTCATAAAATCCATAGAGTACAGACAGTAATCTGAAAAAGTTTTACCTGAAAGCTTCTGAGCTTTATCAAATTTCAGTGACAATGCAGCAAACTCTCAAGAACATGGTTTTCATCCCCCCCGCCCCAGAGAGAATAAAAAAAGGGGGTAGAGGGAGACTTTCCACATTTTTCTTTGTTTTTTTTCTTCATATTGCACATTCTGGAACTGTACATATATGCTCTAGAAGTATCATAAATCAACAAATCCTCAATGTTATCTGCTAAACACAGGAGAGTTGGTATAGGATTATTGTAAGCAAATGTACAACAATCAGGTGGTGCCAGTTCTATTGTAGAGACTGACCCTTTCTCAGGGGGCTAGATTGCATGGCTAAGTATACTCCTGGGATACTGCCCCCCCCCCCAAAAAAAAACACCACAGGAAGCACTGAGCCCTGCTTGCTATAAAGGACAGCAGAATGACCTGCCCCACCATACGAGACATTATCTAGACCTTGATGATCAAACAGTAAAGCATTACAGAATGAGTTGACTTGAGGGTCATTAAATTTTGTATGTTGTCATTTTTAACTGCAGAAATTATTCTCATATGGAAGACCAGAATGTGGGACAGATGTACGTCTTTATCTGCTTGCAAGTCACACTCAGGGTTACTTAACATACACTGAATATTCTCTAGCAGCAACTGAGGGAGAGGAAGCATCAACTCTTGTCTGTGCTAAGCAAATCTATTACAGTACTACAGCATTTTTGACAGGTAGCTACCCAGCTATGGCTAACAAATTTCTAACTAAGAAATGCACATGCTCTCCGGCCATGTTTTCATATCATGCCTGAAGAAAGTTAAGATGCAAGTTCACTGGGATGTACAGTATATTCTGTCTAAATATGGACTGATTGTGCATCACCTATTTGGGATATATTTCTCTTGTCATTTTTAAAGTGAGCCAGAAATATGGGGAGAGAAAATCTAATCTCCTTGAGGTAAGGTAGTGTTTTTGTGCTGGCTCACCATAATGTTTTACCATAGCTGGTCATGGAAGGTAAATTTTATAATATCCCTATGGCATACTGGATCTGCCCTTGTGGTTCAGAGGAGGTTGAAACCCTGAGTCATGTTCGTTTGCTCGTTTTACTGAGGTCCTTGCGCTACCATCTCTCTCAATTTTTGACTAATAAACAAAGTAAGTCTGGTATAGTTTATACTTCTTTTTTATTGGCAGCAAATAGAGCTGTTCCTCTTCATATGGCCAAATTTTATGCTGCAGCATGTTGAATCTGCCAAATGACTCTTCAAGGATTGGGTTAGTAATGAGTAATTTAAGCTCTGAGCTTTATCTAGATCTTGCCAGCATGCTTTTCATGCTAATGTTTTGCTTTGTTGTGTTCTTACTTTGACTGCTCAATGGCTGTAATAAAAATTTCCTTCCTTGCTTAGGGAAAGAAAGTACCAACTTTCCTCTTAGAATTTCTGAAGAAAGTTCAGAGCAGTCCTTAAGTGTGGCTGAGAATCCTGGAGTTGGGCAGAAAATATAGTTTTGCTCCATAGTTGCTTTTAAATTAAACATATTTCCAATTAAAAAATTATTCAGATACCAATATGAAGCCAAAATGAGTTATAAACAGCTCCTGGCCCAACAATTACATCATCACTGCACTGTAGACTGAAGGCATCTAAACATGGCTGCTGTCTTGGTATCAAAGGTAATTCTCATAAAGCAAGAAGCACCCACAATCCTCCAAGCCTTGAACATCTTTTGAAGGGTTTTGACCTCCATCATTCCAGCTGCAATCTGTTAGGAATATGAGGTTATAGTGATGCCTGCCATTTGGAATTTAGCAGACTCGAAATCTTGAATGCCTTTCAGCATACAGAAACTGTGCTTTTCATCATCGCGATGGCCTCATTATCTTCATCTATGGGCTAAATGTCCATTATCCATTCTGCTGCAAGATAATTTTACCCCATGTGAGTGCAAGAGAGGGATGGCTGGACAGACATGTCAGGCTGCAGGTCTTCCCAGCTTTCTGGAATTACTTCCAAAGGTTCACTTTGTTGAGGATTGGTTTCTGTTTAGCAAGCAAAGAAGTGAAGAGATTATCTTGTGGGTTGGTAAATCCATGTCACTGGCATTGGAGCTTGTAGTGTGGAGAAAAGTGGTTGTCAAAAAGCCAGGGAAAGGTCCTTAGTAATGAGGTCCAAAGGGCTCTTTTGGAGCAGCTTCAGGATGGTTGAAATAGCTGCAGGCATGCTCTGATCGGATTGTTTGCAGAGTTCCACCAAGAGCAACTGTTTACCTACCCTTCTAAATAGTCTAGATTAAATATACTTAGGTAAAGGTAAAAAGGTTCCCCCCGCACATTTGTGCAGTCGTGTCCGACTCTAGGGGCCGGTGCTCATCTCCGTCTGTTAGCCGAAGTGCCAGTGTTGTCCGAAGACACTTCCGCAGTCATGTGGCCGCATGACGCGCGCGGAACGCTGTTACGTACCCAGCGAAGTGGTACCTATTAATCTACTTGCATTTGCATGCTTTCGAATTGCTAGGTTGGCAAGAGCTGGGGCGAGTGCGGGAGCTCACTCCGTCACGCGGGACTAGGGATTCGAACCTCCGAACTTACAATCTTCTGCTTGACAAGCCTGGCGTCTTACCCACTGAGCCACTACGCCCCTTATGCTTAGCATATTAAATATGCTTACCATATGCTAAATATGCTTAGACTTTTCTTCGTGTTGTTTGTAAAGGAAGTTTTCTTTTTCCTCAAATGGCAACAGCTATTTGGACATTGTATTCAGAAGAAAACATTGTTGTTGCCATATAGTGTTACTCCCCCCCCCCCCCCATTACCTATTGGGGAATATTGATTTCCTGGCAGACCTTCATTCAGTCACTATTTTCATTTCTGACAACATCACCCACAAAAACAAAACTAGCAGTGCAACAGAGGTATGTAGTCTCCCTGGGATCCACAGCACAGCACAGTACAAATAGCCATGGAGGAACAGAGCCCAGTGGCCAGGCAGGAGTGGGTGGCCCCACAGCACACCCACCAGGCCAAATCTAGTCCAGCAGATCCCAAACCTCAAAGGCTCCTTCTCCATATCTTATGGATTGTCTGGATGGGAGGTCTTCTGCCACATGGCTGGGAAAATACTGCTTTCCTGCCAGGACACTTTGGACAGGCTTCAGCCTGCGTCAGCAATGGATGGCAATAAAATGGAGGCGACATTGTCAGGACATTTAATTGAGAAATGGCAAATGGAGAATCGTTGCCCTGTGGCAAGCAGGCTGTCTGGATGAGCACTAAAACCATTCCAAAATAGAACACGGCCAGATTTTGGCACCATCCTTAAAGAATCCAATCTTACCAATCGAAGAGAATATTTGTAGCCCAGGGTTGAACTGTGGAGTCCTTGGTGCTCTCTGAGCCTTGTTGTTTTCTTGCAGACATTTCATTGCCAGACTAGGCAACATCTTCAGTGTGAAAAACTTTTTCGGACTCCACAATCCAATCTTAATTCTTGAGCTGAGCTCCTTGAAGGAAAACTATTACATGGGAAGAGAACTGCCTATCTCTAGATAGTCTAGAATGAACCTGGAACCAAGATAACTGCAGCAATATTCTAGCTTTCTTTTAATCCATTACCTCAGCCTGTTGCACCAGTAAATTTCTTTCATTTGAGGGCATATACTAATAGACAACTCAACTAAGAATAGATCCTTATGTATAGGCTGACCATATTTCCTTGAGAGGAAAACAGGACCCTAACCTACCCATGGCTCGCTGGACAAAGTGGGCATGCGCGTGTGTGTGGGTGTGCGGGTGCGTGCACCCGTGTGTGTGGGTGTGCGTGTGGGTGCAGGCGCGCTTCACCGCAGGAACTTTCAAAAATGGGACAAAATGGATATTTTTCTTAAAACGACGGGACGGTTGGGAATTGTTTAGAAAATGGGAGTGTCCCGTTCAAAATGGGACGTGTGGTCAGCCTACTTATGTAGCTAAAACAACATTATCCTACAAGATGGAAACAGCAGCTTTTCAGAGACGTAAAAATATTACAAAGGGAAAGAAAAATGAAATAAAGGAAATCAAAGAAAAGGGGAAGATCCAAATAGCTCAGTAAGGATTAAGGATGCTCAGTAAACACAGAATGTGCCTGTTGTGGAGGCAAATGTACTACCCCAAACAAGGCATCATTAACTGGCTGGAACTCTAAATGCGGTAACATTCTGTCTCATTTTTAATATAGTAAGTAAATGGATTCATTATTGTAACCACAGGTAATAACAATATAGCAGAGCATAGAAAACACTAAAGTGAAATAACAGTAAACGAAAGTAGAAGATTATAAAAAACGCTGGATATAGGAAAACTGGATAAAGATAAACTCAGGGCTACAGTTAAGAACTTAAAATTCTGTAAGTTTAAATGACAACAAAGTAAAATAGCAATCTGACTACTAACAGTTGGAAACACATCTGCAAGGAGATAATTCAACAGTTCAAGGGTCCAAAGCCTTAAATTCACTTAGCACCAGAAATTTGGCCCTGATCTCATCATAAATGGGGCAGTGGAGGACACAGAGAGTAATGTCCTCCACTTGACTGGCACCACAGTAACAGAGATGCTGTTCAACAGGGCGCTTACAAAATCTCTGTTGGGGTTTTGATATACCCAGGAATTTACAGTTAGATATAAATTATACCAGAGAGGCTTGATATCTAGGTGAGAGGGGAAATATTCTGCAAGTCATCCAATTAGCAGCCATTGTTGTAGTGATGATGTGTCAGTGTGTGACTCATACAACAGGTGCTAAGAGTTAAGTTGGGTGTGGTGGATAATGAGAGTGACCTATAAGGTGATTGGTCAGTTTGTATATATGTATAAGCAGATGAATTCTGTATTCTTTCTTCTCATTCTACCTCTCGTATGCTGTATCGTTGGTGTATCATTTGTTACCCGTGTGGAAGTGATCTGTAAATAAGTATGTATATAAAGTAAATAGGCTATTTTATATAATCTCTGTGTGAGTGTCTATTTACTATACAGACTAAGGATCACTGGTGTCTAGTGAAAGAAGCAGGCCGCTCCATCCGCTCGCCCTGACAATCTCCCTTCAAGATATGCCAAAGGCATGGTCTGCAGGAGGAGGATGTAAAAGCCTTTCTTAGTGGGGCACAGGGGAGAGGCTTCTGTGGTTTTTTTTTTTTATAGTAATGATACCAGGATGAAAATTTAGATGATTGCACTGCAATAGCATATTCATTGGCACCCCTTTCAGGAAGCCCAATATTTTCTCTGTTCCAAGAGTTAAGTTCCTCCAAGGGGGGTTGGGGATACTTTTGTAGGCTAGGCAACAAAAGTTTGGTACATTGATTCCCAACAACAAAACTTGGCAAGGTGGGATTCTTGAAGGCTTTCTAGTTTCCTATAATGCCCCAATAGTGCAAGATGTATTCTAAAGTCAATGGAAGGTAACCCTACCTTCATCCTTAGATAAGAAGGTGGAGTATCACTTTTAATATATACAGTATGTCACTCACCAGTCCTTGCATTCATTGTGGCCGGAACACTCTGCTTACTATTCATTACAGCTGAAATCCCAATTCCATATTCTGTTCCTGGCACCAAGTCTGCACAAGGAAACATGCAACAAAGTATAGGTGAAGCAATGAGGCGTAATGATTTCCATATATGTAATGTTTCCTTTTTTGTCTGACTTCATAGCCTGCTACTTTTTGACACAGCAACTGCGGTTGCCTGAATATTTTACAAAGCCATTATTTGAATATTTTGCTGAGATTTGCAGCTGAGATACAAACAATGGAAGAATACAGCAAACAATTTGAATTATTGTGCAACATCTGTTTTCTTCCAAAGTAAAGCAATTCAGTTCAGATGTCTGAAAAATATCAGTGTTTTATAAACCTATATGACTTTAGAAGCTGTTGCCACATTGCTCTTCTTTTCTTTCTTCTACAAAAATGGTTATCCAGGATCAATGCTCAGAAGGATCTTGATGATGTGGAGCATGTCCAGAGAGACTCTCTTTCTCTCTTGCCTTGTACAGAAAAGTTAAACAGCTCTTGGCACGTCTATTGTAAAACAAAACTGGGTAGACTTTGTAAAACAAAACTGGCTTATCTGGAATCTACTTTGGGTTTTGGTAGGAACTTCAGATTTTTCAAGCCAGGTAAAATGAAAAATTGTGGCTCCAGGTGGTAACAAAACACTTAAAAAATTTAAAAGAGCATTTCTGGACAATGCTCAGCCCAGGCATTTATTTTCAGCACTGTAAATAAGCATGCACATCTGGTGTTAATCCTGGTGGACAATAGAAAAGCCAAAAGACCAGAACACTGCCTCACCAACAATCATCACCCAGATATGCAAAGATTAACACCAGGATTAACACCAGATGAAAAATCAAACAGTACACTAGACCTTAATCAAGGAACTATTAACTCAGTCAATCAACCAAGCAGTAAACAACAGCCCAATCAAGGAACTCCCAAGGACAGAACAACACCCCCACTAACACAAGCAGGGCAAACCACTGTATATAAACTGAGAGCAAACACCACTCCCTTTTTGCACTGAGGATGTTGCCTAGTCAGGCAATGAAACGTATGCAAGAAAACATTAAGGCTCAGAGAGCACCAAGGATTCCATAGCTGAAATAAATAAATAAATAAATAAATAAATAAATAAAGCTAAACATAGTATTTGCTTATTTAGAAGTTTTATATCCTTCTTTTCCCTGCAAAATGCCATTCAACACAGCTAGTAATTCCTTGCCCTCCTTTATCAGATTACAAGCATTTGTCTTATCTGGATTAAGCACTAATCTATTTTCTTTCATCCACAACAATATTAGAACTGTTTCTGGATTTGAACAATTTATTGGATTTGAACCCTGGAGGATTTTATCCATGGGTGGAAAGATATTGCCTAGAGCCCCAGTTAATCCAAGTAAAAAGAAGGATATATCTAATAAACCAGTTTCTCATGGTCAGATCTTGGAAGACCTGCTGCTAGTCTGCTATCAAGCCTTTATATTATTGTTATTAGAACAGTTCTAGACACCATTATAAAACTATACAATTTATTTATTTATTTATTTATTTATTTATTTATTTAACTTATATGACCGCCCTTCTCCCCCAATGGGGAACTCTGGGCAGTTTACAATAAAACTGATTTAAAATAGGGAATAAAAATATAAAATCACAATTAATTAATACAATAAATAATTATAAAATCCAGTTGGCAAATTAGCTTAATAAAAGGAAGGACATTATGGAAGTAACCACCCCCATGAGGAACTATTATTTCCTCCTTCCCATGCTAGGCGACAGAACCAGGTCTTCAGTTCTTTCCTAAAGGTCGGGAGGGAGGGGATCTGCCTCAACTCTGGGGGCAAGATGTTCCAAATTGCAGGTGCCACCACAGAGAAGGCCCACCTCCTAGACCCCACCAGATGACATTCTCTTATTGATGGGGTTCGTAGCAGGCCCTCTCTGAATGATCGGGTGGGGCGGGTCGATAGTATGGGGATAAGACGGTCCCTCAGGTATTCTGGCCCCATGCCATGTAGGGCTTTAAAAGTGATGACCAACACCTTGAATTGTACCCAGAAGCAAACCGGCACCCAATGCAGCTCGCGGAGCAAAGGTGTTATATGCGCCGATCTTGGTGCCCCTAGAATTGCTCGGGGGAATATCCACAAGGGGTCAATTTATCCAGTTAATTCCTATAGGGTTGAAGAGGCATAGGGTTAAACTAATTCCAACTAGGCAATCGTGTAACAGGAACACTCAATCCCACCCAGTGAGTTTACAATTTTGCCTATCAAGGAAAAGAGCTGGAGAGAAAGAGCAGCTGAAAAAGCAAAGCTTGCCATATCAGGAATCACTGCAAAGGTTGCCAGAAGAACACACCTCCCACATACTGGGTATCCAAAGTGCCCAAGCCACAACTACTACTGCCTGGTGGGCAACAGGGAATGGCTGGTGATGTCATGAGTCTTGCTGGTACTCTCTTGCTCAAGCCTCATGGGATGCTAGGCGCTTCCTGGAGAAAGATGATGCAGATTCTGTACAATGGTGGCTTTTGCGCCAGTTGGTGTGATGGTTTACTACTCAAACCATCAGTAAGCATATCTGCTTCAGTTAGTGGCTGACCTGTTAACTATATGGTGGTAAGAGGGCTTCTCTGTTTACAGCAGGGGTCCCCAAACTCTTCAGCTCATTGACCCCTCCATGAAGTTTCAGACTGTTCATCAACCCCCAAACAGATATTATACAGTATGAAAATAATTTAATAAATACTACTTTGGTACTATGGTACTATGAATAACAGCCACAATCGCAACCCCTTAGATAGTCCCATTGACCCTTGGGGGTCGATATTGACCACTTTGGGGAACCCTAGTTTACAGGAACTTCCAGTCCAAAATAGAAGATCTTTTTCATGACAAATCCTGTGCAATGGTCAAATTTATGAAATAGGTGTTGTTGTCAAAAAATATGTACTTAACTAAACAACAAATGCATGTGATTTATAATCATATATTTTATTGTAGCTTTGCCTCACACTGGAGAAATTCCTGCAGATGAGCATAAAACTCTTGGCTATCTGCCTGCTGAGTCAGCTATTCAGGTGCTAACTCTTTATAGGCCTCTTCAAGCTTCTGCTTTTAGTTATGCATTTATTTGTTGCATGTGATTGTTGATTATGTAAACCGCCCAGAGTCCCCTTCAGGGGAGATGGGGCGGTGATATAAATTGAAAAATAAATAAATAAATAAATAAATAAATAAATAAATGTGTCTCTTGCCTTTTTCTAGCACTCTCCTTCCCATTTTATTATTTTTGGGTTACCAACTATGGCTGCAAAACTTTGGAGGACCAACTGATGACAGCAAAGAGTGATGAGTTTTCTGATTCTTGTAGCTGTTACCTGATGAACAACCAGATTTGCATAGACCAGATGTGGTTGTTCAGTCCTAATTTTATCCTTTGAATAACCCTACAAGATAGATTAGGCTATAAAATTGGCCCAAAATTACCCAGTGAGCTTTCATGACCAAAAGCACCTCTGTGAGTTTTGGTCTGGAACCTGTGCGATTACAGAATGTTGACTGGTTTTCAAAGCTGAAGCTTTTTCCTTTTTTCCCTGAGTTTGTTGCAGTTTATTTGAAGGTGGAGCAGAGTTTGAGTTTTCTTCTCAATTCTTCAGTTCTGCAGAGCTT
This sequence comes from Charina bottae, assembly GCA_023362775.1. Classification (NCBI taxonomy): domain Eukaryota; kingdom Metazoa; phylum Chordata; class Lepidosauria; order Squamata; family Charinaidae; genus Charina; species Charina bottae. The sequence goes on from JALMGJ010000003.1 coordinate 4,732,373, forward strand.
GCTGATGGTTCATTTTCTAATGGTAGCTGATGAGTAACCCTACCACCAGGCTTCTGGACTCTCACCTTCCTGCTAGTAACATGTCACTTTCAGAGGGTTTTAAATGCACTGGAAGAACAGTAGCATGGCAGCCTGATTTGTCCTCATGTAGTTTCTTATCATAACACGGATGGCAGTCGTAGCTAGCAATTTATTTTGTTTATTTTTGCATAGAATGGACCAGAAGGAATTTTTCTTTCTCTGGGACTTGCAGCAGCTCAGAGGGCAGAGCACCAATTGTACAATTATTTATTTATTTTCTATCCCACCTTTATTATTTTTATAAATAACTTAAGGCGGCAAACATACCTAATACTGTAGTCGAAGGCATGACAGCCCTGTGTCAAAATACAATATACCAGTTCTCCTTTTAGTGTTGTGTTGCAATTGCAATTGGGACCACAAAACGCAGCATCCACACCAGGATAAAAGAACATGAAAGACACTGCAGACTACAGCAACCTGAAAAATCTGCAATAGCTGAACATGCTCTCAAACAAACTGGTCACCAAATCTTATTTGAAAACACAGAAATACTGGACAACACCAACAGCCACTATGTTAGACTATACAGGGAAGCCATTGAAATACATAAACACCAACACAGTTTCAATAAAAAAGAAGAAAGCTTAAAGATCAGCACTATCTGATCTTTAACTACTATACAATTCTATCTGTGCTTCTTGTCTTGTTTTTTAACATTTTTTAAAAAGCTTTACATTGGTCTTGGACTCATGCAGTTTTCGAAGAGGAAATTGTCTGCTGTAAAGTAGGGTGATATAGCAGAGTAACTGTACAGTATTACCACTTCACATGTTTTGTTTAGTGTGTCATGTGATTCTCTGCATCATTACCTACAGTAATATAGATCCACAAGGTATAGTAAAAAAAAGTCAAGATCATGGATGTAATGGTGCGATTGAAGCTTCACCTGGTTTGTATGTGCATTGCAGCCTTTGCAGCCACCATCTTGACTTTTTTGACCACACTCTGTGGATACTGATGACCTGATAACAGCTGAGAGAAATGACTGTGGGCAATCATGAAGAACTTAGCATTTCTTACATTGGGAGTGAGGGTTTCTGAATAAATGGGTTTATGTCAAAGAGTTGGTTCGAAAACCTTTTTCAATCTGGCATTTGGGGATAAAGAATAGAGGGCAATTAGCTGGAAGTTATTGGTGATATTAAATATATCAGTAGAATCAAATATACATTTTCTGACAGTCACCTGAATTAAATGGCATGGAAAGACAAGTTCACATTTGAGCCGTGAAACTCAGTGAGTAACCTTGTGCCAGTCGCTCTCTCCGTCAACCTAACCTACTTTACAGGGCTCTTGTGAGGATAAAATAGGAACAGATCCATATACACTGTCTTGAATTCCTCAGAGGAAATCTTAAATGATTCCAACTAGCTAAAAGCTGTAATTTTTAATGGTGACTTATTTAACAGTGATCCAAACAGTAGATCATTTGTCATTTTCCCCATGCCTCAGAAATAAAAATAAACCTGTGTTCTTTGCTAATTTGCCTGCTCCCATGGAGAAAATCTATCTACTGGTATGTGATCACTAAGAGTCAACACCAACTTGATGGCACACAATCAGTCAATCATTCAATCAATCAATCATCTGACAAGCTGCGTAGACCCTGTGTCCTTCTTTTGAAAAGGCAGATTTGACAAGTGAGGTGGGTGAGAAATGGCTCCACATATCTTCTTGTAATCACCCGTAAGATGTTGGAGCAGTGAATGCTTTGGCTGTGCTATCGGCAAATTCTGGAAGTGGTAGTCCCAACTCCTCCGGAGGGCACATGACTGAGGAAGCCTGTTTTAGATATTCTGCTCAGTAGAAGCCTACTGTCAAAAATGACAGCCCTGTGTCAAAATACGATACACCGGTTCTCCTTTTAGTGTTGTGTTGCAATATGGCCTGTTTTCCTGCCCCCATTCCATGACATGGGATACTCCCACAGCGTGAGGCTATAGGGAGCATTCCCAGTGGGAGGAGGATGGAGCACAACTTTTCAAGCAGTCCTTCTCAAACCTTTGGCAGTCCTGGACCACCATGATAAATAAATATTTGGAAAATGTAGAGACCACAAAATTAAGCAAGCACCCCCTCTCATTTCCTCCCCTTAATTGCATGAGAATTCACATTTGTTGGCAAAAAGATAATGGTTGTAGCTGCCTTCTCATCCCCCCACCCCCCGCATTTTAAAATTGAGATTCATAGTCAATAACTGCATTTGAGACCTGTTCACTATTGTCAGTTTTCTGCCATTTTAGTATTCCTGTTGTTACTTATATGATCACTTGTATGCTTCAGTGAACTAGTTTTCAGCTGTACTTACCTATTTTCATGAATCAGCTGACTGGCACTGATTGAGGGGAGGCCGTGGCAGAAGCAGCAAGCAGGCCCTGGGCTAGCCAGCTGACTGGCAGAGAATGTATGGAGGATAACATCTAATTTTGCTGTCAAAAACTTATTTCAGCAGAGACAAAGAGTATGCCTGCCACAAGCAGCAGTGGGCCCATCTTGCCAGCTTCCATTCATTTACAAACTATTTTCTGTTTCCAGACATAATTGCCACATTCAGACAACTATTCAAGGCTTCATAAAACAGACGTGGATGAATGCTGTCGCCATGTGCTTCCCTTCTTTCACTTGCTAGCTTTGGTACAAAGGTTCCGGCTTGCAATGAGCTAGTTTCCCATTGGCTAAATGTCAGTAAACGCAATGGGGAAATAAGCCAGGATTGTGATTATTTTTCTTTCTTTTAACCAATATTAAACCAGGCTTTCAGGTTTGGATGTTAATAGGAAGAGAGGGTCAGAGAATGTGTGTGGGTCCACAACTACACAAATCAGATGGAATGAAACCACTGCCTACTTTATTGATTTGAAATTCGTGATAGGGAGAGGTGTTGATTCTCAATACCATTTTGTCCATTTTAGGTTGATAAAATTGGACGTTTTGGAAAAGAATAACCACTTCTTGATTGTTATTCAAAGCTGCTACTGTTGTCGTTTATAATGGTAAAATTTAGAGAGAGATAGCACATCCAGGATGGCTTTATTTGTTACCAAACTGATTTGACATCTAACATTTTCATTTGAGTTTCTTATTTATGAGGCATAAATGAAACGCTCAATAATTAATGATAGAAACCAGCTTCTCCCTGCGTGTTGTGGAGCTATAAGTATCCAGCAGCCTGCAGGAAGCTTGCCCTGTGGTTTCTAGCACATCAGGGGAGACAGCAATTTAGTTAATTTCCAGCCAATCCATCATCTATTATCATTATTGGATCAAAGCAGATCTCACTGGCTCTTTGTCCGCATTTTAAAAAAGTATTTCTTTACTGAATGGATGCTGGCAATTTCTTAGAAGTACAGAAGATGTAAGAGGATGTAAGAGAAATTTTCTTCCCAGAAATGAAAAGCAACATATACAGTATGTATTTTAAAATTAAAGCAGTATATTAAATACAAAGTGCTATGAATGAATAGGATAGATCAATACAGGTAAGGAGGACAGGGTGACATACTGTATGTTAGACTAGTGGGTAACTTCCCCAAAAATCTCCTCCTTGAGTGGGGAGGGGTTTTGCTTTTGTTTTGTATTACTTGCATTAATTGGCGATCACTCGTAGCTGAGTAAGATTGTCTTCCAAGGGTAAAATTTTAACAGTGGATCCGTAAGTGGCTGTAAAGGCCAATTCTGGATCCACACAACCTCCCACAATGAGGGCATAGGTTTCTGGGTGGGAGACGGTCATGATGAGGGTTTGCTTGACGTGCCTTCCTTTTAGCTCTTTTCTCCCTTTCGCCCTGTACTCGTGCTTCTTCAAAGTCCATAGCGCCTTTAATAAAGGCTGACCTCCAATTGAAACGCTCATGAGTTAGGGCTTCCCAGTTCTCAATGCTGATATTACATTTTTTTAAATTAGCTTTGAGAGTGTCTTTGAATCTCTTTTGCTGTCCACCAATATTCCGTTTTCCATTCTTAAGTTGGGAGTAAAGTAGCTGCTTTGGAAGACGATGGTCAGGCATTCGAACAACATGGCTTATACTTGCATTATATTATATATAAATATTATATATAATATATTATATTATATTTTATTATACTGTATATATTATTATATTATATTATATTATATTATATTATATTATATTATATTAATTATATTAATTATATTATTATATTATATTATATTATATTATTATATTTAATATTTAATAATAATATATTATATTGCATTATTATAATACTTGCATGTAAGTAGAAGGCTCTATGCAGTTAGGAATCCTGCTTGGTCAGGCTTCTGAATTTCACAAAGGCTTTTATGCACATTCAAACATGCAAGTAGAAGCTTGCTGCAGACGTCCCTGCTGAACACATGGAAATCAGGGAGAGGATGGGGCTGGTGTGCGCTAAACCACAGGTGTCTGCAGAGAAATTGGCAAGTCGCAAAATGTGCAATGCATTGCGGTTAGGAATGGATGCTTACAGTATATGCTGAATGTGATTTCTCAAATAGGCCGTGGTTCCATCTGAATGGGGCCAGCTGATGTTTCAGTCTTGTCTCCTTGAGTTCTACTTATTTGCCTTTGCTCGATTTCACTCACTGCTCAAGGTTTAAGATGACAGAAGTGGGAAAAAGATTCAGTGGGTTTTTCTGTGAAAGCATGATTGGATGAATTAATGCAATGCTGCTGATGTCTGTCTGGTGTTGTTTAGGGCATAGAAGTGCTATACCAGTGTTTTAAATTACTTCATCAAGAAAGCACCTTGTCTCTTACATAAGTTGCACAGAATTATTCTGGTAGCTATTCTGGTTTAAAAATGTAAATAAAAATATAGATATGACACTAAATGGATAATGTATTATTATTTTAAAAAATCCAATAAATGAAGGAAACTTTCTTAGTCCTTGAACAACATCAGGAATTTAGCATATAGAAACAATTAAGGTGGGTGGGTGGGATTTTTGATATTTGCCTTCTATAGTATATGATATGGAATGGAAGCTGCCACTGGCAACAATGGGAGCTTTCCACTTGGGCTAAACAGCAGCTGGGAGTGGAGAAAAGGGACTTTCTTCAGGACAGCAGTCACAAAGGAAAGGATTAACACACCTCCCCCCAATCATGGCTCTCATCCCTACTGCCATAGCTGCTGTTACCATTGGAAATATATTCACGCAGCTCCAAGTAGCATTTACTGTGCATTTTGGCCCTAAGATCAAATCAAGCTTCACCTAGTCCAGTACACTTCGTAGCAGGCAATAGTTAATTCGTGAGTTGTCAGTGTATTAATGCTTTACCAGTACATTACAGTGAACTTGCATCGCAGAAAGACAGCCTAAGCCAGGGGTCCCCAAACTCTTCAGCTCATCGACCCCTTCATGAAGTGTCAGACTGTTCATCGAGCCCCAAATATTTATTATATGAAAATAATTTAATAAACACTACCTTAACTAATAGTACTACGAATAATAACAATAATAACAACAATAACATTTACCCCTTGGATAGTCCCATTGACCCTTGGGGGTTGATATTGACCACTTTGGGGAACCCTGGCCTAAGCCAACTTGTTCTACCTCTGAAGGCTGAATACATCCTTCTGTATTTAAACAGTGTGTTCCTTTATCTCTGTCCTCAGGCTCTTAGGGGAAGACTCCTAGTGCTCCGATATCATCGTTTTTCCGCTGAAAGCTACAGACCAATCTGAAATTTACTTCCCATGCACATTGATGCATGGAAAGTTGGGTGAACACTAAAAAGGCTTTGCCCTCTACTTTCCTCTCTTTTCCCTCGCCTTCCTTCTCCTCCCTTCCCTCGGATACTTGTGGGCGCCAGGTCAGAATAAAAGTCTCTGGGTGATTTCACGGACACATCCACAGACAAGTCCTTGATTGGTACCCTGCAGTTTGTTTTGGCAACAAGATATAAATGGTTTGCCATTGCCACCTTCTGGGATGCTTTTTCAACAGCCCGATTATGCTGTTTTTTTAAATAGACAATTAAAAAAAATACATGGCAAGATACTTAATTTCTATGCTATCCCCTCCCTATCTTTTTTCACCTTATTCTTGCTGCTTTGAACTTTGTTTTTTTTTTCCTGCTTGCTCCAGTACTGAAAATAAACTGGGCAAGGAGAAAACTGCAGTTGAAAGCATGATTTCCTTTGTTGTTTCACAACAAGCAGCAGGGCTTCCTGCTGTACTTATTTGGAGAAGGTTTGGAAAAAAATACAATGAAGACGCTTAGAATCGAGTGTTTTCCCCCCACCTCCATTCTAAAGAGAACCTTTGAAAATAATGAGGGACCAATCACATTAGTGGCAGTGGGGAGGAGAGGTAATTAATCAGGCCAAAAACAGCAGGAGGAAAAGAGAAAATAGTAAAACAAAAAGATCATCTACACCTGCAGACTTTCCACTTTTAAAAAATTGGATCTTCTGCACAGGGAACATATGGGATAATTAGTGAGGAATCAAAATCTAAAAACATGAAGATAGCAATATTATCTGCACATTTTGTAAAATTTGAGTAAAGAGGGCATGGCCAATGCACCTTAAACAAAGCGTATGCAACACAATTTGAGTACAAATTGTTTTGAGCTCAAAAGAGCCATTTTGAACATTATATTCTGGAAACAAAAGAGTGCTTTGAGAGTTTGTTTTGCCCAGGAATCAGTCCAATCTGTGGTTGTTTTAAGTGGTGGTGGTGGTTAGAACATTATCTATTGGCTAAATCTTGCCATTTTAAAAACCATCTGCCTTGGCCAGTTCAGCAGACCTGGCAGTGATTGCTGAACTCAACTCTGTTCGTTTGCTCACTAACCAGCATCCTTAGAGTGTGTTTGTCAGGGAGATGATGAGCAGGTGGAGCAACTCACCTTCCATAGGACAGAGTTTCTTTGCGGGATGCTCCCCGCCTGCTGCTGGAGGGAGACTGAGGGTTAGCACTCTCACCGCTAGCCTTTGCTGCCCACTATCCAGGTATGGCTGATGGTGAGGAATGAGTGTTGTCCCTCAAGCACAAACTCACCTGGGTAACACATCATTGGCGATCACTCGTAGCCGAAGATTGTCTTCCAAAGGTAAAATTTTAACAGTGGATCCGTAAGTGGCTATAAAGGCCAATTCTGGATCCGCACAACCTCCCACAATGAGGGCATAGGTTTCCGGGTGGGAGACGGTCATGATGAGGGTTTGCTTGACATGCCTGCCTTTTAGCTCTTTTCTCCCTTTCGCCCTGTACTCGTGCTTCTTCAAAGTCCATAGCGCCTTTAATAAAGGCTGACCTCCAATTGAAACGCTCATGAGTTAGGGCTTCCATAGCCAATCACTGGCTCACGGGAATGAATCATACCAGGATGAAGCTCTAGTTCATGTCACCTAAGTGGTGGAAAAGACTATCTATGAAGGCCTGGGTGTCCCTGAGCAGCACCTGTGTATGCTCACACTGTATAGAAACCCATGTGGCTTGCTTACACGTCTCTTTACTAAACTTTGTAACTGCTGTGAGAGTCAGCTACAGTCCTCCTATGCTCCCCCCAATCTTCTCCCATGCTCCACTCACCTTCCCACATAGAGAGTAATGGTATTGGTGGGCCCCAATTATCAATTTGAGTGGGTCAGACTGACTGTGGGCTGGCTCTGAAGCTGAACTCCATGGATGAGGTGGAGCAACAAGCAAACCATAGCCAAGATCTTAAAAGAGAGGACTGCTTGCTGCTTCATGCCATTGACTGACTTTCAAGAATATAAGGTATTACAGTTTTAAAAGATTATTTGCTTTGGGGAAGTTGGACTGGATGGTTTGGCATGTATATATGTATGTACACATACATATACATATATATACATACACATACACACAAAAGAAAGCAGGTTTGTTAAATGTTAAGTGGGATTTTATGTACTGTATGTAAAAGGTATATAAGGTAGATGAGATGTATGCTGTATTCATAAGATTATCTGAATGCATTTCAAGTTGGGACATAGTATGGAGATGACATTACTCATGCTTATTGATGACCTTTGGCAGACCTGGGATGGGGGTGGCCCTCCTTGATCCCTCAGTGGCTTTCAATACCACTGGCATTCTACTGGCATCCTACGGGCTGCTTGCAGCGAGTGGCTTTATGGCAGTTCTCCTCCTTTTTCTGTAGCTGATTCCAATTGGTATTGGTTGGGGGATGATGATGCCCTTGAAGCCCTTGATTTTCCATATCATCTGGAAGAGCTCCTATTGCTACTCCTCTTTCAAACATACTCTAAATATCTGAAAAAATTATCTACCCCTTCACTCTTTCAGCCCTGTTTTGTGTATACTTATTTGTACATCAGGTATAAATCCCATTCATGGGAATCCCTGTCATTAAAAACAAAAACAAAAACAGAATTCAGTTGTAAATGAAAAGATGTGCTCACTCAGGTACATCTTGCTATACCCCCCGAGAAAAGCAGGTTGGGTAACTGGATCCATTATAAGAGTTTTGCTTCTTTCAGGCAAGGATTGGTACAGAACAGAGTGTATTGCCTGCACCCCCCTGTCTGGAGGCTATCAATTTTTCAGTGTAGGAGGTAGAAGCTAAAAACATGGGAGGGCTGTTACCACCCTGCCCTGCTTGGGAGGCTGGTTTTCAAAAGCATCTGGAGGGTTGCTGATGGGGGAGTGATGGAATAGATGGCCATTAGTCTGACCAAGCAGAACTGTTCTTACTGTAACTGAGGAGATGTCCAAGGTCATTTTAATGAGAACAAGAACAGCAACAAATCCCTCCTATTCCCTAGCTACAATTCAGACAAAATCAAGCATTAAGTCCTATTGATTTCAACTGAAGTGATTCAGGTGTGCGGTAAGTTTCCCATTCCAGGTACTTCCAGACAAATAAGCTTCTCATGTTATCAATCAAAAGGCCAAGTGTTTTTTGTTTTGTTTTGATTCTCTGTGGTAAGAAAAGAAAAAGAATGGTGGAAAAGGCTACAAAGGAAGAAGATAGCACCTGGACCCTTGGTGAAGTTCTGTGAATGAAACAGGGAAACTGCACAATAAAGGCACAGTCTGGAATCTTCCTTTAAAAATCCCCAGCGTTGTCTGAGGTGTGTCTGAGGTGTAAACTTCCCTTCACCTGCACCCTTTATTTCCCAGAGCATTTCTTAGGCAGCAGATGCTCTAATAAAAGCAAAGAATTGAGGGTGGGGGGCTCTTGACAGTGGGGGTCTGGCACCATGGACAGGGGCCAAGATCATCTAGTTCATAAATATTTAGACCACACTGTAATTGTATACAAAAAGAGGATTCCACGGTCATGAGAAATCTCTGACACAAATGTTAATTTCAATAGATGGATGATGGATGTCCATTTTCACTAAAGATATATTTAAGGCAGCAACACAACAAAGCATGGAGACGGGGGCCTATTGAAAATACTGCATCTGTGAATAAAAAGAGGCAGACAAAATAGACTTTAAAATTCTCCCAATAGGGTGAATTCTCTCCTTGCTGTTGGAATTAAGGAAAATCTATTTCATGTTCTCAGTCTCATTTGTGCTATATACAAGGTCAGCATTAGAAAAGGTATAGCATACAACATACAATAGTGGTGAACATAAACACTAGCAGTGTTAGGAAAACTATACTTGGAGAAAAACTGGTTCCCGACTGTTGATCTGTTAATGGTAGAATGCTGAAGAAGTTTTCTCAGGTTCCCAGGAGAAAACCATTGTTCTGGCAATTTATTTCATTATGGAAAGAGGTAAGAAACAGCGGTACTTCCTGTGGGCATCAGTTTCTGCTTAAGGGTAAAAAGGTAAAGGTTCCCCCCGCACATTTGTGCAGTCATGTCCGACTCTAGGGGCCGGTGCTTATCTCTGTTTGTTAGCCGAAGAGCCAGCGCTGTCCAAAGATGCTACCACAGTCATGTGGCCGCATGACGTGCGCGGAACGCTGTTAGCATCCCACCAAAGTGGTACCTATTCATCTACTTGCATTTGCATGCTTTCGAATTGCTAGGTTGGCAAGAGCTGGGGTTAGAGCAGGAGCTCACTCCGTCACGTGGGGCTAGGGTCTCGAACCGCCAACCTTCTGATCTTCCGATCGACAAGCCTGGTGTCTTACCCGCTGAGCCACCACACCACTAACACTAACACTAACACTAACACTAACACTAACACTAACACTAACACTAACACTAACACTAACACTAACACTAACACTAACACACTGCTTAAGGGTACACAGATAAAAACCTGTTTTACTAAAGAGACTAAGGGAAAGGAGATAAACAGGAGCCTTTGGGGGAGCTATTGAGCAAGGATTTGGAGTCTACCCAAGTACAAATAAAGTAACCAATTGAAGATACTTCTTATAAGAAATTTTGTCATATGAGCTTGTTTGGAGGTTCTAGCAGGGGAGCGCAGCTATCGTATACCCTTGACCGAAGATCGGTACACTCCTTCTATCTGGGATGGTCGTCCTCTTCCACCGAGCGCGCAGCTTCGGGAGGGACGCACATGGAGCGGTGAGGGAGGAAGGGGACACCCGCCTAGCCAGCCAGATCAGCCGAATCAACCCTGGCGATCAATGGGGTGACAGATGTCGCAGCCAGATCGCCCTCACATCCAGAAATTTTGTTATATGGAAACAATTTTTCAGCTTTCGAATAACAGCGGTAACCTAATGAAGATTTTGAGGCACAAAAGAGCTGCTATAGATTGAACACATTGCAGACAGAGCATCTTAATGTGGTCATTCCCATTTGAAATACTATTTCTTGTTTTTGATTTCCTTCTGGGGCTGTTGTTGTGTGGCTTTGGGGGAGTTATGCGATAATAGTTTATTTTAACAGAAACATAAAGAGTGTGGAGGTTGACTAGCATCCAAATGCTGCGCTAATCTTTAAAGGGGCATTATTTTGCAAAAGCAAAAAGAATACCGTTGGGCTTCCACCCCAAACGTCATCACTGAGGTTCACATTCCGAGGTCATTACAATAAGAACAAAGTTCAGATATAAATGGTTGATCTGTCGGATCAAGCTTGACAGGCCTGATTGAAGTTCTAACTTCAGCCCACTGGGTGCTTTTGGCCCAGTCATTCTTTCTCACTTCACTGATTGCTACTCTGGGCATATAATTAGAGGAGGCAGTGCAATATATACTTCCTTGTGTTCCTAGAGGAAAAGTAGAATATGAATCTAATGATTTAATCAAAGGAAACACTAATCTTCTAGAAAGAAGGGTTTACAATGCAACCACACATGCATGTTTGCACTTTAAAGCAATTATCAGGATTTTCCACTGGAGTCCCTGCTAGAAAGAAAATGTCCTTGCAACCAGCTCAGAGGCTTACCCGTGAGGGTGGCTTTGGATGTGGCACCTGTACTGCGTGGCACCAGAACTTCATGGTACTGCTCGCCAGCCAGGGTGCTGTATACCACTTTGAAGTTTTCCACCTCTGCCTCACTGTTGTCCCACTCAAGGTCTAGGCTGTCTGATGTCCGAGAGAGTACACGTAAATTCTTGGGAGCATCAATTTCTGCATTAGAAAAGGAAAGCAAGCGATGCAATTCCTTCAGACTATAATCTTACCAAGTACAGTATATATCATGTTAGTAAGTATGTTTGGAAAAGCATTTCAAAAGCAATGAGGGGTGGGCAGGTTATTTAGGTTTCTTGCTAAGGCAGGCAGAGAGAATTTGAACCAATTAGCCAAAGGAACGGCTAATTATTAACTATTAATAATTATAACAATAAGAACTATGTAATTATGTAACATATTAAAGCATGCAAAGTATTTCATGGTCTTATCTAATTAGAATTTGGAGAACATTGTTCAGCCAATCACCTCATTTATATGCAGATAGAGATGCATGGTTCAGTTGATGTCAAATCTGCCACATTTGAAATGAAGCCAAATATGAAAAATCCAAGGAGTCAGAGTTAAAAATGAAACCCATTTCATTTTAACCCATTGGTTCAAATTAAGGCCTAGTTTAATTTTATGAAATCTAGGACTCCTAGATTGAGTAGAATTAGAATTATTAGAATTGATTCCATATAGTCTTAGGCAACAAGGAATCTTTCTGAGCTTTTCTCTCTGAGATCCTTTTAAATTTAGGAATTGAACCTGAACATGGCTATGTAAAAAGCATTCTTCTTCCACTGAGCTATGTCCTTTCCTCTAAATTTAAAAGGAATAAAACGCTTTGTATGAAGCTGCACTAAGCTGAATCTGCCCTTATTTTCTCTAGCCCAGGACTATCTGCTGGGACAGATAGTGGCCCCCACTTTTGCAGTTTGCCATTTTAAAAAGAGATACCATTGATTGGCCTCAGGGCTTTCCTAACACAGAAGTATGTCCTTCTATATCACATGCATACATGAGGGACCTGAAAAAATGGCATTTCACAATGGAATTAAATATGCACCTGGTTGAAAAGCTTCAGCCATGCATGCTTTGCCTATAGCAGTGGCTCTTAAACTGTTTGACCCAATTACCTTTTCCTGGTCTCAAATAACATCATTACCCCTCCCACCCCTCCTTAAAGGTAAAGGTAAAGGTTTCCCCTGCACAGTCGTGTCCGACTCTAGGGGCCGGTGCTCATCTCCGTTTGTTAGCCAAAGAGCCAGCGCTGTCCGAAGACGCTTCCGCAGTCATGTGGCCGACATAACGCATGCGGAACGCTGTTACCTACCCACCAAAGTGGTACCTATTTATCTACTTGCATTTGCATGCTTTCTAATTGCTAGGTTGGCAAGAGCTGGGGCGAGTGTGGGAGCTCACTCCGTCACGTGGGGCTAGGGATTCGAACATCCGAACTTGCGATCTTCCGATCGACAAGCCTGGCATCTTACCCGCTGAGCCACCACGCCCCTCTTCAATCTGTGACCTTCAATCTGGGGTCAGAAAAATACCCTTTCAAGGTACAAAATGCTTCAGAAACAGCAACTTCCTGCAACCTTGTGCTTTCTGGCTTGTCCCCCTCCTAAATCCTAGGGTCTGGTCATAGCAACATGCTGGCCTGAACTGATAAAGAGCCCAAATGGCGAAATGCTGGAATGCCAGGTTAGGAGTTAGGAAGGCAACAGAGTTTTGCTATTGTGGTGAGCACAGAATCATGTGGAACCGCCCAGAGTCCCTCTTTTGGGGGGAGATGGGTGGTGGCTGAATTTGACAAACAAACAAACAAAGAAACAAACAAATAAATGCTAGCATTTTTTTTTTAAAAAAAAATGTTGTGAAGAAGGGGAAGGGATTTGCATTTAGGCCTGCATCTGAGAGGGGCTGGACAAGACATTCAGTTGCTAGCTAATAAACAAGCACTGATTATTTGACTGTTCTTTATGCACTGTTACTCACCAGGAGGGGCAAGTGCTCATTGTTTGGCAGTTCTCTGTGAGCTTTGACTTGCAAACATATTTTACACTTAAAACATCCTGATATCCAAATAAATCTTAAAAAATAGTCATGGCTCAAAAAAGCTTGGATCAATCTCGGGTATATTTTAAATTGGATTCAGTGTGGTTTGGAGATAGAAAAGTTAGTTGTCTGGAAGAGTTCTAGCTATCTTTCTTTAAAAGAAATTAATCACAGCCATCCCTGTGGAAGAATAATTCACTCGGATGTATCATTTTAAGGTATCCTTCCCTAACATTCTGAGGGCTGCAATGCCACTTTCTTGGTACTGAAGACAAAATATGAACATCTTGCACTGTGTGAAACAAAAGTGGCAAATACATCATGCAATAGTTTTGCTGCCTTATTTATTGTGTTGATTATGACATCTCACCAAAGTAAGTCAAGGAATGAAGGACTCAGCAAATCAATAAATGCACATCCCCCTTTCTCTTAAGTACAGTCAGCACAATATTATCATAGAGATGATACAAAGCTCTAGTATCCATCTGAAATCTTTATGACAGGCAATATCTAAGCCATAAAACTGCTTTCCATTTTCTCCTTTATGGAACTGTAAATTAAACCTGCTAGCTGACTATAGTGTTGACTTTAAAAAAAACTGTTCTAAGTTCTTGAATATGATAGTAGAATATAAAATACATTTATTACTAGGTTGGACAGAGTTCCCAGTGTAATGCTTCTCCTTCAACCGAATATTATACCCTCTCTCGGTATCCTTGCTTTGTGATCTGGGTTCTTTTGGAATTAATGCTTTTTAATTTCACATTCTTTTTCCAACTGAAGGGGTTGACAGGACGGCATTTCTGTGCTGCTTTGATGAAAGAGTGAGGACCAAAGGGAGGCCATTCAGTAAGTGCCAAAGTCGTTAGCAGGCCTGTAGAATAATGATGCCACATGCCGGTGAGCTAAGCCTGCTTTCACTCACAGCTTCTCCTTGGCTCTTGATGGAGCCAGGCATTGATGCAGACCCCAGACGGAATAGACTGTGCTCACTTTGCTGGTAAGGAGAGCAAGGGTTTGATTAGATTTCCAAAGAAGAAAGGGAGGGCTGCAGATGGGTTGGCAAAGGAGGAGGTCTTAAAATGTTCAGTGAAGAGCTGTGGGAAAAAGAAAGTTGGAAGTGGGGCTGACAGCTGGCAGATAAAATAGATCTAGACAACCGTAGAGTCTGTTAAGATGGACTGTTGGTTTCAATCCAGAGACAGGCAGGCTAGTGATCCTTAAATTGGATTAGGCAATGTTTGCACTGATCAAAGTTCATTAGCTTCTTCAGTGAGAGGAGGAGGAGGAGGAGGAGGAGGAGGAGGAGGAGGAAGGGCAGCAGCAGCACAGGACCTATGGTAGAGGACCCTTACTGGGGTTGAAGGATGAGAGAAAAAAAGGTGATCTAAAGTTTTACTTGTCAAATGATCCTCAGCTAGACCAAAGCCAGCTGCCAATGGCCACTAATATTGTAAGCCCTTTCTGAACCTAGAATTAAGAAGATAAAATTGAAAGTAGGGATAGAATTGAAATAGCGCACAAAAATGTTAAGCTTGTAGCACTACCTGTGCATATATACAGGTTTAAACTTGAGTAGAGGTGAAAATTAGATTTCAGAAAAAAATGCTCTCACTTGTACTTTGGAAACTCTGTTTTATCTGAAGGGGAGGGAGAAACTACATTTGTATTGCTGTGCAGAACAATTAAATGTACTTAAATGTACTTGCAAAGCTTGAGGCTAAAGAAATCAAACTCATTTTGCTTGTTTTATCAGTCGTTGGAATAAAAAGGGGGAAAATCTGGAATGCTGTTTCCCACTGCCTCTTTAGGATGCTTAAAACCTTTGGAGCCATAGACCTATCCTGTGACAGCCTACTATCAGAAGGATGAGCTTTATCTTTCTGGTCTATTTATTCCAATAGATAGAAGTTTTCCAAACTCCAAGCAGTGGTTGATCCCAAGCCTGATAGAGTTTTAGGTAGAAATGCTAGCAATTTTTACCAAACTCTTCGAAATGCAAAGCATATGCTCTAACACTTCCCCTATTGAGGAAGAAAGCATAGGGTCAGTGTTGCAGCAATGAAATGCTCAACTAATGCTTCGTCTTACCTGTTACAAAGTGGGTGATTGCGGCATCACTCTCATTAGCACCATGGACAGCAGAGATAGAGACTTCATATCGTGAGCCAGGTCGTAAAGCTTGCATGGAATACTGCCTCAGCGGGGGCTGTAACCGGAAAGTTGTCTTTCCCCCTTCCCCATTCTCTAGGCCATACTTCAGTAGAATATAGTCCACTTTAGCCCGGGGTGGAGACCATTCAACAAAGGCCACAGTGTCAGAGACATCACGCACCAAAATCTGGGTTGGCCCATCAATTACTGGAAACAGTAAGTACATGAACAAATAGAAAAGAAAAAACAAATTACAAGAGAGAAAAAGGGGTTTAGCTTTGAGCAATCTATACTCATTGACAAGTTTATTTTTATTTCCAGAGAACCCCACACAGGGTAAAAAGAAAAAAAAATCAAGAGCTGTGGTACCCTTGTACATTTTTATTTTTATCTCTAAATGGATCAGAGCATGTATGTCCAGAAAGCTTATTCAAAATCTGGACATAACTTTATGAGAACAGAAAACTGCCTTCAAAGTAAGCAGGCAAGTAGATTGGATTTATGCTGATTGACATATCATTACCCAAGTCTGCATATATTCATTCTAGTGTTTCACAATGTATAAATGCAGAAGTAATATATTGCTGAGAACGATGGCTTCTTATTATCAAAAGAACTTACTTAAAAACTTTTAGGTGTGACTGGTGATCCTAAAACTTTTGTATGAAGCAGAAGAAAAAAAAGTGTTCAGAGGTGCAGAGAAAGATTAAAACCAGGACATAGGACATGGAAGGTAAGAAAGAAGGATTCTGTGTGAAATTGATACAGACTTCTAATGGTTGTAAAGCAGGGGTCCCCAACCCTGTTAGGAACTGGGCCGCACTGTTCAGAATGAGTCTTCCGTCGCCGCCATGCTGGTCTCCGACTCGGAAGAAGAGGAGCCGATAACAGGAAGAGGCGGGGAAGGTGTGAAAGCCGAGCCTGAGCCAGAGCAGCTGATAGGGAGGAGACCAGGAAGCAGAAGCACCTACGCCTATCAGTGCGCAGCAAAGGAGGCTAGAGAGGCGGGCCAAGCAGTGCGAGGCCCGATTGGCTCCCGCCTGCAAACAGCGTGAAAATCGAAGCCTGGCCGTGCGTACCTCCATGGCCCGAACTCCAGACGCCTGAACTTCAGCCGCTGCCTGTAGCGTAATGTGCTTGAATCATCCTGAAACCATCCCCCCCCCCGGTCCGTGGAAAAATTGTCTTCCACGAAACCGGTCCCTGGTGCCAAAAACGTTGGGGACCCTTGTAAAGGATTTTTTACTCTGTAAAAGGCAAGGCAAGGGTTAAGGCAAGTGGCACCAACCATTTGTTAGATGTATCCACTAGAACTATACTTAGAATTTCACAAACAGATAAGGAGGCCAACTTAGATTCATTCCACTGTTTTTATTTTTCCTCTAATCACTGAAACCACTGGTTTCAGATTAGAATCTTTTCAAACTGGAAGTACAAGGTGGAAAGTGACTCACATAGAAAAGGCCTGAATTTCAATTAAGGTTTTAACCCTTACTAAATCTAACACTAAAGACACTGAGATGTCAGCATGAGGTGTTCCTCCAGAAAAAAGTAGTTTCTATGAGCCTTTTTTTCACCCAGGTTGTACAGCATCCCTGGAAAGTCCTGGCAACTCCTGCTGACATGTTGCTGGTCTTGTCTTGACACCAGGCATACTTTAAGTTCCCTTATTCATATTCGTACTGCAAAACATGAGCCTGGAGCAAAACCCAGAGGAAAATAAAGAGAATCAGACCAATGATTATTCTAGCAGCTCTTCTATCACCACAGCAAGGGATGGCTTTGCCTATGGACCACTAGCAGTCTCTTAAAACAGTTGAAATGGATAATTGCTTCATGTGGCCTATAGATGTCATTGATAAGCTACATCCTGTAAGCAGTTCTCAAACACTAATATATCTGTAAAGGGAAAAAAAAAGTTTGTGTTTGTGTGTGTGTGTGTTTCCTGTGCTGGAGATATTTGCATGGTTTTCTTCCCCGCTAAAGATGGATTTTGCTGAGTGGAGATATTTAATAAGATTACAAGGAACATCTCTAAATAAACGAAATCCTTGCTTCCTAGGTCAGGACTTGTTCAACCTTATTGTTATGTACATGAGTTAGAATGTTGGTTAAATATGGCTTTTCTATCAATGGTCCATCCATTCCAGCAAAGTGTTTCCAACAATGCTTACACAGGCGTTTCTCGTATCCACAAATAGAGCATGAAGGGGAAGGCAAAAGTCTCCCCTATTGCTGCATTTATGTCGATGAAGATTCTCAGTCATCCAGGTGGAATTGTCTGTAGGTTGAGTCATGGCAACTGGATTTCTTTCTTTTGGTTGAAATGTTTCACTGCTTGGACAAGCAGCGAAACGTTTCAACCAAAAGAAAGAAATCCAGTTGCCATGACTCAACCTACCGACATTGCTGCACTTAGTATTTAGAAGTATATTGCCTCTAAACATGATGGTTCTACTTGAAGCAAATCACTTTTTAAAAAGTCTAATCCTATCAGATTATAATGAAGACATCACTGGAAAAGGAATATATTTGGGTAATATATTCAGACTGCTATTAGTTCACAAACTCACGTAAAAATGTAAGTTAGGGTTACTTACAGGTTGAAACGCTGGCTGAAGTGGGTGAACTTCGGGCTTGTTCCTTGAGAGCTACGACGTTGACTGTGTACTCCTCACCTGGTTTCAGGCCTGTCTGGTTGAAGGTTGTCACGCTGCTGGGGAGCTGAGCAATTACACCCCCTTCATTGTCCTACAGACATTAAAAAAAATCTGATTCAAAGTTTAGAAGTGGGGATATCAGTGAACAAACTTTTTATTGTCTCTGTGGGCATTGCTGAACTTCATGTTGCTGTGCCCTAAAAGTTTACTTTTCTTCTCTGCAAAGAAAGAGAAACTTCTACAGTATATCCCAGCAAATTGGGAGCCATAGTGGATTTTCTGTAGGGTGTAGTGAAAGATGTATGCAAGGTGGAGGAATATACGGTAGAGGAGTAAGACTGTATGTGTGAAAAAGAAAAGAAAGAGGAGAGTGAAGGAGAAGTAGAAGATTGAGAAAGTGTAATATCTTTTGCTGATATTTTGTCTGTGTTTGAGGCGTGTTACTTTCCCTGAGATTGATGGATGAATTGGTGTGCTTATAGATATGTTTCTGTTACTGTAAATGAATATATACATATACATATACATATACATATACATATACATATACATATACATATACATATACATATACATATAGAGAGAGAGAGTGAAAGAGAGAGAATGGAGGAGTAAATAAATGGATAAATGAAGGGGGGGGGGAGAGAGAAAGGGGATCCCATATATTTGGGTTGTCCCAACCTTGAAATATTTGCACTTAGAATTATTTGTCTCTGGTATATGTCCCAAAATCACCTCCTTCTTACCCTTAGAAGGGTAACTTCTTCTAAGGGCAACTTCAATAACTTTGTAGCTTTTGATACCAAAATGTTCCTCACCCCTGCCTTACAGCAGGGTTTGTGAACACTGGAAATTAACCAGTGTTTCTTATAGTCAAATTGACTATTGTGTAATAAACATAGTTGTATAAACAAGCCCCAAGAGATTAACATGCTTTACATTAGACTTAGGCAGGCAAATGGAGACATGAGCAACAGTTTTTTACAAGCCATGGACTGAATTTTCAGTATTTCTTTCAGCATGCATGTATGCTCTATTATTAAAGTTTATTGATATTTTTCAAAGATTAATATTTTTCAAAGAGCATGCATGTTTGCTCAATGTTTTTCTGCCTCCACTTACATAAAAATGTAATCCTTCTAAAACCTACAGAAATTCTTGATGCTAGTATATTCCAATCCCCCTCCATAAGCTGATACTTATATGAATAATTTTTATTATTTTTGTTATCCAAACTTAATACTTAACTTATGAATTCTCTGTCACAGAAGTAGATACTAAAACAATTTCTATAAACTACCTTGAATCCATGAAAAGAGTGGAGTAAAAATAAAATATAACTTTTATTAGCCATTTTAAATATGGTTTCATTAAAATGATATAGCAAACTATTAAAGAAATAAAAGTAGCATTTGCTGTATAGGCTCTACCACACTAATGGCTGGTGGGCTTCAGGTCAGTCCTTTTATAACATATTTGTGTGAAAAATATATCATCATTCAGCTATCATGAGGGTCATGTAGTGGTATAAAATAATCCTACATAATGAGATCTGTAGTTCTTTCTTCGCAAATATTTTATGAATTGGGAAGTGAAGTAATTCTGGCCTTCACTACAATACATGCAATAATGTTATGATCAAAAGAGCTCCTGCCTTTTTCACAGAGAAGGGGGTCCTATAGTCTACCCTCAGCAGCAAACTAGGACCAGAACGTCAATCCCATGATCTTCACACCATAATGTGACATCAGCAAAAGGTGGCCTGCTTTGAGCAAGCCAGCTTCTGCCACTACTTGCTGATCTTTATTTCTTCTGCCTCTGGTTGATTTGCAAGACGCTGGCTTTGACTCACTCTCTCATAACTTTGTCAACCAACTATTTCAACTCAACATTACTGCCTGTCTCTCTAAGGCTCTAACTGGTCGATGGGAAGGTGTGTAATGAAGCAATATCTCACAAGGTCATGTGAACAAGGGCAAAGAGAAAAAGGAGAGTTGGACCCAGGCTCCAAGCAGATGAAAAGTCACATAAGCCAGACGGAATCCATTCTAGGGAGATGCTCTATTAATCCTATCCAAAGATAGAACCAAGGCTAGCTCTATCAAGGAGAATTCTATAAAGAAGGAGCTATTAAAAAGCAACCAAGACAACCTTTGGCTGTAATTAAGGAATGTGCAAGTAAATTAATAATGAAGACATCACTGGAAAAGGAATATATTTGGGTAAATGTACCAATAAAGGGAAATTCCAAGATCATAGTCAAGAAAATCCCAGTGTCCCCTGAGAACTCCAGGACTGAACTTTGTTGCTTCTGATATACATTAATAAAACTCACTGCTCTATGAAACCTTCTCTCTGTTGCAGCTCTACTCCTTATCCTCCTCTTTACAAGGCATCTTCACCTTGGTGGTTTAGAGTCCCCTCTGTCTCTTTTCCCAAGCAACCTGCCTGTGCTGGGCTATGAAGAGTCATGGTTGAGCTTTATAGCCTCACTCGTCTATGTAGATTCAGCAGATTTCTCTTTTCCAATTTCTATTTCAAGTAGATATTTCCCCCTCAACCAGAAACTTAGCTCTAAATTCTATTGTTGGAACCATTAAAGGTGGGACACAGTTTCCCAGGTATTTTGGATGTTACTTTGGCAAAAACATCCTTATGGTCCATTGGAGCAAGCTCCACCCACACAGTACATTCATGAACAGGTTGCAACTCAGCAAGAGGTAACCCCAGTAATTTTCAACATCACATTGTAATTGGTTTACTCTCCTTAATGATAGGCTGTTCCTGAGCAACATCCTATCATGCAGGCAGGCAGAGAAAAGCATTAAGGCATCAAAGGAAACCATATTGAAAGTCTGGAAAACCTCTCACTTACTTCGACCAGTTCAGTAACATTTTCTCTTATAGGTATCATGCCCTCTCTATCAATTTCTAATCTGTACTCTAAGCCTTCTAAATGCCCCCTTTGAACCTGTGTTCAAGTTTAAATGTTATTGCTGAACCTTGAAAGCTTTAACTATTAGAGTGCCAACTGCATGCAAGTTGAATAACGTTGCTCCTTTCCTGCTGATGTATGCCCATCCCTCAATAAACTGCATATTAACATTAAAGTTTCTCCTGGATCTTTGTTCAGTTTTTCGTTTTTCATTTCTTTTCTTCTGTCTGCTGCTGCCCACATAAATGTTTGCCCAGCCTATGTCACAAAGATACCATAACATGTGATTTCCCTACACATGGTAACGGCTGCTTCTCATGAAAGGACAGCTCTAAAGGCAAGACAATTACCTTGGGGATGAAGCTGATCTCCCAGCCATCAAATGGGAAGGAGAAGGGTTCCCATTCCATCTCCACAGTGGTCTCTGTGATAGTTTTGAACTGCAGTCCTTGTGGAGTGGAGAGTTCTGGAATACAGGGATGCAGATAGAGATGGGGAATACAATATTTTTTTACTTCAAGTATAACTATCTTCCACACCACCTAACTCACATTTCTATTTCCCATTGTCCAAAGCAAAGTAACTGTCTGTAGCTTGAATCATGTCAACTGGATTTCTATTTTCTCAGTGGAAACGCTTTGCTCCTTATCCAAGAAGCTTCTTCAGTCTGAGCAAAGTTTGTAAGGGAATCCTTAAATATGTTTCTAGGGTGGCTGTGTGACCTTGCACTTGGGGCTAGGTCATGGTTATTTGAGATGTTTATTTCTAAGTCCCTTTATCATCCAAAGGAGGATCGTTAAGATTACCTTGCTGTTGTTGAGATTGCGAAATGGTCTTAATCTTCCTAGGCACAGAAGACAAAGCAGGAAGGAAAATAGGGGAAAGATTGGGCCTGAGGCCCCCACCTCTATTCAAAGAAGGATTTTCCAAGTTGGCATAAATGGATTCCTTGACCCCTCTTTCAAACCACTTATCTTCCTTGTCTAAAATGTGAACATTAATGTCCTCAAATGAGTGTCCTTTTTCCTTTAGATGAAGGTAAACTGCTGACTCTGGTCCTGTGGTGTTGCTCCTCCTGTGTTGGGCCAATGTAGAGCTCAGAGCACTCCTCACTGCACTGAATTGCATACACTGGGACTCTGAGCTCTACATTGGAGAAACCAAACAACCTTTGTACAGGAGGATGGCCCAACACAGGAAAAAAGGAAGGAAAAAGGACTTTTTCCTTTTTCTAAAGGAAAAAGGACACTCATTTGAGGACATTAATGTTCACATTTTAGACAAGGAAGATAAGTGGTTTGAAAGAGGGGTCAAGGAATCCATTTATGCCAACTTGGAAAATCCTTCTTTGAATAGAGGTGGGGGCCTCAGGCACAATCTTTCCCCTATTTTCTTTCCTGCTTTGTCTTCTGTGCCTAGGAAGATTAAGACCATTTCGCAATCTCAACAACAGCAAGGTAATCTTAACGATCCTCCTTTGGATGATAAAGGGACTTAGAAATAAAC
Organism: Charina bottae; assembly: GCA_023362775.1. NCBI lineage: Eukaryota > Metazoa > Chordata > Lepidosauria > Squamata > Charinaidae > Charina > Charina bottae. The sequence goes on from JALMGJ010000003.1 coordinate 4,755,106, forward strand.
ATCTCAAATAACCATGACCTAGCCCCAAGTGCAAGGTCACACAGCCACCCTAGAAACATATTTAAGGATTCCCTTACAAACTTTGCTCAGACTGAAGAAGCTTCTTGGATAAGGAGCAAAACGTTTCCAATGAGAAAATAGAAATCCAGTTGACATGATTCAAGCTACAGACAATTCCACCTGGATGACTGAGAACCTTCATAAGCACAGTAACTGGGAAACACCCTGCTTCAATAATGCTATTGGAATACTGTGTTTGGAATACTGGGTACTCCTGATCTCCATGTTGATTTTCACTGGTTAGAGATATGAAGCCTAAATGTCCAGAATCCCAGGGAGGGACTGCTGGAAATAAGGAAGAAGACAAAGAAAAGTCTCTCTACTTCTACTAGAATCCAGGTTACTGAAGATGGAACAATTGCATGAACAGTAGGGAGATTTTCCCCAAGGGTAACACTTTAGCATGAATCAAGGATACTTGTAGGAGGTTAATTATGCCCACAATCTTATTGTGAACAAGCTCTATGGGTCAGTGATGCACTAATGCAAAGTTAGTTGCATAATCAAGGTACCGAAGGCGAAAGAGGATAACTGATCTCCACATGTTTCTTTCCAAGCTATGCTGGGTTCTTCAGTAGTAGCAGGTTTTCATGAATACAGAGCCTGGCTTTGCCAATGACAAATACATTTGGCAGAGTGCCACAGCCCTTCCTGACTGAAAGCTCAGAATATTCATAATTGTCAGCTCAAAACTGCTTTGCCTGTAATTCATACTTCTAAATTTTCAGTTGTATCTTTATGATATCATAGATGGAATGTGCTAAACTATCTCTAGGAATGGAAGCTACTATTTGGTTTTAATCAAGTGAACTGAATAGATGTCAGTTGAGACTTTTTCCTCTTGCCTTGTGTGTCGTTGTTTTAATAGAAGCAGCTCAGGGAGAAAAACATATTGGAAAGGCTTTATGAATGCTGCAGGCAACACAAATAAAGCCCCTTTTGTGTCTGTGTGTGTCTGTGTGTGCGCTACTTCTCTTGTGGTTCACCCACTGAAAGATGAATTTCATCATGATGTTTAATGCGGGTTGATTTACAATTATTATCTTAAATCACCTCTCTTTCCTTGCAATGATAAGGTTTTAAAACATGTGTTAGCTAAGGGTTGCCAACTTTTCAACCACCCCCAAACCATGCCCTTAACAGTTTCTTGATGTGTTGACAGCAGAGGTGCTTATCTCCATGATGTGAAAACTTCGATTCCTCTAATTCAAGCTGCTACCAAACTCACACGAGCAAGCCAGGCTATTTCCCCCAACTTGATTGGCAATCCGATGCTAGCTGTTTCCATGATCACAGTGGACCCACTTACCCAGTGTGCTTACATGGGACTCTAATTACCAGGCACTGCTGCAAACCAAAATTTGTGAGCAGGCATGGTCTGAGATGAAACAGACCTAATTATGCAAGGATGCTAATGTTGCTTCCAGCAGATTTCCAACATCTGATCGACTTTTTACATTGCTAACTCAGTATTCCAGGGAGGATGCAAAGACTGTAATGGGACTTGGATTTCAATGATTTTGAAAATTACATTAATATTAGTATTGGCTCTCAGGGTCGAAACTTTCAGTAAATCCTGATAAACACAGAGAACCTTGAAAGAGCCCCATGCCTTGATTTGTGTTTTATAATGTGATGCCTCTCTGCTAAGACACAGATTGGTTTGACAATACCATTTGCATTTCTCAGTTCCCCTTTTTGGATATCAGCCCTCCATCAACCAATTTTTCTTCTGAACAATGCAACTAATTGCTCTGCCTCCATGAAGCTCAGACCTGATAAGCCATGTAAGAGTTGAGGCTTATTCTGATTTGTGTTGCTTCCCTTGATTCACTCTGCTTGTTGTGGAACACCCCTAAAGTCATACCTATTGCTGAAGGTGGAAAAAACACAAATTAATTATAAACTGGGGAAGGAACCAACAACTGCCTTACGTTGTGTAGCATCATGGAGTTTGCAATTTCTCCAAAGCATGACCTGGCATTTTGAAGATTATATAGAAACAACATGTGTAACAAAACTTTTTGTTGCAACATCTCCTTCAGGAGGTGCTTCTACACACAGGATTCCAAAAACATGATTGCGGGGGTAAATCTGGTAATGGAATTCTGCAAGAACAGCAGCTAGAAATAAGGCAGTAGTAAACCAAGTTTATGGGAAGAGTTAAGCACCCCCCCTTCTGTTGCTTATTTGTTCCACATCACCCCTTCTGAAGCGGCTTTCATATAGTCAAAGCAAGTATTGCAGTTCTGTGACATGAATTTATATTACTTTGGCCTTAACTGGTTGATTGGAATCAGAGCATAATCTGTCCAGCAAACACTACACAGGAGAGTCAGCCTATAATTAGGGAGAGAGTGGCAGCTGCTTCAGGTAACAAAAGCGAAGGTTAGGGAAACAACATCAGCAGAAGAGTTGGAGGACAAAGCTATCTGCATCAAGCAGCCTGGCCTGCTTTGGCCATCCTAAACTAGCTTGCTGTCCTCAGCTGCAGAAAAGTGTGAAGCCTTGTTGCCATTGCCAGCTTGGTTGGGTTCTGTAAATGGACAAGCTATCATTCTTTGCCACAGGCAGCAAAATGTCTCAATCAGTCCACTTGGACAGGCATAGCACAATTGTTCCAAGTTTATACTGTCCAGGTTCCACTTGGATTTAAATCAATCATTTTGTGAGGATACATGAGCAAGGAGGCATAGATATTTTCTGGAACCAAAGAATGTGTGAAACCAATTTTTCCCATATGTTAAGTGGACTCAGTCCTCATTTTGTCCCATCATACAATGTATCCCTGAAAAATTTTATGGGAATAGCCCCCACAGGGTTATTCAACATATCCACCAAGGGATGTATAGCAAGGAACTGGAGCAAACAGTTGTAATAAGGGAAGAAAAACAAAATTCTGAGGGTGTTTGAAAATGTGGTCTTCTAGAAATTTAGAAAGCCCAGTAGCCCAACAATCACTGAGATTGTTGATTTTAGTGCTGATTTTACCAAGCTCTTTTAATTTCCTTGGTATTCCTGCAGATGTGTTTCCTGAATGGAATCTTTCTAGATTGATTTAGTTACGATTCAAATCACTAAGGACTGTTATAATCTTCAGTTATAATTAATAAACAGAACGGCCTAGAATGTGTTCCATTCTCTCAAAGCAAAACAGAACATTTTCTCCTTCCTTACAGAGGAAGACAGGCCTTCTCAACAATCATTCCATAGGAGCACATCATATCTACAACCAATCACCTTCAAACACAGAGCCTTTTTGTGTTTTAATCTTGAACCTTTTTAAATATACGAAAAGGGGTGTTCTTAAAATCTCCTTAAAACTTCTCTCAATTTTGAAACCTGAAATAGCAATGCTGGGTGAAGAATAAGTATAGAATACTTACGGGTGGCTACCTTGACACCAACAGGGGCACTGAGCACTTCACTGATAACAGCGTAGATGCTGATGTTGTATGTCAGGCCTGGCTCCAGCTCCTTCAGAGTGACAGAGCTCCAATCCCCAGGCACCCGCTGCTGGAGTTGCAGGCCCCCTGGCACTGCTGGCTGGTAGGAAATCACATACTCAGTCACAGCCATTGGGCCATCCCATTCCAGGTCAATTGATCGGTCCCTGATCGCAGCCACTTGCAGACTCTCAGGTGGAGCAACTGGGGGAAGAGGCAATTTTCAAAGGATAAGGTAAGGCGATTCACCAATCTCCTCAAAGTGCCATATCTCTTTGACATGTACAGTATTTCCCCTTTGACCAACTGACTGAGACTCTGATACTGAGGACCCGTAACTTGGGAGTATATCCTATTGAATTCAGTGGAAAGTGTATCCAAGTCAAATTGCATAACAACAACATTATTCGTGCATGTTCCTACAATAGATATGGTTTTGCCTTCAGGTATATATTTAATGGAGCTACCATCATCCCTCCTCCCTGAAGAAACCACTTGATGTTATGGTCTTTGCAAGGACATTTTATTTTGTTAAATATTAACTTAGATGTGGACTAAACAAATGCATTGCACAAATTGGCCTTAAGTCTTAGTTAAAGTTAAATATAAGTGTTGTTTGTATTTCCTCCTTATAGAGAGACCTTCCAGATGGACCTTAGGACTTACTATTTTCACTTCATAGCTTATGTTGTATCTTGCCATGGCCATTTTTTTTCTTAACAGACAACCCGTTTAGGCCAAAACAAAAGTCCCAGAAGTTGTGTTTCTTTCATAGATCTTTGCATGGTTTTCTTTTCGGGTGGCTTTGACTTTAACCGCAATGCACCTGCCATTCTCCACAACTCACTCTTTTCAGCATTCCACTTGTTATAAGCATATGTGCAGGATTCTTTTACATGCACACTTTCTTTTAAATAGAATATTATTTAAACACTCTAGGGTTTCAAAATACTACAGCTACAGCAGTTTATGACTAGTTCCGTACCTACCTCTATCTTTCACTGCTTGCCGCACTTTGGAAACTGAACTGTGCTGCCTTTGCGGTCCCTGATCACCTCTCTTAATTTGTTAAGGGCGCAAGACAGCTTCATACAGTAAGATGTGCTTGCACACACAGTTCCCCATCCAGATTCAGATACAAATACAATGATAATAAGTCATCTTTTAAAACTATCTTTGGCAGCTATGAAAATTAAAAACATGTTGTTTTTGAAGTGAAAACTCAGGATTTTGGGAATCCAAATGCTCCATGAAATGATCCTGAGAATATTCTATAGAATCTACATAATTGTCATGCAAGTTAGAGACACTGCTTTCAAACAAATTCAAACAAATTCTCATGCGAGTTAGAGACACCAGATTGAAACAAAATGTAGCATCACCACAGAGAGGGAAGAACTTTGGAATGAAGGAAGAAGTTTTCTCCTCATTGAGTATCCTTGTGTGCGAAAGTGCCAGTGCTAAGAGAGATTAGATAGCATATTGTGAAGGCTGTTTGCTAGGAAATGGAGTAAGTGGAATTGAAATTTGCATGTCTTTGTGTTATTTAACTTGCCAGCTTGTACATGAACTGTGGTGAGGCTTTATTTTCATCTTGAACTGAACAGGTCAAATGAACAGCATGGCTGAGGCTGTGAAAGGGTGATACAGCAAAGAAAGCTTGCTTAGGAAAAAAAGGCTTTGCCTCTATATTTAGGGGACATGCAAATATATGTAAGTTCTCTTTACTTTAGAGTAATAATCATTGCACATCTGGTACAATGATTATTTTTATTTTATTTTTTATTTATTTTTCAAATTTTGCCACCGCCCATCTCCCCCCAGAAGAGGGACTCTGGGCGGTTAGCTTTAATAAGCAGAAGGCATTTGAGATTATTAAGTTCCTGCATGTGCAGTCAGCTGTAAACAATAAGACGGAGGAGGATGCCTTTCATGATTTTACTTCACTCATGTAGGAGAAGAAATATCAACATGTCAGAGTCAATATAGAAGCACACCCAAGCTTTTTAATTAGCCACAGGAAATTACTTCTATCTCATTAACTGCTAAACACTTGACTGTGCCTCTTCATTTGCTGATGGCATTGCCTACTATATTCTTATTTCCCTTCGGGGTGGGGTGCCGGGGACAATGAGGCAAACGTTACTTCATAAGGAAAAAAAAAAGCATCTAGGGTGGATGACACTGATATGCACAGGGAGAGAGAACTTTTGGAAGCCTTCAGAGCTCTCGCTGGGCTCAGTAACATCATCAGGCCTGTGATGTAGCACTACGGCCTTGGCTTCTATTATTGCAATTGGAGTGAATGAAATGAAAACATAGACTGAAGTGATATGAAGGAACCTTCCACTCTGATTCTTAGATAGCAGTCCTATGCACATTTACCTAGTAGTAAAGCCTAGTAGTAAAGGGGTGTGGTGGCTCAGCGGGTAAGACGCCAGGCTTGTTGATCGGAAGATCGCAAGTTCGGAGGTTCAAATCCCTAGCCCTGAGCTCCCGCACTCGCCCCAGCTCTTGCCAACCTAGCAATTCGAAAGCATGCAAATGCAAGTAGATGAATAGGTACCACTTTGGTGGGATGGTAACAGCATTCCACGCGTGTCGTGCGGCCACATGACCGTGGAAGCGTCTTTGGACAACGCTGGCTCTTCGGTTAACAAACAGAGATGAGCACCGGCCCCTAGAGTCGGACACGACTGCACAACTGTGCGGGGGGAACCTTTACCTTTACCTTAAAGCCTAGTAGTAGGTTCAGTGAAAATTACTTTAAACTAAACATGCATAAATCAACTAAACATGCATAAATCAACCCTGACTGCTCATTGGAAGGACAGATGCTGAAGCTGAAGCTCAAATACTTTGGCCACCTAATGTGAAGAGAGGACTCACTGGAAAAGACCCTGATGCTGGGAAAGACTGAAGGCAAAAGGAGAAGGGGACGGCAGAGGATGAGATGGTTAGATAGCATCACCGATGTAATGAACATGAATTTGAGTAAACTCTGGGAGACAGTGGAGGACAGGAAGGCCTGGCGTGCTATGGTCCATGAGGTCACGAAGAGTCGGACTCGACTAAACAACTGAACAATAACAAACATGCATACAATTGTACTGTTAGCTGCTACCTGTGTTCCAACAGCAACAATGGCTTTCTCAGTATTCTGTATATACAGGTAATAACTGACTAGGCAACCAAACGAGCTGTTGTGCTGTAGCAACCTGATTTGCAGAAATCAGCTATGGAGCTTTTTGTTACAATTTGTAGATGTCTGCAGAACTGCTCTTAATGTGGAGAAGCAATAAAGAATTCAAATGGTTGAACTCCTGCATCTTTGCTTTCATGATGGCCTTGGGACTTCCACTGCAAGTGACGACTGAGATGAATGACTTAACAGTCCACTCCCCCCAATTTGTCCAAACTCTCCAGAATATTGGATGGCAGAAATGGAGGACTTAGCTCATCCTGACATGCTAATCTTCTTTACATAAAGGGTGCATTTGTAAGAACAGCTTTCCATCAAGTGAGTCCTACAAGCATCAGTCTCATACTTATGTCGAACCATTCACTGAGAATATCAAGCCATTCTTTGGAGGAATTCCCTTTGGGAATGACATATAACATAAAATAATACATTTGCGCAAATGGAGCCACTGTTCCTGCTGCTGCCAATGAGGGGGTGCAGTTCCCCAGCCAGCCTTTGTGAGTACAGAAGCTTCCTCGAACACACCATCTCACAAATGTAGGAGGCTGTGTGATTAGTGGGAACGACTGGGGGCAAGATCCTCCTCTGCAAAAAGGAAAGAGGGCAGACTGTGGGCATTTGAAAAGAATTCTGCAAAAGGTGCTACTGGAAAGAGAAAAGATGCTGTTTCTGGCCATTGCCTCTTCTGCCACGTTCCCTTTGGCCAATTCGCTTAGCAAGATCATGAAATCGCCTTGAGTTAGGCTGGAGCGGCCTCTCGCAATACTACTCCTCACCCTTATCAAGCCTGCTATTTTAAGTGAGAAATGCCAAACAGCACTTTTCTCCTATTGTTTAAATAGCCTTCTCCTTGAAGCACCAGTAGAAAAGCACTTTGGATAATAGCCCTCCTGCTCTTTTGGAAAAAAAGAAGAGACAAGGGCACTTTATTACTTGACTGATGGATGGCACAAATCACCAAGCAAGCAAAGTGTTTAGTCCCGGACATAATGAGCTGCCTGTACTTATCATAGCAAAAGCCATGAGGGTGGTCATGCAACAGCTAAAACTTTGCTGTGACTGCAAATTCTGAAACAGATAAAAATCCCTTCAGCAAACTAGGAAAATTGCATCCCGGGTTTGAGAGGTCTTCTGAAACCAAACAGGTTACTGCTTCCTATGGCATATCTACAGGAAACTAGAACCTTTAGGACTCTTCTAAAAATGCCACTGAGGACATGCCTCTTACAGTAGGTCTTGTTCAGTGGGGCACCCCATTTTCAATGTTAGTGCCTCTGTACCACTGAGTAATCCTAGCTGGCTATCAGAAATATAGGGACTGATGACAAAACTTCCAGGTACTGGAAGTGAATTGAGTTACTCTTAAAGGTTGGAATCAAAGTTATTCTTAAGGTTGGAATCAAAATTCTTCATTCTTTCACAACTGTTCTATAACAGATATTTATGATTCATTTATTTATTATATGTCACACTACTGTAATCTACAGGGTCTCTTGGTGATTAACAATTACAAGAGAGATAATAATTATAATGTCCACAATTAACAAAACTAATTAAGTTAAATAAAAATTAAAAATGAAGCAACAGCATTTAAATAATAAATATCCTACTCTCCAGAAGGGCTCTGTTTTCAATAGTTCCTGGAAGACGTTCAAAAAGACTGCTAACCTAATTTCTAAAGGGAGCTATTCCACAGGACTGAGGCCATAACTAAAAAAAAACAGCATTTCTGGATTTTAGATCCCCATCACCTTGTGAAAATGGGAAACACTAGCAGATTTCCTGAGAAGAATGAATCAAAGAGATTAATTTTGGGAGGAGAAGGTGGTTTTGCAGGTACCCATATGCCCAGCCACACAGGACTTTATAGGTGAAAACCCGCATTTTGGATTGTACCCAGAAACCCACTGGAAATCAGTGCAGCGTCCACAGCTCATAGCAACAAGTGCCAGTTAACAAGCAGGTTAACAAGCATTTTGTACCAACTGCAGTATTCAAGTGGTCTTCAAAGGCAGCTGAGTATCTTGAAGGTGAGATCAAGTGACCTACTGCAAATATGATTAGAGATCGTCCTGGAAGTCCTGGGAAGCATGGATCCCTGCTTTTTCCTCTGGTCACTTGCCAGCATCTCCTGAAGTCATTTCTCTCTCATGGCTTGCCCTATTAGCATGTTGTTGCTGGGTTCCTTTCCTACCCATCACCTCTCCCCTCCTCTGTATTTGCTAGCAACTTCTCTCCAGGCTTTCAACAGAGAAGAGCAAAGCTGTCAGATCTTTGAGGTAGGCCAGGAAATAGACACAACTCATACTAAACAAATTCAAGGTGGGATTACTGGGGGTTTCTTTCTCATGCTTCCCTCTATCCCTGGACTATTAGTCCCTTGTCCGTCTCTCCTTAATGGCGCATTTCTTCCTTCCCCCACTGAATGGCTCTTTCATACCTTGCACAAAGTCAGCTCCAATTTTTTTTACAAGGGCAGAACTTCACTATTTTATCTAGAAAAGAAGGAGGGATGTATTAATGGTATTCACAGTATTCCAGCTAAGCCAGTGTTTCTCAACCTTAGCAACTTTAAGATATGTGGACTTCAACTCCCAGAATTCCCCAGCCAGCAAGGTTGAGAAACACTGATTTAAGCAGTACTTGAAATCAGCAGATCTCCACTATTTTATTGTGGGGAGAGTGGGCATAACTGCATAATTCTGCATTAGTATTCTCTGAAAGGGGATTGTTGAAGATCTTTGCCATTAGGCGTAGCCGCCGCATTTTAGCTCACTGTAACATCTGGAATATAATACAGGTTGTTGAACTGTGTTTTTGTTGAAATTTTGTCAATTTCTTAATATCTATCAGTTTCCATCACTTCTCCCATGAAATAAAAGGTGTTACTCAGCAGCTAGCCTATTTCAGTTGTAACTCTTTGTAAAATCATAGAATATAAGGGTTGGAAGAGATGTTGGAGATTATCTACTCCCACCCACTACCCAAGTGCAGGAATCCATTACTACAGCATCCCTGCCCCAGAGCCACCCAGCCTCAGTTTAAACACCTCCAGCAAAGGAAAGTCCACCACTTCTGTCCTGTTCCATTGTTGAAAGGGTCTTACTTTTAATTTTTTCCTGATGACCAACTTAAATCTACTTCCTTGTAAGCCCATCCTTTCTTGTCTTGTCTTCTGGAACAACTCTGAACAATTCTGCCTTGTCTTTAACCTGACAGCCCTTCAGATGTTTCAAGAAAGCTGCTGTCATGTCTCCTTTTCTAGGTGAAATATACCCAATGCCTCATATATGTATTTTCTTTCCAGACCTCTTATCATCTTGGTTGCTCTCTGGACATGGTCCAGCTTGTCAATGTCCTTCCTCAAAAATGGTACCCAGAAATAAGTACAACATTCTCAGTGTGGTCTCTACACAGAACAAAGAGAATATACTGTATTGAGAAGACCATTTGAGAAAATCTGATCTCCTGCTACCACTCCAGTCACATTGGCTGGCAAGGCTCCTTACAAATAACGTATAAAAAGATGTTCCTAATCTTTACTTCATTTGGCTGAGGGGCTTTTCTTTGCTCTTCTGCTTCAGGAACTTCACAGAGCAGTGGCCTTTGGGTCTATTATTGCATCATCTGCCTAGAGCATAGCTTTCCAAACTGTGTGTCAGTTTAGTGTGTCACGAAACAACCCGGAAGCGGTGGCGGGGGCGTGCATGGTGGTGGTGTGGGGGCGTGCATGGCGGCGTGCATGGCGGCAGCGACGCGCCCCATCAGCGCTTCCGCGTTTTAGCGAGGCTGCTGCCGCTGCCGCCACCACCGTGCATGCCGCTGCCGCGCCTCCACGCTGCCGTGCACCCCCACGCTGCTGCCGTGCACCCCCTGCCGCCGCACGTGCCACCACACCGCCGCCGTTGGTGTGTCACCAACGGCGGCAGTTTGGAAAGCACTGGCCTAGAGTCTTCAAAGTCCAGCCTTGTGCTTTTGGATAGCTATGTTTGAGTTGTGGTAAGTCTTCAGCCCTTGAATTAAAAGGGGTAATATTCAGAGAAAGCAGCTAAAATCTCACAGAAAATGTGAGGTGCTCTCGGACAACCACAAAAAACAAGAAAAAACTCCAGGGTTTGTTAGGACTCAGCTCTATTGCCAAATGCATCCTGTACCTATAACTGCATTTGGTCACAATAAGCTAGGCATCTCTTTTCCTTTCCACCAGGGGTATGTGCAGAAAAACAGATCTTAAATTGCACTGTTGTGGCCACCTTCTTGACTTTTCTGACTATACCCTGTGGACCCCCTGTCTTCTACTTAGAAAATATAGACTAGAAACTCCTTGAAAAAGAGCTGCTTCTTTAGGCAAAAAAATTGGCAAACAACTAAGCACCTACATTATTATTGTTCTATATACCTAAATTATAATCCTCATAATCTTCTCTTGCTTTGTTCTGAAACTTACTGAGTTGCTGAGCCACGTTATAGAGAATTTTATGTTTTGGAAATTTTTCCCTCCTGTTTCTTTTAAAGGGTTCCTTGTGCAACTAATCAAAAGGCTTTGCTCATCTTTTCCATCTGTTCCTCTTTAGCACGTCTTCTTTGGAAAGAGGAAAAAAAATGGATGCCGAAGAGAAAACACAGGAGCTGTATGTGTCGAAGACAGTGTCATCTGAAACACCTGTAACTTTGTGTGAATAATGTTGGGTTTGCACAATAAAAGTGCTCCCTGGAAACACTCAGAATTCATCTGTCCATGGAAATAGCACTAGCTTAGTTCTGAGGCCACTGCTCTGAATTAAGCATTTATATTTAGGGCTACAAAGTTTTAATTGGTTTAATCAATAGACTAGCTGAAATGTTCTCCACAACCAGGTGTGAATTTAACTTGAATCCCCCTTGACTGAATGTTTCTATCACTGATTCAGATCGAAGCTCAGATTAACCAACTTTATTTGATTTGTCTGAGGGTCAATTTTAATTGGTAATGGCAACATTCAGTCACTAGAGCTGCAAGTTAAATTGACCCTTGTTTGCTGAGATTGTATCAGTATGAGAATAAATGACCTTTCTTCTAGTAATGTGTCTCAACCTATAATTTAGTGAACAAAAGATATATATATATATTGGATCTCCCCAATACAATTATAGGTCAGTATTTTTGATATCTTTAAATACATGTTGAGATATTGAAATGAATTAATTAACTTATAAAACAGCAGATGCTTGATGAAATCAAAACCTTAAATTAGAAAATAGCTCTCTAGTCTTCAATATTTCACACTTCTAGACTTGTTTTAACAACTCCCTAAAGCTTGCTTCAATAGTAGATTTCTTCCACTATTATGTTTTACTACTAGCTGTGTGCCCTGCAGTATGGATGGATAGATATGCCTACTTCTGCATAAATCATGTTTTCACATAAGTTTGCATATTTAAAGAAAAAATGCATTTTCCCCATGGTTTTCTATGTTAAAATGTTTTCTATGTTAAAATGCACCTTTTAACATGGATTGTCTTAACTATTCACTTTATATGCTTTTAAAGTTTATTATTTTAAAGTTTTAAGGGGCATGGTGGCTCAGCGGGTAAGTCGCCAGGCTTGTTGATCGGAAGATCGCAAGTTCGGAGGTTCAAGTCCCTAGCCCCGCGTGATGGAGTGAGCTCCCACACTCACCCCAGCTCTTGCCAACATAGCAATTCGAAAGCATGCAAATGCAAGTAGATAAATAGGTACCACTTCGGTGGGATGGTAACAGTGTTCCACGGAAGCGTCTTTGGACAATGCTGGCTCTTCGGCTAACAAACGGAGATGAGCACCGGACCTTAGAGTCAGACACGACTGCACAAATGTGCAAGGGGAACCTTTACCTTTTTAATTTGTTGTAGAGAAATGAGAAAACCAGAGATTAATGATATTCACTCTCTGTATTGTGAGAAATGCAAATCATGTCTGTTTGCTTAAAAATGTGGATTGAGCAAAGTCCTCAAGCATCTCCTCTCCTTTCTCAGTCAGCAATGTGTGTGCAAAACAGCCTTTTAACAGTCTTTAAAAAAAAGGATATATAATATACTGTCTAAATTCTAGTGGACCTGGTTGTATGTATGTACTAGGTACAACATTTCCATAGCAAATGTTGCTTTTTAAAAAATATGCTTCAAGTTTCTAAAAAAGACAAAGTAAGACCTGGAATTTCCAAGGGGCCCTTTGAGCACCATTATCTTAATGGTTGCATTCTGCCATACCTGCTGAACAATCCCGTCCCTGGTAACCTTCCTCGCAAGAGCACAGGCCTTCTTGGCAGAATCCACGCCCACTGCAAGCGTTGAGGCACCTCAGCTGCCCACAGTCTTCCCCTACGTAGCCTTCTTGGCAGAGGCAAGTCCCATTGGCACAGGTCCCCTTCCCTGAACAGTCTTCTGGGCATCTGAGCTCGTTACAGTCTTCTCCAGCAAAGCCCTCTTCACAGATACATTCTCCATCCACACAGAGTCCTCGGGAACTGCAGTCAGTTGGGCAACGTGCCTCTGAACAATCTTCCCCACTATAATCGCTGTCGCAAACACACTGGCCATCAATGCATACACCCCGGCTAGAGCAGCCGAGGGGACAGAGAGGCTCGGAGCAATTCTTTCCAGCCCAGCCTTCATCGCAGATGCACCCACAGGTTTCCAGGCTAAAGTTACCATGACTGCTGCAGTGGGGGAGGAAATCCAGCTGCCCTGGAATTGTAAAAACAATTATTAATGATATATCGTTGGTACACTTCATGTTCTTCTTAATAGTGAGTAATAACCACATCAAATCAACTCTAGATGTGATCGATTGGGCTACTTTCAGCAACTGCTGTTGATGCCTCTCTTAAATCCTTAGTCCCTCCTCCCCCTTGCCCCGCAAAGTGTGATTGGCTGTCTCTCTCTCCATTTAGAATTCCCCACAGTGACTTCAATGTAGCATTACAGTAAGGAATGAACATGGCAAATAATTCTACTTAGTTTCCTGGCACTGATGGAGGAAGGAGTTTCCTTGCTGAGGGTCCCCTCAAACTCTTGCTGGGTGGTCTTATGTCTGCATGCATGAGAAAGAAAAAGATAGAGAATGAGGGATGCTTGCAATGGCAGTGACCCAGCCTTCAGAGGGATTGGGCTATGAGGTTCCTAAGAGCATCTGCGTCACCCTTAGTTGGGTGAAGTTGCATGTCCTGGAAATGACATATGCAAAGCTCCAGATAAGTGGAACACTATTGTTGCTGAGTTCTAGGTGCTAGAGATCCTGGGAAATAAAGTTATTCAGATGTCATCATGTCATACTATGGACTGAGACACCTTTGAGAACATTTCCCAGTCTCTGTGGAACTAAGAACATGCTGCTGCAAAGGCCAAAACACACAAAGGAGCTTCAAGCTCTGCAAAATACCTTGCTGATGCTCTGCATTTTTGATTTTTTGAGGCTGTGTTTGAGCAGCACCAACTCAGGTGCCTAGAAACCTGAGAAATGTAACTCATCACAATGTCTGTGCCAGGTGGCCTAGAAGCTCCATGTCCAAAGGCTCTTTCTGACACCAGATAGTCAGTCATGGGCATACTGAATAGCATCCATCACAGGGAAAAGTGGCCCTGAGACACGCAATTTACAGGCCACTTAATGCCCTGGTGCCTGCAGGGTGGCAACACTGAAGATGTTGGGGATTGGGGAGCAATGTACATATGACTCTTATAGAGTCACTATCTGCCTGGATTACATGCTGCTGCATCAAATAAATGGGAAAATAAAATAAAAGTTAAGGAATTGGCTACAGTGGGGGTTGGGAAGATGCTGGCTGGTTAAAAGTATTTATATTATACCCAAAGCCAAAGAGATTCCTTCCCAATCCCTGCAAATTGTGACTCTGTTAAATTCAATCCACAGTTGTGATAAAAGAGGTTGCTCCTCCTCCAAAGATACATTGGTTGTATCAATATCAAGTTTATATGTGATACTTTTTTGGGGGTGGCAGCAAAATGTATATTTTGAGATTTTATTATGAACACCACTTCCCTGAGAAGGGTGAGACATCTTTAGCTAAAAATTTAGCTATAATTTTGGAAAGCTATAGATCAATTGCCATTATCGATGGATACTCTGCATAAGTATCTCCATCAAAACAAACTCATATATGGGGGGGGGGGATATAAAAGGTTTCATTAAAATTCTCCAGTTTTTCCCCCTCCCCAATTTTGGCTCAATCCTAAATCCTCAATTCCAAACTTAATCAAAATTTTAAAATATCCCCAAACATCTAGAATAAATAACTGGTGGGCAAGTCTCTGGCCCTGGGGGGACCACCACTACTCTCTTTGTAACTTGTTGAGCCATAAGGAGCTCCTCCCATTTTGTACTGTCAGCAAGGAAAGAACATCTGAAAGGAATGTACCTTGAATAAAGGGAAAAAAACCTTAGCTGACAACATTCAGTGACACCTCCCAAATATAATTTTGGATAGATGTTTAATATGAGTTTGAATACTCTCTAATATTTCATAGAACATCCCCATTCCAAGGACCACTGCTGGAGCCTTCCATTCTTATGCATTGCTGAAGGCTTTTATCATAAGTTCTGGTACATAGCATATTCATTGTCATTGCAATAGCTAATTCTACCCAAGTGTCTCAAAGTGTGTGTCCTGGTGTGTGTGTACAGTCTCATTTTAAACATTTAAAGATGCAATGTCGTATTTTACAATGGGATTATTGTCTGTATTAATGAAACAGTTTGTTGGTTTATTTATTTATTTCAATTTCTATGGCTGCTCTTCTTACCAACGTGATTCTGGGCAGCTACTCAAGACTCAGAGCCTAAGGATTTTATTGCACCTTTGCTGCTGTACAGTCTTTGATAATGCCTATCACATAATGTCAACATTAAAGCAGCAATAACACTCTCCAAATCATAAAAACCTTACTTCCTCCTCATTCCTTCAAAACCACTATTAGCTATTTGGTGTATATCCATGAGTACGCAAAAGTGAAATTACTGCAAAAGGCAACTTTCAACAAAATGAGGAAAGCAATTTGCCAAGGACAGGTAGAAGAACTGTCCTTAAAAGAGCTGGAACATACTGCCAAACTGTGAGCCCATGTTGGCCTATCAGTCTCACTGTGGTTTCTATTTTGAGCATTTGCCCAACTGAAATGCTACTCGTGGTGAATTGCTTCCTGCTGCCCAGTCAATTCTGGCATCAGCAAGAGTCTACCTGTAATAAAGAAAAGATGCTGCTGTTGGACCCAACCTCTCCACTTTATATCACAAGGTGAGATGGAAAAAAAGGAAAGATGGGTGACAGCTGGGGATATAGGACAACAAATTCCAGTATAGTCTCATCCCTTAACAAGTATTCTCCTCAAGAGGAAGATGATATACGGGAAGGAACATATACATTATTCTCCATTCTCCTGAAATGGTTCACAACTAGTTTGCAAAATATTGCCAACACTTTTACTGTACTGCTATGAATTTTGGGGGTGGGGAGTGAGTGAGTGAGAAGGAGGGAAGTCTCTTTTATCTCCTTCCTCCTAATCCCACTCCATGCTGAACAGAAGAGAACAGTTTTAATAGAGCTACCATATCTGGGATGCAAAAATCCAAAACTCTGGATGACATTAGATGGCAGGGCAAAGCTGCAGCAAATTATCCTTGCTCCTTTCTAGTTGTCATCCATATTCTTGTAGCTCATTGTCAGGGTTCATAGTTGAATCCTGCCATTAGGGGTATAGAGTTAGTCTAAGCATGTGAACTGGAGGGAGGGGGTGAGTGTGCCAAGTGTTGTGGGTTTCATCAGAGACGAGTGGAATGCAGCGTCAAGGTCAACCACCTGCAGGAGTTGGAGGCTTGGGAACGGAGAGGGAAAGTTCTGGACATTGACATCATAGGTGCTGCGAAATTGGCACGCAGGGGGAGAGTTAAGTTAGCGCTGTTTGGCGGGAATCCAGCATTCAGATCTTTAGGAGTGTTTCAATTTACATGTATCCTGAATAAAGCTTATTCTGCATTTCAATGAATTGCATGGAGAAGTGTTTATTGGGGCATTGAAGTTGGAGTCATCGCACTCATATTCAGTAGGCCTAGCCCTAATCTCTTGGTGCACACTCTCTTCCTCAATATCCATCTGCAGGATAGGATCTTATCTTGCTTTGGTGTTACAATTTCCTCTCTCCACAATTTTCCTCCTTTCTTTCTGCTTTGAGCTATTTTTTTTTCACCTTTCATTTTCATAGTTCAATTACTCCAGCATTCGGTAGGCTTCAGGGCTCATTGATCTCTGAGTTATTTGTTTTACACATCTTATTTTCTTATAATTTTTTTGCTCACAAATATATTTCTGTGTACCAGAATCCTCTGGGAATGCAAAACTGCTATCTTATATTTCTTCCATACTGCTAAGAAGTTTGTTCACTCTCACTATAGAACTTTCTCCCTAGCTTGCTTTAATGCTCTACCATCAGTAGTACTAGAAGGAAAGTATAAAAACATCTCCATTTCAGAGCAAATATGCCCATGTGAAATTCAAAGAGCAGAGTCTCTAGCTGAGGCATTTCTACACTGCCTTCTCTAGAGGAATCCATACTTTGACTTAATAACTCCCCTTAGACTTGATAGATTACATCCAACTCTGATTTTTGGATTAGTGTCCTAAAATGACTAGGAGAATCACAGCATTTCTATCACTCTTCCATTGTGTTAGCATCAATTTAGAACAAACCTAACCCATATCATTGTATGATGTTCTTTTTCCTTTTGACTATAAACTTGATTTTCTTTAAATGATTTCTCTGTATAATCTGATCTTACATAAAAATAAGTAAAGTTCTACATGGTTGATTCTTGTTTGGCTTTTAAAGGAACAAATGGGATCTGCAATAAAAAACTTGCAACACAAACAACTTAATTAAAAATGCTGTTTTTTCTCTATCAGTCACTTCCTGGTTTGGGACATAACTCCAAGGACCTCATCAGAGGCCTTGCTCTGAATGTCTCTATATTTTGAGCCTAACTGGATGATTATTTGATGTGAGCAAGCTTTTTCAGTGGTGGCCCCATATTTTGTTTTATATTTTTTTTATCCTGCCTTTATTATTTTTATAAATAACTCTAGGCAGGAAACATACCTAATATTCCTTCCTCCTCCTATTTTACCTACAACAACAACCCTGTGAGGTGAGTTGGGCTGAGAGAGAGGGAATGGCCCAAGGTCACCCAGCTGGTTTTTCATGCCTAAGGTGGGACTAGAACTCACAGACTCCTGGATTCTAGCCTGCTGCCTTAAACGCTAGATTAAACTGGCTCTCCATTGTTAAACACCCTCCTTAAATTGTTAAATGCCCTCCTCAGAAAAGCTCACTTAATCTTAGCATCTTCCTTCTTGCTCTTTCAGGGCCAAACCAAGCCATGTTTATTCACTCAAGCATTTTAATGTATATGCCCCTACGTTATGTGTGTCATAACTTAACACTCTGGAGCTATGTTTTTGAGTGGTTGTTTTAGATATTTTTGTTGATCACCTTTTAATGCTTTTTAGTCTTTGCTTTGTTTTGAAAAGTTTAATTGTGTTTTTGCACTTGCGATTCATACTAAATGCATATTTAAAATAATTGATTTTATTGATCTTACTCTTCTCTTTTATTGTAAGTTGAGGCTATAGCTATAGACTGACTGAAGACCAGCTCAGTTGTACTGCTCAAGCTTCTCCTCAAGGGAGAAATTAAGGAGAAAGGAATGGAAGTAGGACTTCTCTTTCGGTTTGTGGCTTGAATCATGTCAACTGGATTTCTATTTTCTTAGTGGAAACGTTTCACTCCTTATCCAAGGAGCTTCTTCAGTCTGAAGAACAACTCTTTCGGTTGTTTTTTCTTCTCCCTGCCATCCTCCATTTGCCCAGAGGCCTTTCCCTGTACGTAAGTATTACTGGAGGGTTCAGGTTTGGGATTCCTAGGTTTGATCCTCTTAAGATTAATACAGGATGGGGAGAGGATGGCTCTCTGGAGTCTCTCTTCCATTGTTTCCTCCCTTTGGAACCAACCCTTCAAAATACAGGGAGGATAGTTCTATAGTCTTATTGCACTTTCAGGATATTACTATAAATTGCTCAGAGGCTTGATCAGCCCAGGTTCCTCACCCCATATCCATTTCCCCTGTGTTTTCAACTTACGTTTTAACCTTTCTTGTCTCAGTTGCTTTCAAGTATATTCTTCTAACATTCTAACAAGAAAGGTACCTTCTAACCGGTCTTGTCTCAGCCGTGTTCATTGTCAGAGTCACACCTTCTGCCTCATTTCTGATTTTTAGAAGCCATATGCCTGTGATTATTCCTTTCTTCCCTCACTGCACTGGAAAGGGCCCAATTCCTCCATTTAAATGGCAGTTGGGAGTGCTGATTGATTGGTTGCAAGGTGCCAGGGAGGAGACGCACCAAGCAGAAATACTTTAAAGCAGTGCTTCTCAACCTCAGCAACTTTAAGCTGTGTCGACTTCAACTCCCAGAATTCCCCAGCCAGCCATGGATTTATTTTCTTTGTTTCTTTTCCAACCTTTGTATTGTTTTTATCTTGTTAAAAATGTCTTCAGTAAAAATTATATTAAAAAAAAGAATACTTCTTCCTTTGATGACATTTCCCCAGAATATATTCCCCTGGAATATTTTCTATGTACTACCTATCCATTTTGGAACTGAGATTCATTATGCCAACAGCTCTCTTCAAAAACTTCTTAGCACAATGGCCTGCTGTTTCTTTAGAAGTTTTGAAGAACAGATTTGTAGTGCTGACCAAATGAACCATGTCTTTTGAATGACTAAACTGACAGAAGGTTTCCAGTGAACTCTACAAGGCTTTGCTGTTTGCTATTCAGACAGAACCCATATGAACAGTTCTGCTTCCATTGTAAAAGTTGTTGTTGCTGTTGATTGTATTTTATTTTGCTAAAGATGTATTCCTCCAGCAAAGGAGATCGTTACCTTGTCGTGGTGCTGGAGCTTGAGCACCTCAATGAAACCATGAGCTAAACCGTGAAGGGACACCCAAGACGGGAAGGTCATGGCAGAGAGGTCAGACTAAATACGATCCCTGGGGAAGGTAATGGCAACCCACCCCAGTATTCTTGCCGTGAAAACTAAATGGATCAGTACAACCAGAGATATGTCGGTATACCATCGGAAGATGGGACTCCCAGGTCGGAAGATGGTCAAAATGCTACTGGGGAAGAACAGAGGATACGTTCAACTAGCCCCAGATGTGATGACGCAGCTAGCTCAAAGCCGAAAGGACGGCTAGCGGCCGATGGTGCTGGTGGTGAACGACGAATCCGATGTTCTAAAGATCAACACACCATAGGAACCTGGAATGTAAGATCTATGAGCCAGGGCAAATTGGATGTGGTTATTGGTGAGATGTCAAGATTAAATATAGACATTTTAGGTGTCAGTGAACTGAAATGGACTGGAATGGGCCACTTCACATCAGATGACCACCAGATCTACTACTGTGGACAAGAGGACCACAGAAGAAATGGAGTAGCCTTCATAATTAATAATCAAGTGGCTAAAGCAGTGCTTGGATACAATCCAAAAAACGATAGAATGATCTCAATTCGAATTCAGGGTAAGCCATTTAACATCACAGTAATCCAAATATACGCCCCAACCACAGATGCTGAAGAAGCAGAAGTAGATCAGTTCTATGAGGATCTGCAGCACCTACTGGATAATACACCAAAAATGTTATTTTTGTTACAGGAGACTGGAATGCTAAGGTGGGTAGTCAGACGACACCTGGAATTACAGGCAAGCATGGTCTGGGAGAACAAAATGAAGCAGGACATAGGCTAATAGAATTTTGCCAAGACAACTCACTGTGCATAACAAACACTCTCTTCCAACAACCTAAAAGACGACTTTATACATGGACTTCACCAGATGGTCGACACCGAAATCAGATTGACTACATCCTTTGCAGCCAAAGGTGGCGGACATCTATACAGTCGGTAAAAACAAGACCTGGAGCTGACTGTAGTTCAGATCACGAACTTCTTATTGCAAAATTTAGAATCAGACTAAAGAGAATAGGGAAGACCCACAGATCAGTTAGATATGAGCTCACTAATATTCCTAAGGAATATGCAGTGGAGGTGAAGAATAGATTTAAGGGACTAGAGTTAGTAGATAGGGTCCCGGAAGAACTATGGACAGAAGTTCGCAACATTGTTCAGGAGGCGGCAACAAAAAAACATCCCAAAGAAAAAGAAAACCAAGAAGGCAAGATGGCTGTCTGCTGAGACACTGGAAGTAGCCCAAGAAAGAAGGAAAGCAAAAGGCAACAGTGATAGGGGGAGATATGCCCAATTCAATGAAAAATTCCAGAGGTTAGCCAGAAGAGATAAGGAATTATTTTTAAACAAGCAATGTGCGGAAGTGGAAGAAGACAATAGAATAGGAAGGACAAGAGACCTCTTCCAGAAAACTAGAAACATCGGAAGTAAATTCCAGGCAAAAATGGGTATGATCAAAAACAAAGATGGTAAGGACCTAACAGAAGCAGAAGAGATCAAGAAAAGGTGGCAAGAATATACGGAAGATCTGTATAGGAAAGATAATAATATTGGAGATAGCTTTGATGGTGTGGTCAGTGAGGTAGAGCCAGACATCCTGAAGAGTGAGGTTGAATGGGCCTTAAGAAGCATTGCTAATAACAAGGCAGCAGGAGACGATGGTATCCCAGCTGAACTGTTTAAAATCTTGCAAGATGATGCTGTCAAGGTGATGCATGCCATATGCCAGCAAATTTGGAAAACACAAGAATGGCCATCAGATTGGAAAAAATCAACTTATATCCCCATACCAAAAAAGGGAAGCACTAAAGAATGTTCAAACTATCGAACAGTGGCACTTATTTCACATGCCAGTAAGGTAATGCTCAAGATCTTGCAAGGTAGACTCCAGCAATTCATGGAGCGAGAATTGCCAGATGTACAAGCTGGGTTTAGAAAAGGCAGAGGAACTAGAGACCAAATTGCCAATATCCGCTGGATAATGGAGAAAGCCAGGGAGTTTCAGAAA
Organism: Charina bottae; assembly: GCA_023362775.1. NCBI lineage: Eukaryota > Metazoa > Chordata > Lepidosauria > Squamata > Charinaidae > Charina > Charina bottae. Next base: position 4,776,882 of record JALMGJ010000003.1, read on the forward strand.
AACATCTATTTTTGTTTTATTGACTATTCTAAAGCCTTTGACTGTGTGGATCATAACAAATTGTGGCAAGTTCTTGGTGGTATGGGGATACCAAGTCATCTTGTCTGCCTCCTGAGGAATCTGTATAACGACCAAGTAGCAACGGTAAGAACAGAGCACGGAACAACGGACTGGTTTAAGATTGGGAAAGGAGTACGGCAGGGCTGTATACTCTCACCCTACCTATTCAACCTGTACGCAGAACACATCATGCGACGTGCTGGGCTTGAGGAATCCAAGGCTGGAGTTAAAATCACTGGAAGAATCATTAACAATCTTAGATATGCAGATGATACCACTTTGATGTCTGAAAGCAAGGAGGAGTTGAGGAGCCTTATGACGAAGGTGAAAGAAGAAAGTGCAAAAGCTGGGTTGCAGTTAAACCTAAAAAAAACCCCAAGATTATGGCAACCAGGTTGATTGATAACTGGCAAATAGAGGGAGAAAAAGTGGAGGCAGTGACAGACTTTGTATTTCTAGGCGCAAAGATTACTGCAGATGCTGACTGCAGCCAGGATATCAGAAGACGTCTACTTCTTGGGAGGAGAGCAATGGCAAATCTTGATAAAATAGTTAAGAGCAGAGACATCACACTGACAACAAAGGTCCGCATAGTTAAAGCAATGGTATTCCCTGTAGTAACCTATGGCTGCTAGAGCTGGACCATAAGGAAGGCTGAGCGAAGGAAGATAGATGCTTTTGAACTGTGGTGTTGGAGGAAAATTCTGAGAGTGCCTTGGACTGCAAGAAGATCAAACCAGTCCATACTCCAGGAAATAAAGCCAGACTGCTCACTTGAGGGAATGATATTAAAGGCAAAACTGAAGTACTTTGGCCACATAATGAGAAGACAGGATACCCTGGAGAAGAAGCTGATGCTAGGGAAAGTGGAAGGCAAAAGGAAGAGGGGCCGACCAAGGGCAAGAGGATGGACGATATTCTGGAGGTGACGGACTCAACCATGGGGGAGCTGGGGATGGTGACGGCTGACAGGAAGCTCTGGCGTCCATGAAGTCACGAAGAGTCGGAAGCGACTGAACGAATAAACAACAACAAAGATGTATTCATGAGCATTTTAAACATTTGCCCTTGTTACATGATCACAAGTGATTGAAGGTTATTCATAAATAATCAGATACATGATTGGGTGTCTCAATGATACAGATGTAAGAATTGCTGCATTCCTTGGCCCTGATCAGATGTTCATTTTTATCATATGAAAGGGGAGAATGAGGCTATGTTTCCTGCCCATCACTCACCTTTATACATATAAAGTTCTTCCATTTACCCAGGATTTTAAATTGCATGGAGAACACATACCCACAGAGCACTCTACTTTTGAGAAGAGCCCCCCCTCCATCTTCCCAATCCAATTTGAGGAAGGTAGAAAGAATGGGTGCTAGTTTCTGTCTATCCCACCAAATCTGGCAAGGTGGGCCTGCTCCAGGTCCTTTCTGAGAAACAGTGTCATCATATTGCACCTAGAAATCGTGGCTTTCTGTCATGATGCCTGCCCTGTGGAACAGCCTCCCACCGAGATTTGAATGGTCCTGAGTTGGTTGGCATTCTAGAAGCCCTTCAAAATCTGTCTCTTCCTTCAGGTCTAGAGTCAGGATGATAGTGGAGCCCAATGTGTGTTTTTGCCCCGTGCTGATTGAGGACCTGATTATTTTTACCTGGTATATTTCACTGTCTTTCTATTGTGTTTGTACTGTGTGCATGTTTCTGATTTTAGTGCTGTGTTAGCTACCCCAACCATATTGGCTGGCCATATAAATTAGCAGACTGACTGACTGACTGACTGAGAGCTACCACAGCTAGGCTGCAAAAAATCTAGAAGCCCACCAGATGGCAGTAGAAAGGCAGAGTTTCTGCATCTCTTTCCTGTCATCTAGTGGTCATCTGGATCTTTTCAGCACAGATATGGCAACCATAGGGACAGGGTAACAGTGAATGAATTCCTTTCTCCTGATGCATTTTATAGTTGCATGAAGGAGAACAGGGCTCATGTTAATACCAGTTTCATTTCTTGGAAGCAATATAATGGTCTTGTTCTCCCTTTATGATGCTATAGTAGTATAGCGTGTTCTTTTGATAATTAGTATTTCCCACTCTAACTTTGGTTGGCTTCCTTAAAATGTGGGAGCAGTTGTCTCCCTGTTTCAAAATTGTTGGGTTGCTTCTGCATAGAACATTTATTGTACTTTCTTAAACTTTGGGAATAATTCTCCTAAACTTTCTTTGTCTCTTTGTCTTTCTGAAATTTAAGCTCACTTGTAGAAGTAGGAAAGGATTTGGGGAAGTATTTAATATTTAATATTATCATGGGAGAGGCAGTCGCAGTACAGTTTTTCTTGAATTTGTAAACCTTCCCCTAGAATAAACAGGACATAGCATTATTTGGGAGGAGAGGCAAAGAATGATAACCACCGTATGCCTTCAAACAATACTTCTGGGGCATTCTCAGAGGAATGATGTCTGCTACTGCTTCTGCCTATCAATGGCAATTTTGGGCAGTGATGCTACCAGTGGCAAATCTCTTCCCACAAACCTTTTGAAGAGATTCTGTACCCAAGGTCCACTAACCTGCATGAATAGTAATAAAGGGGGTGGAATGGGGACAAGTCATTACTTTTGTAGAAAGAAAAAAAGTGTAAGAAAAGAAACAGAGTGAAAGAAGGGGAAAATGGACAGACATAGTAAAAATTAAACATGAATCTAATCCTACTTGTAAAGATTAAAACTAAAGTGGATCTCAAGTCTGCAAAATGGGAGACCCTGAAATTTGGAAGCAGAATGGAGTATCCAGTCTATTCAAGCATCAAGCAAATGACTCCAAGTTCATTCTTTCACCTTTGACATTTCTTAGCTCCTAGGAGGACCTCATGGCATTAGTTACTACCTGTGGCTGCATTCTCTTGACAGCAATTGGAGTTGCATTGGTCTCGGAGCATAGACACCTCCCTTTCCAGCATCTCAATCCTGCTCAGCAGCTCCTGTATGTCCCGGGAGGAGGCGGCACACTTGCAAGTCTGTTTGGGGAGGTTTATCTTGTGGGTGAAGGTGACCTGGCTCTCACTGTCTGAGGTCTGCTCGGTGTATTCCATCATCCGGTCATCTTCCGAACTCACCTCTGGGTCAGAAGAAGCCTCTAGGGAGGAGGAGCAGAGGCTGTCCAGAGGCACATTAATGTTGTATATATGGCTGAAGACCATGGGTTGCTCTTTGATAGGTGATGTGTAGTTGGCAAAGCTGCCTTCTTCATCAGTCACCTGTTTTTTAACTCTCTCTGTCATCACTTCCAGGCGGCATTCAAAGGGCCTGAAGATGGATGCCAACAGCATTACGTTGAGACTAACCAGAACATTTCTTAGGACCACATTTTCGCCATCTGCCCTCATCTTCTTGAGAAGGACAGGGAACCTCTACACCAGCCTTGGGAAGCAATGTTTTAGGAAAGCCTGCAATGAAGCACAGCAACATTTTGTTACAAGTAGCTCCTAAGAAAATCCCATGAAAAAGATCAGGACAGCGTTTCTATGCATGGGAGTAACATTGCATTGCCATGCATAGGATAAGATATAAAGGTACAGGTTAGCCTGCAATGAAAAGATTTTTATAATCCATAGGAAAGGAAAGGGCAACTGAACTCTTGCTGCCACTACTACTTGTGATGTGGAAGCTTTTCCCCACTTGCAAAGTGCTTCATGATCTCAAGCCTGTGCAGAACCTTCTCCATCTGTTCAAACCAAAAAGCTGCTCTGCCTTTATAGAGTCAGGCTCAGGGCCGCTGATACTGAGCAGCTTTCTAGTCCAGAGTTTTTCCAGTCAGGGCAGGCAGCAATTGAACCCGAGACCATCTGAGTGAAATGTGCCTGAGCTATGCCTGATTCCCAGCCCTCTCACTATCGTTCTGGGGCAATCCTTCCATCTTTATTGCATACTGAAGTATATATTTGCCCCTGAATGCAGGTTCTCCCAGCTCACCCTTCCTCTGTCCTCTTCCACTCCTTTGTGAACTTCCCTGTGCTCAGTTTTACGCTATCGATTCTCTGGCTCAGCAACCTGTTGTTTGATTCTTGGTCTTTAACATTAAAAATTAATTGCTCAAAATAATTACTGCAATAATTATAATTGTTAAGTACCACGACAATCTGGAGAGGCATCTGGAGTGGCAATATTAATTGGCTGAGGACTGTTTTCTACAGTGCCATGTAATGCCGTTGTTGGAAGGAACTCATTGATTTATGCCTATTGGATCTGAGCAGTTTCTTTAGATATCTTGGAAAGACCTTCATAGTTTTTAAGCTTAGGTGGTTGGTGCTGATGAGACGGGCACAGTCCACATCAGAAGAAGGAATACTTCCTTCCCCCTCTAAAATATTTATTCTGCACATATTGATTGGCACTGGGGAAAAAATAATGAAGCATTAAAATACAGATAGTGATTGTTTCAAGCAGCAGCATGCCTTCATCTTAGTCCATGTAATGTTCGCTAGAAATGCAGAGCTAGTCTGACTGAAGGCCGCTGCATTAAATATAATTAAATGACCCTGCACAATATTCGGTTTATTTACGTTTCTGCTTAGGACACACAAATACAGCTTGTTAAAAGTCATTTCACCTCGCACTCACACAGAATGATTTGGTAAAGTGTCTTTATCTGCAACAGGGCAACTTTCCATTTTGGTATTGATTTGCAGCCTCTGGGTGTTAAATCCAAACTGCAAGGGCCAAATTCATCCTGCAAGGAAAGCTATTTCCTTCAAAGTAGTTAGGCCAGATCTATACGTAGTTCAGCAGGGTTTTTCTTTGTTGCTGTTGATTGAGGGTAGGTGGATGGGGGCTGGGAAAGCTATGCATTGATCAGCATTTCACTCTAATGCCTTTGCTTTAAAGAATTGTGGCAGGGGCTCTGCAGCCAGCAGGCAGGTAGAGCTGTGACTCCATGCCAAAAGAGCCTCATTATTCCAAGCACAGCTCTGGGATCAGGGGACAGCCTATTGCTTACCTGCTGCTGGAAAATTTGTCTTGCGTTTAGTTTTCATTGGACACCTGTACAATTTGAATGCAGCTCTTTTAAAGAAAAGTAGCTTAGAAATGGATGTTGAATTTTCTAGTTTGGGTTTCCGGGCGTAATTTCATATTCCAGTTATCCAATGGCAGTAGCTATTTGATTCCGTTCTGGTCAATTGTCATAATTACTCTTGTTGTAATTTTCTCTCCTTTTGTTTGAATTTCCCCTCTTATGCTCCTCAAGCTAAAAACAGTTATCATTCATAGTGCTTCTGCCATCCCCCCCATACCCCAGCACCCCTCAAACTCTCACAGCTATTCCTGCAACATGTGATGGTCCTGATCCTTCAGCTATTAATTCAGAGACTCTTATGACAAGCTATCAAGGATATGAAAGAGTTCTTTATTAAAGCAAGTGATCCTTTCCGATGCAAAGTCTAGAATGAGAAAAAGCCCGTGCAAATGACAGTTTCATCTTCCACCTTCGTGACAGCCCCTCCCTACATTTTCACAGTTCCATATCTTCCAGTCACGTATTCTTTACTAACAAGCTGATGGTGCCATTCAGGCTGGTCTCGGTGTCAGGTTGTTCGACTATACAGCCCTAATCAAGATTCCTAACGACCCTGCAGGCATGCCAGAATACCACTACAAAGCATTCCTAATGACCCTGCAGGAATGCCAGACTACTACTACCCCCCCATAACTACACTGGCAGGATGCTCCATCCTGACATACCATGCCCCTTAAAACAAATCTCCCAAACCCAAAGATTTTACTGAGAGAATACATATACACGATTGAGGCACACATTACATCTCACATTTTGGATATTCCATGCCTTCCTTTCCTATCCTTCTAGGGCTCCCCTACTTCGGTTTTGCTGGGAACTTATCATGAATTTTTTTCACTAATTGGGGTGCTTGCACATGGTGGCTGTTTACCCATTCATTATGAGCCTTAGGGAAATGTTTCCACTGTGTTAAATTTTGCATCCCTCCACGATGACGTCTGGAATCCAGTATGTCTTGCACCTCAAAATGCTGCTCCCCATCAATCATCACTGGGACTGGTGTAGGTTGTTCTGGATGCCAACACTCTGAGTCCTTCATTGGCTTCAATAAGCTGCAATGAAAAACTGGATGGATTTTCCTTAGATTTTTTGGTAACTGTAATTGTCATTGATTACTTTGGTGATAGGAAAAGGTCCCACATACTTTGGGGCCAGCTTTTTCGAGGGTTGCCAAGTCCTTAGGAAATTTGTAGACAAATAAACCTTTTCTCCCACTTTCAGTTGCCATTCTGGTGCCCTTTTCCAATCAGCATATATCTTGTAGGATTCCTTAGCCTCTGCCAGCACTCCCTCTATCACTGGCCAACTATTAGTTATGTGCTTTATCCAGTCATCCAAATGAACGATCCTAGTTTGGTCCTTGGGCAACTCGGGAAAGGCTACAAACTCTTGTCCATTCACTACCTGGAATGAGGAGAAACCAATGCTCTGATGCACTGAATTGTTGTAAGCCACTTCTGCAAACGGTGGTAAGTCCACCCAATCATCCTGCTGATAGCTGAGGTATTGCTGTAACACCTGGTTAACCCTTTCAGAAGCTCCGTCTGTCTCAGGGTGGTGGGTGGAGCTTAGTCCTTGTTCCACGCCAATCATTTTCAGGAACGCCCTCCAAAATTTGGATGTGAATTGCACCCCTCAATTGCTTATAATCCGTTTGGGGGTCCCATGCAGTCTTTAGATGTGTTGGACAAACATTCTGGCCAATTGCACAGCATTAGGTATACTAGCACAAGGAATGAAATGGGATTGTTTTGAAAACAGGTCAGTCACCAAATCATTGTTTTCTTCTTCTGACTCTCTGGTAAGTCCACTATAAAGTCCATAGCTATCTGTTTCCAAGGTTGGGTAGGGCTTGCCACATTCTGCAACAGTCCCCTGGGCTTGCCCCCCACTCTTTTTGCCATAGCACATGTTGGGCAACTGGCCACATATTCCTCCACATCCTTGCATAGAGATGGCCACCAAAATTGCCGCCTTAATAGATGCATAGTCTTCAAAAACCCAAAATGGCCGGCTGGCATAGCATCATGACATCTCTCAAGTATTTTTTGTTGCAAGGGTTCTGGAACATACAGTCTATCTCCACTCCACCATAGCCCCTGCTTCTCTGTCAGATTTGCCTTGTTGACCTGCAACCAACCATCATTCCTTGACTCAACAAGTAGTTCATTCTGTAAGCCCTCCTCCACTTTTAAAGTATGCATGGATTTTTGACTCCTCATGACCACTGCCCTTCCCAATTGCTGGACTGGGATGACTGAATCTACCACCTCTTCTCTCTGACTGTTGTGTTGGGGCAAATGGGACAAAGCATCAGCTAAAAAGTTCCTTCCTCCAGGCAAGTATTTGAGAGTAAAGTTAAACCTACTAAAGAATTGAGCCCATCTAACCTGTTTAGGATTCAGCTTTCTTGGGGTTGTAAGGCCTCTAAATTCTTGTGATCTGTCCATACTTCAAATGGTTGAGATGCCCCCTCAAACAAATGCCTCCATGTCACCAGAGCCCATCGCACTGCAAAGTCTTCCTTTTCCCACACATGCCAGCGGCGTTCTGTGTTGGTGAATTCATGGGAAAGGTAAGCACAGGACCTCAGTTTCCCTTCTTCATACTTCTGTAAGAAAATTCCCAATTGTGACCTCTGAAGCATCTACCTGTACTTCATGGGGTCGGGATGCTTTAACACAGGCTCTGAGGTAAACAATGACTTTAGCTGTTCAAAAGCCTCTTGGCACTCTGCAGTCCATTTTAGTTTCACCCCCGGTCTTTACACCTCTTTAGGATCTCCTTTACCCTTGGTTTTTAATAGGACAGTGAGGGGTAAGGCCACGTGTGCGAAGTTGGGTATGAACTGCCTGTAAAAAATTGCAAACCCCAAAAAACTTTGTAATTGTCTCCTAGTTCTTGGGGGTTCCCAAGCTACTACATCCCGCACTTTCGCTGGGTCCATTTCTATCCCCTTACTTGATACTTGATATCCCAGGTAATTCAACTGCTCCCTATGAAATTTACATTTTGATAATTTGGCATATAATTGATTCTGCCATAAACGTTTCAACACTTCTCTCACCAAGCGTACATGTTCTCCCATTGTTTCAGAATAAATCAAAATATCATCAATATTTTATCAAATGCATGAATACCCCAGGGCCCCCTTTTAACCAGAAAGGCATTACTAGACATTCAAAAGACCCCAATTGGCAATTAAACACTGTCTTCCATTCGTCTCCCGGATTCGAACCCGGAAATACGCCTCCCTTAAATCCAACTTGGTAAAAATCTTCCCCTTCGATAGGTGGGCCAGCATGTCCTTCAGCAGCAGCAAGGGGTACTTGTTGGAAGTGCAAATGGCATTAAGCCCCCGATAGTCTGTGCACAGCCACAGGGACCCATCCTTCTTGGTTCGGAACAGAACAGGTGCAGCCATCAATGAGGTGGCAGGGCGAATGAAGCCTCACTCCAAGTTCTTGTCGATAAACTCCCACAAGGCCACCAATTCTTTAGGAGTCATAGAATACAACTTAGTCTTGGGCAACTTCGCCCTTGGCTCCAGTTCTAAAGCACAGTCTGACTTTCTATGAGGGGGGAGTTGGTTCGACTCCACCTCTCCAAACACCTCTTTTAAATTTCAGTACTGTGTAGGAATGAGATCGTCATCACCTGCTGCCTCTCCTCCCAACATCTCAGTCATGGTGCCTATCAGCTCAGCTTCAGTTCTTGGTTCTTTTGGGGTTAAGCCCATATAGGTTCCATCTGTAAAAGTTAATTGCCCTGTGGCCCAGTTCACTTGGGGATTGCGTGCCCGTACCCAAGCCAATCCCAATACTATGGGTTGGTTAGAAATTGGAGCCACCACAAACCTTAGGGTCTCTTCATGATTCCCTATTTGCATTCGCACTGCTTCTGTGTAATACTCCACTGCCCCCCCGCATCTCCAATCCATCAAGTTGGGTAAAAATGATTGGGTCCCTTAGCCTCCCCACTTTCAGTCTCAGTCCAGTCACTATAGCAGGGTGCATGAGACATCTGGTGCAACCTGAATCTAGCATCCCTACCAACTCCATGCTACCCCAACCTCCCAGTGTCTCTAATTGTAATCCCACAAACATTGCTGGACAAGTTCCACTCACCATCGGATCCATGCGCCCATCTCTTACAGCCTGCTCTTCAGCACCACTTAGAACAGGCTCTTGTCATTTCCTGACAGGTCAGCTTTCTCCTCATCTGAATTCTTCCGCGTGAAAGGGAGAGGGTAAACTCCTCCCTCTGTTGCGGTGGCTGCTGCTCCTTGGTTCTCCAGTCCCGGGGTCTTAGTGCTGCTGCTTCCAACCTTGCTTCTCTCTGTGTTCGCTGACTGTGGACAATGAGCGATGTTGTGGTCCTCTCGACTGCACTTGAAACATAACCCTTATTTCATCCGGTGCTCCTTCTCTTCATCCCATAATCTATGCACTCCCCTTCTCGCTGTGGGAATGGCCGGCACCGCTTGTCTCCTTTCTCCTGCTTGGTGCCCCTGCTTTCACTTAATGTGAATGCTCATATCTTCTACTTCACCAGCCAGGCAAATCACCCCATCAGGGTTCCAGGGTCCCCTCTAGCTAGAGACCACTAAAATCTCTGGATGCAGGCCCTCCTGGAAGTATTCAATCTTCAGTGACTCTGGCCAGTCTGCCAACTTCCCAGTCAGTCTCCTGAACACCATAGAATATTCAGAGACCGACCTTCTTCCCTGCTTAATATGCTGCAAGCTCATCTTGGCTCTCATTCTTGAGAGGGGCTCTTCGAACCTCATCCTCAAAGCAGTCATGAAACTCTCAAAGTCCTTTAACTCTGGCGACTCAGCATCATGCAACTCCACAAGCCAATCCACTGCTTCTCCCTCCAGTTGAGCTGAAACGTGTCACACTTTGGCACCTTCTGTGGGGAAAACCGCCTCAAACTCATCCATGAAACCCCTTACATGGGTCAGGAAACAAGCTAGGTTCTTGGGTTCCCCACTGAACTTTATCTTCAAGTCTCTCCCTCTGAAGGGCTCATTCCATCCTGGGACTCCCTTTGGCGGCCCCACTGGGCCCCAGCCATAAGGGGGGCAACTGGCCTCAGCCACCCTGCATCCTTCAGTCCCCGCATCCATCTCAGTGTCGCTGTTTCCCTCTTCGATGGGCTGTGGGGTGGCAGCTCTGGAACTCACCGCTTCAGCACCGGCAGCCATTCTCAGACTCATATTTCGAAGCAGCTGCTTGATGGTTCCCTACAGACTCGCCATCTGACCTGTTAGGGCAGGGCTTTCCAAAGTTTTCCCATGGCGACACACCAACCGCCATTGGTGTGTCACCGTGGGAAAACCTGGAAGTGCCGCCGTTGTGGCAGCACGCAAAAACCCGGAAGCGCTGCTGCCGGTTTCGGTTTTTGCGCTCCACCGTTGGTGTGTCGCCGCGGGAAAATCCGGAAGCACTGATGATGATCAGCGCTTCTGGGTTGTGTGGCGACACACCAGACTGTGTGTGGCGACACACTTTTGTGTCGCGACACACAGTTTGGAAAGCTCTGTCTTAGGGAATTCATTTCCCTTTCTACTTTCTCCATTCACCTTTTGGGCACCGGCAAGGAGGGAAGGGGCCCACTCCCTCACGTCATTACCCACTGAGCAGGGTCCTTCTCCATGCTGTATCCCACCTCCAGGGTCCAGGTATGCTTGGCCGCCCCCACTGCTCGGGATGAAGGTACCTCTGCCTCCAGGGTGGGAAGAATCCTTCTTCTGGCTTTCACGTGCGGTTCAGCTCGCTGGGAGATCCCTCCCATCCTCACTCCACTCTTCTCCTCTCCGGTTCCTAAGGCTTTGAGCCTCTCTTTCGCAGTTCGTTTGGAGGCTCCTTCCAATTCCACCCTGTCACCTTCCTCTCCCCATTCGGGAGAGACTCCTTCAGGTTCTGGGTATTCCAGTTGCTGACCTTCTTCAGTAGACATGATGTCTCTGTGTAAGGCAGCTATCAGTGATTCTAGTCTTTCTGTGATGGTCCTGATCCTTCAGCTATTAATTCAGGGACTCTTACTACAAGCCATCAACGATATGAAAGAGTTCTTTATTAAAGCAAGTGATCCTTTCCTTTTTCATAAGTTTTATTGAATTTTAAAATACATATTAAAAGTTAATACAAAGAAAGAAATAGAAATACAAAGTAAGAAAAAAGAAAAAGTGAAGTCAAAAAATAACAAACAAAGAAAATATAGGAAATAGATGTCCTCCAATTTATCCTTGAACTTAAAGTACAACAATTAACTTTAAATGTTAGTCCTTCATACAATACACAGGAACTTTTCTTTGTCATATACCCTATGATTTCTATAATCCAATCTTCTGTTCTTCATATAGGTTTCGCCTTTCTTGATATCTTCCAACAATCCATCTCTGGTTTCTACTCCTTGGAATAGTAATCAAATGTTCATTGTTGCATCAATTAAATGTTTTCCATTTACTCTTTCCATTTTTACATCTATATTTATATCTTCAATAAAGTCCAATTAGTGTAACAAATAAAGGCCTTATCTACTTCTAATAAAATACAGTATATTCTGTTCATATTATGACTATATATTCCATTAATACATAATCTAACATATTACATAACATAATACATAATATAGCAAGAATGCAAAACCTAACATAACATATAACCTAATACATATTATAATAATCATACAACATATTCCTGTAATAACCTACATTCTAATTCCATCTCATCATCTCATTGTCTTCTCATAAATGTATCTCCAGAAAGAGTAATCTATAATATCAACTTATATTTATATTTATAATCTTGTATCTTACACTTAGAATATCATGTTTTTATGCATCTATACAGTTTCTCATATCTGCTCTCACTCTGTGTACAATCCAGATCCGCATTTTCATTAACCTTGCATTCCAGATCAATATCAATAAATCTCCTGTTTAGGTTATGCCAATATCACAATATGCAACTTGTTTATTTCTGTAACTCATGTGGGATGTCAAAATGTTTATTTTGCCATATCTATCAATTTGCATGTTAAAATCTTCCTGTCTCAGCTGCCACAATGTGTTTATGCCCAAACGTTTAATAGACCACTTCCTGTAAAATATCATAATCTTCTTCTGTACCAATACATTCAAAATCCTCTTTCCCTGTTTCTCTACTGGTTCGAAAGGTCTTCCCTCTGTTTCTAAATCTGTCCCTTGTATCTTCTGTTCCTGAGCCACCAAAACTAGCAAGTGATCCTTTCCAATGCAAAGACTAGAATGAAAAAAAGCCTGTGCAAATGACAGTTTCATCTTCCACCTTCGTACCAGCCCCCCCCCCCCCAATTGGGGGATTCACTTCGTATCCTAACAACCAATTCCTAATGACCCTGCAGGCATGCCAGACTACTACTACCCCCCCATAACTATGCTGGCAGGATGCTCCATCCTGACACAACAGCCTGTGATTGTCTTGACTACAGCCTTTGTGGAACAAACCAGAGACAACCTGAGTTTTCTCCATCTAACCTTGTTTTTATGGAGCCCATTTATTTTTAATGATAACATAACCCTAAAAAGGAAGAGCTGGAATGAGTCTGTCCACCAGTAGTAAACAACTGGACAGTAGATTAAATAAGTATTGCAATCTCCACCATTATGGTACATTGTATAATGTGTTTCTATTTAAATTACAATAACCCCCCCCCCTCTCTCTCTCTCACACACACACACACACACAGAGAATGATATGTAAATTAAATTTCTCTTTTGCACTTACGTATTTCCTTTTGGTGCTACGTACTGTATATGGCAATGTCCTGTAAGATGCTTCCACAAAACTGGAATGAACATAATTCTGTGCAGTTTGTGTTTTAAGTCTCATAAATAGCAGATACCCAAGTTTAACCAATGTTTCTCAGAAGTTCTTCCCTCCATGAATTCACTAATGGGATACTTAGACTCCTATTTTTATTATGTCTCTTCCATTTTCCAGTTGAAAATAGGAACACTTACTCTAGGCCCCATCTTAAAGCTCACAACCTAGTTCCCATCCAATACTACAGATCTCAAGGGTCTATTCTGCCCATTACCTGCTATATTCATTTACAGTACTTACTACTGACTGCCCTGTGCTGATGTAAAAATAGGCAATTGCTCTAATTTAAGACATACAGGAAAAGTGGTGGTGGGGAGCAACATCATTATCCTAATATATGTTTTATCAACAATACAAAATATAACTCATCAGCTGCAAGAAAGTGAAATAGTTGGCTATGTATTATAAAGCAGTTTACATTGTAAATAAGTATTTATTTACATAAATTGACATGGCTACCTGGAAACAAGAAACCAAATCTGGGCTACAAAAATCTGAACAACTACCAGATGGCAGCAAAGATGTAGATTTTTCTGCCTTATACAGGCTGCTCAGATTTGGTCTAGATCTGGTAGCTTCAGGATTTATCTCCATATTGTGCTACTTGCAACACAAAGATCGCCTGCTAAGACACATCTTCCAGATGTTGCCTTTGCCTCATTCCCAACACATTGCAGAGGACAGCCTTAATTTATCTTCAGCTATTTCAGCTGAAAAGTACTAGTATTTTCCCCTCTTCTCCCTCACAAACTTTGCCATACAGGTCCATGACAGCTCATCAACAAGACTGGGGATGATGCAATCAGAGGCTGAGATCTCCTATTGGCTATTTTAGGCTGTTGCAGGTGTGGCCCCTTCTCTCTGGTCCCTGAGCACTGTTTTCCAGGAGCATTGTTTGTTTTTGGCAGTGAGAGAGTCTGGTTCTTTCAAACTGACTTCTCCCCTGTACCTGCCAGGTATCTGAAGGCATGGAGAAGAAGTCCATCCTCAAAGCCATGTCCCTCCATGTCTTTTGCCATCCTCTTGAGCCCAGACAGGAGATCCCCAGCCTCCCATTTCTCAAAAGGGTGGCAATAGAAGTTGGGGAGGAAGCAATTCTTTTCCTCCCTGGCGTCTGATGGGGTTGATATGTCACCAGCATTAGAAAATTATTATTGTTCTTTTTAAGTAGAGACAGCTGAAACATGAGCAAATTCTGAAATGCACTTTCAGAATCAGAAAGTGATAAAAAACAGTACTGGGTTTGGTGATGGTGAATCTGCTCAATGAGAAATATCCAATGCTCTGAATGAGACTCGTTTGTGCCTTCTAACTCACTACTAAGAAAAAAGGTATTCCCATTACCTTCTGTTACAACCTGTGTGCTAGTAGCTCTACAGCATATGGAAATGGTAGGGATTTGTTTATGAGATTCACACTCTTTGGTTAAAAGATGCCCTACTTTGGTGTAACTCAGAACTGACACATCATGGGTCAATTTTGTTATATAAATTTAATCAGGATGGGCATCTCTAACTTACTCTGTTTCTGATGGAGAATCTTCCATGAATGTATACAGGTGTGCATATATGTAAGTGTGGGTGTCTGTATTATATGTTCAATCGTGTCTGATTCTTGGAGACTACCTGGACAAGTCCTTGCAGTTTTCTTGGCAGGTTTTTCAGAAGTGGTTTGCCATTACCTCCTTCCTAGGGCTGAGAGACAGTGACTGGCCCAAGGTCACCCAGCTGGCTTTATGCCCAAGGCGGGACTAGAACTCACGGTCTCCTGGTTTCTAGTCTAACCACTACACCAAACTGCCTCTCTCTCTCCGTGTGTGTGTGTGTGTGTGTGTGTGTATGTGTGTGTGTATGTATGTATGTATGTGTGTGTGTATGTATGTATGTATGTATGTGTATGTGTGTGTGTGTGTGTGTGTGTGTGTGTGTGTGTATATATATATATATATATATATATATATATATATAGAGAGAGAGAGAGAGAGAGAGAGAGAGAGAGCGTGTGTGCATTCAACATGCTGGATGGAGAAAAAGGTTGCTGACTTTGGGACAGGTGGCAAGGTCATGAGGAGAGTTCATGAGGCTGAATAGCAAAATGGATGATGGGTCATAGACTGTATAATTGTTGTTGCAATCAGATCTCATTCTGCTTTAACTTTCTTTTGAGGTGTTCTGTCTGCGATGGCTTTTTTCCCCCTAAGTAGCCAAAGTCATAGCTCTTGCTTTATTTTAAATTCATGAATATTCATTCATTCACCTTCTTTCCCATTCTCGGTTGATCCAATTTTCTATTCCTCTTCCTTTCTCACTTTCTCCACTCATTTCAACAATATATGCTAAATTTTTATTTTGTTCTTAAAGTCCTTTATTTATTTATTATAGTAGCTTCTACTTTTTCATTGTCTATTTCATAGATACATTTAAAAAACCACTGTGTTTAAGTTTTATAAACACATGGTGTACCTCCATCCCATATGGCTATCCTGATAAGTATCTTTCTCTATGTTAGACATATTGGGCAATTTCACACAACTTTAACCCTGGTTTTATGCATCCCCCAAGGGGATTTTTAAAAAAATGTTAACAGCAGAGCTCCAGTTTTTCCAGAGAATGCTTCAGATTCAAGAATTAACAAAAGGCAGATTGGGTGGCTTTCTGACACAGCCTCAAAGATGTTCCTGAGATCCTTGCTCTACTTAATTTTATAAGACAATACAGGTCAAAACTAATGAAGAATACATAGCATGAGTATGGGGGAAGGAACCAGCTTTCCTGCAACTGAAGAATTCTTTTTATGATACTACTGTTACAGTCAGGCATCAGTTTTCAGATACTGCAGGCAGTCTAGTGCAAATTTGACATGGGAGTGAACTGGGTGTGGTTGCTAAAACTAACTCTGCCATGGCATGGACTGGCAGAAGTGAACAAAGTCAGTTAGTATACTTCATTCTCGACTCAAGAATTTGCACACACCCAAAAAGAGAGTAAAGATTAACAAATTAATCATTATGTTGGCAAATTGGTTATTAAAGATGCCTCTGTTTTTTTTTTAGTGTGCATTAGGAGAGAGAGAAGGTTATGCATGATGCTCAGTATATTAGAAAATGTTAGCTATAAAAACAACAATTAATATGGATTTACCATGTCTTGTTTTTTCATTCCTTCACGAAGCAAAAAACAATATGTAAAATTCTGTGAGACTGACGTGAATCAGGTTTGGACTGGTCTTCAGATCCCAACTTCATCATTTTTAGACTGCAAGAAATCTCAGTAAGGGAGAGGGCTGGGATGTAAGTCAGTTGAAGGTCAAGTGGTTATGAGAGTGACAGCAGCTAAATTGGCTGAATCACAAGCCCTCCACATTCACCTATAAAGCAAGGCAAGAGTGATCCAAGCCTGACTTTAACTTCCAAAGGAATATATAAGCAGGCTGAATGGACTGAGCTGTTTCTACATGGCCATGTTGATTTCACATTTGTCTGTTCTGACCCATCTGCATGTTATTCTGCACTAAAAAAAAACCCCATCCAACATTTGCCCAGAAAGATATACTGTTAAAGTATTTTTTCCACAAATGACAAATGTATTTTAACTACATCTAGGTATTACTAAACATATTTTAAACTCAAACTCAGGAGTTTTAAACACATTTTAATACATCTTTAGGGGGCATGATGGCTCAGCGGGTAAGACACCAGGCTTGTCGATCGGAAAGTCACAAATTCGGAGGTTCGAATCCCTAGCCCCGCGTGACGGAGTGAGCTCCCGCACTCACCCCAGCTCTTGCCAACCTAGCAATTTGAAAGCATGCAAATGCAAGTAGATAAATAGGCACCACTTCGGTGGGAAGGTAACAGCGTTCCGCGTGCGTCATGCCGGCCACATGACCGTGGAAGTGTCTTCGGACAACGCTGGCTCTTCGACTAAGAAACGGAGATGAGCACTGGCCCCTAGAGTCGGACATGACTGTGCAGGGGAAACCTTTACCTTTACTGTAATACATCTTTGGAACTGAGAAGTGCATTATGAAATTCTAAGGATGGAAAAATCCAAAGGTTTTGATTTGCTATTGAACTGGGAAAGGAGGAAAATTCTACAGCTGTTCCTGAATAGAAGTGAGTGATGAACTTTTCTATAACTTCTCTGCACATTTGTTGATAGGGTATCCCCCCCTCCTCCCAGTTCAGCTCTGGTGCTGCAGCTGAACTAGTCAGAAAAATAATGCAACCAAGACACCTTGAATAGTAAAACTGGATTCTGATTGTCTCCTGCAATTTTTTGCAATGTAAAAATCAGATCCCTCCCCACTACTTTATACATGCTTTAGGGCAGACACATGACTAGGCTAACACAATCAATTAGATTCACCCCTAGAGACTAATCCATGCTATTCTGTATATGTCTGGATGCTCAGCTAGGATCATGATCAAAGGCAGCCTGAGGACCACCCCATCTTCTATGAAACAGAGGAGCAGAGCAGGCTGGGAGAAACTGAGGGCTGCATCCCCCATGCCCTTTGGGGAATGGAGAAAAAAATTCCTTCCCATGAAGGAAGAATAAGGCAATAGATTTTCCAGACCCCGCATATCTTGCCAGAATGAACGGGGACCAATATAAGAATATATAATACAGCAGTGACAAATGTAAAACTGCTTTATATAATTCATACCTGTTTTCTGTACTGTGTTTTTAATCCCCTGGGGGAATGAAGAATCTTCTCCTCCTACAACCAGTTGTTTACTAGCTTCTTCCTTTTTGCAAAATCATGGCATGCCTGAAAACATGCTCAGCGCTTATAGCTTTAAATTTTCTTAAAATTACTGCTGCCTTTTGCCTTCCTCCTTAATCAATGAATAATACCTGTCCCTGAAATGAAATCAGCGGATGTCATCTCCACTTCTGCTCTATGGGAGGAAGAAGAGCACAGATTTAACTTCAGTGACAATCTTATAACATCCCCAGTTAAGGGGGGGGGGTGAAGGTGAGGGGAGAGAGCACTGCAATTCCAGCAAAATGAGAAATCCTAAGAGCCGTGAGCATGGGAGTGGTTCAGTGGATATTTATTTTGTTAATTAGTTACCATAATGTGTATGTGTCTTACTCATAACAACTCTAGATTAGGTGACTTACATTTTAACAGCCATTAACATCGCCACAAGAACCATTATGCTACCATATTCTCAATCTTGCCTCCCTCCCCCATGACAATTACGCAGCAGCCCCTTTTCAGAGGCTCTTTGGCAAAGCTTGGTCTTAATGGCTTTCAGAATGATATCAAGGAAGGGGCCACCCTAACCTCAGGAGAAGATTGTTTCTTGGCTCCTGTCCTCTTAACATCTCATGGTGAGCAATCTGTAGTATGCCTTCTTGGGCCTCTTATCACCGAATCCAAGGTGGCTTGGCTTCTCCTGCTGCTGTAATAGACTATGTGAATAGGTGAGCATCTTAACTGTAGGTAGGCATCTTGGTGCTCTCTCATTCTCCCCAAGCAATATGGTCAAGAGCAAGGCATTGTATAAGATGTAGTCCAAAGCATCTGGAGAAAACTGGGTTGCCTAGGCCCGCTCTGAACATTAATCAACTTTTTCATAATGGGATCAACCTTTCAGCACATTCTGCAATCCATTTTTAAAAAATCAGTTACATTGCATGCCATCCCAGAACATCAGATTCCTGCAGAGTTTATAGTAGTACTTGGTACAAAATTTCTATTTCTCTTTCCTTTTCTTATCCATCACTCCCTATTTTTTGTTTCCTCCCCATCCTTCCCACAAATTGACAAATAAATGAAAGAAAATGGTGGAGCCACTGATGCTATTCAGCTTAGGTCAAGGGACAACCTGTTTGTGGGTCCATATCCACTGTTTGAAAACCAAGGATACAGATATAGTACCTAACTCAATTTATTTCAGGAATATGATATTATTCAGGAAGATGATATTGAATTACTTCCTTTCTTCTCTGGTATAAACTAATCCTTTATACCTAAAAAACATTGTAGAGTAAGCTAGGAAGCCTGTACATTGAGTCTCCTCAGACTCCCCAAACCAGCTATTCCCATGGTAACAAATGGCTTGAAACAAATCCCACTGATTTTAGGTTGTTTTGTGGCCTCAGGAAATATCTCAGGTGGTCATATAACAGGGGTGGGGAACATCCGGCCCACGGGCTGTATAAGGCCTGCGAAATCATTTGGTCTGGCCCTGCCAAGGCAACTGCAGGCGGGACTCGAAATTCAATAAATCTAGGAGTTCCTGCCCACAAACCCCGCCCCCTTCTGCGCAATTGGCTCCCGCCCACAAACCCCGCCCCCAGTGCACGCGATTGGCTCCCGTGTGCAAACCCTGCTCCCTGGTCTGCGAATGATGTTATAAATATCCAAATGGCCCTTGGCAGAAAAAAGATTCCCCACCTCTGTCATATAACAAAGACTCATTAGTAGTCCCTATTTTTAAGGACTACTTAAATAGTAATAGCTGTAAGGTAGGGCACTATTTGGGCTTTCCATGACTGCCTTTTTTATGAGTTAAGTGTAAGATGGCAACTCTGGTTCTGAGCAAGCTAAGTGGAGAAAGAGCCAGCATTTCAAAGCCAACCTTGTGCATTGTGGGGACAATAGACTTAGATGTATGAATATGAAATTCCCCTTGTGCTTCTTTCTGTGGAGGCGACTCAATAAAGAACACAAGAGTCACTTTTTCGTGGAAAGCATACAGAGGTCGACCAACTGAGGAAATGAGAGAGCAAAAGTGTGTGCAGTGTGCAGGGAAAGATGGATGGATAAAAGACAGAGACACGAGCGAGAGAGAGGAGAGACTAACAATGCAAAGGTACAGAGATAATTCAATAGGAAGGAAGGATGGATGTGCTCCTGCAGAAGTAAGAGAAGAAAGATAGAAAAAATACTGGCAATATCCATATTAGTTAACACATATAAATTAGAGGGGATAAAAGAACTTGATGAAAAGATATTTGGGGAATCTACATCACAGATCCAACCCACCTTATCAATATAATTATCATGGCAACCTTCAGCAGCCAAGGTAATGATGCCCTGTGATAATTTATAAGCACCAGATAATGGACTTTTCCTACTGCTCCATTTTGACACAGTGCTAATGAGGTGAACTGGGGGCTTTCTGCAGGCAAAGGAATCATACGATCTGGCTATGTTCAGCACTTTTTTTCCTACTAAATCTTTGCTGTCAAAGGTGAGTAGCTTGATGCTGGCTGCTCTGTAATTTTGTAGCTTGCTCTCCATTTTCTTCCTCACAAGAAACAGTTCTCCATATTCATCACCTTCTCCACAAATAATGCCAATGGAACTACTCTGCTTGAATCTTACACCAATCCTGCAAATGTCGATTCATATTTGTATTCCTGCAGGAAACGAACAGCACATAAGAAAGTGGGTTTGGGGGGCAGGCAAGGCAATATCACTCCACTCCAGCCATCAATAGTTTGCTACATGCATTTGTGTCTGTCATATAATTAAGCCTTCACTGGGCAGCCTTGGGCAGCAACCAAGACCTGTGATCCTGTGGATACCACTGTTTCTAAAGAATAAGGAAGCATTTTCTGCTATGTAATGGCTTTCCTTACTTTGCCTACTGTATAAAAAGTATTATTAAGTTAGAGGATATAGTGGACAGTGCAACCCCCCCCCCAAGAACAATTGGGCAGTGCATTGGTAGGCTCTCATATTAATTACTGAGGTGATGGAATAAGCCCAAATTATCTTCTCCTTTGTTATTTTGTTTGTAATTTGTTTATTTGATTTAATTAACTACTCTGAATACTTTCCTCTTTCCCACATCCAGTAAACACTACAATTCTCCAAGACATGGTGAATATCTGATCTTTCATTTGGGAGAGCTTTGAGAGCCAGTTTGGTCTAGTGGTTAAGGCAACGGGCTAGAAATCAGGAGCCTGAGAGTTCTAGTCCCACCTTAGGCATGAAAGCCGGCTGGGTGACCTTGGGCCAGTCCCTGTCTCTCAGCCCTAGGAAGGAGCCAATAGCAAACCAGGAGCCTGAGAGTTCTAGTCCTGCCTTAGGCATGAAAGCCAGCTGGGTGACCTTGGGCCAGTATCTCTCTCTCAGCCCAACTCACCTCACAGGGTTGCTGTTGTGGGGAAAATAGGAGGAGGAAGGAGTATGAGGTATGTTCGCCGCCCTGAGTTATTTATAAAAATAATAAAGGTGGGATAGAAAATAAATGAATGAATGAATGAATGAATGAATGAATGAATGAATGAATGAATGAATGAATAAATAAATAAATAAATAAATAAATAAATAAAAAGAAAAAGGTTCATCATGCAGAACTGATGGAGTAAAGTAATATGTGTCCAACATTAATATGAAGCAGTCTGGACCTCAGAATTACTACTTTATCACAGCACTCTGCTTTTTGATAGGGATGCCAAAAGGAAAACACTGTATAGTGTTAGCAGCTACATCAGCTCTTTTTTTCTCTCATCCCCTTAAAATATTCTAATTTTGTGCTGTAATAACCTTAGTGTCTCAATTCAGAAGACTAAAATCCTGCCCAGAAACTCTGCAAAAATTTCCTGTTAGACTTGGGATTTTTTTGCTGAGTTCAGAAAGCACAGTCATGTCAAAAAGTGTTCTTGGTAGCTATTTCACAACCATGAAATTCTCTCTCCTTTGGGGGTTTTCTAAAGCCCAAACTCAGGATTCCTGGAATGAGCTGGCCCTACCATTAAGTAGAAGTGTCTATGGGAGGGGAGAGACCCTCCTGTCTATTTCTTCAGGGAGTAAAATGACTTGGGTCAACTCTGATATTGTAAGATGACTGGAATCCATTTACCACTACAGAGAGATACGACTCTATACTTCCAACAGTATAGAGTTGGCAACCTTTTGTGGTTGTGGCTGCCTACTTTTCCACTTTAAAAAAAGTCTAGTGGTGCACTGTTTCATCACTTCTCCAGTTTCTTCAGGTAAAAGCAGTAGAAAAGCATAATTCAAGCAAATGAATTAGATTATTATTAAATTAGGAATGACAAGCCAGTTTGGTGTAGTGGTTAAGGCACCAGGCTAGAAACCAGGAGACTGTGAGTTCTAGTCCCACCTTAGGCATGAAAGCCGGCTGGGTGACTTTGGGCCAGTCACTCTTGTTGGAAATATGGGGTTTGAACCAAGCCTGTCTCACATGAACACAAGGGAGGGGTGGCTCTGCTGCAACCTAGCTTTGCTGCTTCGTGTGGGAGGGACTTGAATCCCGGTTTCCTGTTTCCTCTTCTCTCCATGGACCTGCACGAGGCATGAGGGGAATTCCTTCTCTCTCCTCGTGGCTCATACTTGCACCCAGCAAATCCGCCCAAAGCGGGTTTGGTCAGAACAACTCGCTTGCACGCATGGGACCGTTTCAACAATGAAACTGCTTGTAACAAGATCTACGAATAAAAATGTAAGCAATCTTTATTTTCCTTTTTACACTGACTAAATGTTTGAAGAGTCTTTATTTCTCTGAACTATAAAAATAAGCCTTTCTGTGCAAGTTTATAGCTGGACGTTTTCTACTCCGCTAAACTAAATAAAATGCTGCTTGGGTTTTTTCTGTTACTAACATTTCAGAACCCCTACAACTCTCTCTCAGCCCAACTCACCTCACAGGGTTGTTGTGGGGAAAATAGGAGGAGGGAGTATTAGGTATGTTCCCTACCTTGGGTTATTTATAAAAATAATAAAGGCAGGATAAAAGAATCCCAACCCCCCCATTCAATTCAAAGTTCTATTATATTTACTGTACTTTAAACCTAACAATTTTCACTTCACCATTGGAAGCCCAGTTTGAAGGGTTCTAGGCATTGTCTTCAGCTAGGGATGACACCCTACCAAGAAATTGCAGCACTTCTTATGATTTTACTGACACGCTTTTGGATGCATGCATGGGTAGGTGGATGCATGGCCTTAGGATGTGTTAATCATTATGGAATTAAAACTCAGTATAGGAATAGGGATTGGAGTCCCATTTAAAAAAGGTAAAATTGCAGAATGAACTGGCTAGCCTTTATAATTTGAACAGACAAAGGGCTTGAAGAATGTGGTTCAGGTTTCAGGGTTCAGAGGGATTTGTTACTACCTGCTGTAGGAACACATAATTTGCCCTAATTAGATCTATCAATCAGTTTTGGTTCCAAAACAAAAATGAACTTGGAAGGTCTTGCACAGCCTTTGTTGAAATATAAAGGAACAATACCAGATCTTTTTTTTAAAAAATTCTTTTTAGACTCTGTTATTTTATTGTAATAAACAAAGACAAACATGGATTTGGGACTAGTATGTGTTCAAGGATGTAATTAATTCACATAGCTGTACTGATAACTAAGAAAAGGATTCCAGCAAGTTAATATCATTTGTTCTTGGTCTCTCTCTCCTTCCCTCCTTCTACAGTAGGAGATAGGTATGCAGGTTAGGGTTAGGGTGTACAGGCTTCCCTTTCTTTCTGACCACCAATAAAAAGTATCAACGAGAGATTCAGTAGTACGAGATACTGAGCAATTTTTCTGTCAGAAACCCACCTATTTTTCTTCTCCTAACCGTATGCCTCTTTATCATTTGTTCCTATACAGTATTCAGTTTTCTTTTAATAAATCTCAGATATCAACCTGGGGATCAATCCTATCTGTAGAACCAGGTGTTCAAATCAGATGGCATCTCTTCTGCAAAGATGTCAAGAAAACATTAAACTATTAAAAGTGGACACATTGGCAGGCAGTGAGACATTGGGAATTTATGTGGCTTCTTGTTCAGTGTTTTTCATCCCCATAAAAAATGAATATAACATATTGGAACCTGTTCCATTTTGGGCTCAAGCCATATCTTAAAATGGCTCTTTTCTGTTCCAAAATAGATTAGGGAATGTGAGATAAGAACAAAAGGAAATGTCCTCTTTTGCTCTTCACTGAAGCCCTCAACTTATCAGTGGGATTTTGTGTGATTTGTCGCTGCTGCTGACTTTCATACAGTATATTAGCAAAATTAGGAAATAATTTTAAATAAGCCCTTCATGGCATAGGACCAGTTTCTTTGAGGGACTGCCTCTACCTGATTTCTTCTGCCTGTCCCACTAGATGTTTCGGGTTCCGTCGTCTAGGGAGCTACATTTGGTGGGCCCTAGGCGGCAGGCCTTTTCTGCTGTGGTGTCCGCACTGTGGAACCTTCTCCCCCAGAGATGAGGTCAGCCTCATCACGCCTGAGCTTTCAAAGGTCCCTCAAGACCTGGTTATGCCAGCAGGCCTGGGGACCCCAGGGGACGGGTATTGTGGCTCCATTATTAGCATCCCTTCACCTATAATTTTCTTTTCTGCTTTAGTTCTGCTTTTATACTTTTAATGTATTTTTAATAATGGTTTTTAGGTAATGATCGTTTATGTATTTGTTTTATTGCATTGTTGTATGCTGCCCAGAGTCACTTTCGTAAGATGGGCGGCCATATAAATTTAATAAATAAATAAATAAATTTGAAGTTATTGTGAAAATGTTTTGATGAGTTGAAACAGCTTCAGGAATCATAACACTTTTGTAACTTTAGAAGTTGCAAACGTTGGATGACTGGATGTTTTCAGTAGTGTTTCCTAAATCTCTGTTTTTTTCCTTAGATTCTTCTGTAAAAAGGTAAAGGTCCCCCCTGCACATTTGTGCAGTTGTGTTTGACTCTAGGGGCTGGTGCTCATCTCAGTTTGTTAGCCGAAGAGCCAGCGTTGTCCGAAGACGCTTCCGCAGTCATGTGGCCGGCATGACGTGCACGGAACGCTGTTACCTACCCACCGAAGTGGTACCTATTCATCTACTTGCATTTGCATGCTTTAGAATTGCTAGGTTGGCAAGAGCTGGGGCAAGTGCGGGAGCTCACTCCGTCATGTGCGGCTAGATTCTTCTGTAGTTGGGAATTAATTTTAAGTTCTTATCATCTATTCTCCGACATCGCCACAATTCTCTAAAGTTCAGTGGACAAGAGAAAAATACTTAATCCATAATCCTGTATGAATCAAAGTTAACAAGAGGGAGGATCAAAATATTTAAAGAAACCAAGAAAGTGAGAAGAGAAAGGTATGTTTTAAAATTAGGAAAACAAATGTATAGCAACTGATAAGAGAATGGTGCAGACAAATGGTATGGTCTACAATAGTTATGACTTGAATCTGGGAATTAGAAGCTTTCAGGTTGACATTTGACCATAAAGAGAAAAGAATGTGAAAGTTTTTGGTCAGTTGCAAGGTGCTCAACTGGAAATCTGTGTAAGATGCTGTTGTCCCATTCTGAAAAAAAGAGTAGGTTGGAATGCTTTGATTAGTCTCTTTTCAGTTTATGCCAGTTTTGTGTTAATTAGTTGATTCTACTACGTATGTTTCTGCATTAATGTGGATTTTTAATGTCCCTTTTGGAAAATATGTTGATAAACTCCAAATGTTTATCTGCATAAACTTTGTGTTGCACAGATTTTCTGGGAAAATATGTTAAAATGCATTTTAAAATATGGAGTTGACAACAAAGAATCTGTAAATGGAACTCTGTACAACTTGAAGTTTATGCAGAAGACGCAGCTGGGAGAGGTTAATTACATTTTGAAACAGGTACCCCCAAAATTGCAAAGGGTAAAGAGAAAGAAGGTAGAGAACATTGAGACAGAGGTTCATTTAACTTTTCAATGGTTGTTGGCCAGTTCAAGCACTGAGAATGGTTTATCCAGCATAAATGCTCTCTTTTTCAGGGACTTCTAGTTGCCCTTGCCAGAAGACAGCTGAATCTTGATGGTGGTTGTAGAACTGGAGGGAGAAAGGTCACAGAAGGTTTCAAAAATCAAGGAATGGAAATAAAACAAGGATCTTTCCCAAAATGCGAAATTATGATGTTGGCTACAGAACAGTCCAAATTTTCTTTTTTTGCTTATCGCCCTTATATTCTGCTAAAATCAGTAGGAAAGGTTAGTTAGGCCTAAGTATAGACCTACTGATTTAAATGGGGAGATAGTCTTCAACAGACTAGATCAAGCCCTACATTTTTTCACCAATCTTTACTCCATCCCTATTTGGTTCAGGTTGCCCTTCTGCCTCACAGTCTTCCTTTCACAGAGTAAGCAGTATAACAGCTGCAGAGCACTCTAGGATACTCCTGGCTTTCTTTTTCTTCCATCACTGCAGCCAGCACCTTGGCTTCTCTGTTAATGATTCATGAGGTCAAATTGGCCAAGGCTGGGTTGGGTCAGTGCAATATTGCTCTGTGTTCATGTGGTGTTCAGTTTCTGCTGCTATATTAAGCTGCCTATACCACTCGTAAAATCAAGAAAATCTCATTTTTGAAAAATCAACAGAGCACTAAGAAGGTCGACAGGCTTGGCCAAAAATAGCAGCAATTTGTTGACTACAAGTGACAATACTCTAAGGACTTACAAACTGCAGCTTAGTAATTAGAGGAATATGAATGAGAGTGCATATGGATGTAGGTATATTTGGCTGAGAGCTGAAATATTTGTCTGCTATTTTCTGCAGTCAAGGGATGATAGCAACCTACGGCTGTGGATAAATATCTTGAAAAGGCAAGTTAAAAATACAGTGGTGCTTAAAAATTTGTGAACCCTTTAGAATTTTCAGAATTTCTGCATAAATATGACCTAAAACGTGATCTGTTCTCCATACAAGTTCTAAAACTAGCTGAAGAGAACCCAATTAAACAAATGAGTGAAAAACATTATACTTGTTCATTTATTCACTGAGGAAAATGGTCCAATCCTATACATAGGATCGACAACCCTCAAAAGGTACCCAGTTATGAGGGTAGCAAACCTGTTGCCTTCTCAATCTGTGTGACTGATAATGCTGGCCAACCTGCAGTTCTGCATTTGGGCACCAGTTTTATTAATATATACATATTTGTCACATAAGTTGTATAATATAAGTTTGTTTGATGCATATTTTCAAAAATGAGACTACAGTGAAACATTTTCCAAAGGGGGAGGGGGGGGAAATTCTATTCTATCTATTTTTTTAAACTTTTTTTCTTTCTTGCACTTTTATCTTTCCTCCTCCTCCTCCTCCTCCTCCTCCTTCCTTTATATTAGTTTTTATCTTCCTTTTAAAATATATGTATACATATATGTATATAAGGAAAATTTTCCAAAGTGAAAAAAATGCCTAACCCTGCAATGAAGATTATAGTTTGGTTTGGGAAGAGTGTATTCAGTTTGGACTGAAATGTGAACCAAACAAAATTCTTCCTCCACCCTAATCAGAGCACACATGCTTTGCACACAGGCCAGTCTCTGCCATTTCCAGGTTTAAAAAGAATATCTGTGAGAAGGGCTGGGGGATTTTAAAGGGCCACAGATAAGCAGAGGAGGTGAGCCTCTGTGAAATTGCATGTGCTTTACATGCATGTTTGTTCAGTTCTCACATGGACATTCAAATAATTGAACTGGGGAGTGCTAGGAAGATTCCTATTATAGCTTTGAAATGCCATGGGTAGTTAGTACTGTCTGTAGGCAACATTGAGACAGACCAACCACTCATTTAACACATCATTAAAACGCTTCACATCATGATACTTAGCAAGTACATCTAGTTCTTCATGTGAATGGAATACATTCCCTAAAACAGAGCTTTCCAAACTCTTCATGTTGGTGACACACTTTTTAGACATGCATCATTTCGTGACACACTCTTACAGCAGGGCACAAGGCAGGCACTAGGACCTGTGCGGAATCCTGGCAGGGCTCGGAGGCAGCAGCAGACGCGACACACCCAGACGCAGCCGACACACTAACGTGTTGCGACACAGAGTTTGGAAAGCTCTGCTCTAAAAGTTAGCCACAACTATTTGCAATTTAGAAAATTTTGGTAAAAAGATGTCAACATAACCGCCCAGAGTCTACTGCTGTAGAGATGGGCAGTGATAAATCTGAATAATAAAATAAAATAAACAAATTGGGTGTGGAAAGAGTTCCATCAGTGTAGAAAGTTTGAATGCTCTATTTTATCTGGATATCTAGACTTTTATGTGGGAAGGTAAAGGTAAAGGTTCCCCCCGCACAGTTGTGCAGTTGTGTCTGCCTCTAGGGGCCGGTGCTCATCTCCGTTTCTTAGCCGAAGAGTCAGCGTTGTGCTTCCATGGTCATGTGGCCGCATGACGTGCGCGGAATGCTGTTACCTACCCACCGAAGTGGTACCTATTCATCTACTTGCATTTGCATGCTTTTGAATTGCTAGGTTGGCAAGAGCTGGAGCTAGTGCGGGAGCTCACTCCGCATGCAGGGCTAGGGATTCGAACCTCTGAACTTGCGATCTTGTGATCAACAAGCCTGGCATCTTACCTGCTGAGCCACCACGCCCCTTATGTGGGAAACATGATATCTAATTAAACTAACTGAAGACAGAAAAATCAATTTTGAATTGAACTGCAATTCAGTTATACTTTTATAATGTTATTCATGTGTATGATATAATGCAGGAAGGTGGAAATAAGAGTGGGAATGAATGAACAGGTTTTGTTATATCTCAGTTTAGATGAATGACAGGTTTAGCTGGGGACAAAGAGTGAAAGCAAGAGAGAAATTGGTTCAAATTGATTCTATCATGGGTGGCCATGTGAATCACATTGATGTGACAAGTACAAGTATTTCCTGTATTGTAAACTTAGGCTGAGCCAAAACAAGACATACAGTATAAATATGCATTAGTATCAAAATAGGATTCCCCAGTTTTCTGGAATTGTTTCGGAAAAATAATTGTAGAAGAGCTGTAAACATTGTTTATTTTGTGTTATTGATAATTTATGAACTTGGATTGACCCAGGTCCATCTGATCACTGTAGGACACACTACTGATGCTTCTTAGAAGGCCAATTCTAGGAAATTATGCAGGAATATACTACTATGTCAGGGTTTTCCTGTGAATTGCAAATTGTTTTCTTTACTTTCTGTTTCCCAAAACAACTTCACTGATAAGATGCAGGTGGTTGCCACCACGTGATGTTATGTCTCAGTCTAAAAACTATCCCATGGGAACTCCCGGGGGAAGACAGTATGCTTGGTTAGGTGCGACACCGCCACCTCATGGCGGTTTATACTATGTGCAATCCTGAACGCTTTAGGCTTCATAAATCTGAAAAAGCTTTGTGACCCTCTGATCCTAAGGTTCCACCAATCAGAAAGCTGAAACAAGTGTATATCTCAGCTGTGAACTATGGCTCTATGCTTCTTGACTTTTGTCCGGTCTTTTATCCATGTTCGTGTGTGTGTTCTACTTCTGAAGACTGGGAAGTGCATAGCTATGCGTGGCTGTATGTGTAGGCCATGGCATGAGCCCCTTCATGTCTGTCAATGGAAACAATACACGAAACTCTGCTTGTAAGTTTGTTTTTCCTTTTTGCAATAATGTAACTGTATATACATTTATTGCCTTTATTACAAGTAAACATTTTAGCCATAAAAGCTGCACTCTGTCTGTTTACTCTGCGCCTTAACCCTATAAGCCAGCATTATCCCAGATACTAAGCCTCATAGCCCTTAATCCTGTTACATTTTGTTTGTTTATTTTCTCCATTCTCTTTGGCATCAACAGGGATTATTATTCTCATTCTTATTCTTAATTAAATTTATATACTGCCCATCTCACTGTAAAAGTGTCTCTGGGCAGTTTACAGTGAGTAATTCTAATGAGTTGAATATATCCATATATCTCCTTTTCATCAGATTCAGATAACGGAAAAGGGGTATTGAATTAATGTCTGAAATCAGTTTGTTGTTGTTTATTCATTCAGTCGCTTCCGACTCTTTGTGACTTCATGGACCAGCCCACGCCAGAGCTTCCTGTCAGCCATTGCCACCCCCAGCTCCCCCAAGGTCGAGACCGTCACTTCCAGAATATCATCCAACCATCTTGCCCTTGGTCAGCCTCTCTTCCTTTGGCCTTCCACTGAAATCACTACTGAAATTAGTAGTGGACCATATTTTAGCCAATAAACTAAAACTCAGTAGGGGGAAGATGGAAATAACTGGATTATTCGTGTAACCATGGGCTACAATTATCATTTTGGGTAGGTTTACACATAATCAAAAATTAATTTCTTAGTTTTGTGCATGCTGATAGGTTAAGCATTGTCATTAGAGACCCAGGTGTCTTCTGAGACATGCAACACTTTCCATTGGGTAAAACTGATGTCCCGGTGATGCCCTCTCAGTGGAGACAAGCTATCCAATCATGGAAATCCTCAGAACTTCTGTGCTCAACATATGTAAATACTTGATAGGACTGCCTTTGTAGACTGTTTAGGAAATTATTTACTTATTTATTTAGAAAATTTATATGGACACCCATCTTAAATACATATCTCTGGGCTGTGAACAATACATATAAAACAGTATAAAACCCCTAATCCCTTAAAATAACACAGTGCAGAAACAAAACAAAACAAACAACCCCCCCAAAACAAACAAAAACAAAAGCAAATCATTTGTTTGGTCAGATGGTTAATAATCATCCACTTATTTCCATCTTCCCCCAGCTGAGTTTTAGTTTATTGGCCAAAATCTGGTCCACTACTGAATTACTATTTAAAATCATTATGCTATTAGACCAGAGCTTTCCAAACTGTGTGTCGCGACACAAAAGTGTGTCGCCACACACAGTCTGGTGTGTCACCAGACAACCCAGAAGCGCTGATCATCATCAGCGCTTCCGGGTTTTCCCGCGGCGACACACCAACGGCGGTTGGTGTGTCGTCGCGGGAAAACTTTGGAAAGCCCTGTATTAGACTTTTATACCCTTAAATATTGTGCTTATTCTTAAATCCTGATAATTGGAAAGGGTCAGCTGCCCCTTATCTGGAGTGTTTCCTTATTGAGGCTAGATTTAATAGGGGAAATCTGAAATCTTTCTGGAACATCTGAGAATCTTGTAACTTGACCAGGCCGTCTAGCAAATCACTGAAGTGGACTTAACTGAATCTACTGGATTTTTATCATCATTTTACTTTACTTTGTAGTTTTTAATACTTTATTTTATTATATTTGAAATTTTAAAAATTACCAGTCATCCTGGGAATCTTTAATTAAATGGCCAGACCAAAGAATACTTATTTTAAAAATGGTACCCTTTACTTGGTGAAATCTAGCTAATAATGGAGTTTGTTTTAGCTTTTGACATACAGAAATTGATTATTGATTCTCAGGTGGTATGAAAGTTGATCTCTCTACCTGTTTTTTTTTTTTACTGCAATACTATTACAGCAGATTGTCTTCAAGATATTAGGGCATTCCTGTCTACTTTTAGCTTTTTAGCAGGGAACTTTGAATCTTACTGTGCCCTATTTATGCCCCCTATGAAAATAATGGTCACTAGATGTTGAACAAAATGCAGGAGGTTTGAAGTCTGATTTTCACTTGCCTTTGGTAAGATGTAAGCTCAAAGAAGTGGCATATATTTTTAATACTGCTCCCTGGGTATCCTTGCAGCTAGGCACAAATTGCCGTTTGCAAGATTCACATTCTTTGCATCAGTCAGAGAAATCTCCTGTGAGTTAAAAAACCATAGTTGTTTATTACATTTCTCTTGGAAACATTAGATCTATTTACAATGAAATTGGACATGAATTGCATCCTGAGAATTTTAACTCCTGCAGTGTACCGGAATCTAATGAAAAATCAGGCCAAGGGTCATATGATGAGAGATTATTTTCTTCCTGTGAAGTTCTGAAAAGCTTCAAGGAGAACTGGGAATCCTCTACTTTACTTTTTACTTACCTATCTGTGTCTCATGGGTAGTGGGAATGTATGATGGATCATACAAGTGAGAAATAAATCCAGTAAACATACCTGTTAAAAGAAGCTATCTGTCAGGATCTAGTGTGAATCCTGACATTACTTCGTTTGAGCATGATCCACTTTGGGGAGATACATGTCAGCCTGAGAGAGTTTGCAGATGGAAGGGGGAGCGCATTCCATGAGGCGCGTTTGTAACTGGCAGAGACTGTTTGGCAGAATGTCAAGGTCATGCACCTGTGAGAGTGATCTAGGAGGGGGTTGCAACAGAGTGGGAAAATGGACATTACAGAAATGATGGAACAGTTGGCTGGCACAAGGGGAGGGGGAATTTCAAAATTCAATCTTTTGGAGGGAATGTTCATTCGGGTCTTTAGAAATGCTTTGATTCACATGTATTCTAATAAAGCTTATTCTGCAGTTCAAATGAATTGCATTGAGAGGCATATATTGGGATTCTGAAATCAGAGTCATCACAGAAAGACCCGAATCTAATGTATGTTGATTTTACACGAGGCTAGTCTGGACAACTCGGACGTGCCTACGGCAGAGAGTCAATATTGCAGCCGATTGAAGATCTGTATGTCGGAAGGCAAAGTGATGGAAGAGGTGAGAGCTGAATCTCAGGAGATCTCAGACAATCAGTCCGGCACCTCACAAGAGACTATGGTCAAAGAGACGAGTACTTCTCGGAAGGCAGAGAAGAAATTGAAGTTTGAATCCAAGGAGACTAAAAGGAAGCGAGATACCGAGCAGTGGATGGAGGAGATACCAGATCCCACTGAGGCATCCCAACTTCAAATGCCAAAACCCAGAGTGGAGTGGTCCCTGGGTATTGGTGGCAGAATGGGGATCAAAGTGGCCAAACAACCCACAAAGAAGTGGATCTCTCAAGCCCAGAGAGTAGCTTCGTTGGAGAGCAAAACTGCCAAAATGGAGTTTGAACTAGAGACGATGAGCCAGCATATGGCATCAATCAAGTTCGAGGTTGATAAGATCTTACAAAAGATGGAGGGAGAAGAAGTCAGTCAGCAAGCACCAAGTCTGGTGACCACTTCAGCTGAGGGGGAATCCACCAATGAGAGTGAAGAAGAAGTGATATCAGAGCAGGAGAAAGTACCAGAAATCCGTCCAAAGTTCAGATGATTGAGAGTAATGCTCCATACTCCTTTGAACCGACCTACTGGGACCAGTGAACTGAAAATGAAATTTGATGGAGATCCAAAGAAATTGGCATGTTTCATGACCCATGTCCGAGGGTTCATGGAAGAATTTGAAGGATTCTTTACTAGCAAAGAAGCCAAAGTGCGTTATGTATCAGGCTACCTTGAGGGAGAGGCAGCGGACTGGTTGGTGGTGATGCATGAAGCGGGGGCTAATGAACTGACCAATTTTAATGACTTCATGACTTCCCTGAGAAAACATTTTGAAGACACGTTGTCCAAGATGACAGCTAGAGTGGAAGTACAAAATCTCCGGCAAGGTACTTGTACGGTGGCTGAATATGTGATGGAATTCAAGAAGTTGGTGAGTCAGCTAGCTAACTGGCCAGAGACATTCCAGGTGGAGTATTTCCAAATGGGGTTGAGGCCCAACATATTAGAGATGGCTCTTGGCTGAGGGGACCCTGAAACATTAGCAGAGTGGATTCACTTGGCTGGCAAAGTAGAAACCATGAAGATGCGTTTAAAGAAACACATGCAGGTTCAAGCAGCTGGGAGAAAACCAGTAAGTGGTCCACTGATTGGAAAACGAGGCCCTAAGCAGAGAAATTGGGAAGAAGAAAAGGAACACCAAGTGAGGGGTGGCCTGTGTTTTAAATGTGGGAAAGGTCATCACATTAGCAACTACCCACAAGCAACGAACCTTCCAAGGAAGAAGATTGAGGAGAAAAGTGGCAAACCAACAATTCCAAAGTGCAAGGGAGTGGCGGCAGTCATTGGAGAGAAAAAGAACAGAGAGCAGTTTGAAGGAGAAAGCAACTCTACTGATGAAGAATTCTTGCTGTCAGGAAACTCCAGCTGCCTGACCTAAAATGCGCTGGAGGACAGGCATTTACCAATGGGTGCACTGACCCACTGTTGAGTGGAGATTGCCCCATGATGCAAGTGCGGGTAAGCATTGAAACTTTAGATGGGGGGGGAATAAAGCAAGTTTGTTAGCCATGCTGGACTCTGGGTGTTCAAGGTGCTTAATCCACCCTGCCATAGTAACTGGACTGGGGCTAAAAGTACATAAACACAAAGTCCCCATTATTTTCTGCCAACTGGATGGATCAGATATGAAAGGGGGTCCAGTAGAATTTTATACTGAAGCAGTGAAAATGAGGATTAGGACTCATGAAGAGACTTTAAGATTCATTATGGCTCTGATTGCCAATCAGCCCATAGTGTTAGGATTAAAGTGGCTGCGGGAGAGGAATCCTAGTGTCGACTGGGTTTCGGGGGAGATGGTGTTTGCAGATGAAGCCTATGAGGGACTAATTTGAGAGAAGTTGTACCTCGAGCCTGAATTGGGAGTGTCTGGTGTCGAAAGTGGGGGACAAAACATCTTATCAGAGGAAATTGCTATACCTGAACAGTATTGGGATTTGAGGGAAGTGTTTGATGAGACTAAGTCTAATCAATTACCACCCCATAGAACAACAGATTGTGCCATTGAAATCGAATCGGGGGTGGTTCTACCCAAAACCAAATTATATTCAATGACCCATAAAGAGATACAAGAATTGAGGAACATCATTGATAAAAATTTAGAACGGGGATTTATAGAACCTGCTACTTCCCCTATGGCAGTTCCTGTGTTATTCAGGAAAAAGAAGAATGGCTCTTTAAGACTGTGTACTGATTCATTGGCGATCACTCGTAGCCGAGTAAGATTGTCTTCCAAGGGTAAAATTTTAACAGGGGTCTCAATGCGATTTGCATTTTGAATCAATACCCTCTACGCCTCATGAAAGACATGTTGGCACACCTCTCAAAGGGGAAAATTTTCACCAAATTAGACTTGCAAGAAGCCTATTTTTGGATATGCATTTGAGAGGGGGATGAATGGAAAACTCTGTTCAATTGCCAATTCGGCTGTTTCCAATACCTGGTCATGCCATTCGGCTTAAAAGGCGGGCCTGGTGTGTTCATGAATCTGATAAATGAAGTTTTGCACGAGTTCCTATATCAGGGGGTCCTAGTTTACCTCGATGATATCCTGATCTATACTGAAACAATGGAGGAGCATGTGAAATTGGTGAGAGCAGTGTTTAACCAAACTGTTGAAAGCTCAATTGTATGCCAAACTGTCAAAATGCAAATTCCATAAGGAGAAATTAGATTACTTGTGGTTCAGGGTGTCAGGTCAGGGCATTGAAATGGATCCTGTGAAAGTACAGGATGTCTTGGGGTGGGAACCTCCACAAACCTGAAAACAATTGCAAAGTTTCTTGGGATTTTCGAATTTCTACTGACAGTTCATCCCTAACTACACTCAAATAGCTCTGCCATTGACTGACCTCCTAAAAACTAAAAACCAAGCCTAGCTGCTGAAAGTGAATAAGCCAGGGGCAGCACTGAAATGGACTAGGGAGTGTCAGGAGGCTTTTGAGGAGCTGAAAGCCCTGTTTACTGCAGAGCATTATTTCAAAACACCCTGACCCACAAAAGCCTGTAATTATCCAAACTGATGCATCAGATGTGGCTATTGGGTTGGTATTATTGCAATTAGATGAAAAGAATATGTTAAGATCAAGCGCATACATTTCCCAAAAGTTCTCAGAAACTGAGTGACGTTGGCATGTATGGGAGAAGGAAGCGTTTGCAGTTCGGCACACTCTCTCCACTTGGAGGCATTTACTGGAGGGGTCTCCTCATCAATTCGAGGTATGGACTGACCATAAAAACGTAGAAGCCTTAAAATCACCTAGAAAACTAACTCCCAAAAAATATGGTGGGCAGAGTTCTTTAGCTGTTTCAGTTTCACTCTCAAGTATCTACCGGGAGGGAAGAACTTTCTTGCTGATGCCCTTTCCAGATTACCAGAACATAACAGTAAAAGGGTAGAAGTAATTGATACAATAATGTCCCCCCAACAGTTAAATATGTCACAGGACACCAACCGGGAGGTTCAAGAGAAAACAATTCATGCCCCACAACTTCAGGAAGGGAATGCAGTGATCACTCGAAGCAGAAAAGCTGAACTTTCCCCACCTCTAGAACCTGAGTTCATGAGAGATTCGAAAGCTGAATTAACAAAAGATGACTGGTGGTTGGAAAATAAGCAAAAATTAATTGAGCACCAAAGCTGGTGGTGGTCTGGTGACAAACTGTACATTACAACTGGAGTACGAAAACATATTCTTGAACGTTGTCATGATGCAAAAACGGCCGGTCATTTTGGGTTTGTCAAAACATTGCATTTGGTAAGAAGGCAATTTTGGTGGCCATCCTTGACAAAAGATGTAAAGGACTATGTGGCCACCTGTCCCATATGCGCTACTGTAAAGAAACAGGGAGGAAAACCCATAGGGCTCTTACAACCAGTGGCTAATCCTTCTCAGCCCTGGAAGCAAATTGCTATGGACTTTATAGTCAACCTTCCTGAAAGCAAAAAGAAAACTGTCATTTGGGTGGTTATAGATCTATTCTCAAAACAGGCTCATTTCATTCCATGTAAAGGGTTGCCTTCAATGAACCAATTAGCTAAATTGTTTATCCAGCATGTCTATCGCCCTCACGGGGTCCCAGACAGAATAATCAGCGATTGCAGAAGTCAATTCACTTCAAAGTTTTGGAAAGCATTTCTAAAGCTAATTGGAGCAGAACAAGGTTTAAGCTCGGCGTTCCATCCACAGACGGACGGAGCGACTGAACAGGTTAATGCCATATTAGAGCAATATTTAAGGTGTTATATTAGCCACCAACGAAATGACTGGGTTGATTTATTACCTTTTGCTGAAGTAGCATACAATAATGCAGGGCACCAAAGTACTGGATTTTCTCCATTTAAAATAGCCAATGGGGAAGGTTTTGTGGCTATACCTGAACTCCCCTTGACTTCTCCCCAAGACATTGCGAAGCCTTTATTAGCTGCTGAATGGATCGCTAAAATGGCAGCTAATTGGCCAGTAATGAAAGAAACGCTGCAGGAAGCCAAAACCAATTACAAAAAATTCGCTGACAAAAAACGAGCTCCTGAATGGGAATTAAAAATTGGGGATAAAGTATACAGTACTTATCAACCAAACATCTCCGTTCTTTACAACCCTCCAAGAACTTAGGACCAAAATACAGTACATTGGTCCTTTTCCCATCGTAAAAGTAATAAATCCTGTGACTACCAAACTGATGCTACCAAAAAACCTAAGGAAAACACATCCTGTATTTCACATCAAACCTTTGAAGCCTTACAAACACTCAACTAAATGACATCCAGAAGAACCTGAACCAACACCTGTGATGGTACAAGGAGAGCAGCATTTCGAAGTTAAAAACATTCTAGATTCTAGATATCATAGAGGACAATTGCAATATCTAATCCAATGGAAGCACCTACCTAAAGATTTCAGCAAATGGGTTGCCAGCAAGCACGTTCGTGCTCCAGATCTCACAACTCAATTTCATTGCAAGTTCCCTGATAAACCTAAATGAGCTGTATATATTTGCTAACATTTCTGTTTTTGTTTTTCTACAGGTTTAACACTGTCTTCTTTATTCCACAGTAGTCAATATCTTTTTTTCCTGAGAGGGCGGCATGTCAGGATCCAGTGTGAATCCTGACATTACTTCGTTCGAGCATGATCCACTTCGGGGAGATACATGTCAGCCTGAGCGAGTTTGCATATGGGAGGGGGAGTGCATTCCATGAGGCACATTTGTAACTGGCAGAGGCTGTTTGGCAGAACGTCATGGTCATGCACCTGTGAGAGCGATCTGGGGGGGGGGGGTTGCAATGGAGTGGGAAAATGGACATTACAGAAATGATGGAACAGTGGGCTGGCACAAGGGGAGGGGGAATTTCAAAATTCAATCTTTTGGGTGGGAATGTTCATTCGGGTCTTTAGAAATGCTTTGATTCACATGTATTCTAATAAAGCTTATTTTGCATTTCAAATGAATTGCATTGAGAGGCGTATATTGGGATTCTGAAATCAGAGCCATCACACTAGCAATCTTAGTTGCATTTTGGTTGAAGCACAACAGACACTTTAATTTTATGAGCATTTGACCATAGAAAAATGGTGTAGCAAAGGAGATGAAAGAGATGAAACAATGCAAGTTGATCTTATAACAAGGGAGAAACTGAGCATATGGTAAGCTGTTTCACATATTATTATTTAAAATATAGAATTTAGCCATTTATAAAATCAGACTGTTATAAATATGTGAAGTTGTCATACAATGAATCATACAGGTGGTCTTTCTTATTTGAATAGCAATGGAGGTTACACCAATCTGGTGTAACTGTTAATTTTTCCATATAGTTTTAAATGTAATATACTGGGATCACTTACAGTAGAGAACTAATTAGCAGTTCTGCTTCAATACTGCATAGCAGCCTGGTAGAGGAGCTAAGGAAGCTTGCATTTAACTTCTTGAGTGCAAGAAAAGTCTAGCGCTTTCTGTTCTTCAAGGAATCAGTGTGTTGTATATAGGATGTGCGAAGACAGTGTTGCTATCAAACCTGTTTTACATACACTTCATATTTTTGATTTAAGTTCTTTATTCCAACAGATGGTTAAACCTTCTAGCTTAGTCTGATTAAAAGCAATTTTTTGAAGTCTTCTTTCCTAGCTATGTCCTTGAAAACCTTTTAAAATGGACATGTTACAGTCTGAATCTTGAACTTTGTACATGCACAGTATGCGTGTCCTGCCACTTTTGAGCAAAATTTGTTACCACTTAGAACCAATAAAAGGTCACGGCTGGCCCCATCAACAAGTTTGTCATCCCATGTAATTTTTCCTGAAGCATTCATATTTCTAATTTATTGGTTCTTCTCAATAGCATAGGCACCATATGGCTGCTAGTACTAAAACCTGCAGCTTTGATTCCTTATTCTTCTCACACTGGCTATGTCTAACATTATAAATGCATGATGTGGAAGGCAATAAGTTCATGAATTAAAATTTCATTGCTGTTGAATACATTCACTGTCCATCTGAGAATGAATTTTTGCCCTGTTCAATACAGCAGGATACAAGTCTAGTATCCATTGTGGCAACAGTTGTATTCATGAAGTTCAATCACTGAGTTTGAAGGAATATTCCACTGAGTCTTCATGAAAGCCAGAAGAAAAATCTTTGGCATTTTCCTGAATGTGAAAGGACTTGTTTCACCAGATTATGTCTTGCAAGTTGTGGACTGTGGCCTTGTTAAGGTTTCTCTTAATATGGTACAGAACTCAGACACAAAGACTGTATTTCCCACACAAAACTGTTTTATTGTACAAAATTAAACTCCTATCTTATTCTACTATCTTCTTATTACTATAAGTTTACTACTATTCTATTTCTATTCTTATTTAATCTATACATTTCTATCTCTATATTCTATTTCTATGCTCCTATTCCTATGTTAGCACTATGTTTTCTTATCTTAACTATTTCTTCTTTAAATCTTTCCTTTTCCCCCAGGTCTTCAGTTTTTGTAGCCAAATCTCTAGTACAGTATTCAGACATAGAGAATAAAAGGCTTGCATGGAAAAGAGAAAGGTTGACCCTGCTCCTGAGAGAAAAGATGAAGGTGGCAGGATAAAACTCTGATCATTTTGAAGATTGGAGTCCAGTTTCAGCTTTGAATTGGCACTTATCTTCCCCAGTGAGACCAAATACTGGATTGAAATGCCACATGCTTCAATATCTAAATCAGTTTCTTTTTCCCACTCAATTGGTAGCTATCCAGTAGTGTTAAGGATGTGAGAAATCCCAAGTGAAAGATTGGTTTGGGACAAAATTTGAGATGGCATAACTTTATATGGGCTGTGATCAGAGCCAGCCCAGATTCCAAGCATAAGAAATAGCCACACACCAAGAAACTATAATCTATTTTAATCTATTTAATTGTATGTTAATGATTTTAATTTTGTTGTAAACTGCCCAGAGTCCCCCGTGGGGGAGTTGGGTGGTGATAAATTTGATAAATAAAATAAATAAATAAAATAAATAAACCTGGAATATAGCTCTTAAAATTTTGAACTGGTCGTCTTCAAAGGATACAGATCTGTGTCCCATAAGGCAAGAGGCTCATCGTTATAGTCTTGCAGATATTAATGGCAGCACAGACATCATTGCCACCTCTGCTGCCAGCAAAACACAGAATTGTGTTAGCAACTTTATGGCTTGATCAGTGATGACTTTTTTTCTGTTCCTTCATGGAGGTAGGGGCTTGGAAAATTATTCCCAGGTATTTAAAGATCATAGTTTGTTCCATGTGGTTGTAATTTGTTTTCCAGCAATGGGTGTGGCTGCCTTGCCTCTTGTTGATTCTAAAACTACTTTGGTTTTAGAATAATTGACAGTAGGCTGTTGTGGGTCTTCCGGGCTGTGTGGCCGTGTTCTGGAAGTTGTGGTTCCTAACGTTTCGCCAGCATCTGTGGCCAGCATCTTCAGAGGGCAGGAGCACAGATAGAAGCAAAATCTCTGTGCCCAGATAGAGTGGCAATGTTCTATTTATAGAGCTAAATTATAGGAGATTAGAAAGCCTTCGACAATACATCAAAATTGACAGTAGGTTTTTCCTCTCTACAATACATACCTAGTGCTTGAAGGCTATTTGTGCTATGGAGAGAATAGCTACATTTTCCACATGTAAGAGCCCTAAGATAGGGCTATTAGACAGATTCACCTGAAAACCCTTTACATTGATAAGAACATATTCTAAGTTGTACTTCAGAATTAAAATAAACCTAGTGTTAATGAAAAGTCCATATGGCAGACCCTCATGCTTTGTGCTGGACAAAAGGGGAAATTATATTTCAAGTGAGGAGGAAATACACATTTTATACAATGAATGTGAAATAATCCTATAAAAGAAAACCATATCTCTTTAAGTTAGAGTCCCCCCCCTTAGGACTGTTTTAAGCCTTCTGAACTACAGAAGCAAATGTTCACCCCTATTTACTATAAAGAAGTGAAATCCTAAGAATGCCTGACAGCCCACCAAACAATGGAACCACATTACATTGCAGTCTTCAATTCATGTACAGTAAGTCCCAGGTGTTCTGTGGAAGTGTGCTACATAACTTCAGCAATGTCAGTGGTTGTCAAATTTCAGTAATATTCTTTATTCTGAGGTTGCGGTCAAAGAACCCCTGGACATCTGTGTGGGCTGATCTAATTGGACACTGGGATGACTAAACATGAATATGTCTTTGTCTCATATATTTGTTTTCAGCACCTTTCCAAATGAATATATTCAGTATTTGGTCCTTTTAATTGCTGCTGGCCAAATGAAGTTGAAAGGTTGAAAGGCCAAGTGAAAGGTTTATTAAATAAATAGTTTACATTTTCAGATGCTGCTAATTTCTATTCTGTAATTAGCCCCTCACTCCTCTGGGTTCTTGTTCACCACATTGGCCACCAAAAGCTTTCCCTGCTTGATAGAGAAGCAGACTGGAAGACTTAGAGAAAAGCATACAGCAGGCCACTGTACGGATGGAGGGGAACATTACCAGGAAGTACTTTTTTGCAGACTCAGAAGCAAAACTGCAATGTAGGCAGGTTGCAGAATCATATAGAAACTAAATTAGTTAATGCAATAAAATAACTGTTAGAATTAAATTTTGCATGCAGTGGCTTTCTGCAGCTCTAAACCTAGTGACCTCAATGGTACTGTTTCTCAAACTTGGCAACTTTAAGATGTGTGGACTTCAACTCCCAGAATTCCCCAGCCAACATGGGGTATTTTGGGAGTTGAAGTCCACACATCTTAAAGTTGCCAAGTTTGAGAAACACTGCTCTAGGGCAACAGATGTAAGGATAGTTAGCAGAGGGGCTTTGCACTTGTTTCCTTGTCCAAAACACCCACTTTGCATGTATCTATGTGATATTTCTCCTACTGGTTAAACTGATATTTTCAGAGGTTTTCTCCCTCCCCCACTCTCAGTTCAGTCTTTTTTCTCTTCTGACCCATGCAGTCCAGGTATTCTCCTGACTCACTTTCCGTAAGGCTCCTAGCTGTAAACTAGACAACCCTGTGACCCTTTGGGTCATCCTTTGAGAGAAAGGTAGTGCAGTCTGATGTGACCAGAATGAACATTAAATTTTAGGCTGTCTGTATTTTTTTTACCCCAGTGCTGGACGGTCCTGTGATCATCTAAGAAGAGTATATATTGTAAATAGAAAAATAATTGTAGTAGCAAACGAACTTCAATAATAAGTCAATATTTACTTATCTAAACAGATAAACAGAATGACCAGGGGTGGGCAAAAAAGCAGTGGGAGCGGGAGTGACTCCCAACTTCCTGACGGCTTCCCCATTGACTTTGCTTGTGGGAAGCTGGCAGGGAGCATCAGAAATCACAATCACGTGACCGTGGGGATGCTGCAACGGCCACAACTTTCTGAATAAAACTGGTTTGAACATCATGGAAATTTCAGTTCCACAGGAGCAATGGGTCCCAGATTTTTTACACATTCTTTAAGTTAGCTGATTTTAGGGGTCTTGATTCAAAATTGTTGCAGTATAATGCACCATTTGGGCTAACTTGAGGGTACAAACAGACAAACAGATAAACACAAAGAGAGTTTTAGTAGTATAGATAGGCTTAAGTAACCCATGGTACCACCATATTATTTCCTAACCTGCTTTATTTTTCATTCATCTAAGCACCAGCATCAAAAATCTTTCTGATAAAAAGTTATATTCTAATTTTAATGTTTCTCTCTCCATGCATTCTTTCTGCTGTATGAAGCTATCTGCTGTCTGACAAAGGGTTATGGGATTTGAAGAAGGAGAAAGACTTTTGTCTTTGTTCTAAAAGAGTGCTTGCCAGTCTGCAAAGCAGGCAAGTTTATCAGGCATGATGGCCATCTGTGATCTAACAAAGAAAGCAGACTCTATTCAAATATTGAATGACAGAATCTACAGAAGATCATCTTTTCCAGTGAAAACGTTGCTGATATTGTTGGGGTAGCACATGTTCAAGAAGAACAAAAGCCAGTAGCAACTGAGAAGAAGGAAGAAGAATGGGATTCTGCAAACAGAAAAGCTATAAGATGTTTTAAGTCTAAATGTAAGTGATTCACTACATATTCACATTGAGGACATGAATTCAGTAAAAGATGTTTGCAATAAATTACAGTGCTTATTTCAGCAGAGCAGTATGACTTCTCAAATATGTTTAATATTGCAAGAATGTAACAAAAAAATAAAGCTGCAAATGAATCGTCAGCTCATATGGTTTCCTTTCTGGAAATTTTAATGCAATTGGAAAGACAAAATGTAATGTTACCAGAAGTAGCTAAAATAGTTGCATTCTTAACAAAATATGAGGTGATTGTTAATATTCTTCAAATGAAAGAAAACGTAAGTTTTGTTCAAGAACGTTTACAGTACTAGAATATAACCTCAGAAAGCCAGCAGAAAATAAAATAGAATCAAAAGGAATAGGTTTAGAAAGTTAACAAATAAATAAATTTATAAAGATACACAGGTTAGATTGTTTTGATGAATGGCAATAACCAAATACTAATGAAATATGAAAGCTTCGCTTAGCGATCCCAACTAGGGAATCAATGGAGCAGCATCCAAAGCAGGAAGAAACTGTGATCCTTGCTGCTCAGAAAGAAGACCCAGAAATAACTGCACAGCAACTACAACCAGAGGTAAGATGCTCAAGATGCTAAAAGACTTATACTATTAGTCAGAGAGGATGAGAAAATAAGTCCTTCCACAAAGCAACAAATAGAAGGGATGCCACACACTGACAAAGAAAAGAGGCTACAACTAGCTAGAGAAGAGATTGAATCTCTTCACAAGAATAAAACACAAATTCTCAAATGTATAAACGAATATCAAACCAGTGTTGGAAGTGTGAAAAGGAAGAGGGGATCATCTATCATACATAGTGGACCTGTGAAAAAGCAAAGAAATTTTGGGTGCAAATCCATACAATGATGCAAAAGATATTGCAGATTAATATTACGATGAAACCAGAATTGTTTCTATTGGGTCTTTTGGACACTGACTTTTTAAAAAAGAGGGAAATTAATACTATATATAGTAACTGCAGGGGGCGTGATGGCTCAGCGGTTAAGATGCCAGGCTTGTCGATCGGAAGGTCACAAGTTTGGCAGTTCGAATCCCTAGCCCTACGTGCAGAGTGAGCTCCCACACTAGCTCCAGCTCTTGCCAACCTAGCAATTCGAAAACATGCAAATGCAAGTAGGTAAATAGGTACCACTTTGGTGGGAAGGTAACAGCGCTCCATGCACATCATGCCGGCCACATGACCGTGGAAGCAGCTTTGGGGATTTAACAAATGGGGATGAGCACCGGCCCCTAGAGTCGGACACGAATGTGCAGGGGAACCTTTACCTTTATAGTAACTGCAGCAAGATTACAGTATGCTCAAAGATGAAATAATAATGAAATACCCACAGTGTAAGATTATAAAATTGACGGAACTTGCGGAAATGGCAAAGCTGACCAGTTTGGTCAGGGAAAAAATGACAAAGACCTTTTTGAAAGACTGGAAACCTTATATGGACTTTTTGTTGAAAGAAGACAAGACTGAATTGATGATTTATGGATTTGGGGATTAAAAAGGGTTAAAAGGAAAAAGTGAGATTATAACTACTCAATGGAAAGAAGGGCAGAAGTCATATTTCTATATTTTCTTTTCTTTCTTTTCTTCTTATTTTTCCTTTGATTTTTCATACTTTTATTGTATTTTAAAAATTCTAGGTGTATGAAGGAGTCCATTTCCCAGTTGTGTTAATGGCTGTTTTGTGATTTTTCCTGGTTGCTGTATGTTTTAATTTTTTTGTTTTTGTATTTGTTTTTTATTTATGTTTTAATATTGTTAGCCACCCAGAGTCATGTATTTGAGGTGAGCGGCCATATAAATCAAATAAATAAATAAATAAATAAATAAACAAACAAACAAACA
The DNA here is from genome assembly GCA_023362775.1 of Charina bottae. NCBI lineage: Eukaryota > Metazoa > Chordata > Lepidosauria > Squamata > Charinaidae > Charina > Charina bottae. The sequence goes on from JALMGJ010000003.1 coordinate 4,821,766, forward strand.
AACAGGCAAGCAATAATTGTAGCCTCAAACGGAATGCATATTCATCATGCTAATATAAAGGCAGATTTCTGGTATGGGGACATCATGGAAGACATACTGTATATGTGCAACAGTCACCAGGATGTGAAGAGCTTGTAAAAGAAAGATGTGTGCAAATTGTAAAAAAGTATTTATGGGCTCAAACAATCAGCAAGGGCTTGGAAAGAAAAGCTGAATTAATTGTTGCTTATTAAGGGATTCTGAGGGGTGTGGTGGCTCAGCGGGTAAGATGCCAGGCTTGTCGATCGGAAGATCGCAAGTTCAGAGGTTCAAATCCCTAGTCCCACATGATGGAATGAGCTCCAGCACTATCCCCAGCTCTTGCCAACCTAGCAATTCGAAAGCATGCAAATGCGAGTAGATTAATAGGTACCACTTCGGTGGGATGGTAGCAGCGTTACGTGCGCGTCATGCTGGCCACATGACCGCGGAAGCGTCTTCAGACAATCCTGGCTCTTCGGCTAACAAACGGGGATGAGCACCGGCCCCTAGAGTTGGACACGACTGCACAAATGTTTGGGGGGAACCTTTACCTTTTAAAGGGATTCATATAAAACAAAGCCAAACCTTGTGCATATACCAGATTGTACAAATAAGAAATGAACATGTTTTAACTTATATTGTGTATTATGAGGATGAAAAAGACAATGAAGAAATCATAGATAATCTCAATAATGAGATAGAGATAGAACAACTGGGTGAAAACTCTTCTTACTGTGGAATCCAGATTGAAAGACCGTTTCTAGTTTCCAGGTTTGCCTCTTCCTGGTTTCCAAGCCTCATCAGGAGACCTAACAAGTGGCCCCATGTTAGTAATTCCTCTGAATGGATTTGTAAGCGCCAAGTGGCCAATAACTGCTTTTGGCTTATTTTATTAGGCAAAGTACAATATAGGCAGAAAACAAACAAAAAAAGAAGCATTTAAAAAAAATACAAGAAATAACCACCAAGAGTCTATGGAGATTGAATCTAATTAATAAATAACAAGTAACAAATAATTGATGCATTTATTATGTATTTGCATGCTTCATTTTGGGGCTGCACTCATAGATTATCTATAATTCTCATTCAATTTAGTTAATTTGCATTTCAGCACATCCCAGCCAAGAGAAGAACATTTTAGTTCATGTTAGTATAAATAATACTGCAGGTGCGTTGATCATTTTATTTATACAGAGAGGGAGGGAGGAAAAAAAATGAAGGAATAAAGAGAAAATGATCAGAATTATTAAGGATAAAGCAACAAAATCCCATAATCCTAGGTAGGTTCTCCAGGAGTTAAAGAGAGACCCAGAATCTGGAAATTTTAGTCTCCTTTTCAGGTCTCCTAACGGAAGAGTAAAAATCCAGAGTAAGGGTCTAGAAGCAATGCAAAGTATGGCAGGGTGTTGGTGTTGGTGTTGGATGATTTTCTGCTCTAAATTTTAATCAATTGCTTCATCAACATATCCCTCATGGCAAGCTCCATTCTATCTGTTTTTCCAGCTGAGTATCTTTGTCTCAAGGGGTGTGGTGGCTCAGCGGGTAAGACGCCAGGCTTGTCGATCAGATGATCGCAAGTTCAGAGGTTCGAATCCCTAGCCCTGCATGCAGAGTGAGCTCCCACACTAGCTCCAGCTGTTGCCAACCTAGCAATTCGAAAGCATGCAAATGCAAGTAGATGAATAGGTACCACTTCGGTGGGTAGGTAACAGTGTCCCACGTGTGTCATGCAGCCACATGACCATGGAAGCGTCTTTGGACAACGCTGGCTCTTCGGCTAACAAGCGGAGATGAGCACCGGCCCCTAGAGTCGGACATGACTGCACAAATGTGCGGGGGGAACCTTTACCTTTACTATCTTTGTCTCATCCTATCCAATTCAGACTCCCATGTTCTGGTTCTTACACATCAGGCTGTGAACATCTGACAATACAACCTGGCCAGGATGACACATACAACGTGTTACTCTCATGTTTGTCCTAAAAATGAGAAATTGTCAGGCTGTTATATCCTGCCATGGTGACAGGTGACATCTTGCCAGTCTATCGAGACCCCCAGGGTCAGCGGGACGCTTTGTGGTGGGCATACCTGCAGGGTTGTTGGGAATGCTCTGTAGTGGAAACTTGCCAGACTTGTAGAGTAGGTGAGAATGCTTGTAGTGGGGTCTTGGTGTATTCGCAGGACTGCAAAGTATGCTGATTCGGGTATTGTGTTAAGCAGTCCAGCACCAAAGACAGATCAAAGAACGCTATCAGCATGTTGGTTGATTTGGGACTGGGAAGATCTAGAAATTATGAGATGAAGGGAGGGGATGTGAAGCTGTGGATCCCCGATGGAGGGGGGAAACCCCGAAGAGTTTAACTGTTGGTTTGCACAGGCTCCCTTCATTCGAGTCTTTAAGATGTAATAGATCACTAGCATTAATAGAGAACTCTTCATATCCTTAACAGCTTGTGTTGAGAGTTTCTGGTTTAACAGCTAAGATCAAGCTTATGACAGAAATTATGCTTACCAGAAATTTTCTAAGAGATCAATGGGGCAGAATGAATGGTGGAACCAGAATTCAAAATGACAGAGTTTTAATCGAGCCAGGAATAAGTAAGACAGTAGATGTGGTATCTACTTAGGAATGAAAATAGGAGTAGGTATACATCAGCAATCACTTTTCTTGGACACCGAGTGTAAAATAGGCTCATATTTCTGTGGCTTGAAAAATGGCCTTTCTTTTTGAGAGCCTGTAATAGGTGTGCAATGGCTTGTAAAGACAGCAGCAATATTCCCCTGTATAGATTTACATGACATTTCAGCCTGACAGCCCTTTGCTTTGTTGAGCACTTATTTTCAAGAGGGGCATATTCTTTAAAGGATTAAATGGCATGCATTAATAACATTAATTTAATGGCCTAAAGTTTAGACTGGGAGGTGGCTGTACGTTACCCAAATAGCAACACTCTGTTACCTGCCAGAAATTTTGCTGTTTCAGTCAGGAAAGACCCAGGGTGGTCATAGATACAGAGATAATTATGGCCAGCCTGCTTGGCAAAGTGCACAGAAGGATGAGGTCTTTCCCTCAAAGTCTGAGTCTGGTGTGTGTGTGTGTGTGTGTGATATCATTGATTTAAAATGAGAAGCAGTGCCGACTCCTGGGGCTGATTTGCACATTATTTTCTGACATCTCAGTGTCATCACAAAGTAATTTTTGCTTAGCTGATTTCACACCATTAAAGCTTCTTAGGGCTAGGCCCTAGCAGAATGATCGTGTTTATAGATTTGCCATATCAGGAAAGGGCAAAGCTTAAGAACTAAAATGTGAATTTGTTCTCAGTGGTTTAGGAACAGATTTTTTTAACAGACCAGGAAGATGAAAATGCTTTTTGTTACTTTTTTTCAAGTTAGGGTTTCAAGTTAGGGAATTGCCAAGTGTTCAGTAGATGTCTAAATCACTAATCCAGGTTTTCCAGGCTGTTGTAACTGGCCAGGAGGAGTGAGTCAATTTCTAAGCAGAATTCTGCTCCTGCCATTCTACTTTCTGACAACAAAGCAGTGCCTTGACCACATAGAAACACCTTTCTGTCCTGAAACTGTTCACATCAGGATTCAGGAATTTGGGCTCTGCAGAGCAGCCTCCGAGATCTGTTCATGGTCAAAGCAGATCTTGGGGTCAAAGCATCTGAATGCCGTACTCCCCTTGACTGAGAGCCATTGGCTTAATAATTAAGCTTACTGCTATGATGGTAGCTGTGTGTTATGTCACTTTTATAATATATTCTTCCTGGTATTATTGAATTTTGTACCACACTTCAATAAAACTCTGCATATTCCCATATGACAGAAGTCAGTGGCTTAATAACAAAGGTTCTCGATGATTTAATTTCATTTGTGCTATAGCAGGTAAGAGAACTCAGCTCTCGATACCCAATATTCAAAATAGTTTGTTGGCTTGCTCTTCTATGAATTATTTCTACATTACTAAGGATAAATAAACCTGCAGTGAGGTTATTAATTTTTGAGTGGCATTATCCAAATTTATGTCAGCATTTGTTCAGCCCCTAATAAATGACTTCACTGCTTTCAGGGATGCATATCTGCAGATAGTGAAACATAAATTTAATTAACAAACTGGGCTCATCTGCACCGCCTCCTTGCCAAGGACATGTACTCAACGGAGCCCCATCTCCTCCCCAGCCCTCCACAGATGCAGCCCAAAGGTTGGTTTTAGGTGTACTGGCATTAAATAAGCCCCAGACGTCCCTCCCCAGAACATGGAGGAGGAGCTCTCAGAAATTAGCAATCTGCCAGGCTCCAACAGACTTGTTGCAGGACTGTCCTTCCCTGTCCCCTGCAGTGTCATGCCTGTTGGTGCTTTGGCTGCTGGAGAGACTGGACCCCCCCGCCGCGCCTCTCTCTCTGCTATTGTTTTTCTTTTTTGTGGTTTGGTCAGCCCTGGTCAGCAGGAAGCAGATCCTCACTCAGAAACTCTCATTTACCTATGAAACTGTAGCCAAAAATTGTACATGAAAAGGTTGGTTATGTTGGCTAAGGAGAATAGTTTGGCAGCAATCCATTGGCTTCTTTCTTCAATTTGTGATTGTTCATTTGGGTGGCAGCAGCCAAGGAAAGGAGGACTGCCAGGGTGAGAATGGGAAGGAAAAGAGAGCTGGGGAAAGTCATGTATGAGGGATCTGTGTTTGAACAATAGAATATCATTGCCAACACAGGTGTGTATCTTTAAGATGAACTTAATAATTCACTTAAGCAGTTTAGACGGGGTTGTGTGCAATGTTTCCAATCCTCCAAGGAGAGAGAGAAGGAAGAAGGGGGAGGGACAAAAGAAAGAAACCCCAACCCATCCATATCATGGAGGGGACTAAAGCCAAGGCAGCTCAGGTTGGTTTGGATTGCCACAGCCCACAGATTGACATTCACACACTACTGGGCTTCCTGTTACTGGGACAGGTTCATCCTCTCCTCCACAGGCCACATAGTTTCTGCAAAGGAGGGAAGTGTGGGCGGGAGGGCATGAGAGATGGAAATTGGTTGGAACTTGGAGGCAACTGCTGTCTCCTGAGTGAAGGGGTGATCTGCCTTTCTCATGGGGCAAGGGACTAGGAGGGAGGGCTTGGAATCAGGGAAAGTTCTTAACAAAAGTTCTACTCCAAAGGTTGATACTCCCGTGGGTAGAATTTTGATTGTTTCTACATGTCCCATGAGATCAGACAGGAGAGACATGCTCTGGGTTCCATCATCTGGCAACATCCAGGAGGCAGAACTTTTCTGTCACTGCTGTCATACCTCCCCCCCCCACACACACACAAAATTCAGTTGGCCCTGACCCTGCTAGCATTTCAGAAATCTTTAAATTATGAATGATTAGTCATGGGAGTCAGGAGGTTAATTGAGCCTATGAGATTGATGGTAATTTATTGATGATTTGTGTTGTCCTGGGCTGCCATTATGTGTTTTCAGGTTATTGTTCATTTATATCAAGTGTTTAACCCTAGCTGAGCCACCCAGAGTTGCTACTGCAAGATAGGTGGCCACATATATCAACCAAATAAATACTTTAAAATGCATTTAAACATCCATCCATGATTATCAGCTCCAACTTGTCTGGCAGGATTTGCCTGCCCAGCTATCCCTCTCTCTCATCCTGGGAAGCAATAGGTGATGACGCGGGAGAAAGGACATCAGAAATCCACCAGTCACTGCTGAAACTACCCAACAGCCAACTGTGTGTGGCAACAGCACCAATTGGCTTCATTGCCAAGGCATGGCAAGAGTGAACTATGGGTAGCACTTCCTATATCAACATACTTTCCTGTCTCAGGGATGGGAGAAAAGCCCATTGTGTTGCTGAGTGGATGAGCCCACAGTCCCTTAAGTCAAGTGAAAACAGGATACTGTACTTACTGTATGGGTTGGTGCATATTGTATGTAAGTTTCCAAGGCTTTGGTCACTTGATAATGCTGTGGACATTCAGAAAGCACAACCAGACCAAGGTATGAGACAGGAAATGGTATGGCAGTGGAGACTCATTGTCTCTCTCTCTCTCTGTATAAAATTAAGGATTTTATATATAATGGTAAAAACTAATACAAACTAAACTTAAAGCAGGGCTTTCCAAACTTTTGCCGTTGGCGACACACCAACAACTGGCGCGCAAAATCCCAGAAGCGCTGCAGACAAAATAACTCTGGTTCCCACAAGAAGCTATTTATTTTTTTATAGTTAATTCCAAAATCTTATAGTAAAAGTCAATGTTCCAAATTTAATTGGACCCTTAATCCATTTGTAACTTTCTTAGATCAAAATATTATTTAGCTTTTTGCTATTTCAAATTCTTTAAATTCTTAAGCTTGTAATTAATTTTTCTTTTGTTCAGAGTTGAAGATAAACTCAACCAATTAAGACTTTTCAAACTTGTCATTCCGAAGGTAACTAATAGCTTTAAGATGATTAATAGGCAATTTCCGAAAGTGATTAGAAAGTGAGGCTTGCAAACTTAGTGTCCTTTAAAAGGCTCCACCGTGGTTGTGAGCAAGATGGCTAATCCCTTCATCTCCCAGTGCTCAAACCCATGGAAGACCACTGTCCTGAGATCTCCTTGTGAGCAGCAGCTGTCCAGAGCACATGTGGGTGATCTCCCATCCCAACTCACCAGTTCTTTGGTGTTTGCTGTGTTTGTCAACTCTGCTTTCACGGAGACATCTTCAGTTCACCATCCCAAGACTCCTAGTCTTGAGTGGATGGCTCAATCACCTTATTCTTTTCCAGTGTTATTCTCAGAGGGAAAAGCCTGTGCCAAGGTAAAAGGGAACCTTCTCTCCCATAGTACATTTAGGGCTGGATTACAACGTGACACTGGCCTTATATGATGATTTTTAAGCATGCAGATTTCATCAGCTGAGAGTAGGTGTGAGAAGTAATTAATGGGGTAAGACCAGGCACAGAGGACAAATTTATCCCTTTCTTCCCCCATTGCTGGAAGATTCCTCAGTTCATAGTACCTCCGAACTATTTACTGTTGTGTCACTGAAAAAATATGTGACAGTATGAGTTCTGCAGATTGGAAAAGGAAAATGTTCATCTGTTTATTAATACACTTAGATAAATGCTAATTTACTTTTCTCTACAGCAGCCTTTCCCAACTTGGTATTCTCCAGATGTGTTATGAGAGAAAGTCCTCAACCATCTTCTGGCCATGCTGCCAGAAATTCTGGGATCAGGAGTCCCAACATATTTGGAGGATGCTGGATTGGGAAAATCTAATCTACTGACTAGCAATTATTGTATGACTGCAACTCTACTGGGATACACATACACACACACACACACACACACACACACACACTTATTACATTTAGCTTTCAAGGAAGCGCTGGTGCTCCCCCTCCTCAAGAAGCCATCGCTGGACCCTACTATACTGGATAATTCTCGTCCAGTCTCCCACCTCCCCTTTTTGGGGAAGGTGGTTGAGAAGGTGGTGGCGTTGCAGCTCCAGAGGATTCTGGAGGAAACGGATTATCTAGACCCCTTTCAGTCAGGTTTCAGACCAGGGCATGGGACGGAAACTGCATTGGTCGCGCTTATGGATGATCTTTGGCGGGAGCGAGATGGAGGCAGTGCATCCATTCTCGCTCCTCTTGACCTCTCAGCGGCATTCGATACCGTCGACCATGATATCCTTCTGGGACGGCTCAGGGAGTTGGGGGTGGGTGGCGTGGTTTTACGCTGGTTCACCTCCTTCCTCCAGGGCCGATCCCAGTCGGTGTTGATAGGGAGCGAGAGAGCCAGCCCACGGGCCCTTCTTTGTGGGGTTCCGCAGGGCTTGGTACTCTCACCGCTCCTTTTTAACATCTACATGAAACCGCTGGGCGAGATCATCCGTCACCACGGGCTGAGGTATCATCAATATGCCGATGGGGTGAAATATCATCAGTACGCTGATGATACCCAATTATACATCTCTATCCCGGGTGAAGTAAGTGATGCAGTGACCACCCTGTCCAAGTGCCTGGGGGCTGTAGGGGTCTGGATGGGGAAAAACAGGCTTCAGCTGAACCCTGGTAAGATGGAGTGGCTGTGGATTAATGGCCCCTCGGTTTCTGGGAATTTGTCATCTTTAGTTCTGGATGGGGTCGCACTTCCCCAGACAGACCCGGTGCGTAACTTGGGGGTCCCCCTGGACTCACAACTCCTGCTCAAAGAGCAGGTGGCAGTCGTGGCCAGGAGGGCCTTTGCACAACTTCGTGTTGTGTGCCAGTTGCGACCTTTCCTGGAGCGAGGGGCCCTTAGAACAGTAATTCCAACAGCCCTGGTTGTCACTTACAGCCCTCAGCTCAAGCCACAGAATTAATAAGCTGCAGCCCATACTAGACAATGACACTGCACTTTCATAGGTTCTGGGTGGCAGACCCATACTTGCATACAAACAACCACCCAATCTGAAGCAGATTCTCACAAGCAAAGAGGAACAACAGCACAATGAAGCCAACATAGGAACCAGACCCTGCAATAACCCAGTTGTCTGCTTCGCTCCCCCATCTACACCAACAGCACCTACACAGGCCACAACAGGTACACACCCAAAATTAGAGGATGTGATTTACGTCAGCATCTGCCAGCAATGCCTCTCTGGATTCTACATAGGATAAATGGGACAAACTTTGTGCAAAAGAATTAATGGACACAAGTTTGACATCAGGACTCAAAACAAGGACAACGTAGTATCAAAGATTTCAACCTCGCAGGACAATCCATAGCAGATCTCAAAGTGACTGTTTTAGAAAAGTGGACTTTAAGAGCACCATCCAGCAAGAAATGGTTGAACTCACATACATCAAAAGGTTTCAGGCAATCTCAAAAGGTCCCAACAAACACAATGGGTTTTTAACACATTACATGTGTTAATTGATAAGGTACTTGTAATCTGTCTCACATGTAACCTGCATCCACATAATCAACTTATCTTCTCCTCCCTTTTCCCCCAACCTCTGCCTCCCTACCTCATCCCAATTGATATCTCACATCACTTTAGCTGCTCTATGCATCTGATGAAGTGAGCTGCAGCTAATGAAAGCTTATGAATACATTTTGTTAGTTTGAAAAGTTGCTATCAGACTCCTGATTTTTTGCTACTACAGACTAACATGGCTCTCCTCCTACAATTTGCATCTATTGTATCTTTTCACTTATTTTTTAAAATCTTTTTTTATCTTGTAATTGGTATTCAGTTTATGTTTTTATGCATGTCAACTAGTGAGAATTGCCACAGATTTGGCATAAAGGAATACTATAGAGAGAGAGACAGGGAGGGAGGGAGCAGATTAAACTATTAAAAGCAAAAAGTGACCATCCAAGAGGCAAAATTCCCCAATAAGGCTGGGTTGAAATAATGTAATACACATAATCTTCTATGGACAGGACCTATTTCAAAGATTAGTATCTTGAACAAAAGAACTTCCTGCAATATCATCAGTCACTTTCTGTCCAGCTCCAAGGCTAAAGTGCTGGTCCAACTTCAAAGTTATGGCAAACCTAGACAGCATATTAAAAAGCAGACATCACCTTGCTGACAAAGGTCCGTATAATTAAAGCTATGGTTTTCCCAGTAGTAATGTATGGCTGTGAGTGTTGGACCGTAAGGAAGGCTGAGCGCCGAAGAATTGATGCTTTCGAACTGTGGTGCTGGAGAAGATTCTTAAGAGTCCCTTGGACTGTAAGGAGGTCAAATCAGTCAGTCCTAAAGGAAATCAACCCTGACTGCTCATTGGAAGGACAGATATTGAAGCTGAAGCTCAAAAACTTTGGCCACCTAATGCGAAGAGAGGACTCACTGGAAAAGACCCTGATGCTGGGAAAGACTGAAGGCAAAAGGAGAAGGGGATGGCAGAGGATGAGAAAGTTAGATAGCATCACTGATGTAATGTACATGAATTTGAGTAATCTCCAGGAGACAGTGGAGGACAGGAAGGCCTGGCGTGCTATGGTCCATGGGGTCACAAAAAGTCGGACGCGACTTAATGACTGAACAACAACAAAGTGATAGTGCTTGTTTTAAATGGCGTGGTGTCTGGAAACTTGAGGCATCACATTCTTCAGCAGGATCCTTTTATGACTGAAAGAAAAGCTCTAAAATGTGATCCACTTCAAATTCACTCCTCTGAATCCCAACTTTAAGAACTGGACAGTGATTTGTGGGAAACATCCACTAATGCATAAAAGCCCAGAATATCTGGCAATGCCTATATATTTAGGTCAAACTAAAATTTGACAAAATGTGTACTTGATAAAATAAAGTCATAAATGAGCAATTAACGTTTATTGCATAAACAGTTATAGGGTTGAAATAGCTTGCAAATCCTCTTTAACTGAGTGACTGCATTTGATTGCTTAATTACATAGCAAGATAAAATATAAATACAGAATTAAATAGCATTATACTTCTAATTTTCATTGAGACTTGATGTTCTTGACAGTTAATGGCTGATCCTAATGTATGGCCTAATAAGATCCAAAAACATGCAGTTTTCTGGTAGCTACTGTACAAATGATTATGGACTTCGAAAGTTTCCCAGATAGTTAAACCCAAAAAATATGACACAGATATGTCTCAAAGCAAAAATGAAAGCAAAAGGAGAGCATCCATTTATCTTTAATAAGAAGGGCTTTTAAAAATTTGAGTTATAAATTCTAAATAGCATCATTCAATGAAATTTAGTTTCTGAAGTTTTTTCTTCTTTTTTAATGGCAATTTCATATATTCATCCCTATTTCTTTTGAAACAGACACATTTCAGCTGTTGGCATAGCTGTTGGCTTCTGACAGCTTCCAATGATGGACTTCTGGACATTAAATAATGCATAGAGACTAACTTGTAGACTAATTCTCTGGAAATTAGGGCGGCGTTGTATTACGCTGGTTCGCCTCCTTCCTCCAGGGCCGGTCCCAGTCGGTGTTGATTGGGAGCGAGAAATCCGGTCCTCAGGCCCTCTTTTGTGGGGTCCCGCAGGGCTCGGTACTCTCTCCGCTCCTTTTTAACATCTACATGAAACCGCTGGGTGAGATCATCCGTCTCCATGGGGTGAAATATCATCAGCACGCTGATGATACTCAATTATACATCTCCATCCCAGGGGAAGTAAGTGATGCAGTTTCTACCCTGTCAAAGTGCCTGGGGGCTGTAGGGGCCTGGATGGGGAAAAACAGGCTTCGACTGAACCCTAGTAAGACGGAGTGGCTGTGGATTAATGGCTCCTCGGTATCTGGGAAGTTGTCATCTCTAGTTCTGGATGGGGTGGCACTGCCCCAGACAGACCCGGTACGTAACTTGGGGGTCCTCCTGGACTCACGACTCCTGCTCAAAGAGCAGGTGGCAGTCGTGGCCAGGAGGGCCTTTGCACAACTTCGTGTTGTGCGCCAGTTGCGACCTTTCCTGGAGCGAGGGGCCCTTAGAACAGTCACTCATGCCCTGGTTATCTCACATATAGACTACTGTAATGCGCTCTACATGGGGCTACCCTTGAAGAGTATCCGGAAGCTCCAACTGTTCCAGAATGCTGCCGCACGAACCACCCTAGAGGTCCCATATCGGACTCATGTGACACCATTATTACGCGAGCTGCACTGGGTTCCAGTTTGCTTCCGGGTGCAATTCAAGGTGTTGGTTATCACCTTTAAAGCCCTTCATGGCATGGGACCAGGTTACCTAAGGGACCATCTTATCCCCATCACATCGACCCGTCCCATCCGGTCATGCAGGGAGGGCAAGCTACGGACCCCATCAGTTAAAGAATTCCATCTCGCGGGGTCGCGGAAGCATGCCTTCTCTGCAGCAGCGCCTGCCCTGTGGAATATCCTTCCCCCAGAGTTAAGACAGTCCACCTAGCTCCTGGGCTTCAGGAAACAACTTAAAACTTGGCTCTGCCAACAGGCCTGAGGCGGAAAGAAGAGCAGAAACTCCTGGGGATGGCTAGTATAGTAAGATAGTCCTAGAATAGCCCTTCCAAGGCTGAAAGAACACATCGCCTTCATAATTTTTATATTTATGGTATTTTAAATGGTTATTTTAATGTTTTAATCTTTAATATTCATAATTTTGATGATTTGTAAACCACCCAGAGTCCCTTCTGGGAGTTGGGCGGTGAGAAATCGAATTAATAAATAATAAATAATAATAAATTTCCCACATCTTTGTTTGTTATGCATTTCTGCAATTTTTAGAACAGAGAATTGAAGGAATTCATGATAACTCAGTAAATTTGCATAAAGCAAAGTAAGGGAAGTCTTAAGAAAAAGAAGCCTACTACACTTCTGGCACCCATTATAGTCCTAGGAGAGCTTATCGAGCTCCGCCTATGGCAATTATTGAGTACAGTGCTACTCAACGCCAGGTCAGTAAATAACAAAGCCCCTCTCATAAGTGAATTAATCACAGAGAGAGGGGCGGACCTGGCGTGTATTACCGAAACCTGGCTGGGCCCAGAGGGAGGAGTAGCCCTCTCGGAGATGTGCCTGGCCGGATTTCGGGTGTGGCACCAGCCGAGAGACCGGGGTAGGGGAGGGGGGGTGGCAGTTATCATCAGAGAATCCTTGGTGGCTTTCAGGGGCCTTGCTCCACAAGTATCCGGATGTGAGACCCTGTTTTTCAAGTTGGGTGCCCGTGAACAGTTGGGAGTGTTGCTATTGTACCAGCCTCCCTGCTGCGTAGCAACCTCCTTGCCTGAGCTGCTGGAGGCCATCTCGGGGTTGGCGGTGGAGTTCCCCAGGCTCATGGTCCTGGGGGATTTTAACTTGCCGTCCTTGGGGCGTACCTCGGAAGCGGCTTGGGAGTTCATGGCTACCATGGCAGCCATGGGCCTGTCCCAAATTATTTGGGATCCGACTCGAGACAGTGGGCTCACTCCGGATTTGGTTTTCTTGTCAGAGCAATGGCAAAGTGACCTGAAGGGAAAGTTAGAACTATCCCCGTTGTCATGGTCAGATCACGTCCTGGTATCCCTAGGATTCTCTTATGCCGCCCCACTCCGCAGGGAGGCTGGACCTATTTGATTGGTCCGCCCCCGGCGACTTATGGACCCATTGAGGTTTTAGAGGGAGCTGGGGGTAATACCCGAGGATCTGCTGCACGGTCCAGCGGAGACACTGGCCGCAACCTGGAATAGGGAGGCGGCCGGTGCCTTGGACAGGATCGCGCCGATGCGACCTCTCAAGCCCCATTCGACCCATCACTCCCCGTGGTTTACGGAGGAGTTGAGGGTCTTGAAGAGGGTGAAGAGACGTCTAGAGCGCCGCTGGAGAAAGACGAAGACGGAATTCGACCGAACACAATCTAGAGCCGCTATTAAGGCCTACCTTGTGGCGGTAAGAGCGGCGAAACGTGAATATTTCTCCGCTCTTATTGCATCCGCAGAATGCCGCCCAACGGCCCTGTTTAAGATTACCCGATCTCTCTTGGGTAGGGTGGTTTTGACCACCCACCTGCAGGGCTGTGCGGAGGAATTTTCTGAGCATCTGCAGGATAAAATCGCTTGGATTCAGTCTAAATTGGACTCCATGCCTGGATTGCAGTCTGGGGAGATGCCGGGAGAGCGGTCTTACCCTATTATCTGGGAACAATTTGATCCTGTTGGACCTGAGGGAGCGGACAGGATCCTTCGAATTGTTAATCCCACCACATGCTATTTAGATCCCTGCCCTTCCTGGTTGGTGAAATCGGCCAGGGAGGTGACAGGTGGATGGGTCCGGGCCATGATTAATACATCCTTGTTGGAGGGGGTGGTCCCAACTGCCTTTAAGGAGGTGCTGGTGCACCCCCTCCTCAAGAAGGCATCCCTGGACCCTACCATCCTGGACAATTTTCGTCCAGTCTCCCACCTTCCCTTTTTGGGAAAGGTGGTTGAGAAATTGGTGGCGTTGCAACTTCAAAGGACCCTGGATGAAGCGGATTATCTTGACCCTTTTCAGTCAGGTTTCAGGCCAGGATATGGGATGGAGACTGCATTGGTCGCGCTTACGGATGACCTCTGGTGGGAGCGGGATGGAGGTAGTGCATCCATCCTGGCTCTCTTGGATCTCTCAGCGGCTTTTGATACCATCGACCATGGTATCCTTTTGGGGCGGCTTAGGGAGTTGGGGGTGGGTGGCGTAGTTTTGCACTGGTTCACCTCCTTCCTCCGGGGCCACTCCCAGTCGGTGGTGATAGGGGAGGAGAGATCTAGCCCGCGGTTGCTCCCATGTGGGGTGCCGCAGGGTTCGGTTCTCTCTCCTCTCCTATTCAACATCTACATGAAACTGCTGGGTGAGGTCATCCGACACCATGGGATGAGGTATCATCAGTATGCGGATGATACGCAATTGTATATCTCCATCCCTGGTGAAGTAAGTGATGCAGTGTCCACCCTGTCCCAGTGCCTGGAGGCTGTGAGGGCCTGGATGGGGAACAACAGGCTTCAGTTGAACCCTGGTAAGACTGAGTGGCTGTGGATTGATGGCTCAGCGTCTTCTGGGAAATTATCATCTTTGGTTCTCGATCGGGTAGCACTTTCCCGTTCAGAACCGGTGCGTAATCTGGGGGTTCTTCTAGACTCACGACTCCTGCTCAAAGAGCAGGTGGCAGTTGTGGCTAGGAGGGCTTTTGCGCAACTTCGGTTGGTGCGCCAGTTACGCCCATTCCTGGAACGCGATGCCCTCTGTACAGTCACTCATGCTCTCGTCATCTCCCATGTAGATTATTGCAATGCGCTCTACATGGGGCTACCCTTGAAGACTATCCGGAAGCTTCAGCTGGTGCAGAATGCGGCCGCGCGAGCATTATTGGGTGCTTCAAGATCTGCACATGTAACACCGTTGCTCCGCGAGCTGCATTGGGTGCCGGTTTGCTTCCGGGTACAATTCAAGGTGTTGGTTATCACCTTTAAAGCCCTTCATGGCATGGGACCAGAATACCTGAGGGACCGTCTTATCCCCATGTTATCGACCCGCCCCACCCGGTCATCCAGAGAGGCCCTGCTACGTACCCCATCAATTAGAGAATGTCACCTGATGGGGTCTAGGAGGCGGGCCTTCTCTGTGACTGCGCCCACGTTATGGAACAGCTTACCCCCAGAGTTAAGACAGATCTCCTCCCTCCCGACCTTTAGGAAAGAGCTGAAGACCCGGTTCTGCCGCCTGGCATGGGATGGAGGAAGGGATAGTTCATCATGGAGATGGCTAATCCCTTGAGTTCCCTGTCCTTCTTTAATCGAATATCTTATACATCTGGATTCATAATTTATAATTATTTTATACGGTTTGTAGTTTTTATGTATAGTTTTTAACTATCTTGTAAACCGCCCAGAGTCCCGTATTCCGGGAGATGGGCGGGGATAAATTTAAATAATAAATAAATAAATAAATAAATAAATTATGGTTCATAGGACAAATGTCTCAAATGGCAGCTCAATCACCAAACTAATCTTAGCTACCCAATGGACAGAATAAGAAACTAAGGCTCTTTGTATTCCAATTCCAATAAAAGCCAATCTGCTGTCCCTGTATGCCTGAAAGACAATGTGAAGGTGTGGAATGTTTTTTTGATTCTTGACATGAGATAATTGTATCAAAGCTAATGAAGGCTCCCCTATTAAGCAATTCTGTCTTAAAGCCATGTCTAGACCTCAACTCCATGATTTTTTCCCTAAACTTTTTTTTAACACAAAGAAACTAGTACCTCTTGTCTACATCTTGGGTAAGAAACCACTGGCAAAATATTGCCCTTTGATGTTTGTGTGTGGGAAGACGGGGGATAGAGAGTCATGGTAAAAAATTAGTTTTTGTCTTGATCCCACCTTTGGATTTTGGTTCCTGGTATGTGATTTGGAGGTTAACTCCACAAAAAGATGTCTATTCTTCTATAGAAAATAATGAGTTAGAAGGGTCAATGACCAGACTAGGCATATGGAAGTTCCCTATATCTTAGTTTCTATCAAGACTGCCAACCAGAGAAGAGAAACATGCCCTTTTTTTGGTCTCTGTCACCAATTAGGGCTGTATTTGAGAGAAAATATTTCTTTTCTCTCTCTCTTGGTTTCTTATTATTCCACACAGGTAAAAGTAACATGCCCTCATGCCCACATATCTAATACATAGTTGTCATGTTTCATTAGGCATTTTGAGGCATTGTGGACCTCCGCAGGGCCTTTCCACTTAACCCAGATAGTGTGCTTCTTGTCAGAAGCAAATTACCTTGCTCATGCTGCCTCCTTCTAGGTTCCATCAAAACACCATCATCTATTATCCATATGCAAAACACATGCTGTGTCAGCTCAAATCTAATAGCATGTCTCAACTTTTGTTTTTTTAATTTACGGTAATGTACAAAATGTACTGGAAGTAACAAAAACACCACCTGTTATTGCTATGACTGTAACACAGGGACAGGGGAAAATCCAAATGGGCTGAAGACAAGTCCTAAATGATAGGTCACCTTGGGACCAAAGCAAGTGGAGAAGCGCCCAATTTCAAAACACCTTGGTAGCAGGTGACTCAACCTCACTTCCCCGAGAGGTCTGAAGCATAAGGAAGAGGTAGTGAAAAGCATGATTTATGAAATAAGGAGCTTTGTTGTATTAGATAGATGCATGTTCTGTTTTGGAGGTAGGCAGCCATACCTTGTGATTCCAGCTTGGGTTCCTTCAGGTCTGTCCAACTCATAGACCCTCTATTCAACATAACTGTAGGGCATTCGGAATCCTAGAACTGGGCAATACCATTTCATAATTCAGCAAAGTAACCTGGTACATTTTAGTGGGAGGCAACATTTGGCAAAGAATTAGTGGTGGGGGGGACTAGAACTCAGTGTTGGTCACATGGTCTGTGTATGGCGGTTCAGTCTCCATATGCTCTAATCAACTTACATCTTAGATGGGAATAAAATCCCCTCGTTGAACTTCTGCCTCTCAAACCACAAGCTGTTGGGCTAGAACAGCGGGGCATAATTTTAACTCTCTAAGATATCATGTGCCCCCCCCCCCAAATCCTTGCATTTGACCCCCAAAGTTCCCTAACAAATATAATTTCTTTATTTGAAAGAAGGGGGATGTATTAAATGTATGAGAAATTAAATCACAATATTTAATATCCAGCTGCGGACTATGCTGTCTCTTATATAACTGTTCCCTAGGCAGTGTCTCTGGGCCCAGTCTCCCAAGGTCATTCCCACATACTGTTACAGACTGGCAGTTCTATTCCTTGGGACCAAGCCCCTGCTGTGATGTCAAAGGGCTCCCTTAATTACTTTCTAATTTGGCCTATAATGGTTTTTGGACTTGATTACTTGGCTTCTATAGTGAAATAGATGTCAAAATGTAACGCTGAAAGTTGAAATAGCCATTGATCGTATAGTGATATCCCCTCAGATATCTAGATGGCCCCCAGCCTGATGACATTGAGGAAGCTACTAAAGACCTGGCTATTATCCCAGGCTATCAATCAGGGTCGTGGTGGCTTATATATTTACCTTTGGGCTGGGTAGAATCTGTTTTGGGGTTTTTTTGTATTTTTTTTATCTTATTTTAAATTGTAAGCCACTCATAGTTGTTGGGAGTTGGACAGCCTATAAATTGTATTAATAAATTGCATAAATAAATAATTTAGGAGTCTGTCCTTCTCATAGAAACTTTCTTAGGAACTTATCAACTGGCTTGAAATACCTTACTGGTATTGAGATGAGAATGCATCTAAGTATATATAAAGTTATATTCATTCATACTACAGTTGTTTTTCTCCATAAACTCATTGGGATTTTTAACCCATTGATTTATGCCACTATTAATCTAAGACAAACAGCTTATAAATTTTTTATATCTAGAAACAAAAAAAATGTTCTTGGAATAATTATTCTGAGATATTTAAAATACTTCAATCATGAAGTAAAACTCCATTTTATTATCAATTTCTATAGATATGTTAGTTAATGGGAAGAATTTTGTGACTTAATCCAAATGAGTAGCCCTGTAATTTAACAAACTGCTGTACTATATCAGTACATTTTGATAAAGAACATTCATAAAGACATAATACATCATCAGCATATAATAACAGGTTGTGCTCAACTCCAGCTGCTTTTATGCCCAAAATGGTCTTGGATTGCCTAATAAAACAAGTGAATGGTTCCAATATAAAATTAAATACAAGAGAAGATAAAGAGCAGCCTTGGCAAGTTCCACAAGACATTGTGATAGGTGAAGAGACAATTCCATTGGCAATAAGGCCAATGATGGATTAGAGTACCACATTTTAGTCCAATTAATTGGACTAAAGAAGGAAATTCATGTTTGGCCAAAGTTTACTCCAAACATTTCAGCTGTACCATACCAAAGGCCTTTTCTGTGTCCAGCAAAACCACCATTGTTGACTCCAGTTTTTCTGACTACATCTAAAATATCAACTAGCAATCTCAAATCTAATATTACAGTACTGTCATATTTTTATGAAACCAGATTAAGCAGGATGTACTTTGAAGGTAATTTTGACTGTGGTCTATTTGCCAGGGTTGCATTCAGCAAATGTTATGGCATCAACATTTAACAAGGAAATCGAGCAATAGCTTGCACAATCAGAATATTTACCAATTTAAAAATTATACTTATATTAGTCTCATTAAAGGAAGTTGGAAAAACTTTATTCTAAAAAGCATCATTACAAACTTCCAACAATATAGGAGAGAGAGAAAATATATATGCCTTATGCCATTCAGTAGAATCATCAGGACCAGAAGCCTTTAGCAGACATCAAGACTTTATACAGTTTCAGTGTAGGTTGTCTTGCATTCAAAAGTGTCTCATCTTATATTTTCCAAATTTTCTTGGAAATTAAATTTGGAAATCTAGATTTTAGATTTTTCTTTTTCCATGAAACATATGCAGTAAAATGACAACAAATAGATTCCTTAAAAGCATCCCAAACAATTAAGTTCACAGAATGTCTGTTGTTAAAAAAAATCTTCAAAATCTTGTTTCATCTGTTTTATAAAAAAGTGAATCCTTTAATAATGATGTTAATGATGTTAATAATGATGTTAATAATGATGTTAATGATGTTAATAATGATGTTAATAATGATGTTAATGATGTTAATAATGATGTTAATAATGATGAAATACCATCTTGAAAAAATATGGTAACTTTTTCTTATAATAATTGATAGTGTTACAGGAGCATGAAAAGATATTGAAACAGGATCTATATTATATTTATTTATCTGATCAATTAGGGTTTGATATACAAAAAGTAACCAAGTCAAGAACGAGTCTGATGAGCTGAAAAAAAGTATATTATTACAGTGAAGGATTTAGAAGTATATCCACCAAATTAAACTCTAACATGTAAGCTTGCAGTACTTTCTATGTATGAGAATGAAACTGAACTGGAACAGTACTATGATCTTACAAAGGATCAAAAACTTGATTAAAATCTCCAACCATAATTATTTGATCCAGAGCAAAACTAAAAAGATATTCAAACACCTACAGTACATAAACATGTGGAAGGATCTGAATAGAGCCATAGTAATTAATAAATGAAATAAATCTTTTTCATGAGGAAGAATATTTAAATTGCCTAGTTTAGTAAGCATCTGTTTCCTCTTGGGCCTTTTATATTCCACAAAACAACTAAGATGACATAATTTTTTTTTAAAAAAACTTTCCCAGTATGCTCATAGATCAAAGAAAAAAGAAAAAGAACTGTAAATATGTTGAACTTTAAAAAGCCTTAACCATGAAAAATCTCAAAGAAAAGAAAAGAGAAAAAGCATTGAAATAATTGTATAAATGTTTATTGCTTTAATAGTGTTAAAAGACTTCTGGAAAAAATAAAGGACTTTGAAAACAATAGAAAAATACAAAGCTAAAACTAAAGAGAAACTAAAACAAACAAGCAAACTAATGCTAGAGAAAGTTACAGAAAAGACATATTAAAAGTATAGTACAGGAAAATGGCTTCGAGCTAAGGTGACCCACCTTCTGAAAAATATGAAATGAAAACTATTAAAAAGACTGCTACTTCTTTGCTTCAAACAATCTCAGGTTAATAAACTGTTCTGGAGACTTTGGATCAAATAGGTCTTCACAATAGAGTCCAGTAATAAACAAAAAATGATCAAAAAGGAAAGAAAAAGTTTAACCTCCTTCTGTTTTACTGCCAGACAGGTTTTATTGCATAGCTCATGCTTCTGAACCTTTTTGTAGGCAGATCTAGAAAAATCATTATCTTCTTTGCATTCCATTCTAAAGAAACCACTTGCCAAACTAAATGCAGGATATAATTCTGTACAGTTAAGCTTACTGTATATATCTCACATCAAAGGACAGGGTTTCTGTACTGAAACAGGAACAGAAAGCTACATGATAAGAAATGTCAATTTCCAGCTTGCATTTTGGCTGCAGTGAAAAAACACTCATTTATAAATTTCTCCATAAAATCTGCTATTAATTCAATCACTCTGAAAGATTATATATCATGAGAAAGAGTTTTTAAAGTGGTAAGCAACTACACATAATTTTCTTTCTGTATAATTCGGTTCTACTTTCTTTTGTGGGTCAGAAATAAATTCAGCTCTCAACGGTTCTCCAGTTCCAAGAAACTGTTTCTCCTCAGTTGAGGAAAAGTTGATCCTTGTTTTCCTTGTCTTCTTTAATTAATCCTCACAGAGCAGAGTTTAAATTAAAAAAAAGACAAAAGGAGATTTCCACTTACCAGTCAAAAGATGAGAGATTAACTCCTTACACTGACAGAGGACTAAAACTATAGAGGTAGTCCTCGCTTAACAACCATTTGTTTAGTGACAGTTCAGACTTATGATGGTGCTGAAAAAACTGACTTATGACCAGTCCTCACACTTATGACTGTCACAGCATCCCTGCAGTCATGTGATCAGGGTTTGGGTGCTTGGCAACTGATTCGCACTTATAACCGTCACAGCATCCTGTGGTCACATGATCGCCATTTTCGACCTTCTCAGCCGGCCTCTGGCAAGCAAAATCAATGGGGAACTGCATGATTTGCTTAACGACCACATGGTTCACTTAACACCCGTGGTGATTTGTTTAACGACCACCACAAAAATTGTCATAAAATTGGGTTGGATTCGCTTAATGACTGCGTCACTTAGCAACTGAAATTCTGGTCCCAATTGTGGTTGTTAAGCAAGGACTACCTGTAATTTCAGCGTACTGACATGCCAACTGAAGTTTGTCCTGTTCAACTCCCACGTTTTGGACTTTAGTCCTCTGGCTGGTACTCAAGGATCATATGCAGCCCTAACTCCCCAAATATCAAATAATCTTGGCTAGATGAATCACTGCTCACATTTATTCTCTTTGGTACAATTAGATTTCTGGTAGCCTGGCTTGAAAACATAGGTTGAGATTTTACAGTGGACAATACAGGGCTAGATGTTGAACTAATGATCAGTTGGTTAGTTGGGGATGGGCTGCTTGCAGCCTCCTGCAATTGAGTTACAGCTCCCTAAGACTGGAAAATTAAAATGGCCAAAATTCAATAATATAATTTTTCATTTCTGCTTCAAAATTAAGGTGGGAACAATAATGGGAGGCCTCCTATTCCCATTTTTAACTCCCCAACTCCATAAAAATCAGACTGAAATTGACAATTGTTCCCTCCTCCCCTGAGTTTTAATGATGAAAATGAGAGTGGGAAACCTCTGAAAGATTCTGAAAAGAATGCAGTTTAGAATTAAAATTAGAATTAAACCTAGAAAATGCTTTAGGGGAAAGGTCTTAGCAGTGAGACCTATTCAGCAAGGAGAGGGTTTGCCTTAGGAAATTACAGTTTCATCTTCACCAGAAATATTTAATTCAGGCCACCAGATTTGATCTGTAAAAGCCCAAATGACACTAGATGAAAGCAGAGAGAGACAGAAAATGCTGACCTTTTTATTACTATCTACTGGCTGTCCATATTTTGGTAGTCTAAACCTGGCAGCCCTAATTTAAGCAAAGATTGGCTTGCTACCTACTATGGATCCTACAGCAGCATCCTGTAGTTAATGATCTATGATGACCCTTTCCATTCCATGATACATGCAAGGGGTTCCCACAGGACTATATTCAACTGTTTCAACATTTCAACTGCATGAAAATGTTAATAATTTTCCTCATATCTCTATCAATCTTCATTTATATTCTATAACTTCATTTTTTCATCATTTATTATATCTGGAAAATTATTGAAATAAGTTATTTGATTCAACTCTGACACAGAGACTGGAAAGCTTGATAAGTTTAGTTTAAAAAAAGGAGAGGAAAAAAATACCCATTCACATCAATCAGATATGAAAAACTTTCTAATTCTCTCTCCCATGAGAGCTTTCTTTCTCTCAGAGTAGCCAATGAGAAGACATTCATTGTGTCAGTCTATTAGCAATAAGCAGCTGGATTGTCTGTGCCTTGTAGCATGGCTATAGGCAGAACAAAATTCTCCATTAATCCAAACTGTTACAGGTTTACGCATGGAATCTGATACTCATACAGACTCAGATATCTAATTTGAAAGCTGTTAGGATCTTAGCGTTCATTAACTACTTCTCTCTTTTCCACATTTCTAGCTCTCAATTCTGAAGACTTGCAGTTAACATTAGCTTTTTGCTGTACCTTTAATAGAAGCCTGATCCACAGAAATTTAGCAGGTGAAGATTCATCCTATAGAATTTTCATACTTTCATACCTCACCCCAGAAAAGCAAAGCATTTTCTCTGCTTAATTTCTACATGTCAGCCAGCTGTTGAAAAGTGTTTTTTTCCCCAGTGTGTCGCTAAGTTTAATTTGTACTATGATCAGCATCCAAGACTTGGCCAAAGATAATTAATATACAGTCCTAAATAAGGAAAATGGCTGAGACCCCATTGAGCACATATTAGGTTGGCTGAATCTGTGCTTTTTCTGATCCAGAAAAAGGATAGGATTCAGCTCTCTTTGAATTAACCATAATGTATTTGAAATTCTAACCTTTAGACTGGTCTAACTTTACGCTGACATTGTGGGCTTCTCCATAATCTGACTGTAGTTCAGCTATGATGTGATACAACTCCTCCTTTTCCTTGCCTTTTCTTCATCCCCCTTTTGGCTCTTCTGCTGGCATATAATCCTTGTGAAGACATGGTTATGCCACCTCGCCTGGGACGGGAGGGGGGATAGTCACTCATGGGGGTGGCTGGCGCCGTGATCGTGCCAAAATAACTGCATACTGTATGTCCATCTTGAATTTTTATATTTTATATTTTTGTATTTTTAGATTAGTATCTATTTTGTGTGTGTGTGTGTGTGTGTGTGTGTGTGTGTATATATATATATATATATATATAGAGAGAGAGAGAGAGAGAGAGAGAGAGAGAGAGAAAGAGAGATATTTTATTGTAATGTTTTTAATAATTGTTATTTTATTGTTGTAAGCCACCCAGAGTCATTGTGTACAAGGTGGGTGGCCGAGAAATTTGATTGATAGATAGATAGATAAATAAATAAATAAATAAATAAATAAATAAATAATAAAAATTTAAGTACCTTGAAGACTAATATCCCCAAGTTAGCACATTTTTGTTGGGACTGCATCCTTAAACTAAAAGCTACTTCTGCACATGTCTCTCTTCTCAGGGAAATAATGTTCAGTTTGTAAGATTTAGATTTATTTAGATTCTCCCTTGTCTTATTCCCTTAAGTAATTTAATAACATGTGTACAGATTTTGTGTTGTTGCCTAAATTTCAGTTGCCAATCATTTAATAACTTTTCTATTTAGAAAGCTTCTAGGAATCAGGAATAATTAGTCTAAAAATTTGCTCACCCTCAATATTATCCAATTGGGTTAACTAGTGTGGCCTAGTCAGGTTTAAATCGATAGCATTGGACATCTCAGCTGCCTGATACCATTGGTTTTATAGTTTTATGTAATATATTCAGAATAATATATAATCAGAATATATTTATTTTTAAAAAGTTTAACATTTAAGGAAATTCAAGGAATTCCTCTCAATCTCAAAACACGGAAACACGCAGTTAGGATCTTTGCAAGCATTCAGAACTGCCCTAAAGCCTTCCTCCTACTCCACGTTCTCATGAAATTACAGAATTAATGAAAAGCTTCCAAAGACAAGATTGTGCATTCCATTAAATGAGGAGGTTTTGCTGCCTCTTAGCACAGAGGTAATGAACTGGAATCCTGTGAGAACTCTCTGCTCTTTCTACTCCTCCCTGCAAGGATACAACAATCTCCCTCCGTTCTGTTTTCCCAGCATTTTCTTTTTGGGTAAGCTACCTAGAAAGAGATCATTTCATGGGGAATATTTGAAAGTAGAGCAGAGAACTGAGGATATGTCTGATTGGTATTTAGTCCTGTGGAAAATTTGAATTCCCATTTGATTGTGAAAACCTTCTGGCTTCCAGTGGACGAAGGTAGAGCAAAAGTACCTGTGTAATCTGGTTTTGCACTCAAGTCACTCCTGATTTGATCCCTAGCTGTTGACTTCCCAGAGCAGAGGGCGTGAGACAGGATAGTACCAGGACCAGGGAGTATTTGGAGACTATTTTTCCCTTTAACATAGCTATCAGCGACCTAGGTGTTTGGTCTGTCATGTGAAGATGTTCCTTGGAGGTCAAAGTCATGTTGCAGGAGGAAGTTAGAGGTCGGTACCTCTAAGCAGAAAGGAAAGAAGGAAGGGAGAAAGCACATGTTTGTAGATGCAAAGTCCGAAATTCAATTACCCCCCCCCAACAATCTCATCTATTAAAAACAGCAGAGTTAGAAGGACCAAGGATCTGATTCTTAATGGCAGTGTCTTATGTTTAAATTGTCAGTTTAAATTGCTTTCAGCAGTTCCCCTACTGGGAGCATATGCCTTTTGCTTTTCTTGGATGCTAGATACTGGGCTGCACTGCATATTTCCCAGTTTAGATTTTAAAATGCATAATCTTGTTGGAGCCATTGTTTCTCCTGTCTCCTGCTTTGATCATTTTTTTTCCCTTGGCTGCTACCATTTCTTCTTCCTAATTTAGATATTTATGTGAACTGTCTCCAGTCAGGGATTATGTGATCATGAGGCTATATCAGCACTATAGTAGAAGAGCCTGCTATGTGATATTATCACCGAGAGCAAGTGAAACAAATGAGTAATCATTTTCTAAAGTAATGCTGACAAATTACAAAGCAGTTAAGGTACTCTCTGGGCTGGCAGAAATGGACCTCAAATGATGATAAGTGGATGATGAGATTAGAAGATCTACAAATGACAATCCTCAAACAAGGAAGATGGACATTTCCTGGCAATGTCACCTATGATGGAAGGCGCCTGTTTATGCAGTTTGCCTTCTAGCCCATGAGGAGGCATTTTTGTATTGAAAATGAAGTATAATCATTTGACAGATATCAGCAGGATGTGGTAAAGAAAAGCCAAGATGTTGGCTATGATGGTGCGGTTGAAGCCCTGCCTTTTTAAAAAAATCAATTCATTAATTTATTTCATTCAATTTGTACACCGCCCAACTCCCAATGACTCTGGACAGTTCACAAAAAAAGACAAAAAAACTACACAACAATAAAAACAATACAGCAATAAAAGAAGAAAAGATGGCAAAACTGGGGAGCAACAAACACACACCCCACTCCTCAAAGGGGTCTACACCCATCCCAGCCAAATCCCTGGGCGAAGATCCAGATCTTTTATGTCTGTTGCAAAAATGCGCAGAGCATTAATTGCACTGTTGTGGCCACATTGATTTTTTTTACTACACCCCTCAGAAATCCCTGACGTACGTGGGAATATAGGCTACAGTTGCTACGTTTTAAAACAGATGCCAAGTATTGTCTCCTTTTCCTTTGTTTGTTTTACACAGGCAGCTTTGGGCTGCTGCTTCCAACTTACCAGCCAGGGCAGGAGTTTCTAGGAGGCACCCACTCTCATACCTGTTTCCCTCCCAGCCCATGTGGTCCTTTTGGACACGAGGGTCACCTTGCTCCAAGGAGCAATGAATGCCGCAGGAATAACGTCCCTTCCCCAAAGTATAGTAAATTGTTTCTTTCATTTTCTACTGAAGCAGCAGCATAGAGGGGAGGAAGGCTGAAATTGTGGTGGATTGTAGAGAGAAAATAAATCGTATTCCTACTGCAGAGGCTTCATTTGATAAATAATGCATATAGAGTTTGCAGTGATAACTACTCTTTTCCAATTCAGCTGGTTATGGTATATTTTGACACAAACTGTATGTATTTCTTACAGGCGGTGAATGATTGCAGCTTATTTCAAGTTATGAAAGGGAAAAACAGGCTGTTAACATTCTGGATCATGTCAGACAGGTTAATCTGACATTTTACCTGGGACTGTAAAATATATAGAGAAAGCAAAGACAAACTATTTTTTCCTCTCTTTTATAATATTGGAACTTAGGTTGGGATGTTGTTCAACTCCATATTCAACCCAAGTACTCCATAATTCAAATTTATTCACTTTCTCATATGCTTTCTTTAAACCAATAAACATATAATAAACTTCCTTTCTCACTGTCAGGCTCCTCAATCAAACATTCCCAGAACATTTGATCATGTTCGCCTGCATGAATGAAGTTAGAGATGATCCGTGTTAGAACCTGCGAGTCAAGAAAGGAAGTTGGGAGGGGGGACAGGCCAGGAGTGTGAAAGCATGTTGTTTGGACTATCTCAGGCATCCAAGGACGAACGGTTGGAGACATCCGTACCAAGCACTGCTGGCTGGCATGAAGGGGGGATGTGAGTGAGAAGGGGGAGGAGATGCCAGGCTCTTTGAACTGTTAACTGGGGGGAAAGAGCAGGAATTTACATTAGCAACTTTCTTGTTGTTCTGTGTACTAGGTAAAGGTAAAGGTTCCCTCCGCACATTTGTGCAGTCGTGTCCGACTCTAGGGGCCAGTGTTCATCTCCGTTTGTTAGCTGAAGAGCCAGCGTTGTCCGAAGATGCTTCCACGGTCATGTGGCCGGCATGATGCACGTGGAACACTGTTACCTACCCACCAAAGCGGTACCTATTCATCTACTTGCATTTGCATGCTTTCGAATTGCTAGGTTGGTGTACAACTTTCCATTAAATAAGATTTTGCAGTTCTATTGTATGAGTTTGGTTTAATTGGAAACTGAGTATAGCAGTCATTACACTCACATTCATACATGTTTCAGTGTCTTGCTGAAGAGCACAAATCTGATCTGCACATTGCCAGCTTAGCATAAAACTTTATTGCTTCAGTTCCAGTTTCAATTTTACTCTCTATCACCCAAGGTGTCCTTTCACTCTTAATTCTGCCAAACATCTTTTTTAGACACACTTAGTAAGTGAATCCTTGCTAATTTTTGTATTCACTTTTGCTACCTTTCCCTTTGTATAGGAGAACAATGACTTTTTGAAGCATCAGGGATTGATGCAGTCTTCACATATTAAATGAGTCACATGGTCAGTCCATAAGCAAACCACATCCTTATTTTAACATTTTTCCAGTTTCACCATCTACAACTGCAGCCTTACCATTGTTCAATTTTCTGATAGCATTCATGGCTTCCTTTTCATAATTTTTTTCCTCAGACATTTATAGCATTTGTTTCAATTCCCATACAAATCTTTAAAATGCTTCATCCAGTATTCCTTCACTTCAGTTTCATATCAGAACATCACTTTTATTATTTATATTACTAGAGGTTTCAGTGCTCTACTAGAGGCCCCCTGTTGTCAGCCTTTCAAGGTAGTCCAGACTAGAAGCACACCCAGAAGTACTAGCTCTATCTTTATTTTAAGGTTACATTAACAGAATCTTGGAAGTCTGAAAGTAGATCTTCCCCCCGCTCGCCTTTACAGTCCAAGGAACAAGGGACGGTCCCTTCTGAGACATTTGCCATGCCCCCAGGCCTGCAACCAGGGTCTGTGTCACCCGGGGCAAACATGGATTCCGCGCCCCTCTGCAGGGTCAAGTCCCTTGTCCCCCACAGGGAACAGCAGTGCAGCGGGATGTGGGGGAGGAAGGGGACCCTCCCCATCCTCGGGGGCGCTGGGGTTCCTGCCAGCTGGCACGGATAGGGCAGGGGAGGGTGCCAGGGGCAGCCCCGGTGTGGCTAAGAAATGCCACCTTCCCCTGGGAGTGCCCCCGCTGGCCCACCGTGCAGCCCAGCAGCTCGGGGGCTGCTCCGGGCAGCAGTGGTGGCCCCCCTGAAGCTTTGGAGTAGCAGGACCACCCTGCGCCTCCCTCCCTCCACGGCGAGTGCCGGTGAATCAAGCACGGCGGGTGGGAAGAGGCACCTCTGCAGAAGCACTCGGCTCGGCTGCTGGGGTGCCTGCGCAGAGGCAGGCTGGGATTGAGGGCGGTGCTCAGCAGATGTGGATTGGCTGCAGCTTCGGCCAATGGCGAGCACACGTGAGAGCCTCTCGGCCTCCTCGGGGCAGGGGGCGGGCTGGCTGGCCTGTCTCCATGCGGCCCCGCAGCCAATCACCGCCAGTGGGGGCGGACCCCCACCGTTGCATGCTGCTCCCTATCAGCGATCGCTGTCAACATGACACATGATATTCAACTGCCAGGAAACAGTGAGTATACAAATACTATTTTGTCATTTTGGCGCCCCCCCAGCGTGGCACCCGGGGCACATGCCCCACTTGCCCCCCCCTAGTTGCGGCCCTGATGTCCCCATTCCTTCTGTGGACTCATCTGCCTCTTATCTGACCATTGTTTAGTCTGTGGCTCTTCCTCCTGTCTCCCAAGGTCATTCCCACATACCATTACACTTGTTTAGCCCTTTTCAACCACTTCCAAAATACTTCCCTAGCCTATTTTACCTCATTATCCTACCAAACATCTTTTTTTCATACTTCTCATTATGAGCCATTCTAAATGTGTGTCAGCATGCTCTGCCTTCATATTTTCTCTCTCTGCTCCATTTTTATCTAATTTCCCAATCTTGTCATGGTGAGCTGTAGGACAACTTCCTTTGGTAATGTACAATGAAACTATAAATACAAAACCTTGTTCATTTTCAGTGGGCTTTAGCCTATCAGTGTTTGCGCTGCACTGTGGCCCAATCATTATGGTTCAGTTCCCCCATTTCTAAATTCAGAGTAACAGCTCACAGAGGATGTTCTGAAGATAACTAGAAGCACATGAATGATACCTAATTCTGCAACTCTGACAAAATAAAGATCTATTCCCCCCACTTTATTTTTCTATGTAATCAGGATACTTGGGAAATCCAATATTTGCCAGTATGGATATGAACTGACCTCATCCGCCCTTCCAGGACTGAAGTATGGTTCAGAACTTAGTTGTTCATTGTCTTTCTCACTTCACAAATATTTAATTGCAGCTTTCAGATGGAAATGTCTCAAACTATGATGAAAATAACATTTTTTTAAAAAAAATAAAATTTGAAATTGCAGATTAATAAGAAAACAAGGCAGAACAAGCTTTTGGATACATTTACATGAAAGTGACATGGCTTGAAAATAAGACTGATTTGCATGTCTTTATAACAGACTTCAAAATCCAAGTCCATTCTTCAAGAATGCAATGACATAATTTCAGTTAGAAAATTGGTTGTTTGATACTTTAATCAATATTGATGCTATCATATCCTGAGCATATGAGCAGTTTTTCCTTGCTTCCTTACCGCCATTATAATTTTATCAATCAAAGGGATTTACATTACTTTTTTTCCTTCAGCCACAATTTACCCGACATACCAATCACTTTTAAGTAGTAGCCATTGCAGTGTTAAAGTCAGCCTCTTTCTTTTGTTTTAATATTATTAGACCAAATGTGCCTTAAAGCAGATTATAAAGCAGGTATGGCACTTCAATAGCCTCGTCAGCATAAGCCATTATAAATAATGAGATGCAGATGGAATGATACTTTAAGAATGCAGTAGAAACTAATTGTGAAGACCATTGTGAAAATTAAATAGGCCATGTTCTCATAAAGCTGAAATTTTAGGAGAAGAAAAATGAGCACGAGGATAAGCCTGAACAAACCAATCCATTTTGCTTCTCTTTAGAACCCCCAACCCAAACCAGTTGCTTATGTGTGTTGTTTATAGGGTGGAAGATTCTGGCAGAGTTCAAGCTATATCTAGAAAATGTCTTTGGCTGAGGACTAAGAAATTACCTTGGGACAGAATGTTTTTGGAACAAAATGTGCACTTAAGTGGGTAAATGGATTGTTTTATATTCTGAGGGAACACTAAAAAAGGGACATTGGTCCCAGTCAGTTAACTGCAGGGAGTTTAGTAGTGGAGTGTGTACCTTTTGGGAAGGGGGACACTATCTTGAGAGGTAGATGATGGAGAGGCAAGTGGTGCTGATGGAGTGGAAGTGTATCTCCTTGAAGGGAGATATCTGAGGGGAGCGGGAATTAATAGCAGTGTTAAGACCTTGGAGGGCTACTGCTTCTTTGACTCCCCCCACCCTTGCCATGCTGTCTGGGCATTGCAGAAGTTGAAGTCCAACTCATTTGGGGGACATCATCTTGGGAGAAAGCTAGAGTGACGTTTCTGATCTTCCAAACTGTCCACACATATTTCTACTCCTTGTCCAATGCTAACTTCTCTAAGCTTTTAGCAATGCAAATAAGGCAGGAGAAAGAAAAGCCCCTTTGTTGCTGCTATTAAACAAATGGGTGTCAGAATGATTTGCCATTGTGCTGTAGATTAAACACAGATTTATTAGAAGATGACCGTAGTCTCTCTTCTGACTGCCATCAGTCATATACCGTAGTATGTATACTAAAACAAAGTTAGATATAATCAAATAGATATGGGCTTATTCCCCAGGGTTTATCAGGGGTGGTAAACTTTGCCTTAATTGTAACTCTTCAAAATATAAGCTGGAGAGTCACTTTACCAAATATTTCTGTAATACAGAATCCACATTAAAACACATGTGGGAAAAAGTAATATTTGGGAGAAACAGTTTTGACCTAATCTTCTCCACGACAATCTATTTTTTCATGTGTAGGAATTTGTGTGCAAAAGCATTCAGCGTAGTCATGTGAGTCCTCACCTACATTGTGACTGACATAGCCCAACTCAGGCAGAGAAGCAAATATCTCAGGGGCCTCCACATTAAACAAAAAAGAAAACAGTGAAATTGTGTTGGGAAAGGAATGCATACCCTTTCCTTGGCCATTATTCTGTCTCATCTTCAAATTCCCTCAAGCCACAGGTAGGGTGCCAAGTGCATAGATTTTGTTTAACCTTGCAAACGTATTTTAGAACATGAAGGAAAAAATTCAAAGGGAATAGAAGCTGGTGGATAGGGGAAAATCCCTCCCTATTTCTCCTTGTCCCCTCTGAAAGACTTTTCTCTAAATCAGGAGTCTCCAACATTTTGGGAATTTTACAAACATTCTCACAAATTCACTGCCAATACAAAATACCATTTAACCCAAAGGCAAGCCCCATGCCAGCTTTGATCTTCCAAGGTACTCTACATCTTCCTTCCTCTCTCTTTCTCTCTCTATTTTTTCCTGGGAAGAGGAACACACTTTCAAACAAAGCAGTGGATGGCAGCCACTTATTTGATTTGCTAAGAAGTCTAAGAAGGAGCCATTGGCATTGCTGGAAAAATACCTGCCTATCTCTGAGCAGTAACAGTTGCTGCTCTTTTTGCACTGAAATCCAGGATCAAGCTTCTTTCTGAATTTGAACTAAAATGACCTTAATCAAGCAGCACTTCAGGGAATGGCCTTAACATTTTTTTATCACAACTTCAGAACATTAAGCACTGAAGCAATTGAGGAGAAAATATATTTGTTGGAGAAAGCCTTGAGGAAAAACTTTGGTCAGCCTGTCTCCCAGAGCAATGGGTATTCAACAGCTTTAGTTACAATTACACTAGTTCCATTACTATAAGGTGTGTATATAAAAGAGAGAGAGAGAGAGAGAGAACATGAAGGAGAGTAAGTAAGCAAGTAAGACAAAGAACAAGCTTACCCCAGAAATCAAGACCAAAACTTGATTAAGGATACAAGATTACATTGGCGCTTCAGAAACCAAGTTGGATAGTAAGGTTCTAGAACAGGAATACTTCTATTCTCTTCCCTGCCCGGAAAGAACTAATGCCCAGGTTGCTAGTCAGAGTCTGCTGGCCAGGGCTGGCCAGAGTTTCAATAAGACTGTCAGCTGCAGTATAATGGATTCACCACATGGGACAGTCCAACAAGGACTAAAAGGCCAAACCAAAGGCTACAGAGAAGAGGTTGGTTTTGAAGGACTTAAGAAAGGAAGAAGCAGCCTTAAATCCATGTTTTGAGAAGCATTGGGCAAATAGAAGAGAATGGACAGAAGCATTTAATATTATAAAATATATGCAGGCAGAAGAGGGTTGGGGAGTTGGAGAAACAAAAAGTCACAGGCAATTATATAAAGGGAAATAAGCGCAGGAAGTCTAGGTGGGACATTAATGTCACTTATCCCCCGGTTGGGGGAGATGGGCGGTGATATAAATTTAAATAATAAATAAATAAATATCCAGTTCCTGTTCATTTTGGTGAACTTTCACAAGAGAATTCCCTGTGAATTATATCTTTCTTAAGTTCAGTAATTCTTAACTCCTAATTTAAGTGTTTACCTCATTGAGGCTCAGTGTGAGGTTTTGTGACCCCTCGCCTCCATGCATTCATGGGCAAGACCATGGGGACAGCTATGCTTCTCTTCATATCCATGGATGTATTATGTGAAGATGGTTTCTGTTTCCCTTGACAGATGTAACGGATGTAAATATGACAGTTGACTATAACTATCTACAACATACAGTGTAAGGACTGTAACAGCCACTATGTAGGACAGACTGGCAGAAGACTAGCAGAACGCATCCATGAACACCAACTAGCAGTCAGAAGACATGATGAAAACTCCTTAATCTCACAACACACGGACAGACTTAACCATACTTTCAACTGGGAAACTGTGAGCATCTTAAACCAAGCCAAATCCAAAAATGCTAGAGAATTCCTGGAAGCTTTCACTCAGACAAAGCAGCCATCAACAGACACATAGAGGTAAACAACATTTACCTACCATTCATAAGAGACAATAGAAAAGCCAGAAGACCAGAACACCTCTTAGCCAACAATCAACAACAAGATATGCAAAGATTAACAGCAAGATTAGCAGCAGAGGAGCAATCAAACAACACAATAGACCCTAATCAAGGAACTATTAACTCAGTCAATCAACCAAGCAGCACACAACAACCCAATCAAGGTACTACCAAGGAGAGTACAACACCCCCACCAACACAGGCAGGACAATCCAGGGTATATAAACAGAGAGCAAGTTCCACTCCCTTTTCCCACTGAAGATGTTGCCTAGCCTGGCAATGAAACGTCTGCAAGAAAACAAGGCTCAGAGAGCACCAAGGACTCCACAGTTGACTATAACTTTAAATCAATCCCAATATTCAAAGAGGATTTACTTTTTTGAGAACCCATTAAGATAAATTCCTCATCTACTTCTGAATGGATTTTGTGGAAGCCCCAAATTCCTCAGCTTGGTGCCATCCAGAAACTTGGGGTTGCCTGAGAATTCTGGGATATCAGAAGGTCACCCTGGTTATGGAAGCTTCTGAAAACCCTTGAAAAGCATGTTTGCTGTTTCTGGGCAACAGCAAGAGGTTTCTTTTGTTCCTTCTGCAGAATCAGTAACATCATGGGTATGAGGGTATGTTGTCCATAGGGTACCTCATACACTCTCGCCACTTTTGTATTTAGTTTGTCCTGTACAGTTACCCTGGGTAGAATTAAGGGAAGGTGTCCTGGAGGTAGGTAGGTAGGTAGGTAGGTAGGTAGGTAGGTAGATAGATAGATAGATATGTGCCAGTTGGTAATAAAAAAAATAATAGACTGTTTTGACAAAATATTTAGGTGATTTGTTTCCAATGACTATGTGGGTGTCTTCTTCTCACCCCTATTGTATGAAAATCTTTTTGTGTATTCTCTATGATGGTCTGGCTTCTCATTTTAAGTTCCTCTGTCTGCCCTTCCCTTCTTGAGGTTGGACCGTTTGAACTGTTCCCAACCCAAATTTTATATCTTCTTTGTTTCTCTGGCTTTTCTATTTCTCAAATCGCCTTTCCTCGGGCATCAAAAGATTCACTGCAGCCCCCACTACACTACACCTTTAAGGGCTTCTTGGGTAGATGTGGATCCCAAGTTTCAAATTCTCCCAGGAAAGGGCTAAAATCTCAGGAGGACAGAACAAAACCAGGATTATTTCTTCCAGGAATATTTTTGGGGAAAACCAGTGATGTTTACCCCTGCATAATCTGTTGTAGGTACTCATTAGGCTTCAACCTAAGCTCTCTCAGATTCTGTTACCCCATCATGTAGCACTGCAATCCACATAGGTTTGTGTCCAACCTGAGTATCTTCTGGTCTTGAAATGCTGATATGAGAAATGTAATGACTCATATTGGAAAAATGAGCAAAAAAAACAACAACACTTAAATTCAACAATTTGAAAGCTTTAAGGATTAATAACCCTGTCCCGCTTCTTGGAAATCAATAAGAAAAGCTCCTACTGATTTCAATGGGAACATTACACCAAGGAAAATAAAGAAAATTTGAAAAGCTGTAATTCCTGGTTGACAGCATTTGCAAAGAATAAAAATCTTCGCAATAGGGCTACAAAGCGTTCCCTTCCAAAAATTGTGATAATGACCAATAATTCCATCTCACTGAGTAATGAGGTTGCTGGCTTTTGTTGAAAGCTAATAGAAGCAAAGAGTTGAGCTGCCATACAGTGCCTTTTACAACCTATTTCCCCAGATTGCTTAACATGGAGTGGATTCTACTGCCCCATTACCTGAAGTGATGGGTAAAAATACAGGAATGCTTATTTTGCTGGCTTCAAGCTACAGGGCAGCTTATAAGGAATGAACAAGTCAGGTTTACAGGCAGCTTGGAAGGATGGAGTCAGATAAAGACAATAAGAATGTGAAGTGTTTAATTTAACATGTATTTGGGGAAATAATTGATTTGAGCAACACCCTGAATAAGGGCCTTAAAAGTCTCCACAGACCTCTTTTTCAGACTTGCCATCTTTAAACTGAAGATGATATGGGCTCTGAACGCCAAATTCTGATGTGTGGTATTTTAGCTTTTTCTCCATTACTCATGTAGCCTTGCTATTGAAAGGAGACTGTTCATTACATGGAAAGAATGGATGTGAAGAATTATTTAATAAAAGCAAGGCACATTTCTAGTTTGACTCAACTGAAATACAGTAAATAGGTTTTGTATTTTTCTTTTCTCTTATCACCTGGGTATGGAAGTGGGAGTGAAAATATGGAAGCAAAACCATGCAAAAACCAAAACACCAGAGAAGCTGTAGATCAAAGAATATAAAACTATCTTGCCAAGTATGTTTTATCCAAGATACTTGCTTTTCAATAGTATATCTCTGTTTTTCAGGCAGCAACATGGGGATGCAATTTTAATATGGGGTAATGAAAATAAATTAAGAGGCTTCTGTACTGTTTGAATTGTTGCCAATGGCGTGGAGAGCTCCCTTTAAAAAAGGAAGATCGTAGAATGAAACAGAGAGGGTGGGGGAGGCAAGCAAATAGTGAGGGCACCCATTAGATGTATTGCTATACTATTAAGTTACATTATTACAATGACTTGCAGAGAGCCCTCAACAACAACAACAACAACAACAACAACAACAACAGCTCCTTTCCCACCTTTATTTTATACAACTCAAGGTGGCTTCCATAATACTCCCACCTCCTCTATTCTCCAACCCTGTGAGGTGGGTTGAGAGAGGGACTTGTCCAAAGTATTTCAGTGGAAGCCAAATGTTCTCATTTTTAATTTGGAATAAACCACAAAACTGCAAACAGTTGTTTTCACCCCATTCCACTTATGTTTATATTAATGAAGGAATAAGCATTTGTCAAATTTGTTGAAGTATCCAGAATTCTTGCCACTCCCTGTCCAATTGGAAGCTGTTTCCTGAAGTTCTTTATGTCATTGTGGTGCATTCTGAATGTACCGTTGTCTCACTAAAGAGCAATTACTCCTGTTCAGAAGAATGTTAGATCTTTATCCCCAAGACAGGGCCTATATACTGTATATATATATATACAGGAGTAATTGCTAATATATATATATAAATAAAGTTAATTCAGGAAATTCCCAGTTCAGATTATACCCTAACAATAAATTAATTTACCAGCATTTCTATGTAGGATGGATGGATGGATGGATGGATATATATATCCATCCATCCATCCATCCATCCATCCGTCCGTCCGTCCGTCCGTCCGTCCGAACTGGGAATTTCCTGAATTAACTTTAATTTCAATGTAATTATTGTATTCTTTTTTTAAAAAAACCCTGGGCCTTGATTTCATGTGAAACTGTAAAAGGATGGCATGATATTGAGAGAGGCCATTAAACTATTGCAATTAATATCCTATATATGCAGTTTCCTTACATTCTGGAGAAATCTGAGTATCCGTGAAATTTCAATTCCCCTTCCTGTGATGTTTCTAATCACACACACACACACACACACACACACACACACTGAAATATCAGGCAAATCCTGATCATGCTGTGTGTTATTCACCCACATCTAACCGTATCAGAACTGCCTCTGAAAGTGAAAACAGGGACAAATTCTTCATTCTTATGCATCAAAAACTGAATAGGTTAAGAAGCAACTTAGAAGGCTCTCTGAGGTAGATTTCATTTTGCAGAGGCTACTTTGTTTAGAAATGAGAAGAGAAAAAATCATACTGTATCTGCGGTTTTCTGTATTTTAACTAATTATTTATTTTCAGATACTGAAAGCCATTTGGTTTGATTCCCATTCTTCCCAGCTAGCTGGCCCAGCCTATGCAGTCTGGGGGCTGCATTCTCTACAGCAAACTCTCATGGTCTGCAGGACTGTGAGAAGGCCAGGAGGAGCTAAAACATCCAGAAATGAAGTCTGGGGAAATCTGCCTCCTACGCTACAAAATAAGAATCCTTTGCTTCAGCTTTTGTATGTAGGAGAGCAACAGAACCCTAATAACTACATCTGTCCTAGACCTTGTAAGCACCCAAGGGGACTGCGAGGCTCCCCCTAACAAGTATGAAGTAAGCAGAAGTTTCCCTGAAATTTAGATAACATGGCCAGGGATTATATCTTTCTTGTTATTTTGGAGCAGTCACCGTTGCAAATTGTGAGTGGGGACTCTCTTCCTATACTTTCTCTTACATAATGAAGCTTTTGTCTTTCTTTTCTCATACTTGCTCATAAATGCCCACTGCATGTTTACATTCTCTGCATTCTTGTTCTGAGAATCAATTGCCACTAAAAAAAAAAACCTGACAGTGGATGTAGCAGGTCTGGAAACTAAAGTGAATTCAATAACATTTTGTCCCTGAGGACATATACATACACACAAATGCACACATACATGTATACCATTCTCTTGAACTGTCTGTATGTTGAGGGCCAAGGGGTTCAGGAGGTTGCCTAAGGAACCCTTCAGACTGGCTGATATTTTGTAATTTCAGGGAAGTGCTACTGAACCAATTGCCAAAAAACAATTGAGGACTGAAGAAAAGAGAATTTGGGACCCCTAGCTCTTGGTCCCCTGGCCAGCTGAGGAGGCCAGAATATACTGTCGTCTATCATGAAAAAATGGTTCTATTTGGCAGGGCAGAAAAAGTCAATGCTTTACTGTACATTGGCTGACAGGGGCCACAATAACATTCAAACTTTGCAGTGGAAGCACATCCCATCTCAATCTGTTCAAGCCAGTTCCTTGGTTTGGTCACACAGTAGCATGATGTACTAATGGCTCCCCAGTTCCAGAGATTTTCCATATTTAACTCTGTATGGGGGTGCACTTCCCCAGTCAGAGTTGGTGTGCAATTTGGGGGTCCTCCTGTACTCTTAGCTCCTGCTCGAATAGAAGGTAGCAGCCATGGCCAGGGGTCTTTTGCACAGGTTCATCTTGTGTACCAATTGTGCCCATTCCTGGACTGGAAGGCCTCACTCATGGTGACTCATGCCATAGTCACCTTCCGTTTGGATTACTGTAACACACTCAACATGGGGCTGCCCTTGAAGATCACTCGGAAGCTGCAGCTGATAGAGAATTTTTATTAGATGATGTATCGTTGGTATTTAACACCTGATAAATTGTCAAAGATATATCAGGGAGTGTCAAATATATGTTAGAAATGTAATCAGTGTGAAGGTACTTTTTATCATCTTTGGTTGACATGTAAGAAAGCTAAGAAATATTGGGATGAGGTATGTACTTTAATTCAGAGAATTCTCAAAATAAATGTACAGTTGAAACCAGAGGTTTTCCTTTTAGTTTTGATGGATAAACAGATTGAAAGAAAACATGGGACTTTCTTATATATGATAACAGCAACTATTATATGCACAGAGGTGGAAGGACTTACAAATACCTTGGCTGAGATGGCGAAATTGACTACATTAATTAAAGAAAAGACTTTGTCTAGCTATGTTTCTACTTGGAAACCACTTTTGAACTCTTTGCTTGAACCTGAAAGAAATGAAACTTTAATTTGGGGATTTGATGATTAGAATTGTTTATGATTATAGAAATATTGTGTATTATTGTTAATTCTAGAGCAGGTGATTGTATCTTATATTTGTATCTATACCAAAGAAAGTCGTAAGCTCTTCTCTTCTCTTCTCTTCTCTTCTCTTCTCTTCTCTTCTCTTCTCTTCTCTTCTCTTCTCTTCTCTTCCCTTCCCTTCCCTTCCCTTCCCTTCCCTTCCCCTTCCCCTTCCCCTTCCCCTTCCCCTTCCCCTTCCCCTTCCCCTTCCCCTTCCCTTCTCCTCTCCTCTCCTCTCCTCTCCTCTCCTCTCCTCTCCTCTCCTCTCCTCTCCTCTCCTCTCCTCTCCTCTCCTCTCCCACTTTTGCTTTCTTTATGATCTTTTCT
The DNA here is from genome assembly GCA_023362775.1 of Charina bottae. Classification (NCBI taxonomy): domain Eukaryota; kingdom Metazoa; phylum Chordata; class Lepidosauria; order Squamata; family Charinaidae; genus Charina; species Charina bottae. Next base: position 4,860,755 of record JALMGJ010000003.1, read on the forward strand.
TCTCAACTCTTTTTTTCTGTTTTTTAAAAAATATTTTATCTCTTGTTGAAATTTAATAAAGTTTTGTGGAGAAAAGGAAGCTGATCCAGAATGCACTGGTGCAGGCAGTTTTTGGCATTTCTTGTTACGACCATGTAACAAGACCGCTCTGTGATGTGTACTGGCTCCCAGTAGGCTTCTGGGTGCAGTTCAAGGTGCTGATCATCACCTCCATGACATAGGGCAAGGCTACTTGCAGACTCTCTTTCTCCTGTTCTTTCTGCCTGCCCCACCAGATCTAGGAGAGACAGCATGCTCCGGGTCCCTTCTATCAAATGATGCCACCTTGTTGGACCCTGGAGTCATGCGTTCTCAGCAGCAGCACCTCCCTGTGGAACAGCATCCCTCTGGAGATTTGGATCGCCCCAACCCTGTTAGCCTTTGGTAAGGCATTGAAAACCTGGGTCAGATGGGTAGATGAGTTCTGTTACTATTGATGGGAGTGGGTTTATTGTTATTGTTTATCCTTGGTCACCAAGGGTTATGTTTGGTGGGTTTGTGTGTTTTAATCCTGTAAACTGCCCAGAGTCACTTGTGTGAGATGTGCGGCTAAATAAATCACATAAATAAATCTTATAAATCAATCAATCAATCAATCAATCAATCAATCAATCAATCCATACATACATACATACATACATACATACATACATAGCTGTGTACATGGAAGGTGGCTCAGTTCTTAGTGCAGAGCTTTCCAAACTGTGTGTTGGGACACGTTAGTGTGTCGGCTGCAGTGTCTGGGTGTGTTGTGGCTGCTGCTGCCTCCGAGCCCTGCCAGGATTCCACGTAGGTCCTAGTGCCTGCCTTGTGCCTTGCTGTAAGAGTGTGTCGTGAAATGATGCCCTGCTGTAAGAGTGTGTCGCGAAATGATGCATGTCTAAAAAGTGTGTCACCAACATGAAAAGTTTGGAAAGCTCTGTCTTAGTGGGTCCCACTGAATTGCAAACTAAGAACTCAGTGCAAGCATGCAGTTGACCTGCTGCTTTTTTGTTGACAGTAGAGTTAGTATGTCAGGATTCAAAGTCCACCAGGCACCAGTGGAGAAAATTTAGACTTCCAACCTTAGACAATGGAGGTTTTGAGATAGATGGAGATGGAGATGGAGATGGAGAGAGAGAGAGATAAAAACTTCCATTGTCTAGGGTTGGAAGTCTAAATTTATATATAGCTTTGAGAGGGAACATTTTGTGAGTTGAAGTGGAAAGGTTGAACTTCACTGACAACATGCATTAAAGAAGTGCTGAGGAGAGTCGGTCAACATAATTAGACCATCTTAGCCAGTAAACCTGGTCTCTCTCTCTCTCTCTCTCTCTCTCTCTCTCTCTCTCTCTCTCTCTGTGTGTGTGTGTGTGTGTAAGATAGAGACAGAATGAGCTTGTCATTGGCTAAAAATGATTCCTCAAGGTGCTTTTCAGACCAGTAAGTCATGAGAGGTTGGTTTTGTACATCACTTAGATGTCTTTTCCTCTTCTTCCCTACAGTGAACTTGCCCATCATGACCATCTACCAAGAGTATGCTGTATACATCCTCCACAAGACCACCCAAGGGAAGGGAGTCCCCAACAAGCTGCTGGGGTTAGGAAAAGGCAGCTGTGGTTGTCTCAATCTTCTGCTCTAAGAAAACTGCACAATGCCTGGGAATAAGACTTATTCATGTCCTTTCCTGGTTGTCCCATACTTTGTTCTGCCTTGTGATGGGGGCAAAGAAGCAGACCTGCACTCTGCATGTAGGAAGAAGAAATTATCAAGCCTCCCTCTGCTCCCATTGCATCTGCCAGATGTTTTGCAGCATGATATCAGAAACTACATGAGGTTATTGAAAGACATTTATTGTTTCCAGCTAATTGTTAAAAAAATTGTGATGCAAATGACCTTGGCTACATATTTAAAGACTAAACAAAAGCATTTTAACAGATCTGAATCAGAACTCTCCTGATAGATATCTGAATGTCATACTGTACATGTGACAGTAAGTTATCCTACCAAGAGATTCTTTCTGTGACACATTTTCTTGATTGTGGTGCAGGTTTCCCTGAAACCTTTTCAAATCTTGAACCCAGAATTTGCCCTTTTCTAGACCATCCAACAACTACATTTCTTGGGAGGTGTAGAAATCTGTTTGTGAAAAACTGCACTCAGGTTAGAACCTGAAGCCCTATAAGTCAGCTTCAGACACCCTAAAATGCATGTATTTTAACCCAAACTCAGCACACTATATCTTTCTAAAGTATGCATGTTTTTGTGAGAAATGAATGAGTTGACAACCTGTTGAAAGTAAAGCTTAAGGGGTGAAAATATTAGCTACTTTGCAAGGGGACAATAAATTCTCTAAACTGTGAATGGTTATGGCCGAGTTTTCCAAACTTCTCATGTTGGTGACACACCAACGGTGGTGGTGGCGCTGCGGCCTGAAGTGTCCTGGTGTGTCATGCGAAAACCCGGAAGCGCTGATGGAGGGAACCGGAAGAAGCGGCACCCCCACCAATTGGCGGGAGTGCCGCTTCTTCCGGTTCCCCCCATCAGCGCTTCCAGGTTTTTGCGCAACACACCAGGACACCGCAGGTGACACAGTAGTGTGTTGCGACACACACTTTGGAAAGCTATGGGTTATGGACTGATCTTTAAAGATGCAGTGGATTCATTTTTCCTAACGAATTATGTAAAATTATGGGGCAGAATTCTGCATGGAAATGCTTCAGCCACTTGTTGCAGTAGTGAAGGGTTTTATTTTTTATTCTGAAAAAAAAAAGACAAGAAAGAAAGAAATCCAACCCAAAAGTTTTGAGATGAAGTTAGTCTTCATGGAAAGATTTTAACATTCATTTGCTACCTGACAACTTCTTTGTACTATGTAATGTTTATTTTATTGGAATGTGACATTCTGTGGCTTGGCACTGACAGTTAATTATGTCTTCATTTTTTGTATAAACCTTGTTTAGCATCCCTGAAATCTGTTTGTATGCTTTGCCAAGCAGTTACCTCCAAATTCACTTCATTTTTTTTTCTTTAGGCACAGTTCAGAGACAATGCTGCTTGTCACTCAGGATAATTCATTTTAAGAGGACATTCATTTTTATTTCCAACCACAAGTTGGTGGTTGATCTGTTAGGAAAATAATTATATTATGCAGTCATGAAAGAATACTGTTGTTTCACATACTGTCTCTTGGAAGGCATGAAAATCTAGAGGAATTACCAAAGATATTTAAGTGCTTAATCCCCTTAGTACAGAGGTGTTACTAATTCTGAGACAAAGGCAATTGAACATTTCTTTCCAGAGGACCCTGAATGTTGGTCATCCTGGCTTCCTTCTTCCAACACACACTCCTCCATTTGGCAGGTCCACCTGCAGCATTTCAAGAAGGACACTATGCCAGAAGCCACACAGCTGCGTAAGGCATTTTGTACATGCCCTAACATTTGGGGAATCCCCTTTCCTGGGTAGCCTCTTGAATCCTTCCAAGCCTCTTCCTGAAATTCAAACTATCCTTTTTTCAGCTGCTTTAAATATTGGGCAAAAAGTTAAAGCTGGGACAGAAAAGGAAGAACAACACTGAATCAATGAGTTAATCTTACATAATACCCTATAATTATGTAGATGTATTATTCTATCATGATTATAGTAATTCATTAATGGGAAGAAACAAGCTCCACAAAGCAGCTTTCCTATCTCTTTTATTGATCTACCACTTTAGAATTGGGTAGTAATCTTGCTGTATTTGGACAATGGGAATTATATTCTGACATACTGCACTGTATATGAAAACCTGGGAAAAGTTTTCTGCAAATATGTAAGCTCCCTAACCCATACAATCCATATGGAAAACTTAAAAACTGTTATATTAATGAAACTTAAAAAACACTGCTCTGAAGTATCTTCCTGTTTTATTAAAACAAATGTCAGAGTTTGCAGCTAAAATTAATTGAATAATGAGCTACTTACAGGTTTCTTTTTGGAAAAAGTAGAGTTTCAGCTATTTTCAAAATGCTTACCATGATCTATTACAGAGCTTTCCAAACTTTTCATGTTGGTGACACACTTTTTAGACATGCATCATTTCGCGACACACTCTTACAGCAGGGCATCATTTCGCGACACACTCTTACAGCAGGGCACAAGGCAGGCACTAGGACCTGCATGGAATCACAGCAGGTTTGGAGGCAGCAAGGCACAAGGCAGGCACTAGGACCTATGCGGAATCACAGCAGGTTTGGAGGTAGCAAGGCACAAGGCAGGCACTAGGACCTGTGCGGAATCACAGCAGGTTTGGAGGCAGCAAGGCACAAGGCAGGCACTAGGACCTATGCGGAATCACAGCAGGTTTGGAGGCAGCAAGGCACAAGGCAGGCACTAGGACCTGCACGATATCCTGGCAGGGCTCGGAGGCAGCAGCAGACGCAAAACACCCAGACACTGCAGCCAACACACTAATGTGTCCCGACACACAGTTTGGAAAGCTCTGATCTATTAGAATCAAGACATTAGCATGCAGAAAAACTACCCTGACCCAAAGTAAGTGGCATTTAACTTCTAACATTTTATTTTTGTTGTCAACCTCAGGAGAAAAAATTAAAAGGATTATATATTACTGTACATGGATTACCAGAAGCCAGGGGATGCTGCAAAGGAGCAAGTTCAGAAGTATCGTTTTCTGTACAAAGTATTATCAACCTAATGCATTATTATACTTCCCAGCAAGAGCCCTCATTTTCTAGAAACTCTCATGCTGCTACCACAGAGATAGTGAAATAGCTAAGAGCATATCAAATCATCAGCAGAGAAATTTGCTTTCCAAATAGTTGTTTTGAAGCAGTGGGCTTTAGGACAACAGGCCATTTCTGTCCCCTACTTGAAGCCTAATGAGTCTAAATAGCAGAAACAGATCTGTAGGGGACTGCGTATGGTTCTTCATTATTGCATGAGAAAGGACAGGTTGGCCTTTTGATCTGACATAACCCACCAGTTCCATGAACAGATCTCACAGCTTTTCTCTAGGCCAAGGGTCGGAATTGGCGGCTCGCGAGCCAGATCTGGCTCTTTGGCCTCCTGACGCTGGCTCTTTTTCCATCTTTGCCGACCGACATCAGAAAGCTGGTCTCCGGAAGCGGCGCGAACCCTGGAGAAGACGCTGAGACAGAGACGCTGATTGGTGGAGGCTCAGAAGGAAGGGCGCCCCCACCAATCAGCGTCCCTGTTTCTTCTCCAGGAGAAGAACCCTGGAGAAGAAACGGAGACGCTGATTGGTGGCAGCGCCCTTCCTTCTGAGCCTCCACCAATCAGCGTCCCTGTTTCTTCTACAGGAGAAGAACCCTGGAGAAGAAACGGAGATGCTGATTGGTGGCAGCGCCCTTCCTTCTGAGCCTCCACCAATCAGCGTCCCTGTTTCTTCTACAGGAGAAGAACCCTGGAGAAGAAACAGAGATGCTGATTGGTGGCAGCGCCCTTCCTTCTGAGCCTCCACCAATCAGCGTCCCTGTTTCTTCTACAGGAGAAGAACCCTGGAGAAGAAACGGAGATGCTGATTGGTGGCAGCGCCCTTCCTTCTGAGCCTCCACCAATCAGCGCGCGCCAAAGCGCCCCCTTCCACGCGATTGGCTCCCGCCCGCAAACCCCGCCCCCTGGCTCTCGAGCACTTCAAAATGTGCACGAGCATACCAAAATGGCTCTCGGCTCAAAAAGTTTGCCGACCCTTGCTCTAGGCAATCAAACTGTCCTTAAGTTAAATATGGTTAGTGACTGAAATAATTGGCTGGTGATCTTTTCAAGCCTAAACTATTGTAACAGAAGCAACCTTTTTAAATCTATCTTATATAATATGTTCATATTGACCAAATCCCCCTTCCTCCCTCTTCCTCATTCTTTTTCCCAAAGGAGGATATAGTGCCAATGATGCAATTCGTTTCAGAAAAAATCACAACACAAATGAGGAGGGGGTGGATTAGGATTGGAAGAGAGCTTGATCAGAATAAAAAAAGTAGCTACCTTTTAAACAATTTTCAAAGATCACTGCTACAATGCTGAGGAATTGCTAGTATCTTACCATGATCCTTGGTTGTTTAGAACAGCCTTTCTCAACTTTTTGACCATGGAGGAACCCTTGAAAAAATTTTAGGCCTCAGGAAGCCCTGCACGTTCAGGCTCAAATATAGGCCAGAAGTTACAAAATTATTATATTTGTTTCATGCAGAGGCCTGTAGATATGCATTGTTCTTAAACTAAAAATCAACACTTAAATCAATCAAATTAAATAGTGTTCTTAAACTAAAATAAAGAATGAAACCTACCTCTTTAATGTGAAGTTGCCCAAATTTGAAATAATTTTTTTAAATAAACAGTGATCTCCCAGGGAACCCTAGTGACCTCTCACAGAACCCAGGTTGAGAAACCCTGGTTTAGAAGCAGTTGTCTGATTGGTGCAGGAGACACTTCCTTCACTCCAATGATCCTTATTTGTTCTTACTGACGCTAGCATATAGCAAATGGAACTGGATGCATAGAAAATTATGCCATCATGATTAAATGGGATCACTTCATGAAAAAGGAAGGGTTGAGGGTTTTTTGTTTGCTTGTTTATTTGTTTTGGAGAGGGAAATCCCCTTCCCAAAATCATTACTGACAAAACTGAACCCAAGAATATGTCAGGCCCAAACCAAGAACAACTCCAAGTCAGTGAATTCCAACTCTAGTTCTTTATTGTTCTCACCGTATAGACAGAATCCTGCCAGACTAAAGCTACTCTAACTAACCTAATGGTAAGTAACCTAGGAAGTCTCTAGGGCGGAGCTACCTTGAACCTCTTAACTTTCCCAGCAACAGTGTCCGGGCTGTGAATCCTCTTATCTGCCTGGAATGTGTTCCCTCCCTGGGAACCAGTGGCAGCATCGGAATCCACCATATCACCCCCTCCTTCAGGAACACATTCCATCACAGAATATTTGGTTTAAGACTAGTCAGAGCCCATTAGCTGGAGGTCAATTAACTCAATACTAATTGTCATTATCTTCACATGTAATTCAGTGTGATAATACAGTCCATGAGAAATGAATACATGTGTACCAATTGGTTTTCAACCATCTTGTGCTCCAGATAAGTGAACTTATTCCCTTGACTTCTTCTTAGTCCATAGCCCCTATAACATAGCTTTCCAAACTGTGTGTTGCGACACAGTACTGTGTTGCCTGTGGTGTGCAGGTGTGTCACGCAAAAACCCAGAAGCGCTGATGGTGCCCCGCTGCCGCTGCGTGCAGCAGCATGCACAGTGGCGGTGGTGGCGCGCCGTCAGCGCTTCCGGGTTTCACGCAACACACCTGCACACCGCTGCCACCGTTGGTGTGTGTCACCAACAGGAAAAGTTTGGAAAGCTCTGCCCTATAATGTTTTGCCTTTTTGCCTTTTGCCTTTTGGTATATGTTTTGTAGACCTGCTATAAATAAAATATGCAATACAGATGAAAGAAAATCTTGAAATGAGAATGGGGGAATTAACAATTAAACAGTATTTGCATTATTTTAAGAGGAGGATGAACTGCTCTTCATCGCTGCTTTTTTGGTTTTCTGCACAGGGTAAAAATTAGAGATATTGACAGATCTCACAGGCACTTTATAAAAGGTGAGTTTTTATTGGAAAGAAATGTGAAGATTAAAAAATGACTCTAATTAATTACTCATTTCTTAAACAAAAGACTTGTAAAGTTTGGGGGGGGGGGAGAGATAAGTTGGGATTTATGCCAGAAAAACAAACTAAAGACTAGTGAGAGTACAAAATCAAAATTTTCACACACTTCATACTGACCTTGAGAAGTCTTATAATGGTGTTTGGAAAAGAAAAACCAACAGACAGATGGCATGCAAGTTTTCAATTCAGAATAAGGAAAAAGTATTCTTAAAATTAAAGCTGCAATAATAAGCATTCTTCTTTTCATGAAATAATTCCCACTGAACTCAATGGTATTCTCTTCTATTAAAAATACTTTGAATTGTTCTGTAAATGTGAATACAGTACCATGTGTACCAAAGAGAAATAGAAGAAAAATATGGTGGTACAGTGAGGAGAGAGAGCTACTGATCTCTAAGTGTTAACAATAACACCAAGGTTCAAAATACACATGATCTGAAACTCTGATATTTTTCTTTGCCATTCATCTAGGAATATTAACTGTGATTTTCATCTTATCCTTCTGCAGCCTAATTTTTTTCAATCCTACAAGAGAAAGTTTAGGGGTTCCTATTTCTTTTCCCCATCCCCAATTCAGTTGGTGAAGAAGCAGTTTGGGGAAGATGATTCTAAACAGAAAAACAATGGGGAGAGAAAGTTTGACAGACTCTCCCCTATCCCCTCAGTTTTCCCTGTTTTCAGATCCACATAATGGTCAGAGACAAGCAGTATTTTCAGTACAGAAGGGTTTACGCTGGAAATTTGGATACTGGGTAGCACTGTGGACAGCTCCAGGTGATACTCAAACTGGATGCAATCTACAGGTAGTCCTCATTTAGCGACTACCTCGTTCAGTGGCTGTTTGCAGTTAGGACAGTGATGAAAAAGTAACTTTGTGACTAGTCCTCAAATTTATGACCTCTGCAGGTCTGTAAAGCAAAGGAAAGCTGGAGTATGATTGCAAACACAGTTGTGGGTTCACTTAGCAACAACTTTGCTTAATGACCAAGTTGCCGGTTCCAATTGTGGTTGCTAAACGAGGACTACTGGTATTGTCTAAAGGAGTGAGTCTAGACTGAAACTAAACAGAGCTACAGTTCTGTCTAGTGGGTTAGTTTTCCTTTGCTAAAAGACATGTTTTTAAGATGTACTGTCCTTATATTTTTAGCAATTGTTGGGAAAATATGGCTTTGCTTTATTTTGGGATTGAAATCTTCAAATTCTGAAAACAGTAACACAATTTCATCTGGTTGGGAAATGGTATCTAGATGGGCTCCATGTATGCTGTGGTTTCTGAGGAAGTGGGATCATATAGGACTTGTGCAGAAGCAATTCCCCCCCCCCCCAAATTCCATCACTTCCTAAAGGTCATGCCATACTATTATCCCCTAAATACAAACATATACTGTAAATCTGACTAGTACTAGTGCATGGGAATACTTTGAGCTGTAGAAAAGGGCATCAATCTTTCCTTTTTTGGCCTTAGCATTTCCATATAGATTCCATGCACTGAATCTGAAATCTAAAGTATAATATTATTGAAAAATTCTTATATACTTCATGAACTTCAAAGTGAAAGAGGTGCATTTTTAGAAACAGCTCAATGATTTATGGAGCATGGTGGTTTTGAACATTATACTGTAAACATGTATGAAATTTAAAATGTTAATATTATATAAATCATGCTAGAGGGAGGAAAAATCCTGGAATTGATTAATTGGATGGCTCAAATATCTATGCAGGTTTTTGAGATACAAAACCAAAGCAAGTCATTAATGGTTGCTGTTTCAATATTGCTTGATTAGCAGGAAACAAACAGGACATTGCATTTGATTTTTCATATGACAAATGTCTTTCTCTTATTGTTCCTGACACACATGAAAAGTGGGCATAAGAAGGAGGGAGTTCTTTGGAAATACTGAAAAGCAAAAGAAAGCATTTGTAAGCTTTCTGAAGTCTGATCTAGGCATACAGGTTCACAGCAGGAAACTGAGAGCTACAATATCCCTCCCCAGATGGCTGCCTATCTCTGCTGGAAGACTTCAGTTAGGGGACCTTGCTAGCCTTCTAGATAATTAGGTCTGTTTTTAAACTACTGTTACCAAGGTGTTTCTCCTAAAATCAATTCTTTTGTAACATAAGCACATAGCTTCTAGTTCTGTCCTTTGGGGCAGCAGAAAATTTCCTCTTCTGTATGGCAGACATTGAAGTATTTGAAGAGCAATAGCATATCTACCCCTCAGTCTTCAGGCCCAAAGCTCCTTCAACCTTTCCTCATAGAACTTCTTTTCCAGATTTCTTGCTTTCCATACTGCTACCTGTGGAGTCCTTGGTGCTCTCTGAACCTGGTTGTTTTCTTGCAGACGTTTCATTGCCAGACTAGGCAACATCTTCACACTGAAGATGTTGCCTAGTCTGGCAATGAAACATCTGCAAGAAAACAACCAGGCTCAGAGAGCACCAAGGACTCCACAGTTCAACCCTGAGCTACAGATATTCTCTTTGATTGATACTGCTACCTTCTGCTGACCCCATCCCAGTTTTCCTATATCCTTCAAAGTACAAAGCTCGGAACTGACAGTGTTTTTTGGATGATGTCAGACATGCACAGAACGAAGGGACTATTACTACCTGTCTTTTGGGAACCATTATATTATTAATGTACCCTAAATGCACATTCACATTTTCTATAACCATATCATATTACTGACTTATAAAAGATCCTTTTCACATATCAACATAGGTGCTCGCATTCTATATTTGTCCTTTTTATTTCCCCCACCCCACCCCATCCCATAAAGAATATTCTGTTGAGATAATTTAGTATTTTTTTTTCTGGACTTCTATGCTGCTAACTAGTGCCTTATAGGATTCCTTGATAGGGACCCATTGAGTACGCCTTGAATACAGTTTGTAACTAGATGTGAATCCCCATGAAGATACAGTTGTCTAGCTTGCATTTAACTATTTTGTTAACCATAAATTATGGGGAACTTTACTGAATGATTTTCTGAAATCAAACTATATTATGTGCATGGCATTCTCATAGTTCACATATTAATACATTTATTAAATGTACATCTTGTTTAGCCACCAGAAATAGTGCTTGAGGCAGCTAACAATAACATACAAATAAAATTTGTATTTTATTATTAAAAGTGTCGATCACTTTTCTTATCTCGGCAGCCATCTATCTACAAAAGCCGACATCGACGCTGAAATTCAGCATCGCCTGAGCTCTGCGAGTGTAGCTTTCTCCCGAATGAAGCGTAGAGTGTTTGAGGATCGGGACATACGCAGGGAGACCAAAATGCTTGTTTACAAAGCCATTGTACTACCAACCCTTCTGTACGCCTGTGAAACATGGACCCTCTACAAACGCCACCTCCAACTTCTTGAAAGATTCCATCAACGCTGCCTCCGAAAAATTCTGCAAATTACTTGGGAAGATAGGCGGACTAATGTTAGCGTATTAGAAGAAGCGAAAACCACCAGCATTGAAACAATGATCATCCAACATCAACTTCGCTGGACCGGTCATGTTGTTCGAATGCCTGACCATCGTCTTCCAAAGCAGCTACTTTACTCCCAACTTAAGAATGGAAAACGGAATATTGGTGGACAGCAAAAGAGATTCAAAGATACTCTCAAAGCTAATTTAAAAAAATGTAATATCAGCATTGAGAACTGGGAAGCCCTAACTCATGAGCGTTTCAATTGGAGGTCATCCTTTATTAATGGCGCTATGGACTTTGAAGAAGCACGAGTACAGGGCGAAAAGGAGAAAAGAGCTAAAAGGAAGGCACATCAGGCAAACCCTCATCATGACCGTCTCCCACCCGGAAACCTATGCCCTCATTGTGGGAGGTTGTGCGGATCCAGAATTGGCCTTTATAGCCACTTACGGATCCACCGTTAAAATTTTACCTTTGGAAGACAATCTTACTCGGCTACGAGTGATCGCCAATTCTACAAATAAAATATCAAAGTTATAATTAAATACCAAAACCTAGCAATTAAAAACTCATCAAATAAAAAGGTATACACAAGATTTAATTTGGGGCCTCATTTATTTTAGAAAATATTCCACTTGGATTGTTTGAGAAACTACTTGCTTTGACTCAGGAGCTAATCCTATATTTTTTCCCCCTAAAATGTTGGTAACTTTTCTTTCTTTCTTTCTTTCTTTCTTTCTTTCTTTCTTTCTTTCTTTCTTTCTTTCTTTCTTTCTTTCTTTCTTTCTTCTTTCTTTCATGTTTAGCTATACTTCTTATAGGAATAAATCCCACCTAAATTTAGCTGGGGTCCTTATCCAAAGGGGGTCTTTACAAATTAAGGATTAGGTGGAAGGATTAATTAATTCTCCCTATTATTTGGTAGACAATATAAATAAAAACTGCAGGCTTTATAGAAATATTCTTCAGTAAGAAACTTGCAGACTCCCAGGGAAGCTATGGCGAACTGAAGATGGCTCTGCAGTGAGCAGAGCTGACGACCGTGGCAGAATGAGAAGTCAGCGAATAGACCGGCTTCTCAGAATTCCTCTCTGGAAAAGGAGAGGACTCAGGATTGCCCATGTGTGCTCCAGACAGTAGCTCCCCATGAAGTGACCATAAGATAGTGGTCTAAAGTGGGTTTAGAGCTAAGGGAGCTGAGGGAATCATCATCTTTGCCTAACTCATGGTTTGGAGCCTTCAAAAGGACACTGAGTTGGAATACTTCCTTTCTTAATCACTCTAGGAATTTGCTTGTTAACTGCTTTTTGGATATTAAGAACCTGCAGATGGGCAAGTTTCATTACATCGGGTGAGTCTCCTTCAATCCTTAGTGAAAGTCGTTTTATGCAAACATAAGAACTTGAAAAACTACTTTGGAATAAACAGCAAAAGGGTGATTAAAATGTTGATTTTGGAAAGTTACAAATGGACTAAGGGGCCAGAATAGATTTTGAAACTAATTACAAAAGTCTTTCCTGTGGGAAAATGTAGTTGTTTGGGGAAAAATATATATTAAGATTTTGAAATTAAGTATAAGAAATCTTCCCATGGGAAAATGCTGTTGATCAGAAAATATGTGATAAGATAGGACTTTGAAGGTTGAACACTAGAGGGAATCAGAAAGAATTAAAAGATTATAATTAAAGGAGAAGAGACCCACTAATACAGAATGGATCAAATTATTCCAACTTGGGATGAATTTAAAGATATTTGGGACCAATACACTCAGAAGTTACTTTTAAGATTGTCTGCTATTAACAAGACTGAGACTGAGGCTGATTCGAATGTGGATTTAAAAGTGACAGATTACAAGAATGACATGGATAAAGATGTTATGCTGGATATACAAATGAAACCAGCTGATGTCTTAACAATTAAAAGAGATATACAAACAACAAACCAATATACAAACAACAAACCAGAAGAGTGACTTGGATATCTTTTTCACTTTGGATTTACATAAGAGATGTATTAAAGTTTTGAAGGACTTTCTGAGAAGAGACAAAAAGAAAATGGAAAGAAATCAAGTCCTGGGACTCTATTCAAGGGGCATAAAGATCAGGATTGTTAAAAGTAAAACAAAGGAATATAAAGTGGGGTTATTTAATCAAGGTTAAAATATATATTTTGTTGTTTCTGGTAACTCTTAATGGATTTTTGCTGATCAGGACCAAATAATGATGCCGTAAAGATTCATTTATAGATAAGAGATAAGATAGGGGAAGAAGTATTTGTCTCTCTTTTCTTTGTTCTAGTTTTAGAAAAAGAGATAAGCTACTGTGTTAAAAATAAAGGAAAGGAATATAAAGCTAGTTTATTTGATTAAGATTAAAACATATAGATTGTTATTTCTGGGAACTCTTAATGGTCTTTTGCTGACTAGAATTAAATGACAAGGTTTTAAAAATCTGTTTATAAATAAGAGATGAGACATGGGATGAAGAGTGCTTTTGTCATAGTATTAGAGAAGATGATAAGCTATTGAAATTGTTTGTACTTGTCATGATGAAGGGAAAGTTATTTCTTTATATAACTTTTTTTCTTTTTTCTTTAATATATAAAATATATAGATATTATATAGATATTAATACTGTAAGAAATTAAATATTTTTTTCCTTTTTGCACTTTTTAATTTTTTTCTTTTCTTTAATTTTACTCTTTTATATGTTTCTTAGTATGAATTAGTTTTTTTATCTTTGTAAAATTTAATAAAATTACTTTTTTAAAAAAGAAGAAACTTGCAGACTTAGAACAGATACGTGAAGAACTTTTGTTATATTTGAACATATACTGGACCTTGCATCAGCATAGGACCTCTCTCCTATTAATTAAGGAAGCCCAACTTTTTCTGGGCTTCAATGTGAACTTGAAAAAAATGGTTTTGCTCCTTTAAGAATTGCATGAATGAGTGGGCTCCTTAAAGCAGCTGCACCTTTTTTTCCAACATCCATGGATGCCTGAAAAATGTCAAGCTGCTTTAGGAGAAGATGACAGAATTTGCAGAGATGGCAAAATTAACTTGTTTAATTAGAGGAAAGACAATTAACTATATTTGTTAGTGACTGGAAACCCTTTATAGACTTTTTGGTGAAAACAGAAAAAAATGTACTTATGATTTATGGGTTTGACAATTAGAAAGGGTAGATTATGGAAAGAAGGGAGTTAATGATGTAACCTTAGAGAGAGGGGACAACATTCGAATGCATTTATAATTGCTGTAAAGAAGATCAGAAGTCATTTGTTTATATTTTGTCTTTGTCTTTTTGTCTTTTTTCTATTTCTCTCTCTTTCATTTCTTTATTCTTTTCTCACCAATTTTCTTTTTTTTTACTTTACTTTTTTTTCTTTAAATGTTTTATTCTGTAAACATTTCTTTAATAAAAATTAATTTAAAAATGTCAAGCTGCTTTAATGAATAGCAGAGAGATGCTGTACTCCCACAAGATCCAAAGCACTTTTTCCAAATGATTTTTGAACCATGCTTTGCCTTAGAACAGGGCTTTCCAAAGTTTTCCCGCGGCGACACACCAATGGCGGCCCGCACAAAAACCCAGAAGTGCCGCCACCGCTTTCGTATTTTTGCACGCCACAGCGGTGGTGGCAGCGGTGTCCTTGTGTGCCGTGCAAAAACCCAGAAGCGCTGATGGCCTGCCGCCGCCGTGCACATGGTTGCACGCGGCGGCAGCGCGCCATCAGCGCTTCCGGGTTTTGACGCGACACACCTGGGCGACACACTTTTGTGTTGCGACACACAGTTTGGAAAGCTGTGCCTTAGAACAACTATTTTAATAGGATAGATCTCCTTAAACAATGAAAGAATTAATCTTTACTTAGAACAAGTATGTTGATTTGGACATGGTCCCAAAAATCTTCCAATGATTTCCAATGCCTGTTTGGGATCAATGCCCCCCTATTTTTTTTTAAAGTACATCCCAACTTACTGAACATTCCTCCAAACACTCATCAGGTAAGACCCCTTTTTAATCTGTGATTAAAAAAAAATAAACACATCAGTCACTTGACTGCTTTCTTTTCCCTACCTTTTTCTCCCATCCTGCATGGAGGAATGGAAACAATTTTGCCTTTGTTGTTGTTGCTGTTGCTGTTGTTGTTGTTTTGCTTTTCTGCTTTTCTACAACATCTCTTTTACAGTGATTGCCATTTTAATTTCACAGAATACACCAAGCACAACATTCATGGGGAAAGGGGGACAGCATGCAAAAAATGGCACCATTCGTGCATTACCATTTCCCCCTGATAGTTTATTTTGCTTGGGGAAGCACAAGGTCCTGCAGCATGGCTTGTCCTTCGTCCCATTCCATGCCTCTCCTGGGAACATGCTGCTTGATTGTTCTTCTGACTTAAGTTGGAGAAAATCTAAAAGTCATTCCAGAATTGGTGGCATCTGCCAAGTTTTTTGTTTGAAGGTTTTTCCACTCTTTCATTTATTTATCATGCCTGTGTACTCTCAAACTGCACAACTCGCAGCAGTTTACAATAAGCCATTAAAACATTAAAATGCAGATAAAATTAAACAGCAGTAACCATATGGCGATGAAATAATAAATAAAACAAGCAAGCAAACCAACAAACAATCTCAAATACCTTGGCACCAACTCATCAGTCTAGTGACAGTAGCTTTCAGTTGCCCTAGAGAATAGAAACTGAAAGCTATTGTCACTAGACTGACTTTGTAGCTTGACAAAAAATACCAGGGTTGGGCCCAAGGAGAAGATATTCTGCAAAATGCAAAGTGGGGAGAATCACAGTTCTCACCCTTGACGTCTGGAGAATCTTCGGCATCACCAACTGGGATGCGTGTACTGAGTAGTTGGTTCCAGTTATGGAAGACAGTTCTGCAAGTACCTGTGAGCCAAGTTATTTATAGTTTTAAAACTGAACATCAGCACTTTGAATTGTACCTGGTAGCCTATTGGAAGCAAATGCAATGCCTGCTGTATAGGTGCCACATGGCTCTAGCAGCTCTCACCTGCCAGCATGCAACTAGCTGCATTCTGCACCAACTGAAATTTCTGAGTAGTCTTCAAAGGTAGAACTATTCAGAATAGTCAATGCAGTAGACTATTCTGGTGCTGATGAGAGCACAAGTTACTGTCACTAGGGTCCCCCACTCCAAGTAGGGCCACAACCATCGCACCAGCGGAAACTGTGGGAAAGTTCTCTGGCCACTGCCTCCATTTGCAAATCCAACAGTAGCTGTGAGCCCAGGCCCAAGTCATGGACCTGCACTTTCAACAGGGCTGTCACTACTCCACCCAGAGATAATACCAGAGCAGACAGTTTCTGGACAAACAGTGCTTCTGTCTTCTTAGTGTTCAACTTCAGCTTGTTTCTTGCCATCCAGACCTGTACCAGGTCAAGATTCATGGCAACTTTGGTTCAGGCATCTCATCTTGAACTGACAGGTGACCTTTCCCAGTGTAATAGTAAACGCCCTAACCTTAACCTTCAACAGAGGACTCACTGGACCAACCTCTCCTCTCCCACAACTGTTACTTTGTACTTAGGAAGGAGTGGATCCTGTATAACATAGTGCCTCCAGTCCCCAACCCTCAAAGGAGGTCCAGAAGAAGGCCAAGCTCAACAATATTCAATAAGACACATTTCCCCTAGCCAGGTCTTGACCAAAGTAATCGAGAGTAACATACCATTTTTATCCTATGCCCTAGGCAAAATTCTGACTGGAGAGAGTTCAAATAATCCACTTCATCTAGGATACTTCATAGATTACAGCACCTTCTCAACAACTTTCTCTTAAATGGGAAGGTTGGAGATGGGACAATGGTTTCCCATGTAGCTGGATCCAAGAAAGGCCTCTTCAGAAGGGGTTCCTGGAAGGCATCAGGCACAAATCCTCCCCTAAAGAGGCATTGATCACTTCCTGGATCCAGCTACTCACACCACCCTCAATCCACCTGGAAGAACTTGAAGGGCATGGATCTAGGCCACAGGCATCAGAGCTCATGCTGAAGACCATCCTATTCACCACCAGAATCCACAAACCAAAATAAATTTCTACTAACATCGTAAGACACTGCTATCATCACCTCATTAGGAGTCAAGACTGATGAATTTGAATATCAGTAAAAATGCATCACAGTTGCCAGGTTTTAGATCTTGCCCATCCTACCCCATTAAGAATAAGGTAACCTTAAAGAAAGCCATGAAATGCCAGCCCTCTGATGAAATAAGGACAGAGAAATGCACACGCTTCACTGCCCTGTCAGCACACAAACTCTTACCTATGCTTGGTTAAGTTTACTTGTTGTCTTCCTCCACTGGTACCTCAGGCATTGCTTCGGATGCATCATGTGCTGAAACTTTTCAGTAAATCAAGATGCACCCTAACTCTAACTCAACCAAACGTTCTAACATAGGGACAGACATGAATGCTTTCATATTAATTACATTAGCGCAGAATGGAATGTTATATAAATTAAATTAAATAAATAAATAAATAAATAAATGTTGATGCAATTGTGCAAATACACGTACCATTCCTTTTTCTAATGCAATTTTAATCAATGAATCAATATCACAGTCTCCTTCCCTGAAGAAGCCTCCCTCCTCCTATACAGGAACTTAATCAAACTTGAGTGAAGGTTTCTTCTGTTTTGTTTTTAAAGCGCAATAACCTTGGCTGAGAACTAGTCACTGCCTACAGACTGATCACTGTAGCAGGAGAATAAATCATCTACATACAATGTTCCACAAAACTGAGGTGAGGAATACATCAAATCGCACACAAAAAAGCTGAAAATCAGTTTAACCTCTCCATGCATCTGACAAAGTGAGCAACAGGTTCTGCCTTTTAATAAAATGTGTTTGATGGAAAAGGTGCTACTAGAATCCTTCTAATTTTTGGCTGCCATGCGCTAACACAACTCTCCACCTACAATATCTGCAAAAAGCTGAGTAAGCTTATCACCCAGGAGAGAAGCTACACTGAGGAGCACATCATGTTACCCTACAGCTTCAATGTTCAGCCTTCTTATTTTAATGCTAAATATGTGAAACATAGGAATTGGCCCCGGGCAGCTTGGCCTTCTCTTTGAGAGCAAGAAGCATGCACAGAATGTAGTTTTATCTGACTGCAGACAAATGTTTTAGAACTAGATTTTGAAATTCCAAGGTTAAGTTTTGACTATTTAAGAGTTACCAATCAATCAATCAATCAATCAATCAATTTATATAGCTGCTCACTCAGCAAATGACTGAGGGCAGTGTGCATCATTAAAGAATATTAATAAATGCAATAAAACCATATAATAGGACATAAAAAATGAAAACCAAAACAAAGACATTTTGTTTTGTTGTTGTTCAGTCGTTCAGTCGTGTCCGACTCTTCGTGACCTCATGGACCATAGCACGCCAGGCCTTCCTGTCCTCCACTGTCTCTCGGAGTTTACTCAAATTCATGTTCATTACATCGGTGATGCTATCTAACCATCTCATCCTCTGCCGTCCCCTTCTCCTTTTGCCCTCAGTCTTTCCCAGCATCAGGGTCTTTTCCAGTGAGTCCTCTCTTCTCATTAGGTGGCCAAAGTATTTGAGCTTCAGCTTCAGCATCTGTCCTTCCAATGAGCAGTCAGGGTTGATTTCCTTTAGGATTGACTGGTTTGACCTCCTTGCAGTCCAAGGGACTCTCAAGAGTCTTCTCCAGCACCACAGCTCGAAAGCATCAATTCTTCGGCGCTCAGCCTTCCTTATGGTCCAACTCTCACAGCCATACATTGCTACTGGAAAAACCATAGCTTTAACTATACGGACCTTTGTCGGCAAGGTGATGTCTCTGCTTTTTAATATGCTGTCTAGGTTTGCCATAGCTTTCCTTCCAAGGAGCAAGCGTCTTTTAATTTCATGGCTGCAGTCACCGTCTGCGGTGATCTTGGAGCCCAAGAAAATAAAATCTGTCACTGCTTCCATTTCTTCCCCTTCTATTTGCCAGGAAGTGATGGGACCAGATGCCATGATCTGGGTTTTTTTAATGTTGAGTTTCAAGCCAGCTTTTGCACTCTCCTCTTTCACCCTCATCAAGAGGCTCTTTAGTTCCTCTTCACTTTCTGCCATTAGGGTGGTATCGTCTGCATATCTGAGGTTGTTGATATTTTTCCCGGCAATCTTAACTCCGGCTTGTGATTCATCCAGCCCGGCATTTCTCATGATGTACTCTGCATATAAGTTAAATAAGCAAGGTGATAATATACAGCCTTGTCGTACTCCTTTCCCAATTTTGAACCAGTCGGTTGTTCCATGTCCGGTTCTAACTGTTGCTTCTTGACCCACATACAGGTTTCTCAGGAGACAGGTAAGGTGGTCTGGTACTCCCATCTCTTTAAGACTTTGCCACAGTTTGTTGTGATCCACACAATCAAAGGCTTTAGCGTAGTCAATGAAGCAGAAGTAGATGTTTTTCTGGAACTCTCTTGCTTTTTCCATGATCCAGCGAATGTTGGCAATCTGATCTCTAGTTCCTCTGCCTCTTCGAAACCCAGCTTGCACTTCTGGTAGTTCTCGGTTCACATGCTGCTGAAGCCTAGCTTGTAGGATTTTGAGCATAACCTTGCTGGCATGTGAAATGAGCGCAATTGTACGGTAGTTTGAACATTCTTTGGCATTGCCTTTCTTTGGAATTGGAACGTAAACTGACCTTTTCCAATCCTGTGGCCACTGTTGAGTTTTCCAAATTTGTTGGCATATTGAGTGCAGCACTTTAACAGCATCATCTTTTAGGATTTTAAATAGCTCAGCTGGGATACTGTCTTCTCCGCTAGCTTTGTTGTTAGTAATGCTTCCTAAGGCCCACTTGACTTCACTTTCTAGGATGTCCGGCTCAAGGTCAGTGACCACACCATCGTATTTATCAGGGATATTAAGATCTTTCTTGTATAGTTCTTCTGTGTATTCTTGCCACCTCTTCTTAATCTCTTCTGCTTCTGTTAGGTCCCTGCCTTTTTTGTCCTTTATCATGCCCATCTTTGCACAAAACGTTCCCTTGATATCTCCGATTTTCTTGAAGAGATCTCTAGTCTTCCCCATTCTATTGTTTTCCTCGATTTCTTTGCATTGTTCATTTAAGAAGGCCTTCTTATCTCTCCTTGCTATTCTCTGGAATTCTGCATTCAGTTGTTTATATCTTTCCCTTTCTCCCTTGCCTTTTGCTTCCCTTCTTTCCTCAGCTATTTGTAAAGCCTCATCAGTCAGCCACTTTGCTTTCTTGCATTTCTTTTTCTTTGGGATGGTTTTAGACATATAAACTTATAAAGTGCCGAGTTTTGCTGGTGGGATGGCTTCCAAGAGCTGTTTCATATTATGGGAAAGGTATTCCCATTCACTCGCCGTTTGTCAGCTGTACCAGTTCAGTTCTGATAGTCACTAATTCACATATTTCATGAATATCAGTGGGGCAAAAAAGTATTTAGTCAGCCACCAATTGTGCAAGTTCTCCCACTTAAAAAGATGAGAGAGGCCTGAAATTGACATCATAGGTAGACCTCAACTATGAGAGACAAAATGAGAAAACAAATCCAGACAATCATATTGTCTGATTCGGAAAGAATTTATTTGCAAATTATGGTGGAAAATAAGTATTTGGTCACCTACAAACAAGCAAGATTTCTGGCTCTCACAGACCTGTAACTTCTTCTTTAAGAGGCTCCTCTGTCCTCCACTCATTACCTGTAGTAATGGCACCTGTTTGAACTTGTTATCAGTATAAAAGACACCTGTCCACAACCTCAAGCAGTCACACTCCAAACTCCACTATGGTGAAGACCAAAGAGCTGTCGAAGGACACCAGAAACAAAATTGTAGACCTGCACCAGGCTGGGAAGACTGAATCTGCAATAGGCAAGCAGCTTGGTGTGAAGAAATCAACTGTGGGAGCAATAATTAGAAAATGGAAGACATACAAGACCACTGATCTGGGTGGTCATACATACAATCTCCCTCGATCTGGGGCTCCACGCAAGATCTCACCCTGTGGGGTCAAAATGATCACAAGAACGGTGAGCAAAAATCCCAGAACCACATGGGGGGACCTAGTGAATGACCTGCAGAGAGCTGGGACCAATGTAACAAAGGCTACCATCAGTAACACACTACGCCGCCAGGGACTCAGATCCTGCAGTGCCAGACGTGTCCCCCTGCTTAAGCCAGTACATGTCCGGGCCCGTCTGAAGTTTGCTAGAGAGCATTTGGATGATTCAGAAGAGGATTGGGAGAATGTCATATGGTCAGATGAAACCAAAGTAGAACTGTTTGGTAGAAACACAACTTGTCGTGTTTGGAGGAGAGAGAATGCTGAGTTGCATCCAAAGAACACCATACCTACTGTGAAGCATGGGGGTGGCAACATCATGCTTTGGGGCTGTTTCTCTGCAAAGGGACCAGGACGACTG
Source organism: Charina bottae (assembly GCA_023362775.1). Classification (NCBI taxonomy): domain Eukaryota; kingdom Metazoa; phylum Chordata; class Lepidosauria; order Squamata; family Charinaidae; genus Charina; species Charina bottae. Next base: position 4,882,368 of record JALMGJ010000003.1, read on the forward strand.
TTCCGTGTACAGGAAAGAATGAATGGGGCCATGTATCGTGAGATTTTGAGTGCAAACCTCCTTCCATCAGCAAGGGCATTGAAGATGAAACATGGCTAGGTCTTTCAGCATGACAATGATCCCAAACACACCGCCCGGGCAACGAAGGAGTGGCTTCATAAGAAGCATTTCAAGGTCCTGGAGTGGCCTAGCCAGTCTCCAGATCTCAACCCCATAGAAAACCTTTGGAGGGAGTTGAAAGTCCGTGTTGCCCAGCGACAGCCCCAAAACATCACTGCTCTAGAGGAGATCTGCATGGAGGAATGGCCCAACATACCAGCAACAGTGTGTGCCAACCTTGTGAAGACTTACAGAAAATGTTTGACCTCTGTCATTGCCAACAAAGGATATATAACAAAGTATTGAGATGAACTTTTGATATTGACCAAATACTTATTTTCCACCATAATTTGCAAATAAATTCTTTCCGAATCAGACAATGTGATTATCTGGATTTGTTTTCTCATTTTGTCTCTCATAGTTGAGGTCCACCTATGATGTCAATTACAGGCCTCTCTCATCTTTTTAAATGGGAGAACTTGCACAATTGGTGGCTGACTAAATACTTTTTTGCCCCACTGTACATGCCAGCTCTTTTAAGCACGCATGTAAGGAAAAGTATTACGGCAAGTTCTTCACCTCTTAAATGTTCATCCTACATACACTTCCTCACCTGAAAGGGATACCCTACCCACATCAGGGAAGCCATTCCATTCACACACACATTTTTGTCTGAGGCTAAATAACGGAAATATTACATAGACTTGTGACTGAATACCTTCCTCTGAGAACACTTCTTTATGCAAATGGAAACTTCACAGGTTCTTTCAAATGAAGACAGTGAATTTGAAATAAACTTGGCTAAAATATTTGGAATTTGGGTAGGGTTATAAAATAAATCAGAACAAATGTCTTTGTGCTCAGATTGGAGAAACAGATTTGAGAAATCTGCCAAAACAGATTCTATCCTGACATAATGATAGTATTAAACAGAGTCTATCATTTTTCTTTGATCAAAAACCTGCCCCCCCCCCAAATATGAAAGATGCACCTGAAAAAGAACATGTTCCTGAAAGTTGCATATAATTATGTAAAACAGGAAGAAGTTACATTAGGGAAATACATTTTTTAAAAATCATGCACTAGGAAAATATTATATAAAAAAGAATGGAACAGAAATTTGAATTTAAAAATAGCTGGAAGTTTATGTTAAGATACTTTGGGGAATTTGCATACAAAAGCTCTGCATGTTAGAAGAAAAATATGAATGAAAGTAGGTTGATGAACTATTACCCTAGTAATGTAGATAATAAAATAAGTTGAATTTATACTGAATTTATTCTCGACCTTGACCATATAACAGATGACAAGGTCATAAGCACTCACACCTTCAAATTTTAAGTATACCCAAAGACTAAATAGTCAAATAGATTAAGAGGTAAAAATACATTCTTACAAGATCTAACCTGCCAAGCATTTTCCTTGTGCAAGAATGTAAGCAACAAAAGGGTCACAGGGATGTTACTGATGCTTCTGTTACACAGTGTGACATAACTAACTAGTGATGCTAATAAGTACAGAATGTAATAATCATGATACAAATGATGATTATGGGAAACATCTTTGTCATCCACTTTCAGTTCCTTGATTTTGGAAGGCAATATCCCTCACAACAATTGGTTTTTCCTTACCCATTGCATACCCTGTCTCCCAAGGGAGACTAATGGCTAGTTTTAAGAGTTGCATCCCATCAAATCTTTCCATTCTCCCTTTTTAATCAACCCCAATCCTAAATCCACTCCTACATTGTGTGTCTGCTTCATCAACATCCATTTGAGTCATAGATATATCTGACAGATAGCTGGGTTGGCACGATCAAAAAGATAGGGAGCAAATCAAGGAAGGGCAGAAAAGTGGAGAAGAGACAAATAGTATAATGTATGAGATTATTTCTGTTCTCTCGATTCTTGTGGCACTGGAAACAAATTCACTTTTTGTCTAATGTTTTCTCATTTGGTGAAGCGTAGCACAAGCCTTAATTTTAGATCTGCATGAAAAGTGAGTGGCAGGTTTGATTGTGCAGCACACTGAACATTCCTCTCCATCACCTGAGGACTGAATGTCTGGAGAGAGTAATACACTTGTCTTAGAATAAACGTACACTGAGCTCGGTTGCAAGGACTGCAGAGGGTTTGCAGAGTTTGCCCATGAGCTTCTCTGAGCTGCTTCCCCAGAGCTGAATGAAAAGAAACTTGTGCTTATTTATGTGCTTCCTCAGTACGGAAGTAATTCTTCGTGCCTTACACAGTATGGTTCAAACAATCATAAAAGTGATAGAAATAACAAAACAGATAATGCCACATAACCATACATCAGGGAGAACTGTTGCAATACAATGCCCCCCACTCCCAGCCTTTGGAGATAGACTTGAAGGATACTATGATTGATGGTTTTGAATGCCACTGAGAGATCAAGCAGGACTGTGAGGTCACACCATCCCATCCCAGTCCTGCCAGAGTGCATCCACAAGCACAATGACATCCCAGTGCTGTTGTTGTTGTTCAGTCGTTTAGTCGTGTCCGACTCTTCGTGACCTCATGGACCATAGCATGCCAGGCCTTCCTGTCCTCCACTGTCTCCCGGAGTTTACTCAAATTCATGTTCGTTACATCGGTGATGCTATCTAACCATCTCATCCTCTGCCGTCCCCTTCTCCTTTTGCCTTCAGTCTTTCCCAGCATCAGGGTCTTTTCCAGCGAGTCCTCTCTTCGCATTAGGTGGCCAAAGTATTTATGCTTCAGCTTCAGCATCTGTCCTTCCAATGAGCAGTCAGGGTTGATTTCCTTTAGGATTGACTGGTTTGACCTCCTTGCAGTCCAAGGGACTCTCAAGAGTCTTCTCCAGCACCACAGCTCGAAAGCATCAATTCTTCGGCGCTCAGCCTTCCTTATGGTCCAACTCTCACAGCCATACATTACTACTGGGAAAACCATAGCTTTAACTATACGGACCTTTGTCGGCAAGGTGATGTCTCTGCTTTTTAATATGCTGTCTAGGTTTGCCATAGCTTTCCTCCCCAGGAGCAAGAGTCTTTTAATTTCATGGCTGCAGTCATCAATAAAGTATACTACTATAAATCTAAAACAACAACAACAACAAAAAGCTACTTCCCACCCCTCATCCTCTCTCATCTCTTTGTCTCTTGATCTGACCCTACAAGTCCACCTCAGCCTCCTCTTTCTCCTCCGGCCTAAATGACAGCTCACTAGATTCTCATCCTAGATCTTTCCTAGAGGGGGACTAGACTAGTCTAATTTCTGAGCCATAGCAGTGCATGCTCTCCAACAGGGCCTGTGGCTGTAGCAGAGGTAGCCAACAGGGGCACAGGCAGTGAGAATGCACAGGCAAGCAGATCAAGTCTGCTGCTGGAGATAATGAGCTCTCTGCTTAGCCTCAGCCTGGTGGGCCTCTGAAGAATTTAACAATGAGTTTGCCCTAACTGGACTGGACCATCCAGATAACACATCTGGAACCCCAAGTCCCTGGAGCTCTGCAAAGAAGCCTTTTCACACTTCCTTTAATGTTCAGGATTTTGATGAAAATTAACTAAGAGCTTTCAATCTTCATACAACTTGAAATACAAGGATTAAGAGTCATGAAAATTCAGGCCAGTGCTATCAACTTCATCACAACATCTCTCAAAATAGCATTCATTCATTGCTCTGCAACAGTTTGCGATCCAAATTCAAGTTCATTCCTTACAATTTTACTAAAATGAGACAAAGATTGAAATCTACTACAGTCTCTGCCACTTCTGTTACACTGATGGCATTTAGTTATACTTCTGAAATTACCACTTCTTCATAATGGAGATTTGCCTTCTTTGCATAGGTCTATCCTACTATGTTAAGATTTTTTAAGCATAGGAGTTGTAGTTCATCATGAAACAGCCTGGCTTCACTTAAAATCTTTGGAGATGCACTAAAGAGAGCTCATTGTCAGACTCAAAGTAGACAGCAAGTTTATTTAGGGAATTGGGTGTCTTTTGAAAGAAATTGCTTTTGCTGAATAGGTATGGCAGGTCTTTGTATCGTGACTGCAGCTGATGGTGGTGATGGTGGGGGAATAAATATTTAGTGACAAGGCAAGACAAACTTAAAATAACCAGCCTGAAGTCTGACATCTCAGGTCCTGGAATGTGCTGTGATATAGTGCATTTGTTTCCATAGGATTTTCATGGCGGAATTTTCCATTAAACCACTGGAGTGAAAACTGCAGCCTCCTAAATGTCAGTGAACTACCACTTCCAGTATTTTTCACCATTGGCCATTTTGTATTTTTATAAAATTTGTGATCAGAGTTATGGAAAAAACAAGAGATAAGTTTGTAGTAAAAATGTTGCTTTATTTAAAACAGAAAACATAGGAACAAACCTTGAATCTTCTTCTTTAGCCAAAGCATGGCATGGTTGATTAACATAGCCATTTAGATAGCAGAGCAGAATGCAGAGAGAGAACAAAGGACAAAAGGCATTTACATTTTAAACCTTTACCTGACCAGCATCTCAGTGGACAGGATCCACCATGTGACCAAAACACCTAGGCAACAGATTCCCAATATGGGCAAAGCTCTAACAACTAATTCTGATTGGTCAGAAACTCTCAGACTGGCCGGCTCCTGGGGGCAATTAGCATTCCTGAGTGGGGGGTGAACATGTGCTCCTGAGCCCAAACAGGAAAAAAGTTTTGAGGCCTGGCTTTTTAAAAACTCAGCCACATATTCTACAGACATAAAAAATATATACAACACTCCCCTTTTTTTATGACTAGAAAGAATATGGAAACAAACCCAGCTTGGTAATTAACTCACAGTGCCTACTGGCAACTAGAGGCTTGGTTAAGATATCAGCCAACATTAATTTAGTATCACAGTATTTCAAAATAACCCTTTTCTTGGCTAGAAAATCTTTAACAAGATGAAAACGCACATCAATGTGCTTTGTGCGATTTCTGGAACTTTCAGATAAAACCAAATGAATACAGGCTTGGTTGTCTTCATGAATTGTTACAGGCTGGCTTAAAATGACTCCAATGTCTTCCAACAATTGTGTAAACCAAATTACTTCATTGCACAGTTGTGCTAAAGCATAAAATTCGGCTTCAGCTGTGCTAATGGCTACTACAGTCTGCTTTCTGGAAAACCAAGCAATAGTGGAATTTGCAAATTGAATTACACTTCCAGAAGTAGACTTCCTATCACTGAGATCTCCAGCCCAATCTGAATCACACCAGCATTCTAACTTTTCTTCTGTGTCTGTAGCAGACAACCTTAAGCAAAAATCTTTGGTGCCTTGCAAATAACGAAACAGCCTTTTTAAACCAGACTTTGCAGCAGATGTGGGATTTTCCACAAACCTGCTCAAAATGGACACACTGTTAGAAATGTCCGGACGGCTGTTGTTTGCAATGTAAAGAAGACTGCCAATGGCTGATCTGAAACTATTTCCTTCAGATGACTCACCATCCCCCTTCTCCCCCTCCTCTTTTAGAAACTCGGGAAGCATGGGGGAGGAGACAGACTTGCAGTCCTGCATTTTAAAATCCTCCAGCAGCTTCTTAATTTTGCTACTCTGGCTTATGAGAAAACTGCCATCTTTTTCCCTCTGAATTTCTAATCCTAAGTAATTGTTGACTGCTCCAAGACATTTCAATGTGAAATTGTTTTTCATACAAACCTCAAAGGAATGCTTCTGTTCAACAGATGAAGTGAGCAGCAACAAATCATCCACATACAAGCACAAGTACATTACACCTTGCTTATCATTTTTTACATACACACAAGGATCAGCAATTCCCTTCTGAAACCCAAATTTTTGCAAAATATTATCCATTTTAATATTCCAACAACGTGCGGCTTGTTTCAAACCATAGATGGATTTCTGCAACTCACACACAAGATGCTTTTCTTTTTCATAACCAGGAGGTTGTTGCATAAACAATTTTTCCTCCAAGTCACCATACAGAAAAGCAGTTTGAATATCATAGTGATAAACAGACAGTTTCTTCATGGCAGCAACCTTTAAAAGCAACCTGATAGATTCAGCTTTTGTCACTGGAGCAAAAGTTTTGTCATAATCCACATTTTTTCTTTGAGCAAAACCTTTTGCTACCAACCTTGCTTTGTACTTCTGAATTTTGCCATCAGAATCTTTTTTCAGTTTGAACACCCACCTACAACCTAAAACCTTCTGATTGGGAGGCAAACTTACTAGTTTCCAAGTTTTATTTTCCTTCAAGGAATCCAACTCTTGCTGCATGGCTTCATGCCAACACTTAGCTATTTCAGCTGGCATTTCTTTAATTTCTTCCAGAGACTCAGGCTCTGTGTGAATGTGAAAAGCCTTCACAACATCTACTTGATAACGATCAGGAGGAACTCCCTTATTAATCCTTTCAGACCTGCGAGGTAGGACAGGACTTACACTCTGTTTCCCACCATTGCCCTCAGAAACCTCTGACTTTCCAGACAAGTCAGCTTCCTGATCATTGACTTCACTGGGTGATTCCTGCAAATCACCATCAGCAAGACTTTGCTGCTCCCCCATGGATAAATCAACTGAAGAACTAGAGTTTATTTTGTCCCAATTCTGCTCAGCAAAAGAAGCACTTTTACTAATTATCAGTTGATTATCCAGTATGAACCTGTAGCTTCTCTGACTCTGTTCATACCCTACAAAGATTGCTTTCTTTGTTCTGGAAGCCCCCTTGCGCCTCAGCTGTTTGGGAATGTGGACCCAAGCTGTGCTTCCAAACACCCTGAGGTGGCTTACTTTAGGCTTCACACCATAGAACAAATGAAAAGGGACATCCTGAATTGCACTGCTAAACAGCCTGTTCTGAACATAACACGCTGTAGTAACAGCTTCTCCCCAATACCTAAAAGGCAAACTAGCATCCTTCAGCAAACACATCATTGCTTCCTGCAGTGTTCTGCCTTTTCTCTCTGCAACAGAATTCTGTTCAGGAGTGTAAGGGTTAGCCAAAATGTGTTCTATCCCTTTTTCTAACAAAAAGCTTTTAAACTTTGAGGATAGATACTCTCCGCCTCGATCTGAATGCAAAGCAGACACTGGCCTTGGGAATTTTCCATTCGCCCAAGCCACAAAAGCCTTAAATTTATCAAAGACCTCATCTTTGTGTTTCAGCAAATAAATGAATGTGTACCTGGAAAAATCATCTATGAAGGTCAAAATGTACCTTGCTCCCCCAAGACTAGGAGAAAATGGACCTATTACATCAGAGTGAATTATCTCTAGAGGCCTAGAGGTGGACCTATCAGAAAACTTCTTCACAGGAGCTCTAGTAGTCTTATTCTCCTTGCAAACTGCACAGTCTAGATATTTATCACAAGGCTTTAATTTTAAATCAGCAGAATAACTAGGCATTTGAGAAATGTATTTAAAATTAGCATGAGCAAATCTCCTATGCATTAAATGGATGCACTGATCGTGCAAGGGCTTATTTTCAAAAACAGCCTTGGCTTTAGCAATTTGCTGCTTTTCAGCATTTTGTACAATGTACAGAGAATCTTTCTGCAAACATTTTGCAACCATTTTGCCATTCTTTCTAATATCACAACCCTCTTTCTTAAAAGTTACTACATAACCTGAGGCTACTAGCTGCCCCACAGACAAGAGATTGCTTTGAAAATTAGGCACAAACAAAACATTTTTAACAGTTTCCCCCAAACATGGAAGATTGATCTCACCTTCACCCACGATCTTGGATACAGATCCATCTGCTAAGGAAACTTTTTGTTTGTTAGTTTTAGACAAAGACAGAAAGGAATCTTTATTGTGACATATATGAGAATTGGCCCCACTGTCAAGAACCCACAAATCTTTATTATCAGAGTTCTCAACAACTGTTGCATGAAGAATCTTCTTTCCAGAAGTCTCTTCTTTCTTGCGAGAAGTCTTCTTCTTTTGAACACAGTCCTTTTGCAGATGAGCAGGGGATCCACAGGTAAAGCAACGCCTGCTGGATAATGCAGAAGCTTGGAATTCAGAGCTCTTCCGCTCCCTCTGCTGACCACGAGAAGACTTTATTGTAGAAATGGAGGCAGCTTTTTCTTGTCGCTTCTCCCACTCAGCAAGCAACCGGGTAGTCACTAACGATGGAGTTAGATCAGCTTCTGGGATTCCCTCCATGGAGCAAATTAAAGTGTCCCAGGACTCATTCAATGAAGAAAGCATAATGTAGGCTTTCATCAGGGGGGTAAATTCCATCCCACGCTCTTGAAGTTCCACAAAATAATTCTGAAGCTTGTGGAGATGATCTGGCAAATTTCCATTCTCAGGCAAGTGAGCCTTGTACAGCTTTTTCGTTAAAATAACCTTGCTGCCTGGACTAGTTTTCACATATAAATCACGCAAATAGTCCCATAAGTCTTTGGAAGTTTCTCTGCCTCTCACATGAATAAGCTGATCATCCTGAACAGCCAAAATAATGGAGGCTTTGCATTTCTCATCTTTCCTCAACCAGGCTTGATCTGGATTCTGAGGAATTTGTTCAGAAATTGCAGACCATAAATTTTCTCTCCTCAAGAAACTTTCCATTTTCAAAGACCAGTTCAAATAATTAGAATTAGAAAGCCTTTCCAGGAGCATACCTTGAAAATTAGAAGCTGTAGCAGCAGCAGCCATGGCTCCTTCTCTCCCCTGTTGTAGTCATCCAAAAAACACCACGAGGCTTGCAAACACGAGGCAAAACTCCGCCTCCAATGGAAACTTCCTGTAACTGCCGGCAAGTTTCAAAAAAAACAAAAGAAGCCTCTCCAAATGCAGACTAAAACAGGTCAGCTTTCTTCTCTTTTTATTTTTCCATAAGTTTTGTCTCTGATCCAGAAGCAATTGCTGGGCACAGAACCTTTTGTTTTTTTATAAAATTTGTGATCAGAGTTATGGAAAAAACAAGAGATAAGTTTGTAGTAAAAATGTTGCTTTATTTAAAACAGAAAACATAGGAACAAACCTTGAATCTTCTTCTTTAGCCAAAGCATGGCATGGTTGATTAACATAGCCATTTAGATAGCAGAGCAGAATGCAGAGAGAGAACAAAGGACAAAAGGCATTTACATTTTAAACCTTTACCTGACCAGCATCTCAGTGGACAGGATCCACCATGTGACCAAAACACCTAGGCAACAGATTCCCAATATGGGCAAAGCTCTAACAACTAATTCTGATTGGTCAGAAACTCTCAGACTGGCCGGCTCCTGGGGGCAATTAGCATTCCTGAGTGGGGGGTGAACATGTGCTCCTGAGCCCAAACAGGAAAAAAGTTTTGAGGCCTGGCTTTTTAAAAACTCAGCCACATATTCTACAGACATAAAAAATATATACAACAGGCCATACTGGCTAGAGCTGCTGGGAATTGTAATTTTGCAATATTTAGAGTGCAGGTTGCCTGCCCCTTCCTTTACGGCATGTAAATCTGAATACAAGAAATTTAAAACCCTGGGAATGAAGCCGGACTGCCAGAACAGCCATTCAAAGCAAGCATATTACCTTTTAAAAACAGATGCAACATGATTCTCCTCTCCTCCCCAGCATCTGCTGTTGTGGTCACCTTTCGATTAGATGATTCCTTCAGTGCTGGCTTGCTGGCTCTAATGTGGAGTTAAATTCCTGGGGCATCTTTGCAGAACTGTTGGAATCCCTTCCCCTCCACTATTACGAGGAAGCACTCTAAATCAGGGCCTCTTGGGAGAGAGTGGTGGCAGCACACCAAGCGGAAGAATTGGTTCGGTCCTGTCCAGCTTCTCCACGCTCTTCCGTTTGGTGCATTAAACAGCTTGTGCCCAATTCTGCTCTGACACTGAGCACAGGACGAATGCTAAACACAACATTCTGGCAGAACATTCTTCTTCATAATAAAGTAATTCTTGGGATCTTTTGTGCTCCATGAACCAATTGTTGTTCATTTGTCTTATCAAGGACAGGCTGAGTTTATTCTTAAGCTGGAAAGGCATCTGCAAGAGTTCTAAAATTTCCTGCCTGCCTCCCTGTCCTTTTGTTTGTATTTTCTGGTTGTATGTTTATGTATTCATATAGCCCTCCTCACTGAGTAAGCCAAACACCTCATTTTACATGACATGGAGGCCACCGGCCTTGGTAGCTTCTCCTGAAATATTTATCAAGTATCTGCAGATGCAGGGAATAAATGAATGGATTTATGAATGAGCTAGTGAGCAAGCAAATGAATGAAGATGAGGCTCAGCACTGCATGCCCTTAATCTTGCTTAGCAGTTCCAAACGAGTTGTCATACTAGATGGCAGAACACCTTTTGCAAACCGTGCATGCATTGTCGTCCTGAACAGATCGCACAGTAACATCTGCAAAGTTCTGACGCTATTGGAAATTGGGCTTCACTGACTTGGTTTTCTTCAAGCCCTAGACCTGGCAGGAATCTATTTTTTTTTAATTCACAGTTGTTTGCTAGAAAATGCACTTGGATTAAGAAATTTGGGACTGCTTGTATCAATTTCACCAGGGCGGGAAGTCTCGTCTCGTTTCGTGCCAGAAATGCAGGAAATAAAAAAGGGAAAAATATGAACTAAAATTTAAAAAGTTAAAACATTTAATAAAAATATAAAATTTATATCCCCTAAACTTAGATGTTTATGTATATAAACATAATGTATAACGCATAACGCATATGTACAGTATATGTATATACATATGTTATGTACATAAACATAACTTATATGTATGTATGTATGTTTCAATCCTGTTTAATTAATTAAATTCATGCCCACCTTTTCATTAAAAAGTGCTCAAGGTAGTAAACAATAAAGTATAAAAAATAGAAATAAAATACACAATAAAAAGTATTACATAAGGACCAAACTGTATCCAGTTGTACTCATTCACAAGTCAGTTTACTGTATATTCAAATCCCTATTTATTTATTTTTAAAATAAAAACATGTGTTTTCCTGCAAGTCACTGGACCACAATCTACTCTAGACATCAGGAAATAGTTCTAAAGCCAGCACTAGCCACAGATAAGGGTTTTCTTAACTCCTCAAGAAGTGGCCCAACGTACCAAGAGCAGAAGAACATTTCAGAAGAGCTTAAAGCCTTTGTAGCCTAAAATAGAAGAATGAACCTTAAGTAAAACGAGTCCTGTCAAATACAGCTTCAAAACCTGTACTTTGCACTGTGCTTGGAAACAGACCAGAAAAACGTGTGATATGGGGAGGAGGGGGTGAAGTGTTCCCTATAACTGACCCTACTCAAAAATCTAGCTGTAGCATTCTGAACTAGCTGAAATGTATGAACAGCATCAAAGGCAACCCTACGTTGAGGAAGTTACAGTGGACCAAAGGAAATGTAGCTAAGGCATGTGTCACCACCTTTGATATTTCAAGTTGGTATGCTTGCCTTGACTGGGATGAAGTGCTCCTTGCCATTATGCAAGTCTGATTCAGAGTAGACTCCAGAAGGGGAATCCTGAGTCTTCTGTGGAAGGTCAAGCTGCTCCAAGACATTTGAATTGCTAATTCCTTGTTCTGCCTTCTGACTCTGAACTCTGATGAAGCTTTCATTTGTTTGCCTTCATATGACACCAATGGCCCTAGCTATTGTGTCTGCAGTCCCAGATGGTCATGTATCATTTTGGGAATGAGATGATATTACATATATAATGGGCTGTAGGCAACAGAAAAGGGAGGCATTTTTCTGCACTGTTGGAAATGTTCACAATACAGGGTACATGATTTTGTCTTGGCCGCAGTTTTCCACTGGGCAGCTCTTTGCAAAATGGTACTTCTGGAGGAAACTGCTCTGTCTGAAAATACCTTTGTCTTCAGTAATTGTGTTTTCCTTTCTTTTATGGTGTTGACTTGCCAGAGAATTTAAAAAAAGAAAAGAAAAATGTCATTTTGGCCTCCTTAATTAGATGGTCCATATCCTCGTCACAGGGAGGAAAGCATGGCTGGGGAGTGAACAGCTTCATTTGACTTATTGTTTGCAGTTCTGCTCATTTTTTGGGGTGGTGGTGATGATGGCCTTTTTGATGTGTTTCGCACCAAGTAGAAACCCATGCTTCTCCTGCTGCAAATTGAATATGATGTATTTGGCAATATGATGTATTTGGCAATTCTGATGAAACAAGGAAGATATTGCAGGAGTGTGTGATTTGGATGACTTAGCTGTTGTGGTAAGGCTTGCTTTCAGTGCATTTTTTAATTACATGTGTGTGTGCATGCATGCATCATATGCATGATTCCTTCCTTTTCTGGGCCAGCAAAGACATGTTTCAACCCCAAGGGAATGTTTCCTGCAAGTTAGGTCCAGAAATCCAACTCTGAAAATCAAGATTAACTAGCTTTCTTCCTCTTTGGCTGTGTGGCTAGACTAATCTAGACTCAAAGTACTTAAAGCATCCAACAATCATAAGTATCAGCAGAGGGATGTATCTCTCAGCAAAGTGTCCATGACATCCTTTGGGCTATGCCAAAAAGCTTTGCTTTTTGAAAATGTGACAGGTTATTTTGAGTTCTTATTTTTATTGCAAATTTGATTCTGTCCATTTTTTAAAAATAAGCCTATGGCCAAAATGCCCCTACTCCCAATAATTTTGGTTATAAAACAATATTTTTTTTATATCAGAAGGAGCAATAATCTACAGCAGTCTTCTCTTTCCTGTTTTTCTTCAGTTCCATGGTATTGTTTGCACCTTCTCTTCCCATCTTTATTTCACAGTTGTCTGAGCATTTCAAAGAATGCTCTCCCACTTTCTCAGCCATGTGTATCAAACACCATAACCCCTGCCTGTTAATATATCAACTCTGAGATGACTCAGAGAGCATCAGAAATGCTCAGTAAGACATAATATTCAACTAAATGATAGATGTCATGAAATGCTATGAAGGAACAGGCAACCTGGGCAAGAGATTTTTCCTACTGTTACACATAGTAGGATTGATAACTCAGTACTTTATACACCTAAAAAAACCCTTCTCATATCATCACAATTTACTTTTATTCAGCTATTGAACACTTGGAGGAAAGATGGGATATAAATCAAACAAACAACTGGAGGTCTAACATTTTGAGTAAGTGCACCACAAGTCAAGTCCAATTCATGACATAATATTGCATTATGATATACTGTTTGATATACCCACTCTTACCTACTCTAAGCGGCATATTTTTATTTCTAGTCTGCTGAACAGGGCAGCAAGCTGCAGTCTGGTCATAGTCTAGATGGCAGAAAAGGCTGCGCCTGTTCAAACTGTTAGTGCAGAGCTTTCCAAACTTTTCATGTTGGTGACACACTTTTTAGACATGCATCATTTCGCGACACACTCTTACAGCAGGGCATCATTTCGCGACACGCTCTTACAGCAGGGAACAAGGCAGGCACTAGGACCTGCGTAGAATCACAGCAGGTTTGGAGGCAGCAAGGCACAAGGCAGGCACTAGGACCTGCATGGAATCCAGGAGGCAGCAGCAGCCGCAACACACCCAGACACTGCAGCCGACACACTAACATGTCCCGACACACAGTTTGGAAAGCTCTGTGTTAGTGGAAGAATCACCTTTTTCACTCACATTTATTCAGCTGCCCATTTACTGAAGGAACTCTGGGTGGCAAACAAAGATAAAAACCAAAACCAAAATTCACAGTTAAAAGGAAACCAAGATGAGGCAACTGATAAAATTGCAATATCAACCTGTTGGGCACATCCACACTAAAGCTCCATTAACATCCCAGTCCCAATTCCTTGTCATACTCTGCTAAAAAATCCTGCAAGTAGAAAACCTGCTCAAAAGTCAATTTTTTTGGAGCTGACTGCTAGTTTTCTAGATGCAGGGAATTCTTCACATGGAGGAACATTGAAAAATGTCATTGCAACAGTTCCGAGTGGTAGAATCCATTCTGTCACTTCATGATTCTCCCAACTCTTTTTGCTGCAAATATACATTCCCAGTCCATGATGAAGGGAAGAGAAGGCACGTGTGCCTGATGATTCTCTGCATCAGTGGGGCCCACTTCTGCTTTCAAAGCCTGTCACAGTTCCTGAGTGCCTGTATGAGTTGGTTATTTGTGTTTTGTGTAGTTCAATTGTTTTCAGATAAGTTCCCCATAGATCTAATTCTATATTTTGTCTTTTTTCCAAAGTAGGCTAAATGTGTTGAAATTACATAGAATGTCAAACATGAAACTTGTCATATGAAACATCACCCATCAATAAGTTTGTCAGATCAGAACTCAATTCAGCAAAATTGGGAAAGTAATCCCTGCAACTTAGTTCACTGGGAACCAGCAAAACATAGGGATCTCCTTTGCTGAGGACCCAAGGGACTAAAGCTGGATTGATGCATCAGACTGGCATTTTAGGGATGGGACTGCTTAGTGCAGTGCTTTCCAAACTGCTGCCATTGGCGACACACCAACGGCAGCGGTGGTGCGGGGGTGCGGGCGGTGGTGGGGGCATGCACGGTGGCGGCGCAGGGGGGCGTGTGGCGGCGGCAATGGCAGTGGCCTCCCCTAAAACGCGGAAGTGCTGATGGCACACTGCTGCCATCATTGCTGCCGCCGTCGCCATGCACACCACCACCGCCGCGCGCGCCCCCGCACCGCTGCCATGCACGCCCCCACCGCCGCTTCCGGGTTGTGTTGCGACACACTAAACTGTGTGTTGCGACACACTAAAGTGTCGCGACACACAGTTTGGAAAGCTATGGCTTAGTGTGTTATATGTAAACCAAGTCATTGTATTTCAACATGATGTATGAACCATGCCACCGTGGCTTGTTCGTTGCTTTAAAGTACATTTTGTCAGAGGGATTCCAGCCTCAATTCAGAAAAAGAAAAACCTTGTTCAGCTAACAGAAATCTCGGTGTGTACTTGTACAGTATGCACACCCATTGGCATTTAAACCAACCAAGAGGGTTTCCATGGTGCATGGGCTCAGTGCTGCCCTGGTGCTTGCCTCCACTACCAGATGTCACTGCAAGTATTACAGTTCCGATGCTTACTTTTATTAGGAGCCCTCAACCCTTTTATTAGAATAACTTTTTTTTCCTATTATGGTCGTCATCACCTCATTATAATTCCATTACCTTGTTCTATGCCAACTCCATTACTTTTAACAACAACCGCCTTACAATCCATTATCTTTCTTATCATCTCCTCTGCAGTTGTTATCTTCGCCTCCTCCTTTTCTGTCATCATCTTGCCACAATTACAGTCCCATTATCATTATCACTGTACTTTGTTACAGCCTTAATTATGCCCATTACCATTTTGTCATCTCTTTCTTTCTGGCAAATCTGTATCTTCTTCACATAAAAAAAAGCGGCACCTTTATGACCATCCATTAGAACTCAGGTTTCTTCCTTTCTGCATTTTGCTCCTTACCTATAGGTCAGCTTTAAGACCAGCATTCGTGTTTGTTATCATTTTGCTATTGCAATTTGATTGCCATTCATTGTCAGAGCTGTGTTGATCCACTACAGTTTTGCAAGTTACATTCTTGGTGCATGGGAAGGGAAAATGCCATCATATTATCCATTTTATACCAGTTCCTCTTGGTCTTTTTTTATATTAACCATCCCTTCTTCTTCATTGTTATTATCTTCACCTTATGCCACCATTATCATTACCTCTATTATGACCATCATTATTCCATTTTTTATAGTAATGTTATTAAAAATTACAACTGCAATGACAAAAAAACTAATACTAACTAAAAAAAAGAAAAAAATAGAAGGTGCAGAAAAGAAAAAGAAAAAAATAGAAAAGAAAAAAATAAGAATATAGTAAAGAAAAAGTAACTTATCACCTTCTCTTAAAATACAACAAATGATCTCTTCTTCCCATGTCCCATCTCTTATCTATAAACAAATCCTTAAAAACCGCATCATTTCAGTCCTGATCAGCAAAAGTCCGTTAAGGGTTACCAGAGATAACAACATATATATTTTAATCTTGATCAAATAAATTAACCTTATATTCCTTCCTTCTACTTTTAACAATCTTTAGTCCCTTCAAATAATGTCCTAAAACTTGATTTCTTTTCATTTTTTCTTTGCCCCTTCTCACAAAATTTTTCAAGGCTTTAACAAACCTCTTTTGTAAATCCAATATAGGAAGATTATCCAGGTCACTCTCTTGGTTTATTATTTGTATATTCCTTTTAATTATTAAGACATCAGCCGGTTTCTTTTGTATGTCCAGTGTAGCATCTTTTTCCATATCATTCTTGTAGCCTGTCATTTTAAAATCCACTTTCAGATCAGTCTCAGTCTCTTCCGGTAAAACTTGTTCCTCTTCCATAACATATTTTACACACAGTCTATCTATAGAGGCAGAAACTCTTAAAATTAACTTCTGGATCCATTGTTTAAAAAATACCCTTCAATATGTCCAATGTTAAAATACTTTGCTCCATTCTATATTAGTAAGTCAAATTTAAGTGTTCTCCTCCTTTAATTATAATGTTTAGTTCCTTCTTGTTCCCTCTAGTGTCCAACCTTCAAAGTCCCATCCTATCATGTTGTTTTTAAAGAATTTCAAACAAAAATATTTTCCCATGGGAAGGATTCTTATAATTAATTCCAAAATCTTATTTCAAATTTATCTTAGTCTGTTTGTAACTTTCTAAAATCAAAATTTTAATCACCCTTTTGCTGTTTATTCCAAGAAAATATATTTTTTAAAGTCCTTAAACTTGTATTTAAAATTTCTTTCGCTGAGAATTGAAGGAAACTCACCCAGTGCTGTAAAACTTGCTGATCCAAAGGTTCCTAATAGCTGAAAAGCAGTTAGCAAGCAATTTCCAAAAGTAATTAGTAAAGGAAGTATAGGAACCCAGTGTCCTTAAAGGCACCAACTGTGGGTTGAGCAAGATGGCTATTCCCTTGTCTAAATCCACCAGAGACCACTTTCTTGCAGTCTCTTCGTGAGGAGCAACTGAAAGGAGCACTGTGATGTCTCTGATTCTAAATCCCCAAATCAGTCTCCTCAATACACTTCAATTGAAATGCAGTAGAAAGCTTTATTAGAGATATACAAATCAAAGCTTGGCTAAAGACCTGAATGCAAGTTCCCACTCAAAGATTGAATTTTCTTTTCTCCCACTGTCGTGCCAGCCCCCACCATCCAATGATGTCAATCCCAGATCTTTCCCACTCAGTTTCAGTCCCCCTCCCATCCAGTGCTAGTCTCCAAGACGTTCCCAGGTGGACGACCTTGGCGTGCTGCAAAATAACCTCCAACCGTTTCTACTGGAATGCTCTCCCCCCTCTCGCAGACTCCAACTTGGCTGACACGCATCTTGTCTATTCCCTCCCTTTAGCTTCTAAAATCCCATGGCAGGATTTGCACTGGTGCAATCCTGACAAGCACTTGTGGGCCATCTCAGGTCCTCTCCTTGTCCGGAGAGGAATTACGAAGAGCCGGTCTACTTGCTGGCTCTTCATTGTGCCACGATCATCGGCTCTGCTTTTAGCAGAGCCAACTTCGGTTTGCCATTTCTTCCCCTGAAGTCCACTCACCATCATTATTCCCATTATATTTCCCTTATTCTTGCTCTTATCTCCACTGCAG
The DNA here is from genome assembly GCA_023362775.1 of Charina bottae. Lineage (NCBI taxonomy): Eukaryota > Metazoa > Chordata > Lepidosauria > Squamata > Charinaidae > Charina > Charina bottae. The sequence goes on from JALMGJ010000003.1 coordinate 4,900,032, forward strand.
TTTTTACAACCTCTGAGATCAGTTCTTTCATAATATTTGTGTTCCTTTACTACCAATGATCTTTCCAGTAGCACCACCACCTTTATTGCAACTGCCATCAATTTAACCACCAATGCTTCTTGACTATACTGCCATGCCATTCCCTCATTATCCCTGCAATGCCAGCTGTTCCTTCATGGTATTAGTCTTCTTTTAATTAATAGCAATTTCCCCATTTTCTGTAGTGGCAATGCTAAACATTTTCCACATTCACTGTATAAACTCAGCGAAACCTCAATGTAACAAACCCCCATTTAGCAGAATTTAGCAGAGAGAGAAAATCTATGTGGTTGCTAAGTGCCAACATTGACTTGATAGCATATCATCATCATCATCATCATCATCATCTAGCTGTGGACAAAATTTCCATCTGGACATCCCCCAGAAATAATCGATGAATCAATTGCACTTGAAGTAGTCTGGACAAGGTTCATTTGATGTCATTCACAGTGATTTATGTCATTTACACAGTGATGTCATTACTCAGAGGAGAGAAATTATGTCATTTACAAATAATTTGCCTCATTTGCGTATTGATATCATTACACCAATGACATAATTTGCACATAATAGCAGACATTCAGGAATAACAGTCCTCCTATTTCCCCCTTGGTTGATTACATCACAGTTTCGCTATACTTAACTACGTATTTTAATTGCACCTGCCTGACAGATACCAAGCAGTAAATAACTATATTTGTTTCAGCCCTAACACAGAGCATACCCAAGGGAACTTGCTTTTTCACTTGGATTGTTATCGCTAACAGTTACCTTTATGTTTCTTATTACCTTAAGTTTATGGACTAAAACCCTGCCAATCAGGGACCACTAAGTGAGTTGAGGCAGCAAGGCAAAATTACTTCTGCTCTTAATCAGTGCCATTCACCCCAGTGGCATCACCCTCTTGACCTCTCATGACAGATTGATAGTTTGCATCTCATGGCTCTGAAACCAATACATCTTTCAGAACTTGTGGAAGAAACCCTTCCGTCCTTTTTCAGTCAGTTGATTCAATATGTCTTTATAGGGCAAGGCATCAGTTCAAGACACCAGAGTGGCAGTCTGTGCATTTAACTTATTTCGAGAAAGAGAAGAGGAATGCAGTAATTGGGGCTCCTTTGGGAGGAAGAGCAATATGAAAATAAAATTAATAAATGAAAATATTGTACCAAGTTATATCAAAATATTTCATGAATAATTCCTATTTTGACCTTGAGTTGGCAGAGTCCTAAAACATCCTGCTAAACGAATAATCACTGTCTCTCATCTTTTGGTCTTTTAAACTTCAGGAATGAATTAAACTCTCAATCTTGGTTTCTTATTTTTTCAGTCTTGTTCACTTTGACCCATTTGCACATCAGTTTGAGGGGTTGTTTTTGGATCTCTCACATGAAAATCCATATACATTTTCTTAACATACAACTTTTGTTAATTCAGCTTTGCTTAATATGCATTTTTGGAAGAAATGGTCTGCAATAATATGTGTTGTGCTGTCCACACTATCAGCCTTTCTTACCTGTGGCTTCCTATGTATTGGGCCATGACTCCTGTAATTCTAAGCTAGCTGGTCCTTCAGCCTTGCCAGCTGATAATTCTAGCAGTCAAACACTGACTTGGGAGCTTCATAAAGGCTGAGTTAACTGCAGTTTATATTTGTAATAGAAAACTGTACAGAAATGCAAATTCTGAAGGATAAGCAATTCTCAGTTAGTCAATTGTTGGGTGTGTGTGTGTGTGGGGGGGGGCTTTGAGTCAGTTTTGACTCCTGGTAACAGCCTGGATAAGTCCCTGCAGTTTTCTTGGCAAGGTTTTCAGAAGTGCCTTCTTCCTAGGGCTGAGAGAGAATGACTGGTCCAAGGTCACCCAGCCAACTTTCATGCCTAAAGGACTAGAACTCACAGGCTCCTGGTTTCAAGCCCAGTGCCTTTGACCACTACGCCAAATTGGCTCTTGTTCTATTCTTTTAGATGTGGTAAATTAAGTAGCTTCTGAACTGGACACATTCCCCCCATTCCTGCCTAAACCTACCATGCATGATGGAGAAAAGATATTGACTGCTACCTTCCGGGAGCATTGATAGCTCTGCTTCCCATTGCTAGTTCTCAGTTTGACTCTTAAATCTTAAAAAAGAATGGTTACTGCCCACTGCATTAATGCTAGGTGTCCCTCTAAAGCTGTATTGATTTTGTAAATATATATATTTTTCCTTTCCTTTCCTTTCCACATTTTTCAATTCTTATGACAGCAGATGTTAAGCTCTAATTGGTAAGAAAAGCAAGAGCTGCCATGAGCCTTGTGTACTGAAGATATTAATAAATGTAAATATAGACTAGGAAAGAATAAAGGAAGGGATCCATTATTCCACCAGTTTCACTTCATACACACCTTATTTATTTATTTAGCAATGTAGTCTTTGCTTAACGTACACTCATTCAGTGACCATTTGAAGTTACAATGGTGCAGAACTAGGGGTACTTATGATGGGTCCTCATAGTTGCAGCCGTCACAGTGGTCATGTGATTGTGATTTGAGCGCTCAGCGACTGGCTCACAATTACAATGTCACAACAACAACAACAACAGCTGGGACTGCTGGGACTGCCATTGTAAGTCGGTGCAGTCACATGATGTCACACCTTATGACCACATTGCTTAGTGATGGAGTTCCCTGTCCCACGAACCGTCAATAAGTGAGGACTACATGTACTGCCTTAGTCCAAATGGAGATGTGGTGGATTTTGGTGGTGCCGCTGGTTATCAGGAAGGAGGGAGCACATTCCAAGGAGGTGGAGGAGATAAGAGGAGGGACAGTATGGGAGGCAATGGTGGAAAAACGAAGAGGTTCAGAATAGCCCCACCCTAGAGCGCTCCCAGGTTAGTTCCCCTTAGGTTAGGTAGAGTAGCTTTAGTCTGGCAAGATTCTGTCTATATGGTGTGAGTAAATAAAGAACTGAAGTTTGGACTGATTCTTTGTTCTTCTTGGGCTGGGCCTGACAGGAATCTAAGTAAATTATAGATACCAGTGGTAAAATAAAATAAAAATAATGAATAGAAAAGTACATCAATTCATTAAAGGTAATATTGGTGCCATTGACCCCACAGTCATTTTTTTAAAAAATTGCAGGTAGTCCTTGTTTAGCGACTGCCTCTGACAGCGGCCATTCACAGTTACAACAGTGATGAAAAACTTACTTTGTAATGTAATGCCCACATTTACAATGCCCGCATTTACAACCTTCATAGCATCTCTCTCTCAGTCACCTGTGTGCCATTACAGTCAGGTAGTATACGTTGTCCTGTGCCTGCCCCGTTTTTTTCTTTCTTTCCCCTCCCCCCTCACAGAGTGGAGAGTTTGCCTAAACAAGCTATCTCTTTCTGAGCTGCTTTCCTAAGCTGCAAGTTAACAAGCTTAGCTCTGTGACCTTAATTAGTTGATTAGAATTTTCTGGGGCAGCTGCTGCCTGAAATTGACAAGACCCTAATCAGTTTCACACTAAAGACTTTGGTTTGCTTCCTAAACAGCTCCCCAGTTAGGCAAACAGCCGGTGCTAGTGCGTTACTTTCGATGTGTATTCCCCATTGTGTGCCAGCTTACTCTCTTGTAATCCCTTCCTCTCCAATGAATGTAAATACAAACATCAATTCTCTTCTTGCTAATTATCCCAAGGCTGGGGTGAGCATTCCAAAGGGCGGGGGAATGCTGAAATAGGGCTATAAGATTTGCCCTTTTACCCAGCTTCCTTGTGAGTCAAGTTCCGGAAATCTTATCCACCATTTGGGCTCACCCAGCTGTTTATTTATTTATTTATCACATTTATATCCCTCCCATCTCCCTCACAAGGAGGGACCCTGGGCGTATAATTTTTTGAAATTGTTCCTTTTGGTCGTATCCTTCTGACGCTGTAAAGCAAAGGAAGTAAAATCATAAGCACAGTTGCAGTCATTGCATGTACAATGAATCTTTTTGTACACAAGTTGCACACAATTGATCATTCTTACGTATCTCACAACTATATTTCTTAAATCTTATGAGTTACCATGGCTCTTCTGGTATCAACTTAAATCTCTTTTGGGCAATAGAAATATTAGAAACTCAGCAACATGGCCCTATATCAATTTCGAGAATTTAATACTTCATTATTTAGAACAACCAAAAGGAACAATTTCAAAAAATTATAGGTTATTGTTGCAATCAGAAAGAAAGGATCCACCATATTGTTTAAAGGAAGCTTGGGATACAGGAGACAAATTGGTAGAAGTTATGGAAATGGGGTGGATTCATTTCAACTTCAATGCAAGAAATGCAGTGGAAGATTTTACATCATTGGTACTTGACTCCTGTTAGGCTGGCACATATATATCAAAATTATTCTTCCAAATGTTGGAGAGGTTGTCAAAAAAAAAAAGGGTAGTTTTTTCATTTGTGGTGGTCATGCAATAAAGTTATACCCTTTTGGTGAAAAATCTTTGGGGAGGTAAGTACCATCACTAATCAAAGAATTGAATGCTCCCCAGAGCTAGGCTTACTGCATTTATTTACAGGACCAAACCATAAGCTTAAAAATAAAGAATTTACTATTTATTTAATCTTAGCAGCCAAAACAATAATTGTGCAACACTGGAAAACTCTAGATAACATAAAATTGAGTTGTGGATTAATAAGTCCTCTTCAATTGCTACATTAGAAAAAATTACAGACAAAGTTAAAGTAATGAGACACCAGAGGCAGGAACCACGATTTTATCAAATTTGGATGGATTTTATGGTTTATCTCACTAGCAATAGACTATAATCTGGTATACTTTATATATATGGCAAATTTTCATATGTATAGTATCTGTCTCTTTATTCACATTGCAGTAGATCTTCTTTGTATTTGCTATATATTTTCTTTTTGATTTTTTTTCTCTATATGTATTTTGGATTTATGCAAATGTAGTTACCTGATATTGTTTGGTAAAAACTAATTAAAATATATTTAAAAAGTTGATCCTTCTCTAATCAAACAAGTTAATTTTGCCACCTAGTTCTGTCATCTTCACCAACTATTCCTCCATTGTGGGTATTTCAGAATCTTTCAATTTTTGCGCATATAATAGTCTCGCAGCAGTAATCATATATAAAAATAATCTTCCATGGCTCTTTTCTAATTGACTGTCATGGTCAAATTATTTTTCACTTAGCGACCGCTTTGCTTAACAACTGAGTTGCCAGTCCCAACTGTGGTTGCTAAATGAGGACTACCTGTATTGTGTTGTTCTTTTCACTTCTAACACTTGGTTTCTATGATACCATGATATTGATTAATCTTGATATTGATTAACTCCACTATAGCATTAAGTGCTTTGTCATGACTCAAGTAACTTGCCAACTACAACTGGGTCCATTCTTCTACAGGATTGGTAATGCAAAAGGGTTTCGAGAAAAAGACTGCTGGTTTCTGAATAAAGTTTAGAAAACATAAAATGGTCACGTTGTTAAATAAATACATGTAGTCCTCAATGGTAATTGGGACTGGGAATTCTATTGCTATGCAACACGGTTGTAAGGTGCGACATCACGTGACTGTGCCAATTTATGACAGCAGTTCTGGCAGTCCCAGTTGTTGTTAGGTGAATTCCATGCGGTCACAGTGTCCTGTGGTCACGTGATCACCATTTGCTACCTCCTGCTGGCTTCCCCATTGATTTTGCTTGTCGGAAGCTGTTAGTGAAGGTTGCAAATGGCGATCACATAACTGTGGGACACTGCAATGTCGTAATTGCAAGCTGGTTGACAAGCACCCAAATCAAGATCATGTAACTGTGGGGATGCTGTGACAGCTGCAACTATGGGGACCCATCATAAATCCCCCTTGTTCAGCACCATTGTAACTTCAAATGGTTGCTGAACGAGTGGACATTAAGCAAGGATTAGCTCTATTGGTCAATTAAAGCCTTACATTTCAAATCGTAATGCTGTCAAATCTGCCTTGTTTAGAATATGAAATTCGCATGCTTAGACCTGGGAGACCAGGGTTAAAACACAATAACTATGAAGCTTCCCAATGGCCTTCAGCTAGTTACTACCTCTGCCTAATCATCTTACAGACGCTACTTGAATTACCTGGTGCATCTTTTGAAGAATTTGTCCTAGACCAGAGCTTGGGTCAAGCAATGGTTATACAGTGAACGGGGATCAATGGGATTGACTTATGGAGTTTTGAGAGACTGGATGGATTCTTGCAGATTATTTCCCCCACCAAAGAGTTGGGAGTTTTTAACTAATCCTTTGCTTTTCTGAAAACAGTACTGAGCTCTGGAGTTGCTAGGGTGGTCTCTCTCTCTCTCCCTCTCTCTCTCTCTCTCTCTCTCTCACACACACACAGAAGAATCTCTCCTTTCCTTGCCTGAAGACAGTAAAGATGCAAAGAGGGGAGGGTATCTAAAGCAGGCTGGAGGGCGTTTCTATTAGATGTGTATCTCAAATGACCCAATGGTAACATTACATGGGGTATTTTAATGCCAGTAATGGGTATTCCCATAGCCTACTGAAGTTCCAAAATGGTTCTTCTCTCAGTTGATCTTACAAACAGCCATGCAAGGTAGACCAGCATTACATATCTATCACAATAAAGACAAAGCAGAGAAGAGCAGCTGTATCTAAGATGTGAACTGGACACACACAGCAAATATTCCGAACCATATTGTGAAAGCAACTCAGCAGCATTAACTCTGCTCCCAGAGAAGTCAGAGTAGGCTGACCATATTTCCTTCAGACAAAAACGGGACTTTTGGGATGGCAAAACAGGACAGGGTCTTATGCCATCATGCCGGCCTCCAAACCCCGCTCACCAGTCCACGCAATTGGCTCCCACCTGCAAACCCCACCCCCACCCCACACGATTGGCTCCTGCCTGCAAACCCCGCCCCCATCAGCGTGATTGGCTCGGATTTTAATTTTTTTTCCCGGTTTTTAAAGGTTTTTTTTTCCTTCTAGCAGTAAATGGTGCGGCAGAGCTGGTGTGTTTGGGGGAGGCCGGAGTACACACACTGTGCACACAGCACCGTCATCGGCCGGGGAACAAGGGGCGGGGATGGAGGGGATGGAGGCCCACCACTGCCCCATCCCCCTCGGGCTTGGCTGAGGGAGGGAGGAGAGTCGCTGCTGCTGCCACCGCCACAGAGCAGGAGAAGCAGGAGGAGCCGGCTGCACTCGGCTGCTTCAGCCACACCATTCCGCCCCTTGCTGCCCGCTGAAGCTCCCCAGGGTGGCCGGCTCCTGCTTCTCCTGCTCGGCGGCACGACAACTCTCCTCCTATATGCAGTGGTGACGCTGGAGAAAGAGGGTGTGGGGTGCATGTGTGTGTGTGTGTGTGTGTGCGCGTGCGATTAAGCTGAGCAAGTAATCTGCACGCGCACACACGTACGCACACGTACGCACCCCACACCCTCTTTCTCCAGCCTCCCTGCAACAGGTGCGGGTGCATTTGGTCATGGGGAGGCTGGAGAAAGAGAGTGTGGGGTGCACGTTTGTGTGCGTGCACGTGTGTGTGATTACTCTGAGCAAGTAATCTGCGCGCGCACACACACACACAAACACCCTCTTTCCACAACCTTCCCGTGCCTGCTTTCCTTGGCCTCACCACTGCTGGGCAGACAATCTCAGGATCAGGTAAGGAGGCAGGAACCTGGACTGTGGTGCTGTTTCTGCTGCTGGGCTCGAACGTGGCAACTGGGCTTTCAGTTGCCATGCTGATAGGGGCTTTTCCGGGTTGCCTCCAATGGCAAGTCTGGCTCCAGTCCTCCTTCCTGTCTTCCTGTCCTCCTTCCCGCCGGGTTTAAAAAAGGGACAAAATTGAGATTTTGATCAAAACAACGGGACGGTTGAAAAATGCTAAAATAGCGGGACTGTCCCGTTCAAAACGGGACGTATGGTTACCCTAAGTCAGAGGTATCTTCTCCCTTCAAGATTGGTATCCAATCTGGGGTCTTCCTGGACTCCCAGCTCCTGCTTGAAAAGCAGGTGTCAGCTGTGGCCAGGAACGCTTTTGTACAACTCCGTCTGGTGTGCTAGTTGTGCCCTTTCATAGATCAGGGGGCCCTTCAGACAGTCACTCATGCCCTACTCACCTTGTGGCTTGACCACGGCAATATTCTACATGAGGCTGCCCTTGAAGACCAACTGGAAGCTTCAACTGGCCCAGAATGCGGTGGTGCGAACAGTAATGGGCACGTCTTGATATGCCTGTGTTTCGCAAGCTGCACTGGTTGCCAGTTTGCTTCCCTGTGCGATTCAAAGTGCTGGTTGTTTCCTATAAGCCCTACATAGCATAGGGCCTAGTTATTTGAGAGACCGCCTGTCTCCCATAACATCTGCCCAGCCAATTAGATACCGCAGGATTGGTGCACTCTGGGTTCCTTCGATTAAACAATGGACCCCAGAAGTGTACCTTCTCTGTAGCAGTGCCTGCCCTCTGGAATGAGGTTCTCCCTGAGATCCAGATGGCCCTTGCTCTGCTGTTGTTTAGAAGAGCCACGAAGACCTGGCTCTTCACCCAGGCCTTTGGTGAGGGAGAGTGAGACCTCTCACTTCATCGCACTTGACATCTTTTATCTTTATTTTTTATGTTTTATTGACATGGGAGACCGTGAGTTCTAGTCCCGCCTTAGGCACAAGGCCAGCTGGGTGACCTTGGGCCAGTCACTCTCTCTCAGCCCTAGGAAGGAGGCAACGGCAAACCACTTCTGAAATCTTGCCAAGCAAACTGCAGGGACTAGTCCAGGCAGTCGCCAAGGATCGGACACAATCGAATACATACATACATGGTAATTTCTTTGATTGATTGTTGTGAGCCTCCTAGAGCCATTGAGAGTTGTGCGGCATACAAGTTAAATAAATTATAATTAATTATCACTATTATAATTATCCCTCAGCACTCTGGTATCTCCCTTCCTTATTCTCTTGCAGGTGTCTCCTACAAGTTATTTTCAGGATAATGCCAGCCAGGGCTCCAGTACTACATGTAGCCTTTCACCTTCTTCATGACATGCTTCTGCCTAAAACAAATGTTCCCTTTATTTGATGAATAGGGTCATACTGTGTTACAATTCAGCTCTGTATTGAATTGTGACACACCCAGTTGTGCAGATGGTCTGGTTCCCTATGGATTCTCTCACAACAACTCTTTATGCAGCAAACCAAAGTTTCTCCAGAGTGCAGTGGGCTGAGAGAGTGTTAAAAAGACTGCAGCATGCTGCCAAAATAACTAAAAGAGTTTTGTGCAGTCACTGCCATTGATCATATCCACAGGGGCACCTCACAAGGGAGAAAGAGATATATAGAGCATATGGAAACCTCTGAAATTAAAGGGGAACTCCAGTTTGTTTCTCTTTCCACCGCACCGAGAATTATGGCAAGAACTGGATGGATACGGTTATGTTTTATGATAGGCATTTGAAGCTGTGTAAACACTGAGTTAGGTTAGTAAATAATTCAAAAAACGATTTGCACAAGGCCATCAGTGATCAGGTAAAGGAGGAGTAAAGTAGCACCCTCAGCATGAGCAAGCATGGCAATAAGCTTTTATTTCCAATCATGAAATAACCAGCATCCTTAGGTGCCTTACTGAAAACATGCTTAACTTGATTGCTTCCTCACATTGTGAGGCCTTCCATTCAGTCTAGCCAAATCCAGCATCCAACAATTAGCTGCGGTATGCTTGATGAAGTATGTGGGCTTGCTATTCAAGCCGCCTCCCACCCCCTCCCGGACCATTCTTCAGAGGTGGTGGAACCTGAAACTGGGGTCTAAGGCATAATCTGATCTGGTCAGCTGCATTGCGTGGGTCCCATGTCCTGCAGGCTTTGGCTAAATGCAGTTCAAAGATGGCCGATTCTTGGGCAATACCTCAGAATGAAAGAACAGCACAGGAGCAAAAGCCTTGCTATTAAAAAGTAGAGGTCGAATAGTTGTGCAGAGCAGAGTTCTTGTCTTAGTTTGTCACAACTGCTTACCAAATGGAAACAGCAAGGCACTACATGCTGAAGGACAATGAAAGAAAAATAAAGGTAATCCAGTACCTGCTGCTGCAGGCTGATTGAGGTACCCCACACGACACACTTCTTGATTCAGGTCTCCAAAGCAAGTGGCTTCTATCAAGTCAACACTGAGCCACCTAGAGAGAGCAAAAGAGACATGTAGCAGATTACATCTTCTCATTCAAAGGGAACGAACAGTATTTTTGGAGAAAAGAGCTCTTTTTTCTTAATTCACTAGAACAGCTTGAAGAGTTTTCAAGACTGCCTGCCAAGGATTTTCCTTCTTTCCTTTCACTCAATTGTTACAACAAAAGCAGAAATGGCACACTCTGGTTTCTGAATTACTTCATCTGACATTTGTCCCCAGTGAGAATATTCAATCAGGTGGTTCAGGGGAAAGGAAATATACTTCTCATATAGCACTTTCAAATTGGAAATTGTTAGCTCTTAAGCCAAGAAATCCGTAACAAATATGGGGCAGATCTTGCATTTCCTCCTGAAATCAGTTTGGTAGATTATCACTTTAGAAGCACATCTTCACCCAGTCCAAAGTCATGACAAAATATCTATGACTGCCTGAACCTGAGCACCAAAGCAGTAGAGATTCAGTTTAAACATCACCAATCCAATAATGAAAGGCCTGAGCAAACCATATTGTTCCTTGACAGTATAAATCTTCCACACTGGGCATATTTACAAACTTTCAGCTTAGGTAACACAAGAGAGGCTGTGGGTGCTCCTTTTCCCAGTAAAAGAATGGCTTTTCTTCTGCCCTATTCCCAAGACGTGGGCCTATGATCAATCAACTAGGATTTTCAGAGTTTCCTAAGAATCTTGAGATGGAGCAAATGCAAAGGACCCATGCTAGATTTCTGGCAATGTAGAAGATGGGCTTGAAGTGGCTGGTGGAAATTTACTGTTGTTTGGGAGGAAGAGAAAGTATCACAAAATAAATTGTCTAATAGTTTGTGGTAGACAAAAACCCAAAATTTGAATCAATAGCAAATGCTCATGCTAAACATAAGCATCCCCACATGAGTTTACAATACTTTCATGATCCAATGCACTATTTGACTGGGTTCACACATTATGGTAACCCTGAATAAGCCACAATTCACACATTTTAGATAGGTTGTGTTATTTCTCTTTATTCTATTTAGACAAAGTTTCAAACAAAGCAATTTACCCCAGCTGTGAATGCTCTGTGATTCTTAATCCCATCAGGTTTTTTGGTTGGAGTAGCTTCTGTTTTAGAAATGATTGCACTTTTCCTTCTTGATTCAGTTGCATATATACAACTTTCATAACTAAATTCCAGAATTTGGTAACTTTAACTTTGATTAAAGTTAGACCCCCTCAGTGTCTGAAGGCTGTGGGGGTCTGGATGGGGAACAACAGGCTTCAGCTGAACCCTGGTAAGACGGAGTGGCTGTGGATTGATGGTGCCTCGAGATCCAGGGAGTTGTCATCTTTAGATCTGGATGGGGTGGCACTACCCCGTTCAGACACAGTGCGGAACCTGGGTGTCCTTCTGGACTCACGACTCCTGCTTGAAGAGCAGGTGGGAGTCATGGCTAGAAGGGCATTTGTGCAACTTCGAGTTGTACGCCAGCTACACCCTTTCCTGGACCGAGACGCCATCCATACAGTCACTCATGCCCTGGTCATCTCCCATATAGACTATTGTAATGCACTCTACATGGGGCTACCCTTGAAGAGTATCCGGAAGCTTCAGCTCATCCAGAATGCGGCTGCGCACGCAGTTATGGGTGCCCCAAGATCGGCACATGTGACACCTCTGCTGCGTGAGCTGCACTGGTTACCAGTTTGCTTCTGGGTGCAATTCAAGGTGTTGGTTGTTACCTTTAAAGCCCTACATGGCATAGGACCAGATTACCTAAGGAACCGCCTCATCCCCAGAACGTCGACCCGCCCCACCCGGTTATGCAGAGAGGATCCCATCTATAAAAGAATTCCATCTGACGGGGTCCAGGAGGCGAGCCTTCTCGGCAGTGGCATCCGCCCTTTGGAACATTCTCCCCCTGGAGGTGAGGCAGGCCCCCACACTCCTGACCTTCCGAAAGCAATTGAAGACCTGGCTCTGCCACCTCGCCTGGGATGGGGGGGGGGGTAATAGCTCCCCTTGGAGGTGGCTGGCACCATAGAGTTCCTTTAAACAATAACATAACCTCTTGGATTTTATATATTTATATATTTATATCTAATTAAATTGGAATGATGTATTGTATTTTATATGCTTTTAATTAATCAATTTTGCTGTAAACCGCCCAGAGTCCCCTTGTGGGGGGAGATGGGCGGTGATATAAATTGAACAATAAATAAATAAATAAATAAAATTAAAGTTGTGGTAAAAGTCCTGACTTGGAGGCTCTCAGGGTCTGGATGGAGATAAACAGGCTCAAATTCAACCTGAGCGTGTGGCTGTTATTTCAAAAGCCTACTGAATCCAGGACTATGCCAACTTTAACTCTCAGTGGAGTTGTACTCCCCTAGAGAAAGTGGGTTTACAATCTGGGAGTCCTCCTGGACTCACTCCTCCTAGAGGAACAGGTGGAGACTTTATCTGGTCTGCCAGTGGGAGTATTACCTGGAACAGGATGTGCTGAGAAGATTCACTCATGCCCTTATCATTTCTCACTTAGATTACTGTAATTTCCTTTACATGGGGTTGCCTTTGGAGACCACCCAAAAACCTCAGCTGGTCCAAAATGCAGTGCTTTATGCATCCTTATTGACCTGTAATATTGCCATGTTAGACCACTGCAGTGGGAGCCTCATGGGTTACCAGTGTGATTCTGAGTGCAATTCAAGGTTCGGGGCACTATTTTAAAGCCCTATGTGGCTTGAAGCTTGGGTTTCTAAGACACTGGCTTTTTCTGAACAAATGTGAGCCCCCAACCTGTTGGCCAAAGAGCACTGCTAAAGGTTCTCATCTCCACAAAATGTTACAGGAGGGGGCCTCTCAGCAGATGCCTGTAGGAACTCCCGTCCTATGGAATGATCTGCCTTCTGAGGTGAAGAAGATCATGACCTTCCAGAAAGTGGTAAAGATCTGGTTGTTCTAGAAAGCCTTTGTGGATTGATTGCAGAGCTACTGAGGCTGGATTAGTTTTACCGTATTGTTATATTATATCACATTTCCTATCATATGATTTATGTATTTATTTATTTAGATTTATTATGGCTGCCCCACTCCAAAAGACTATTATTATTGTTGCGTTTTTATCATATACTTGTGAGCTGTCTGAGTGTGACGGGACTGAGGGAGTGCCTAATTTCATAAATAAATATATGAACAAAAAATTAAGTGTGCATGTCTGCACAAACTGGCTAATCCATTTATAGCTCATGACTAGGTGCTGCATCATCAGGGCCTCTTTCTTGGCCTGTGGTGGATTTCTGTGCAACCTTATGCAGAAAACACTTCTGTTGAAGCAAAGTGGACCTTGACACTTTGAGGTACTGCAGTTTTCTTCATTCTAAGGACCACCTAGGCCTAATCAGGACAGAGCCAGAAGTGAGATGGCCGTGTCTAGCTTGATGAACTAGAAGCTCCTTGAGCCAAGCAGAACATAACTTGCCTCTCCTTGAGAATGTTTTGCTTCCCTGGAAGTCTTATGGAAGGAAGAAGCCAAATGTGCTGAAATGTATAGTATAGTCTGTCCCCATGTTTTGGTAGTGCTATGATCATTCTGTCTTTTTCAGACAGTGGATGGCCAGGCCTTTCCTATGTTGTGAGATGTATATTTATATTTACCACTCTGCAATAAATGGATCCTTCCTTGATTACAGTCTACATGTCATAAGGAAGGCAGAGGAGTGAACTGGAGGCTTTTGTTCCTGATAACAGCACCCTAGCTCCTGTAAAAGCCAACTCTATTTGATATCACATTTCTGTACAAGCCCAAAATAGAAAGGGACCTGTTACTCCTCTAATAAGATAATTGCTTCACACTCAGGTCCCAGGGGGATTGGTGAACACTGAAGGATGAAACCATATAATGATCTTGCAAAGGAAGCAAATGTTATTAGCAGCATTTTTACCCACGGGAATCTGAAAACCCTGAGAAAGGAAAATAGGTTGGTTTAACCGAGGGAAGGGCCCCAATCCACCGCAGCAATATCAAAGATGTGAACCTTTTTTTCTGGTGCAACTAATGGAGTGCCATATATCTCAGTTATAAAGAATGGCTTTTCCAGAGTCATTCTCCAGATTCTGCTATCTGTCTCTAAAACCCTAAATTGAATCTGACAAATTGTGGAGGTAGGGGAATGGAGGATTACTGCAGTACAAGCTCTGTCCCAGCTGGGTGAACATCAGGGTTTTTCCAAGGCCACTGCAGGCCTAAGCTAAAGCTTACCCTTTGTTTGGGTTGAACAGGGAGAGGGGGAAAAAGAAAGATTCTAGCCGTAAAATAGCAGCTGTGCTAATGGTCATGGCTGTTAATGATTCCGGATTTGGAAGATAACAGCTGCTACTGAAATATGTTGCATAGGAAGTTACTGAATGACAAGTGAAACATTGGTGCAATATGCAGAAGGGTGTTTGAAAGCAAACACCCACCCAAACTCCAGATTGAAAAACAAACAAAAAGCCAAATGTAGATTCAGAATATTGAATAGAAATACTGCCCATCATAAGTTGATACTATTAATGGCAGGAGATCAAAGGCGCCTGCTTGTCTGAGTAGTCTCATTAGCCAAGAACAGAGTCTGTGTGGAATAACTGACCTCTTCAGAATCATAACTGGGAAGGTGGGAAAGTGGAATTCCCTCCCAAGATCTAGGAAACCCAGCTATTCATCTAAATACCATTATGCTATGCTGCTGTCTAAGCGTGCATCATAGCATCTGCCCATCTCCAAACAGGAGCAAATAAAAATAGAAATGCAGAGATTAGAAGTCTGGAAAGAGCACTGAAATTTCTATGTCAGAGATAGCTTTCCTACAGTTCCCTAAGTTTCTTAAGAGAGAGCATTTATATTAAACCAGTTATATCTGTAACGGAGATACATCTTTGAGTACAGGTAGTCCTCGCTTAATGACCACAATTGAGACTGGAATTTCGGTTGCAAAGTGAAGCAGTCATTAAGCAAATCTGACCTGATTTTATGACTTTTTTGCAGTGGTCATTAAGCGAATCATCACAGTCATTAAGCAAACCACGTGGTCGTTAAGCGAATCATGTTGTTCCTCATTGAGTTTGCTTGCCAGAAGCAGCTGGGAAGGTCGAAAATGGTGATCACGTGACCACAGGATGCTGGGATGGTCATAAATGAGAACCAGTTGCCAGGCGCCCAAATCGTGATCACATGACCGTGGGACGCTGCGACGGTCGTATGAGCACTGGCTGTAAGTTGATTTTTTCAGCACCGTTGTAAGTCTGAACCATCACTAAATGAATGGTCATTAAGTGAGGACTACCTGTATGAATGCCCAATTCTGTACTCATGAGGTAAGCAATGTGATGGTTATAGGCACCACTGTGCCCATAGAAATCTTCTGCTGTACCTATAAAGTTCCGTACTGATGTCTTTGTCTTTGCTTTTTGTTTCTGTTTTTATTTAATTAGGATTTTGACTGGCAGAAAATGTTTGTTCTCTGTATTGCCTGGATTGGTTCTGGACGGATGAGAATGTGTGTGAGAGAGTAGGGCTACCAGCTCTGATCTGCAAAAATCCAGATGACCACTAGATGGCAGCACATTTTAATGTATCTCTTGGGTGCCATCTAGTGATCATCTGGATGTTTCGCAGACCAGAGCTGATAGTCCTATGAGAGCGCTAATGGAGAGAGGGTTCTTTCAAGATGGAGAGAAATGACTACCTGGCATGATCACATTTTCTGAGGCAGGGAAAAGAACTGGAATGTGATTCTGAAGAAGAGATTAAAAATGCAGATTAGATTGGTATTTTGAGGCTTAGGTCCCTAGCATCTACTTAGATTTTTCATCCAGATATTATCTTTTAACTTCTGCATTGTTTGCTTTCTCAAGACATGGCTGCTTTGTGACTGGCCAAATCCATCCCAGCAGCCATGTTGTGGAGGTGGACTGCCATGACAGCATCTCTTTTATAGTGGAATTAATGTTTTCCCAAATGCTAAATATATCTATTGGTCAATGGGTGAGGTACCTGCTCTCATATTTATCCAATAATAATCCCCACAATGTGAGGCTTACCCTTAAGGTTTACTTCCAAGGGCTTTTCTCTACTTGATCAAACTATAGCACAAACATGCTGGGGCAACATCCTTTTTCTGGCTGTGCCCCATGATGTTGCCTTCACTCATTCCCTGTCTATGAGCAAAACAGCCATAAGTCATCCTTAGTTGTACTGATATTAAAGCAGTATTTCGCCTTAGGTATATACAACCTATTCAGTTTTGCCATCCATTTCCTTGGAAAGAAGCCAGGTGACTGCAGTGTCTTCAAACAGGTAATAGATGTAGGATAGGGCTCCTCAAAGGGGAAGTAATGTGCTGTGAGAATAACCTTGGGAGACAGGAGGAAGAGCTGCAGCCTAGACAATGGTCTGATAAGAGAAATCTGAGTCCAAAGGAGGGATGGGGGTGGAGAAAGCGTGTCAGAAGGGACCCTCCCTAGTTATCTGGAAATTAAAGACAGGGGAGCTTTCAGACTTGCAAGACTGATGTCATCCATTTGAGGTACTCCAGGCAGGAAACCAAAACCATGAGTACACTACTAAGACTATGTTGGGGTTTGTATATACCCAGGAATTTACAGTTAGATAATTTATACTGCAGAGGCTTGATATCTAGGTGAGAGGGGAATTATTCTGCAAGTCACCCAATTAGCAGCCATTGTTGTAGGGATGATGTGTCAGTGTGTGACTCATACCACAGGTGCTAAGAGTTAAGTTGGGTGTGGTAGATAATGAGAGTGACCTATAGTGTGATTGGTCAGTTTGTATATATAAGCAGAAGAATCCTGGTATTCTTTCTTCTCGTTTCTTCTCGTTTGCTGTAACTTCATCACTGTATCATTTGTTACCCGTGTGGAAGTGATCTGAAATACATATGTATATAAAGTAAATAGGATATTTTATATAGGAAGGATCAGGCCGCTCCACCCACGCACTCTGACAGGTTACGGGCCCAGAGGCAACAGGCTTTGGACTGGCTGTGGATCATGTGCAGCAGTGGAAGTCTATCCAGGAGTCGTTTGGCTATTTGGAGCAATTTTGGAGCTTTTCCAGGTTCCGTGCCTGGCTGTATTTTTTCCTAGGCTTGTTTGCAGCTGGAGGACATTCTGATAAGGTCTGTGCATTTAATCATTGGTGTCTGCCCGGGAGGGGCTGAGGAAAGATGAGCACAGCAAAGATGCATCCTGCAGTAGGAGGAGGATTCCCTCTGGAAAGACTGAATGCATCTAATTATCTGACGTGGGCGTACAAAATGGAAATGTATCTTCGCCATGAAGGGCTTTGGAAGATTGTGCTTTGCACTGACCCAGACTTGGATGATGAAGACGTTGTTCTACAGGACGAGAAAGCATTGGCAAGCATAATTTTATGTTTGGAGGATAGCCAATTATGTTATGTTAGAAATTGTCAGTTAGCCAATAAGTGTTGGGAAGTTTTCAAGAATGTTTATCTTAGAAGCTCACCGTTATGCAAAGTTTTGTTGACACGGAGGCTTTATCATGCTAGATTGCTGGAAGGTGGGAGTATTCGTGATCATTTGCATTATATGACTGGCTTGTTCCTCGAGTTAGCTCAGAGGGATATGTCGTTTTCAGAGGCACATAAGGTTTATGTAATTCTCAGTTCTCTGAATGAAACATGGGATAATTTAGCCACCAGTTTTGGGTCTTTATCTGAGAGTGATTTGATCGTAAATTATTTTACTGGCAGACTTCTGGAAGAGGAGCAGAGAAGAAAACAATGTTCTAATGTAATTAAGTCAAAGCAAAACAGTGAATGTTATTCTTCTAACTCTAATAATGTTTTATATGTAAGATGCTGTTTTTGCTGTAAGTCTGATAAACATTTGTTTAAAGATTGTGATAAGAAAAAGAAACAGAAGCCGAAAGCCAAGCCAGGGATTTCCAAGCAACAAAGTGCTGAACAGCTGTCGGTGATTACTTCTGCAGGAAGGGAATTAAAGGAGCCGTGGCTTCTTGACAGCGGAGCCAGCCAGCACATCGCCAATGATAGGCAAATGTTTAAAAGTTTTATGCAGGCTGAACGGGATCATGTTAGTCTTGCAAATGGAAGTGTTGCATCTGTTACCGGCAAAGGGTTTGTGTATGTACCAAGTTTAAACACTGAATTATCAATGCTATGTGTACCAGACTTAGAGTATAACATCATAAGTGTTTCTCAGTTAGATAAACAGGGATATGATGTAAAGTTTGGTAATGGTGAATGCATTGTTTTGAAGGATAATCATGTCTGTGGTAATGGTGTTTTACAGAACCATTTATATGTAATGATGACACGCAGAGACCATGATGTAGCCATGATTAACAAACCAACACATGATTCATGTGAACATCTGTGGCATAGACGGTTGGGGCATCCAAGTTTCAAAGTGGTTGAAAAGATGTCTGAAGCAAGTTCTGGAATGAATTTGAAACCGTGCCAAGCTTATCTGGATTGCACGGCATGTAAGGTTGCAAAGTCAAAGGTGTATCCTGTAAGCAAATTTAGTGATAGAAAGTCACATAAATGTTTTGAATTAGTTCACGCTAACCTAATTGGCCCATTACCAGCCACAATAGGTGGTGCTAAATATGTTTTAGTTATTGTGGATGATTTCACCAGATTTGGGTTCTGTTACCTATTGAAAGCTAAAAGCCAAACATTTGATAAGTTCAGAAATTGGGTGCAGTTTGTGGAACGTAGATATAGCACAAAGGTGTGTAGTTTACAAACTGACCGGGGAACTGAGTTTATGAGTGGCAGTTTTCAGCAATGGCTCAGTAGGAGGGGCATTACGCATAGGAGAACCAATCCGCATAGTTCAGCTGAGAATGGCGTGGCGGAACGCAGGAATTTGGCATTACAGACAGTAAAGGATTCACTTTTAGCTGACTCAGGGTTATCTAGAGGATACTGGGGAGAGGCTATATTGACTGCTAATTATTTAATTAACAGGTTATGGAGTGTGTCTGTAAATCAAACACCGTATTATATTTTATATGGCAAGAAGCCATCATTAGCTCATTTGAAGGTGTTTGGGTGCACTGCCTATGTTCACGTGCATAAGGAGGTACGTAGGAAAGGGCAGGCAAAAGCACAGAAGATGACGTTTGTGGGGTATGAGCCAGGGACCAAGGGATATAGGTTCACTGATGGCAGAAGAGTTGTTATTTCTAGATCAGCAAGTTTTAGTGAGCACAGCAATTGGCTGAAGTTACACGGAAGTAGTGAGGTTTTTCTTCCTAGTCAGAGACAGTTCGAGCCAGCAGAGCGGTGAGAGTCTACTGAGGTTTTTCTTCCTAGTCAGAGACAGTTCGAGCCAGCAGAGCGGCGAGAGTCTACTGATGTGATTAAGAAGGAAGAGGAAGTAACCCCTAGTGTGCCAATAAAGCAGGATGCTACTGTATTGCGCAGATCTGAAAGAGTTAACAAGGGCATACCACCTCAACGTTACACACCAGGTGATGTTAAAGTGTGTTTTATTGATTATGAACCTCGTAGTTATAAAGAGGTATTGGAGTTGCCACGACAAGAGCAGAAGAAGTGGAAAGCTGCTATGGATGTGGAAATGAATGCCATTAATTCCCATAAGGTGTTTAAATCTACCAGGCTGCCTGAGGGGCATAGGGCAGTAGGTTGTAGGTGGGTTTGAAGAAGACCTTAGTCAATGGTGATATTCAGTATAAAGCTAGGCTTGTAGCACAAGGGTTTTCCCAGGTTAAGAATCAGACTTATTTTTTATTAAATTTTATTAAGTTTTACAATACATAATAAAATTTAAAGTAGAAAAAAGAAATAGAAACAGAAATACAAAATAAGAAAAAGATAAAGAAAAAGTGAAGTCAAGAAATAATAAGCAAAGAAAATATAGAAAATAGATGTCCTCCAATCTATCTTTGAACTTAAAGTACAACAATTGATTTTAAATGTTAGTCCTTCATACAGTATACAGGAACTTTTCTTTGTCATATGCCTTTTGATTTCTTTAATCCAATCTTCTAACCTTCATCTTACTGTCTCCCAATAATCCATCTTTGGCTTCCACTCCTTGAAGTAGTAGTTAAATGTTGAATGTTCATTACTACATATTTATATCTTCAATAAAGACCAATTAGTATAACAAATAAAAGCCTTATTTACTTCTAATAAACTACAATATATTCTATTCATATTATGACTCATAACCTAACATGTTATGTAACTTAATACATAATTTAGCAATTCTTATAGTGTTCATACATATATATTTCTATAATATTAATTCTAATATATATATATATCTCCATAAAAAAGGAATTCTTGAATCTCAATTATCCATCTGTAATTTCCATTCCTTGTAGTAGTGTCCATTTAAACTAAGTGCATAATCTATCATATCACTTAACCTAATAGCTAATATATCAATTCTTATAATATTCATACAATACATATTGATACATATCATCCTGTAGTAACCATCATTCTAATTCCATCATATCATTATCTTCTCATAAATATATCTCTAAGGAAAACAATATTCTATAATATCAACTTGTGTTTGTATTTAGCATCTTACATTTAGAATATCACTTTTTATATATCCATACAATTTCTCATAACAATTCAAGTCCATATTTTCATTAGCCTTTATATCCATACAGTTTCTCATATCTTCTGTTTAGGTTATGCCAAAATCACAATACACTGTGGCAGATTCGCAATATACAGCCTGCTCTTTTCTATATCTCATATAGAATATCAGAGCAACCTTCTCTCCCTTTCCACATATTTCACAACATCCATCCAACTGTGCACCCATATTTTCACTCTGTCTCCACTGCCACAACATATCTATACCAAGATTGTAGTGTAAAGCCTTCAGAATGTTCTTCTGAACTAATATACTCAAAATTTCCTCCTTCTGTTTCTCCTCCACTTGAAAAACATTTTTCCTCTCTGTCTCCGTTTCTGTTCTGTTCTTTCTCTCTGTTTTGCAGAGTTACGAACAGTAATTCCAACGACCTTTGAATATTTGAAAAAGCCTCAGTAATCTCTCTTCTGAGCTCCTCAGGTACAAGTTGGAAAGCCATCTTTCCTGTGTCCTTCAAATTAAAACAACAACCCTTCTAGTCAAAACAATAATCATGTAATCTGTCCATGGAATACTACCAGCAGAATCTATTAAGCAGAACGTTGTTGTTGTTTTTTTGTTTTTTTTAAAGTCAAAAGAAAAAAGAAAGTTCCAATAATCCAAAATACAGGAGAGAATAATATTTTAAACAGTTTATAGAAGGAGAAATAAAAAATATATTCCAAATGAAGCAAAATCCAACCAGGGAGGATGTAGAAAAAGAAGACAAGGAAAAAAACACGCTACAAGCTGCTTAATCCAAACAAAGAGTTTCTCAAAAAATGAATAGTCATTTAGTTTATCAAGCGAAGAATTACAAACAGAGTCTCTTAAATCCCTCTAATACAAAAGAGAAGTAAAAAAAAAAATGCAGACGTTTCATTATGTTGCAAATATAGAGTCCATCAAACTTCCACCAGAATCAGTTATAGCAAAGAAAGCACAAAGTTAGCCAACATTTTCAACAAAGTCCAAAAGATAGATCTTAGATTTCAAAAATATTTTAATCTAAAAAAAACATTCCTAAAGTGATCTAAAAGCGGCTGGGCGCTCTTGTGTCTCTTCAAAGAGACTTGTTTCCCCTGCGAGAGCCTGATATATCTCGGCCATTGCCTTGCACTTACCCTGTTCCTTCCGCGGTGGAAAACTACAGAAAAAACAAGGGTAGGCAATCCCAATGGCCCCACGAGTAATCTTCTGGTCTCCCCCTCTCCAGGGGAAAAAAACTTCAGTGGACCACAACTTCTGCAATCCACTGCAAGCAAGGGAAATTCAGTCAGTTCTCAGCTTCTCTGAGAAATCTGACTGGTCGAGCTGGCAGCCAAGCCTGGAGTCAGAATTAAGAATCAGACTTATGATGAGTTTTTTGTGCCAACGCTAAGAGGGGAGACATTCAGGTTTGCCTTAGCAATGGCAGCAGCTGGGAATTGTGTAGTGAACCATTATATCACCACAGCATATCTGCATGCTGATTTGAGGGAAGAAATCTATATGGCTGAGGCTCCAGGATATGAGTCTAATGTTGCAGGAAGAGTGTACAAGTTGCAGAAAGCGTTGTATAGACTCAAGCAATCAGCACATTGCTGGAATCTAAGGTTAGATGAGGAATTGCAAAGAATGGGGTTCAAGTGTAGCAAAGCTGACCCATGTCTGTATGGAAAGCAATGTGATAATGATGAACAGGTGTTGCTTTTGATTTTTGTAGACGATTTGTGTCTTATAGCTAAAGATCAAAGCAGGGTAATTGAATTTACTGAAAAACTGAAGCAACAATTTGATGTTAAAGATCTGGGAGAGATTAGAAATTACCAAGGCGTAGGTAGTCAGAAGGTTGATGGGGGATACGTTCTAGAGCAGCGGAAGAAAATTGAACAACTGCTAAGAGAGAACAATATGGAACATTGCAAGGAGGTTCCTACCCCGATGACAACTGATTTTGTTAAGACAGAGGCTGGAGACGATGACCAAACATCATGTGATCAAGAACACTACTGTATCAGTCAATAATTGGAAGTTTATTGTATTTAGCACAATGGTCGCATCCTGATATCGGGAATGCAGTAAATGTACTGAGTAGATATGTTACACAACCTACCCAGAGGCATTGGAAAGGTATTAAACGAGTGTTTAGATATCTTAAAGGGACTATTAATAAATGTTTATTGATAAAACCTTGTAAGCCATTGGAATTAAAATGCTATGTAGATAGTGATTGGGGTAATGATGTACATGATAGAAAATCAATGACAGGATTGATAGTTATGTTTGGTAACACCTTGGTGGGGTGGAAGTCTCGGAAACAGAGTTCTGTCGCAGTATCAACTGCAGAGGCGGAGTACGCTGCACTATCTGACCTATGTTCAGAGTTAATATGGTATAGGCAATTGTTAATGGATGTTAATATAGCAATTGATGAACCTATATGTGTATATGATGACAGTGAAGCATGTATACAGATTGCAAAGAGTTATAGAATCAAAGGAAGGAGCAAACATGTTGATATATGTTAGGAATGCTGTAAAAGAGTCTCTGATTACTTTGCAATATTGTCCATCTGAATGTAATGTAGCAGATGTGATGACAAAGCCTCTAAGTATAGAAAGACATAGGATGTGTGTATCCAATATGTGTATGTCTTCTATTCTGTATAAGTGAAATGTAATATCTATTGTAAATTGGAGGGGTGTTGGGGTTTGTATATACCCAGGAATTTACAGTTAGATAATTTATACTGCAGAGGCTTGATATCTAGGTGAGAGGGGAATTATTCTGCAAGTCACCCAATTAGCAGCCATTGTTGTAGGGATGATGTGTCAGTGTGTGACTCATACCACAGGTGCTAAGAGTTAAGCCCCATGACCCATAATGAGAGTGACCTATAGTGTGATTGGTCAGTTTGTATATATAAGCAGAAGAATCCTGGTATTCATTCTTCTCGTTTCTTCTCGTTTGCTGTAACTTCATCGCTGTATCATTTGTAACCTGTGTGGAAGTGATCTGAAATACGTATGTATATAAAGTAAATAGGATATTTTATATAATCTCTGTTTGAGTGTCTATTTACTGCACAGTATGTGGATCACTGGTGTCTAGGAAGAAGGATCAGGCCGCTCCACCCACGCACTCTGACAGACTACATTTATTGTAAGACTACAGTAACAGAATCTTGCTATGTTGAAAGCCTGTCCTAATTCTAATGGACTCTGGGTGGGGTATACAACAAAGTGGGGGGGAGGGTAAAAGGTACAACAAAGTTGGGGGGGGGAAGCATCAAAAGCATATATAAATAATAAAAATCCACAATAAAATCTTGCATGTTAAAGACACAATTCACTTAACCAAACTGCCAAATGTCCACTGGAACAGTATTGCTTTGGCAGTATTGATTATTGAAATACCCATAGAATAGGGGCCATATGTACCCAGGAAGGAGAGTTCCATAAACGCCGCTCACCTGAAATGGCCTTTCCCTTATTCAGCCCATGCCCCATGAAACTCATGAGGGAAAGGCCCTAAATATAGGATTCCATCCTAAATGTGGCACGTTTGAAGTATGCTAAGGGTATTGCAGTCTCTCCATAAATAACTTTCCTCACGTTTCTTCTGCTGGGAGACTGATTAAAGTCCCCATTCAAGCATTTTTTGAAAGCAGAGATAGTTGGAATGTGACAGAATAAAGTATCTGCTGTCAACACCAATGTGTAACATTGTAGAATCGTTCTCTGATTATTTTCATTTCTGGCTTCTGGTGTCCAGCCTCTATTCAGTTGCTGTATACTGTTCATAGATTTTATTAAATGATTAATTCAACCCCAAGAACTACCACAACATCTGATAATTTTGCAGCAGATTTATCTGGAAACTTTTGATACATGTTTTGATGCATTTTGAGGTTATTGATGTTTGTCTGCTTTTATAGAGAATAGATACATAATATAATCAAGACTCTTTATTATATTGGTGCTTACTGCATGAACTGAGCGTTCTTTTCTTACAAGCATCATTTATTTTGGTTCTTGAAATACTGAATAGAGACATCAGACAGGAAGAGAGGATTGTGGGAGTAAAGATTTAAAAAGAGACTTATAAGTTAAGAGCTTTTGCAGATGACTTGGTGTTGGTTCTGGAAGATCCTTTAAAGGGAATTGAAACATTAATGGGTAAATTAAAAGAATTTGGTGCAGTAGCAGGTTTTAAGATTAATGAACAAAAGATGAAGATGTTAACAAAAAGTATGATAATACAAGATCAAACAGAATTGAGGAATAAAATGGGTTTTAAGACTGAGTAGAAGGTAAAATACTTGGGTATCACTATGACAAATATGAATTGTATGTTATTTCAAAACAATTATGTTAAGACATGGAATGAAGTTAAAAAATATACTGTATGTTAAGATGGGAGAAAATACAATTGTCATTGCTGGGGAGAATTTCTGTGATTAAGATGAATGTTTTACCTAGAATGTTATTTTTGTTTCAGACAATACCTGTTTTGACAACTGATGCACCATTTAAACAATGGCAGAAGGATATATCTAAATTTGTATGGCAAGCAAAAAACCACAAGTTAAATATAAGGTGTTACAAGATGCAAAGGAAAGAGGAGGATTGCGTTTACCTGATTTGAAATTATATTTTGCTGCTTGTTGTTTAGTTTGGATGAAAGAGTGGGTGTTGCTGAGAAGTAGAAGTCTTTTGGAGTTAGAAGGACACAATCTGAGATTTGGGTGGCATGGATGGTATGACAAAGCATGGATATTTGTGGTATGACAAAGCTAATGTAGATTTTAAAAATCATTATGTTAGATGTGCCGTATTGAGAATATGGAATCGATACAAATCCAGGTTGTGCCCGAAAACACCTTTGTGGCTCTCAGCACAAGAAGCATTTTATACATGAGAAATGATAAGCAAACAAAATTGGTTAACTTATCATGAGATATTAGAATTTTTTCAAGGGGAATGTAAAATAAAATCAAGAGAAGATCTGGTAGCAGAGGGATGTACTTGTCAATGGTTTTCTTATTTATAGTTATCAGAAAGATTTAAAGTAGACAAAAGAATTTATGGTTTTGAACACTGTAAGAATGAGTTTTAATTCTCTTTCCTTGAAATAGAACTGTGTACAAATGATGAACATTTCTAATATCTCACGATAAGTTAACCAATTTTGTTTGCTTATCATTTTAAAAGGTGTTTTAAAACAGAAGAACAATAGAAGGAATGTACGATAAATTGGGCTAAAATGTTGGTTACAATATACAAATGGAACAATGGGAAAATATGTGGCTGAAAGGATTGAAATTTACATTATGTTATAATCTTAAAGAGAATTTTTATAAAATGATGTATTGTTGGTATATGTCACCAGAGAAATTGTCTAGAATGTATAAAGGTATCTCAAATTTATGTTGGAAATGTGAACAACATAAAGAGGCATTTTATCATGTTTGGTGGATATGTAAAAAAGCTAGAAAGTTTTGGATACAAGTATATACATTAATTCAGAGGATTTTAAAGATTAATATACAATTGAAAATGGAGGCTTTTCTTTGGGGATTGATGGACAAACAGCTGGAAAAAAGTCATGGAACTTTGTTTTTATATATGATAACTGCAGTGAGATTATTATATGCACAAAAGTGGAAAGATTCGGCACTACCCACAATGGAGGAATGGTTGGTGAAGATGATGGAACTTGCAGAGATGGCGAAATTGATTTCCTTGATTAGAGAAAATAAAATTATCTATGTTTATTACTGATTGGAAACCCCTTATAGACTTTTTGTGTGAAACCGAAAAAAATGAACTTATGATTTATGGTTTTGATGATAATAGAAAAAAAGAGAGGGTTTTTTTGTAACCACAGAGCAAGAGGTAATTTTGTATTTGTACTTATAATTGCTATAAAGAAAATTGGAAGCTACTTCTTTCTATTTTTTTCATTCTTCCTTTTTGCACTTTTGGGTTTTTCTTTGTTTTCTTTTTTTCCTTTTTTCTATTTACTTTATATTAGTTCTTGTTAGTTTTTATCTCCTTTTTAAAATTCATAATACAAGTTATATGAAAAAAAGAAAGAAAGTTTACTTAGCTTGAATCAAAATCTAAGCTCCTATGACTTGTCCTTCCAAGCCCCAGAGTATATTTTAGTAATATATTAAGGATGTTAGGTCTTAAGAGTTTGACCTGAACTTCTTCAATTATCTAGGAAAAAAGTAATTAAATGTACAAATAAGGGGGCACAACCAAGTCAGGCAGACTACTTTCTTCTGTTCTACTTAAGATGTACTCTTTCCAGACTTCATCCCTATGGTATCAACTAAACTGGGCCCCACCCCTTAACAGGCTGATGTCCTACTCTGCCCCATTTACTTTATTAAATATGGCCCTGGCCTGCCACTCAAAGGCCATGTGTGCCCCTTGATCTCCAGAGTGAGCACATTCTTCCTATTATGGGGCTAAACTTACCAATTTAGGAGTAAAGTCCATGGAACTGAGAGAGTAGTACTTCTAACTAAATACTAAACGGTTATCACACTACAAAAAGTGCTGAGTGGTAGAGAGGCACACATTTTGACTGAAAGTGACAAAGAAAGCAGTTATAATTTCAAAATGCAGAAAACATGGCAAAATGTTGCTAGAAAATAATCGTGAAAGTTGGCCCTCCAAAAATTATTGAGGAAAATGAAACTTTTGCTGCAACATCCAGTGAATTTTTGAAAGAGAAATTTAAAAATATGGATAACTATTAGAAATTCTACTCAAGATGTTTTAAAGTTGCTTGATAATATTTGAACTCTAAAAATTCTGATAGAGGAATTTGCATCAAATTTTAATGTTTGTAAGTTGGTGTAAGGGGCACAATGGCTCAGCGGTTAAGACACCAGGCTTGTTGATCAGAAGGTCGCAAGTTCGGAGGTTTGAGACCCTAGCCCCGCGTGACGGAGTGAGCTCCCGCACTCGCCCCAGCTCTTGCCAATCTAGCAATTTGAAAGCATGCAAATGCAAGTAGATAAATAGGTACCACTTCGGTGGGATGGTAACAGCGTTCCACGTGCGTCATGCCGGCCACATGACCATGGAAGTGTCTTCGGACAATGCTGGCTCTTCGGCTAACAAACGGAGATGAGCACCGGCCCCTAGAGTCGGACACAAGTTTGTGGGGGAACCTTTACTTTACCTAAGTTGGTGTGTAAGGTTTGTATGTGTGTGAGAGTATGAGAGAGGAAGGAAGGAAGGAAGGAAGGAAGGAAGGAAGGAAGGAAGGAAGGAAGGAAGGAAGGAAGGAAGGAAGGAAGGAAGGAAGGTAAAATGAGTTTTGATACAAATATAATAGACTACAACATTACTCAGGTATAAAAATGGAGAAAATGTGACCCTCATAAAACCACTACAAATTAACAAAGGGCTGCTAGGGTTTTCCACAATAATAGTCGAGAGCATTACAAACCTGGTAAGTGCCACATAATTGAATGTGAGAGATCATTGTTTGTTTTAACAGTGCAGGACAGACAAGTCTTTGTTGACCTGGCAAAAACTCAACTGAACTTCAATGTCCTCCCCCATAAATGGTTTTGTTATATACAGATATCAACAAATTAGAAATTAATCTTTCTAATTTTCTGGTGAGCAGTTTGAATGGG
Organism: Charina bottae; assembly: GCA_023362775.1. Taxonomy (NCBI): domain Eukaryota; kingdom Metazoa; phylum Chordata; class Lepidosauria; order Squamata; family Charinaidae; genus Charina; species Charina bottae. Next base: position 4,928,528 of record JALMGJ010000003.1, read on the forward strand.
CTTCATGAAATCAGCAGAATGATTGCCATGTGTCTGCAAACCTGTGGGGTTACTGGATATAATCTGCCTATAGCCCAGTTTAAGACTTGAGGATATTTCTAATTTCAGTCCTTGTCCATTTTTTTTCTTTTGGTCTCACAGCTCCCCAGAGATGTCAACCCTTTGGCAAAAATCCTACCATACAGCTGCTCAAGCTGCTGGCTGTTGCATGGTTCAAAAATCAGTTTTATGAGCTGTTTTTTTTTTTTTTTTTTTGCATTAAAAAGCCTCTGGTGTAAAGTGGTTACAAGACTGCAAAATGCAAAATGCCACACTGAAAAAGGGAAGACCTCAGAGAGTACTTAAATGCAGTTTAATTACATTCATTCTACACTAGTCGGGGGGACACTTTACCATCCAGAGTCATATGCTTCACTCAGAAAAACAAAACTGAATAAAATTGACAACCCCGGTTTCCAGAACTCCTGACATTCTGCTGATCATTGCATCCGGCCTGTCCTCCAAGCTAGTCAAGACAGTGTTCATTCAGTGCCTATTCCCTTTTATTCCATAACCACCTTGTTATAGCTTGCCCAACATAATCCACTGAGTTGCATGGATGGCGATTGTTCAGAGTCTTCGTCTCCTTGGCCCAGTTTGCTACTTTATCTCACTATATTAACTATCAGGCTAGGCAATTAGTTCTGTTTTCCACAAAATCCAAATTCCTATCTTGGAAATAAATTATACTAATTAATACAGATGCAAATAAGTCTTTGCTGATTTTCAGGGGAACAAGTGTTCCATATTGCAAACAAGGCTAGGGGTGTGGGTTACAGAGGAAGAGAATAGTCGTGACTTAGACCAAGGGTGGCAGTTTGTCAGAACCCTGGCATGCCCAAGGGTCCTGCCATCCCCTATACCACAGCCAGCATTAGCAACTGCCAGCTACGCCGCATGGATGATGAACTTTTAACCTTGACACCAGAAGAACCAGAGGGAAGACTGAAAGCGGACCAGATGGAAGCCCGCAGCTGGGAGGGGGCAGTGCTCTGGCAGAAGGGTATATAAACCCGAGCAGGGAACCAGGGGACCATTTGTGCCTTTACTGTGCTTACTCATGTTAATCAATAAATCGTTTACTTACTGAAAGAGCTGAGTTAAAGTCATTTCTGTGGAGAAACGTCTGCAACTAAGAAGCGCCTGACAAAAAGGCACAAATCAATCTCAGCTGATTTTCCCGGGAGCGAACCCAGAAATCATCGGGTAAGCTCTGAGGTAGAGATCGGCTCACATCGAGAAGAAGGCAGAAGAGGAGCAGAGACCGGGGATTGCCAGGCCAAGCGCAGCGGCGGCAGCCAGCAGGCCGAAGAAGCGGAAAAAAAAGAGAGCACGAAAGAGCTGAAGGAATCGTCAGCGCGACCCGGACAACGGAAGAGGACGACAGTTTCCGGCGACAGAGAACTTGCGGTGCAGGGACACCTTCAAAAAGTGACGGAGAGTCAGCAAAAGTGAAACGGGCGAACGGCGCGCAGGAAGCAACAGCTGACAGTCAGAGGTAGAGCAGCAGCAGGAGCGGAACAGCTGAGCGGCGCGCTAAGGGAAGCAGCTGATCGGCGGCGGCAGAGTAGCAGCAACATTGCCAGCATAGAGCTGTGGCTGACAGCTCGTGCTGGCAGAAGACTTCAGTGACGAAGCAGCGGCAGCCAGGACTGCTATTCAGCGCGGGAAATCAGCGCACTCAAAACAGCAGGACGCGGCGCCAACGGGCTATGGAGAGAAACGAGGAACTCCAAATCACCAAGGAAGTCACATCGCCCCAACCCGCCGCGGCAGAACCACTGGCAGCACCGGAACCACGAAAAACAAAAGGCAATCCTCCCCTCCCCCGCACCCCCACTCTCCGCACATACAATGCGACGGTGGACTGGTCGATTGGAGTGGGCAGGGGTATGGTCCCAGTCCCACGAAAGCCTACAGTGAAGCCGCGGATCACGCAGTCACAACGGATCGTGGCTCTGGAGGACAGGGCAGCCAGGATGGAGCTGGGGCTTGAAGGCATGGATGCCAAACTGACGGCAATCCAAGCCGCAGTGGAAAGCTTATTGAGAGGGCCCCAGGGCCATGAGAGCGACCACAGCGCACAGTATGCACGCAACCAACCTGAGGAAGCAGGTGCAGCAGAAAGCACCGGGGGAAGCGAGGACGAGGATGAGGCGTATGAGGAGGAAGGCGATGAACCGCCGGCACAGCCTAGCTATGGGAGTCACCTCGCGACTAGTCGCTGGCACAAACCTACCATCGCGACAAAATTAAAGACCACATTTGATGGGGACCCGGAGAAGCTTGTATGCTTCCTGAACCACGTGCGGGGGTTCATGGAAGAATCTGAAAGACTGTTTTTGAATGAAGAGGCGAAGGTGCGGTATGTTTCAAACTTCTTGATTGGAGAAGCTGCTAAATGGCTGGCGGTACTTCACGACACCGGGGCGTCAGAACGACTGGTAGCCATCTTAGAACAGTATTTAAGGTGTTACATAAGCTACCAGCAGGATAACTGGGTGGACTTGCTACCTTTTGCGGAAGTGGCGTACAACAACTCAGTGCACCACAGCACGGGGTTCACTCCGTTCAAAATAGCCACGGGCCAGGACTTTTCGGCTATCCCGGAGGTGGGCATGATTCAGAGGACGGACGGCCATGCCCCACTACAGGCAGACGAATGGATAGCCAAGATAACTAGCAACTGGCCTGTCATGCTTCAAATGCTTAAGGAAGCGAAAGACAACTACAAAAAATATGCGGACAAAAAACGTGCAGCGGAATGGGAACTTCGCGAAGGGGATAAAGTATATTTATCCACCAAGAACTTGCGGTCTACGCAACCGTCTCGCAAGTTGGCCCCAAAGTTTATCGGGCCATTTCCTATCGTCAGAGTCATCAACCCGGTAACTGCACGCCTGCAACTTCCAAAATCGATGAGGAAAGTCCACCCGGTGTTCCATATCAGCCTCCTAAAACGATACCTCCCATCAGATCAGTGGCATCTTACGACAAGGGACCCAGCAGCAACCTTAGTGAACGGGGAGCCGCACTTCGAGATTGAGAACATTTGCGATTCACGTATACACAGGGGGAAGTTGCAATACCTGGTAAAGTGGTTGCACTTGCCAGTAAGGTTCAGGGAATGGGTAGCAGTGGAACACATGCAGGCCCCGGACTTGATTAGAAAATTTCACCGCAAATTCCCTGACAAACCCCGGTGACTCCTGGCCTAACGAGATATTATTCTGTTACAGGTTTTACAAGCGCCAACTACATACAACAAGAGCCGGGACGGAGCATGAGGGGAGAGGGGAGGTCTTGGGGGGATGGCATGTCAGAACCCTGGCATGCCCAAGGGTCCTGCCATCCCCTATACCACAGCCAGCATTAGCAACTGCCAGCTACGCCGCATGGATGATGAACTTTTAACCTTGACACCAGGAGAACCAGAGGGAAGACTGAAAGCGGACCAGATGGAAGCCCGCAGCTGGGAGGGGCCAGTGCTCTGGCAGAAGGGTATATAAACCCGAGCAGGGAACCAGGGGACCATTCGTGCTTTTACTGTGCTTACTCATGTTAATCAATAAATCGTTTACTTACTGAAAGAGCTGAGTTAAAGTCATTTCTGTGGAGAAACGTCTGCAACTGAGAAGCGCCTGACACAGTTCTCTAAAGCAAGTGATTGGGGACATGGCTTAACACTGCACTCTCTGTTCTGAAACTGCTCTGCTGACATATGTATGTTTTGGGTTAGCTTCTTTTTAATACCTGCTGGCACTCAGAAACTTCATAGTCAAATGAAATTCTATTGTTCTATAAATCAGGGTGCAGCAACTAAGAAACCCTGGGGCAAATGTGGCCACCTATCTCCCTAAATATTTGTCTATTTACAGTGTTTCTATCTGTCCTTCATACATACTGATAATAACATTTTTTTCAAAATCCCAATAAAGCAGGCCACAAAGAAGCACAGCATGCAACAGAATAATACAGATAGCACTTAAAAGGCCTGGGATTCTGCCTGCTGCTTGATAGATAATACTGTTGTTACTGTATATCTATTACTTGAAAAAGGAGTTCCATTCCTGGAGAGGCGTGGCTGAGAGAGGCTTCTGCCTAATTTTCAACAGTCTAATCTTCTCTCTGATGGGGAAGCTACAGAGCAGGACATTGATAACCCTCACATACTGGTCAGTAGATACAGAAGCAACACTTCCCTCCTCCCACCCATCCCAAACCAACCTGAAGAGAGGATGGAGGACCAGAACAACTACTGTGGCAATGCAGCACTGGGTAGCTAGAGGAATGTAAGGGAAGTGTTTTCAGGACTTTCTGAAATTTGCAGATGTCTTCATAGTTAGGATAGAGAAAACCTGAGATTCTAAAAAAAACTAAAAACCCTGAATGTGAAAGAAAACATTTATCTACCTGTGGTTGGGTTATAATATACTGAGGTAGGATTGAACAAATGTTCTGAGTGAAGCAAGACCCACCATTTCATGGTAAGCTCTACTCGGACTTTAAGCCTGTACTGCCAGCCTAAACTGAATGCTTGCATAGTTTCCAATTTTTGCCTACTACCTTGGGAATGTGAGAAACCTGAACTGGGATTGGGAAAAAAACAACAACTGAAGGTAATGGAATTGGCTACATTCATTCTGAATTACTTTCTTGCTCAAGAGAGTCAGAAGGAGAAAAGACCTGGAGTGATCTTTCTCTACAAGAGCATTTCAGCAGAGGCAACAAGTGGTTCGAAGAACAGCAGCATGCACTGTGTTCCTTGAAATGCATCACAGAAAACAGATGCATCCTTCAGAATTCAAAATCTCAGAATCTTTGGCTTTTGACTGAGATCTTGAAGAATTGCCATGATAAACAATACTAGGTTAAAAGGCTAATATAATAACCTAAGATGAAGCTTCAAGTTAAGATGGAATTCCGTATTTCTTTTCATTTGGTGAATCTGGGTTTAGTTTTTAAAGCCAGATCAGCCTGACCAGATAGTAAGCCAGGGCAGTTGGAGGAATGCTGCTTCAGTTTTCTCCCTCTTATTGAACTTCAGTTTACCCCTTCCTAAACAGCTTTTCTTACTGGGGGTGGGTGGGAAGAGGAGATATGGAGTTAAGCAGGCTCTCTCTCCTTCCCTTCTTCCTCACTGACTGATGCACACTGATTTTGAGTTTTAGGACTCTAAATGAAGAAGAAACAGGGCAGATGAAAATATACCAGGAAGAACCAAATAGGGAAGACAGTTTTGTTCATTAATAAATAACAGAATCTGTCCAGCTACATCTAATTAAATTCAGGGCAATGGACAACCAAAGTAGGCAGGAGGGGGCAGTAATTTTTCCCATGACTCTATTGTTGTGGTCTCTAATAAAGCATGTATGGGTATGAAGAATGACTTTTCAAAGAAATTAAAAGACACAGTAGGGTTGGTGAGAGCTGATCCCTTTCCTGCTTTACCTCTGTACCTTTTATTGCTGCAGATAATCTCTGCTTGGCCTTGATGGAGGGAGAAAATGGCTGAGGGGATGCTGAGCCATAGTGAAATCAGGCAGATGCTGGGGTGGGTGTCTTCCCTTGAACCAAATGCACCTTTTGTAGCAAAAGGGAGACCCTCCTTGATATTAACAAGGCACACGCAAACATACACGAAGATGCAAAAGTCACATCTGGTTTGGCTCTTAGTCAGAAGTCATGAGTACTGAAATCTAGGAATTCCTACTAGTCACAGTGAGATGGTAGGAGATAAGATCCTCATATACTTTCAATATATTCCCTGGAGGTGATTCTCAGAGATTCCTGTTCATTTCCCATTGAGGCCTAGATGTGTGCTGAGTGAGTAAATACTTCCACATATTTTCCTATCCGCCCCACATATTTGGGTTTGCAACTGATTAAGAATTGTGTGTTTAGGTTTTGCATTCTAAGATATCCCCCTCCCCCCCCCCCAACTTCATGTTAGATGTATGAGGGGAGGCAGTGGTTGGAAAAGCTTTTCTGTAGGAATTAATTCATTTTTAATCAACTGAGCATAATGATTTGATATAAACGATCTTCCTGAACTGAGGTTAATCAGCTCCGAACGGGCCTTTTCCATAATGTTATTTAGAGGGGTATTTTATAGAAATACTGTTATAGGCCTTATTTAATCATCTGTTTGTTTCACTGTGTACACAATTTTTAATGGGCTGCTCAGGATTTAATGCAAGGCAGGTTTATTTTTTATTATTTGCAGTGGATTTAGTGCTGACAAAATGCACAGGATTGATAGTACTGAAGGCAGAAACAATCTGCCTCCCTTCCACCCTTCCCTTAACATTCCAAGTCAGCACAACAAGGCGTTTTTAAGCCAGCAGCCTCCTGTTTCTGTGCTTCTGTATTTTTGTAGTATCTTTGTTCATACCAATTAAGAAGAAACTAGAGCACATGTGTGCTGCTAGATCAGGGCTGGGTAATCCAAAACCCCAGGATAGGATGTGGCTACCACAACTCCCTTTTATGCACCTCCTTGTGAGTGTAGTTGCTGAACATTGGCAGCATGGCTTCACATCATTTTGAAGGAGGCAATACAAAAAATAGTCTTCACCATGCATGAGGGTCCTAATCCAGACCACTCCATTTGTACTTACAATGGAATAAAGGAAATCCAGAAACATAAATGAGTGTGTTCATTTCTCACACTCATTCAAATGTGTATCTGCACCCACAAGTAGACAACATACATGCACGGAACCTCCAATATAAAACAAGTGAAAATACATAATCTGTTTTCAGAGGATGATGTGTGCAGGGATAAGATAGGATTATTTGAAGGCTTTCACAAACTTTTCTTGGATTTCTGAAAACAGAGTTTTTGATTCTAACTTTATATATTGATAAGACTCAACTGCATCCCCGAAACATTTGTTACGTTGGCCATATGCTAAGAAGCCAAAAACAGACCTGAACTCATATTCTGTTTCCCAATAAGCATCTCACATGCAATCTCTTTTCACTCAGCACTTTAACCATTTAGAACTATCCATCCACTTTTTTACATTCAAATTTAAGGAAGGCAAGTTCAGCCACTAGGCCATTTTCTGATTTGTTGGCTAGCCCTCTAGCAATTGCCCAGTAATGGTAAGAAAAATATAAGAACAGCCTATCTAGCAATGTTTAAGCAGCCAACCTGTTCTCTAAAAACCATCTTCTTTGCAGTGATTCTGAATATGTTCTGAAACCCAACATTCTCTTCATTTAATGTAATGGAGAAAATAAATCTAACAAAATGGAGGCTGCACCCTCTTTTCCTCCCTGTCTTTTAGTCATGACTAAGGTCAAACCCAGTTCGTCTCTTTACCTAATCCGATCAGACCCAAATTGACCCTCCCCGCTCCCAAATAAAGCCCCCCTGCAATCCCTTATAAACCAAAGAATAGAAGCCTCCTCACCTGCTCACAGTACAGCCCAAGGGCAGCCCTAACAAGGGAACTGCAACATAGAGAAACCCTGTTGTGCCATCCTTAATCAGCCTGACGACCTCAAGTTCCATCTCCTCCCCCAGCTCTGTTGCCCTCCTGAAAGATCCATTTTGCCTAACAATAGAAATAACCCCAGCTACACTGACAAGGACCTACCCAGCTTCCCCAAACTGGCCAGCAACTCAGATCCCTAGAATTTCCTGCCTTGTAGCCCTCAACCTTTATAAAAATCTGTGATTTTCCATTTTTCAGGGTCCCTCTTTCTTGCAAAGGAACGATCATTGCAGCAAACATGGTTCTCCTCCTCATTGTTGTGCTCCTTGTTTAGACTGAATCCTTGATAGTAGCTAAAGTGGCTGTGTTAGATTGATCTATACTGATTTTATTTGGACTTCTAAAAGTGTGATTGCTGCCTTCCCTTTTCCCTATTTACCATATAAACTCCTTTTTATATCTAGAACTTTCACTGTAATATATTAAATAGATTTCTTATTAAAACCTTTCTCATGTGCAAGATGGTATGATTGCCCATTTACACCTAAAGTTCTCAGAACTTTCCCAAAGGGGGCAATATTGAACTTTGTAGGTTTACTTGGAAAGCAAACTGGGGGCCTTAAACCTTTGTAAAAGCTTAAGGCATTCATAAAAATAAAATAACGAAAGTCTCCCTTAAGTTAAGTTCTCCTTCTATTGAAAAGAAAGAAAGAAAGAAAGAAAGAAAGAAAGAAAGAAAGAAAGAAAGAAAGAAAGAAAGAAAGAAAGACTATAAACAGCATTTATAGAATTTCATTTTCCATTTCAAGTTAGAGCTGAAATTATACAGGAGGGTAAGAGAACACTGTTAAATATGTATGTTGTACATATTTATATTCCCTCACCTAGATAATTACAAACCGCCTTTCTTGTCTCACCTAACATTCAATTCTCTACTTTTGGAAAATAAACTCCAAAGGGCAACCAACGGTCTTGTGCTTATATAGTTCTGTAAAGCATCAGTTGCACCAGCAATTGGCAGCTTCTGGCTGAATATTTACTTCTTTCAGCCATCAACTTTTTGCTAGAGGCAATAGGGATACATTGAAAGGCGTGGAACTTATCAACAATTCCAGTCTAAGCATAGCCTGTCGCCTTCCATCCTGTGCTCAAAATGGCCCTCCAATAAGATTAGGTGAACAGTTGTAAACATATATTGCAAAATATAAATGGTGATGGTGGACAATGGAGAGAAATCTTCCCAGATGGTTCTTCTAGCCTAATATCTAGTTTCCAAGAGTGGGCAACCATGTGCTTCTAAAAGGTCCACAAGCAATGCAATGAAGACACAATTTCATTCCATTACTTGCTGTTCAGCAGGTCAGATTTTAAAGATATACTGTAGACTCCATGGACAGAGATTTCACTTAGCTATCAAAACCTGTCCTCCATGCATTTATCTTATCCCCTTTAAAGCCATTTAAGCCAAGAGTCATCACCACATCTATAAGAACATAATCATTTACTGAAGGAACAGAAAAGCTATTAGAGTGAAGGAGAGAGAAACTTGGTGAGGCTGCAAGAAAATGGAACAAGCTTCCAAGAATTTTTCCTAGGTAAAAGCTCACTTAGAATGACAAGGAACTGGGTTTTTTGTACAAGTCATAATCGTAATAAGTACAGTACTGAAGCATTTCCCAGTAGGTTATATCCAATATCTGGGAATAGGGGTGCCCATAAATAATCTCACAATCTGAAAACCTTCAATGGGATTTGCAAAGACAGACACTCCTGCGCTGGAGGCCAGTTAGCATGACTTGGATATTTGGTGAATTTTAAAATATCAAGACTGTTTCACCTTATTCAGAAAACTTCTTAAATAAAGCTTCTGAGTAAGGCCTACAAGCACTTCCACATGTAGCTTCAGCTATAACACAGAAGCCACACAGAAGTCTGTCCTAAGTTGAAGAACTTACTTCTCCCCCACTGCCCCACATCCCATGTCTCAAATGTTTCTTTTCCACCTCTAAATAGAGTCTATTCTAATTCCTGCTACCAAACTTTTCTACCAGTAGGGTGCTCCAAGGAAGGACTTCCTTCCCTCCTGGGGCATCCTAGAAGAAAAAGAATATCCTTTTTTAACAGTTTTTACCTATATCATTAGGAAACAACATACAGTATATAAACAGTCACACACAGGCGCAGTAGTAACTTCTTGCAACATTAAACTATGAAGCACTTTAAAAGATGCAGTATATTTCTAAAGTTCCACCTCTCCCTCTCTCAACTTGCAAAATGCATTCACTGTAATTTGTCTCTGCCAACACCTCACATTGTTGGCTGCTTACTTCTGCCTCCATGGATCAGGTCTTCAATCTGTTTTTCCCTTCTCATTCTAGCATCTTTACTCTCTTAAGCCAGATCTCCAGCCTGCTTCTCAACTTCTCTTCACTCCCAGCTCTTCACATAATATGGTAATATTAACTCAGCTGCCAATTGTTACTCTGGTACTCTTTGCACAAAGCCTTATGCCTTCTCTCCATCACCTCTTGCTCACAAATAATCTTTTGGCCACAGAGGGTGTCCCCCCCTGCTAGCTTCAAACACTTTTCCTTTCTTCTTTTCCATTTTCTCATATTCCCCCATCACACCTAAACTAAGGGTCTTATATAGGTTTCTGAGCTAGCTCTCTCTTTTCCCCTCCCAAACTAGCTTTCTTCCCTCCAATCTATCCCCTTCTCTCATTGCCTGACCTTTAAGGCTGGGTTAGTGAAACTATAACCCAGAGCCTGCAGGTCTGGTAGGAGTTTGCTATCTCTTCCCAAAATCTGTACCTTCATTTACCTGACATCCTTAGAGGATTTGGTTCTCTGCATCTTGCAATGTAGCTCTGTAGCTTTATATTAACATTCTTTGCTTGTACCCAACTTCATTGCAAACCGTTGGGTCACACACCACAGCAATTTTGCACCAATTCAAAAGCATCTCTACAACCCACAACTAAAGCTGAGTTTGGAAGCTGAACCTCCTTATTTCTGGATCAACTGCACGGTGAGCCACCTGCGTTCGAGTGCTGCAGAGCTTGTGGACTCTCGGTCCCTTTTCCTTTAAGAAAAATGTTGGCTTGATTGAGCAGGGGTAACATTGACAACAGGTACACAAAAACCCAGGCTGCTGCTTAGGTTTTTAAAATTTCTCCCCCCCCCCCCCCCCGCAAACTCCTTTTGCATAGAAATAATGTATTTCAGTTATGCAGTGGAAATAGTGGCAGTGTAGAAATGTGCTTGAAGTGAACTCCAGCTCCTTCAGTCTAAAATAATATTAATTTTATTTAGAATTTATGACCCCACTCAGCTGGGACTGCCCATTGCAGTCTATAACCATGCATAGAAATGATGGAAAAGGTGCCCGGTTGCAAACTTGGTGGTATATCATGCTACCTTCACAGCTTTCAATTGGATTTTTAATATAGCAAGAATGACAGCTTTGTAGCCAGGCAGCTTCATTTCTTTATAATGAAGATATTTTTTGGTAATGTCTAGAAACATGCATATTGGGGGGAAATGGGTAGAAGGGTGCAATTTATTTCATTTCCTTTTTGCATAGAGCAAAGGGGATTTTAAAAATTATTATTACTGCAGGACTGGCAGTAGCTTGAATGGGACATTGACTGAATAATGTATTTGCAGTGGGCTAAGGTGACTGAGGAGGGTGCACTCCACTGGATCAGATGTTGCAGGTGATCCAGTAAAGCAGGAGGGGAGATTCTCTCCTGCTTTACAGAGACCCACCCCATCTCAGGCTCTGCTGGATAGCTAAGCCCCCTCTCTAGCTATCTGACAGAACTTGCATCCTCCCCCAGCTACAGCTCCAGGCCACGCTAGTAAGGGCAGTTGGTGGATGATGTCCACACTGGAGTGTAATCCACCTATCATTGCATCTTCTCTTCCCCTGCAATAAATACAGTACTAGGACAGTACCACTCATAGATCCTGGTTATGTAGACAGAGCAAATTTGACCTGGCACATTTTGTGTGGCCTCACAGATTGGAGGATGGCAAGTTAAACCAGCTATCTGGAGGGGTCCTTAGTTCTGTATACCCTTCCTGAATTGAAATGGAATCATGTTGCTGGAGAGAAGGCGAAATCTTTCCTTTCTTTCCTTGCTGAACTGCAAAATTATCACTGTTTGTTCTCACAGCACAGTAACGGAGGTTGGGGGAGAATCATCTGGTTGCTGTGGTAACCTGGGGATGCCCTGGCTTACCTTTCACCCAATGGGCAAACCTTTTGCTCCTGTCTGCACCCACTGCCTCCCATCTCTTTCTGAAAGAAGCTCACCACAACCTGCCAGTTCAGGTTCAGTGAATTCTGGAATGTTTTCACATTTCACCTAACAGAATCTGTTTTGTACAAAAGTATTCGTACATAAAAGCTGAGATCCGATAGAAGAACACCCCATGGTATTTTCTTGACAGAGCAAACATTCAGCAATTCAGGCTGTGTGAATGTCTGAACTGTGCATAGAAGAAGCCATGTGCTTAGTCCATGTCTCTGGGAAAATAATTTAATGGTGCTGGTTAAGAGGATAAAGTTTTTCTGGGAAAGGTTTTGCTCTGTGTTGAGAGTATCTTTTCTCATATCTGAAATGAATAAATATTTCATTTCATAGTAAGTAACCCAAACATAGATTGCCTCTTAAGCAAACTAAATGGGTTTTTTCTCCCCGGTTATTATTGGGGTCTCCCAATATGCTAAACCATTAGGAGGTGTGATTGTTTCTGGCTTACCAGAAACAATGAGGTATAAACCTTGGCAATTGTGGTTGATTCAATGTACCATGTTTAAGCAAACTATGACTTAGTGCATAGCTTTCCAAACTGTTTGTCACGACAAAACCCGGAAGTGCTGATGGTGTGTCGCCGCCGCCCCTGCATCGGCGCGCAGGGAGGCGTGTGTGGTGGTGGCGGCAGTGGCAGTGGCGCGCCATAAGCGCTTCTAGGTTTTAGCGCGACACACGAGGCCGCCGCCGTTGGTGTGTCGCCAACGGCGGGACTTTGGAAAGCACTGACTTAGTGTGTTGTGTGAACACATATGTCAGCCTTCCGTACTCCCAAATCCTTGAAATGTATTGAATTACAGCTCCCATAATCTCCAACCAGCATGCTCATCCAGTAAATGCCTTCTCTATAGAAATAAAGCTTGTTTCTATTCATTTTATGAACCATATGATACCTTGCCACTACAATCCTGCAATAAGTGAAGAGTTTTTAAATTACAAAAGTTGCTGGAAGGGTGCAGGGTATAAGGAACTCTGACAATGGAATCAAAACAACAAAATGTATCTTAGGAAAGATGAAAACCGATGTGACATAAACATGGTAAATGTGGCTTGAACAGGCATTTGTTGTGTTACAAGGCACTTGTTTTCAAGACAGTTAATGTGTCATCCAGCCAGTTCCATCCCACTACGTGTCATGCTTAATATGTAGCCTGCAGCTATGTCTCTGCTTGAAAAAAAAAGCCAACCTAATTAGAGCTATGGGGGGAAGAAATGCTTTTCTATAGCACAGCAAGTTGGGGAAGTAAGGTATTATCTCCCCAGGAACATCTCTCCAAATCTGCTCTCCATGGAGCTAAGATGTTTAGAAAAACAACTCTCTTATATGCCAATAGAGATTCCCCCAACCTCAAATCCTTAATCCTAGGTGGGATAGTTTTAAAGGGAAGGGTTGTGGCTAGGGATACCAAGGTTCACTGTAATATTGATAAAAAATGAACTACCCAATTGTGCTTCCCATTATTAATATATATATATATATATAGCAATATATATATAGCAATATATATAGCAATTCACTTTACTGTAAGTTTGTTCCCTAGATTGGTATATTTGTATATTTGTCCTTCACCCAAACATTGTCTTCTTAGCAGTTTATCTGAGCAAAGCAGCATATAAAGTTAGATTTGCCTTTTCATTAACCTGCAGGTTTTCAGAAAGGCAAGTAGCATTCGTCTAGGGCAGTGTTTCTCAACTTTGGCAACTTTAAGATGTGTGGACTTCAACTCCCAGAATTCCCCAGCCAGCCACATCTTAAAGTTGCTGAGATTGAGAATCACTGTTCTAGGATATAAACTTGAAGGAGATACCCTGTGTTGCCATGGTTTGATTGGAAGTTCCACTACTCAATCATTGTACAACCAATCACACTTTGTCCTAGTTTACTGAGTGACAAGGCAGTGTAGTTTCTGATAGGCAAAGGGAATTTCAGAAGGATCTCTAGGACTACTGAACATACAGAATTAGGCCCAAACTGTGTGTGATAGTCAAACATTCATCTCTTTTTAAATGATCTTTTCTTCTCTCTTCCAAAAAAGCTGTACTTTTGCACAATTATGGAGGAGGGACTTCTTAAACCTTTTCTCTTCAAGAGCTTTTTCTGCTCAAAAGCTGACAAGTACTATTGACTGATATCCAGGTGGTCAGGAGGTCAAAGATGGCTTAATTTAATTAATTTGATTTCTTTGCCTGTTGTAGATCCTTTGCTCCAATGTAGGATATAGATGCCCTTCTTTAATATTATCTCAAGCATCTGTCTAGAAGTAATGTGTTGGCTAGGAAATTCTGGGAGTTGAAGTCCACACATCTTAAAGTTGTCAAGGTTGAGGAACACTGGTCTAGGGCAATGTTTCTGGTCTAGGGAGTCATTGGGACCCCGGCAGTCATGGAGGAGGAGATTCACTGCTCTTTGCATCAGGAAAAAAGCTCCTCCCAGCAGCCTTTCCAAAGGAAGTTGCCTTGGTAGGTAGTGGAGGAAACAGTTAATGCTTTGTTTATGCTTGTTGCAACCCATTAATTACTGTCTCCCCAGCTGATGCTATTTCCATTTTTTAAATCAGATCATTAAATGCAGAGGCACATTTAACACTGTCTGCAGTTTGGCCCCCAAAGTCCTATGCCCTAGGTGTGATTATTGAAAGCAGAATGTACATAAATTGAAACTACAAAGCTTCTTTCTCTATTGATTTTGGAGACAAAAAAAGGATTAAGTCCACACAATATTTATTGATTGATTATTAAATTTATAGGCTACCCATCTCCATCATGACTGTAGGCAACACAGAGCATGAAACAATTTAAAATAATATAATACAAAAGATACAAACACAAATGTCCAGAAAAATTACACCAATTGTACTAGACCAAACATTGCACAAAAGATTCACCACTCACTCTAGCCCAAGGCCTGTGGAAAGAGCTAGGTTTTCAGGGCTCATTTGAATAGGGTCACAGTGGGCACTGTACAAAGCTCTGAAGGGACATCATTCCAGAGAGCAGGCACTGAAACCGAGAAGGCCCACTTCCTAGGTCCCATTGGTTGACAGTGTTTAGTTGATGGGCCCAGAGCATGCTGTCTCTGCCCTCAAATAACCAGGACCTATGCCATGAAGGGCTGTATAGGTATAGCCAGCACTTCAAATTGTATCCTGAAACCTACTGGTAAACAGTGCAGCTCATGAAGCAGAGATGTTACATGGGCATATTGTGGCATGCCCCTAACTATCAAAGCCACTGTGTTCTGGACTAGCTTCAGCTTCCAAGCTGTCTTCAAGGGCAGCCCAATGTGGAATGAATTACAATAGTCCAAATGATGGGTGACCAAAGCATGAATGAGTGTCCTAAGGGCCTCCTGGAGCATTAGATGGATTTGTGAGAAGGACTTCTTGGCTACAGCTGCCACCTGCTCCAGGCCTGGGTGGTTCAAATATTCACAGCCACTTGATTGTGTCAGGAATGAGCCTGAGTCTGTCTTCTCCATCCAGACCTACATTGTCCCAGATACTGGGACAAGACCTTGATAGCATCACCTGGTTGGCCTGGGGTTCAGATGTACAACTGGGTAATCCAACTATTAATAATACCTTACCCCCAACCAATGGATGACCTCACCAGCCTCATGTAGATGTTAAACAGGAGGGCAAAACTGTTAAGCCCTGAAACACCCACACATCAGGGAAATCTGTCTTGATCTCTCTCCCCCTAATACTGACTGGATCTGACCACAGAGAAAGGAGGAGAACCACCATAATACCATGCCTCCCACTCCTAATCCCTGTAGGTGATCCAGAAAGATACTGTGTATTGAAAGCTGTTGCAAGATCAAGGAGAGCACTGATGGTTGCATTAGCCCTGTCCCAGTTCTGCCAAAGGTAATCAGAAAGCACAACCAATGCTGTCTCAGTAATATGACCTGGTCTAAAATCTGACTGGAAGGGGTCTAGATAATCTGTTTCCTTCAGGTCCTTCTGAAGCTAACCACCTTTTCAACATCCTTCCCTAAAAATGGAAGGTTGGAGACTAGATGAAAAGCAAGGGCTTTTTGGGGAGGGGATATATCCCTCCTTCAATGAAGGGGTACCATCCCCTCTCTCAATAAAGCAGATACTACCACATGGACATAACCTCAGGTCACCTTCACCAGCTAGGAGGGACGTGGTTCTTGTAAACAGGTGGGTAGGTTAACAATCCCAAGGACTCTATCCACTTTCTCAGGTGTTACAGGTTCAAACTCACCCAGGTGACCACATAACATCTTGCTTCCATCATTTCAACAGGGCATACCCATTTGGAGTCCAATTCCAAGTGATTCTGAGCAACTTTATCCACCATATGCTAAAATATTCCTCATAGTGGCCATACAGATAATCCTTTGGCTCATCCCTCCCCAGCAAGGAATGAGTCACTTTAAAAGGGGCTGCTGGGTGGCTATCTATAGGAGTGATAAGAGTGAAATATAGCTATGCTTTGACACACTCATCACTATTTTGCAATCCCTAATATAGGCTGTTACTCATGCTCGGTCACATTCACTCTTCATCTTCCTCCAAAAGTGCTCTAGGCATCTCTTCTGGCATCTCATCGCATATAACATGAGCTTCCCAGAAAAATGGAAAGCTTGATTCCATTAAGATCTTATGTGCTTATATTTTATGACACCCATGAGAAGGTGCACTGGAAGTTACAATGAAAAGCCAGTTCAGCTGCACACCAACAGCGTTGCATTGGGACCATTCCCTCTCGATGCTAGTATGAAGCACTTTGCAATAACAAGTGGGAAAAACCAACAAAACATAACTGCTTGCATTTTAGGAAGCTCTCTAATGATTTAAAGATATACTAAAAAGCAAAACATCATTAAAGTATATGGGGAAGGAATAATATGGCTCTCCAGATAAACACTGTTCATAGTGCTTCATTTTTTTTATTTAGCTTAGGGGTTGAAGGGACAGTATCCATGAACAAAAAACAGCCTTTTTAACTGGGTAGAATAATCAATAGCTTTATTATGGGGTTTAGCAGAATAGCTTTCTCTCCCATTCTTTCCATGCTTTTTCTTATCACTGATGGTTCCCATGTAGAGTAAATAATTCAAAATACAGCTTTTAAGAATCATTTGTGGTTTCCTTAAAGGAATAAATGAATAATAAGAGGGTAAGAATGCACCGATCCATTTAGGGTTGGAGATATAAGGATTAATTATAAGATTGTGGACTCCCAATCAGTTTTCAGGTTGTATGCAGACAACATGCTAAATACAGCAGGGGGTAGACCCATAAGAGAGTCCTGAGAATAATTAGATAGGAAACCTTGTAAAAAGAGTTGAGAGCTGAATAAAGATTATTTACAAGGCAGAGAGAAGGTTAGAAATAATAACTGTAATTTGAATTTTGCAAAAAGCAAACTAATAAATTAGTTTCAATTTATTTGAAACTAATAAATTAGTTTCAAATAAATTAGTTTCAATGAAGGGGTACCATCCCCTCTCTCAATAAAGCAGATACTACCACATGGACATAACCTCAGGTCACCTTCACCAGCTAGGAGGGACGTGGTTCTTGTAAACAGGTGGGTAGGTTAACAATTTAATTTGGGGCAATTGATATAGGTACCCCTATCTCAATTGCCCCAAATTAAATTGTACTCCAGATTGCCACAAATCAATAGTTGCTCTTCAATAAAGTTTATTCTCAATTCATTTTCTATATACAGTGGTGCTTAAAAGTTTGTAAACTCTTTTGAATTTTCGATATTTCTGCATAAATATGACCTAAAACGTGATCCGTCCTCCACACAAATCCTAAAACTAGATAAAGTACTAAATTAAAAATAATTTTGTATAGTTTTTAAATTTTTATTTATTGTAACCCACCCAGAGTCCCTTATATGGGAGATGGGCGGGGAATAAATTTGAAAAATAAATAAATAAATAAATAAATAAAGAGAACCCAATTAAACAAATGAGTCAGAAACATTATACTTGTTCATTTATTCATTGAGGAAAATGATCCAAAGCTCCATATTTTTGTGTGGCAAAAGTATCTCAGCTTGGACTTGTGTGGATCATGTGTTAGGTCATATTTATGCAGAAATATCAAAAATTCAATACTAGTAGTTGTTGCAATGTGGCCAGATTAAAGCTTTCCAGATATCTAGTTGCTGATATTACCATGCTGGAAAATAAGTAGAAGTATGTAGTATTGTTTGCGTACTCAGGATACCCCCTCCCCCCACCCCCCAAAAAAAGAAGAAATGGTGTAACTTTCATAGTCAGGAAGAATATAGCAAAGGCAGTATTTCGATACAATGCAGTCAGTAATTGAATAATATCAATTACATTTTGTGGACAACCCTTTAATACAACAGCTATTCAAGTTTATACTGCAACCACTGATGCAGAAGAAGAGGATGTTGACCAGTTTAATGGTCAGGTTCAATCTGAAGTAGTAAGGAGGAAAAAGTAGTTGGATTATATACCCTAAAAAACAGAAATAAAGCAGGAAAACAACAATTTCTGCCATATCCTATAATTTCTTCATTGTTAATACATTCTTCAAACAACCAAAACACCAGATGATGCACAGAGAAATCAAATTGGCTATATTATTGGTACAAGAACATGGAAGAGCTCAGTTATAACAGCAAGATATGGCCACGGGCTGATTGTAGACAGATAATGAACTGCTCATAAATAAAATAATAAACAGATTATGGAAATTAGCCAGAAGAGAAGAGAAGCCAAAGCCAGGACAGACAAAAATCTCAGAAAGGAATTTAACAAAAAATTCAGACAACTGTTAGAAGAAATAAGGAACAGTATTACAATGACATCTGTAAAGTCATTGAGAATGGAAAGAGACATGGAAAAACAAGAAAAGTTTTTCAAAAGATCTCTGAATTCAGAAAGAGATTCCAACCTCAGACTGATTAAAAAAAAATCCAACAGAGATGGAAGGAGTATACTAAATTTCTGTACAGCAGGGATGTTAGCATCCAAATGCCTTAGATATTCCCTATTTACAGGAATATCTAGTACTAGAAGATGATGTCAGATCAGCACTCCAGTCATTACCAAGTTAGAAGGTTACAGGAATTGATGGAATATTTAGAGAAACATGGCAAGTAACAAAAGAAGAATCAGTAAATGTTCTAATCAAACTATGCCAACAAATATGGAGAACAACACAATAGCCAACAGATTGAAAGAGGTCAGTCTACATACTAATATTAAAGAAAAGAGATTTAACAGCTTGTGTAAACTATCATGTAATATCCTTAATTTCACATGTTAGTAAAATAATGCTTAGGATCAAACAATGCAGCTTAGAGCCCTACATGGAAAGGGAGATGCCAGATGTTGAAGCTGCTTTTAGTAAAGGCCAGGGAACAAAAGACATAATTACTAATGTACTCTAGATAATTGAGAAAATTAAAGAATACGGACTTGAAGCCTGGCTGGCAACTCGACAAGTCAGAATTTCTCAGAGCTCTGAGACCTGGCTGACTTTACCTTGTTTGCAGGGGTCTACAGAATTTGTAAGACCACTGAAGCTTCCCCCTGAAGAGGGGGGGACCAGAAGATTGCTCACAGGGCCATTGGAATTGCCCACTCCTGTTTTTCTTTGTTGTTTCCACCACGGAGAGAACGGGGGTGAATGCAGTGGAATGGCCGAAGGAGGATCCTAGCTCTGCAAGGAACATAAGTCTCTGGAGAGACACAAGAGCGGCAGCCAGCTTTTAGATCACTTTATATTAATTTTTCCCTTAGATTAGAACGTTTTTATTATCTAAAATTTATCTTTGGACTTTGTTTAAGATGTTAGCTAATTTTGTGCTTTCTTTGCTATAATTAATTTTGGTGGAAGTTTGATAGATTTTATTTTTGCAACATAATGAAACGCTTGTATTTTTTTTTACCTTTCTTTTGTATCAGAGAATTTGGGACTTAAGAGATTTTGCTGGTAATTTTTCACCCGACAAACCAATTGACTATTTACTTTCTGAGAAACTGTTTGGGTTAAGCAGCTTGCAGCCCGAAGAATAAAAGTACAGAGAAATGTCTGCATTTTTTCCTTCTTATCTTTTTTCCTTTTTTTAGAACGGATTTTATTTCATTCGGAATTTATTTTTTATTTTCTATTTTATAAACTGATTGAAATATTGTTCTGTGGAATTTTTCACCTTTTATTTTAAAAGTTTTTCTTACTTAATAAACAGACACTGCTGGCAACCTTCCATTTGAATAGACCAGCTGACCACTCATTCCCTGGGAAAACATTTTGTTTTGACTAGAACAGCTAGCTACGGCAGCCTGAAAAGGGGGGGTAGGTGAGAATGGCATTTTTAACAGCACTTCAAGATTTTAAAAAAGAATTTAATGAAGCTCTTTTAGAAATTAAGAAATCAATAGAACTTATACTGATAGATTTGACACAAAAGACAGATTTAGAAACGGAAGAAAAATTCCTTGAGTCAGTAGAGAAACAGGGGAAGAGGATTTTAAATATATTGACACAGAAGAAGATTTTGATATTCTACAGGAGGTGGTCATCTAAACACACTACACATTATAGTTTGGGCACAAACACATTGTGGCAGCTGAGACAGGAAGATCTTAACATGCAAATTGATAGATATGGTGAAATAAATATTTTGACATCCCACATGAGTTACAGAACAAAACTAGTTGCATATTGTGATCTTGACATAACCTAAACAGGAGATTTAGTATGATGATATGGGACACAATGTTAATGAAAACACGGATTTTGATTGCATACAGAGTAAAAGTTGATATGAGAAACTGTATGGATACATAAAAATGTGATATTTTAAGTGTCATAACCTGAACAGGAAAATGATATGTGGGATACAAGGTTAATGAAAATATGGATTTGGATTGGATAAGGAACAAAGTTGATATGAGAAACTGTATAAACACATAAAAATGCAATATTTTAATGTAAGATATAAGATTACAAACAAATAGAAGTTGATATTATAGACCAATTTTTTTATAGGATGACATATTTCTATGTATGAATATGTATGTATGAATATTATAAGAATTGGTATATTATGTATTAGGTTATGGGTTATATTAGGTTATGTATTCAGTTTAAATGGACATCATCCCAAGGAGTGGAAATTACAGATGGATAATTGAAACATAAGATTACAAATATAAATAGAAGTTGATATTATAGCTTATTTTTTTATGGATATATATATATAAGAAGATAATGGGATGATGAGGTGGAATTAGAATTAATGTTATTACAGGATGAAATATTTTTACAATATTATGTATGAATATGTTTGTATGAATACTATAAGAATTGGTATATTATGTATTATGTTATGTAATATGTTAGGTTATGTATTAGTGGAATATGTAGTTATAATATGAATAGAATATATTGTATTTTATTAGAAGTAAATAAGGCCTTTATTTGTTATACTAATTGGATTTTATTGAAGATACAAATATAGATGTAAAAATGGAAAGAGCGAATAAAAAATATCAAATTGATGCAGCAATGAACATTTAACTATTACTTCAAGGAGTGGAAGCCAAAGATGGATCATTGGAAGATAGCAAGAAAGGTGAAACCTATATGAAGATTAGAAGATTGGATTATAGATATCAAAGGGTATATGACAAAGAAAAGTTCCTGTGTATTGTATGAAGGACTAACATTTAAAGTTAATTATTGTACTTAAAGTTCAAAGATAGATTGGAGGACATCTATTTTCTATATTTCCTTTGTTTATTATTTTTTGACTTCACTTTTACTTTACTTTTTTCTTACTTTGTATTTCTATTTCTATTTCTTTTTTCTGCTTTAACTTTTAATATGTATTCTAAAATTCAATAAAATTTACTACAAAAAAAAGAGAAAATTAAAGAATACAAAAAAGAAGTCACTATATATTTCATTGACTAGGCTTTTAATTGTGACGACTATGTCAAGCAATGGAATGTCCTTAGGGAAATGGGAATCCCAGAACATCTTGTTCTCCTCATGCAAAATCTATATACAGGACAGGAAGCCACAATTGGGACAGAACATGGAGAAACAGATTAGTTCCAGGTTGGCAAAGGAATGAGACAAGGCTGTATAGTCTCTCTTTATTTGTGCAACCTATATGCTGAATATATGCTGAGGACTATTTGGGTCTTTTGGCAATAAATAAATGGTGGATTGGAAGAAGATGAGCATGATTTTAAAACTGGAGGAAGAAACATCAATAACCCATGCTGTGCTAATGACATTACTCTGATGGCTGAAAATTCAAAGGATCTACAAGCTCTAGTAATGAAAGTCAAGAAGCACAGTGAAAAAAATGGGACTAATTTGAAGAAGATCAAACTAATGACAACAGGTATAGGAACCAGAATTGACAATGAAGATATTGAAGTTGTTGATAGCTTCTGCCTTTTAGGATCAACTATCAACAGTAAAGGAACCAGCAGTCAAGAAATATGCTGCAGACTAGCACTTGATAGGTTACCTATGAAGGTTTTAGAAAAGTTATTCAGATGCTGGGATGACCTACAAAGATTAGAATCATGTAGGCAATGGTTTTTCCTGTGACACTTTATGAAAACGAAAGTTGGACTTTGAAGAAGCAGGATAGAAAGAGTGTTGATGCTTTTGAACTTTGGTGTTGGAGAAGACTCTTGAGAATATCATAGATAGCTTGGAAAAACAAACAAATAGAACATAGAACAAAGCAGTCTAGAGTTCTCACTTGAAGCATGCTCAAACTATCAAATTTTGGACACATTATGAGAAGACCAAGCTCCCTTGAGAAGTTGTGGTCTTTCTGCTTAAAAATATTGGAAAGGATGATGGAAATACGGCCATATCAATCTAAAACTTTACATGGAGATCCACTGCCCTACTTTACATTTACTGCATTGGAAAAGAATGGTCTGGCATCTGTTCAAAATTCTCAGTGCAAAATATGAATACCTAGTGCCACAAACTGTAACCTGGCCTTGACACAGAATGCAAGGCAGCCTAGAATTCTGAACTGCAAAGAGTGTATATTCTAAACTCTCCCATTTTAAATTCTTCCCAAGCCACTCTCCCATTTTTAGAACAGCTGTTTGTCTTTGCCTTTTAGAAAAACTATCCTGCCCTTGTAGAAACATGCCTTAGGAGCACTTATCTTTTAACTGAAGCACCAGTGATAAGCTTTCAAGGAAGTCCAGAATTACCTTGTGAAAATAATAACACTAGCATCTGATTTGGCTTGCATAGATTTAAACAGTGGTGCATCAATAGCTTTCTGCAGGCATACTGCGTTGTTCCCAACCCATCTGTGCAAAAAGCAAACAGGGCACCTGAAATTTATGTGGATGCAGTATGTGCCTGCTGAGACATTTCATGTCACATTAAAGGAATGCTGCAAAGTAATTTAAGACAGTCTGATTGCTGCACTACAGCTAAATACAAAGTGGAGTTGAGATGTTGAAGAGAATTCAACAACAACAACAGCAATAGGAACAATTAATTAATAGGCATAGGGAAGACAACTCTCTTGTTCTTCAGAGCACTGGTAGGCTCTGTTTTGAGATGTCCAGAATGCAAGTCAGCATTTCAACACAGGAGGCATTTAGAGTTGTTTGAAATGGCTGTTTCTTCAAAAAGTTACTGCTTTACAACCTAATCAATAGAGCTGTACCAATTATCATTCTTCTGCCAGTTGTTTTTCTAGAACTGCATTGGCTTTCTAAGCAAACATGCTTAATGGCAAATGAATTCACTGGGCACTAAAAGAACCAGTTCTGGCAGAGTGTAAACCCCAGATAACATTCCTTGCAGGGTTCCAGGATTTGGTGTTCCTTCTGTGCAAAATTCAGTGTAGGATCTGATGGGAAGTATCTTGCAGGACACATCTGATGCTATCTCTTTTTATATAGAGATATAATTTGCTTGTAAACCACCCAGTCTTTTGTATGAGATGGGCAGTGAAGAAATGTGATAAATAAATAAATAAAATACAACTATAAAATGTATAGGGACCTTTTTTTTCCCTTTGGCCTCCCACTTTTTGGAAAATTATGCTTTCATATTGGATAATGCTTTCATATTTGCTCAACCTAACAAAGACAACATAAAAAGATGACACCTTCATCATAATAAAAAAGGAACAACTGGAGGAAACACATGAAACCATCAACAACATCTTCAAAGGAATAAAATTCACAAGGGAAGAAGAAAACAACAACACACTACTCTTCTTGGACATCCTCATCAGTAGAGGAAATGAGGGCATTCTAGAAACACTATGATCTATAGACTATAGATCATTTGTTAGGAGATTAGATTAAATTATCAGGTTTGTTCATTGCATATATAAATGTGTACATGTCTAATTTAGCCACCACTCTTTGTCTTTGTAAAGTAATGATCTTGGTCTCAAGCTTCTAAAAATTGTATAGGTGAGAATGATGCATATACATGAACTGCATGTGTATTAAGCCTTATATTTTACTCCCTTGAAAAACATTTAACAGTCTTTAAGACTGTTAATACAGACTCTACTGGAGGAATAAGAGATCTCCACCATGATACTTAAAATAGTACAAGAAAGCGAGGTTAGTAGCTTTGTAAAAGAGAGGACCATAAGGAAGGCTGAGCGCCGAAGAATTGATGTTTTCGAACTGTGGTGCTGGAGAAGACTCTTGAGAGTCCCTTGGACTGCAAGGAGGTCAAACCAGTCAATCCTAAAGGAAATCAACCCTGACTGCTCATTGGAAGGACAGATGCTGAAGCTGAAGCTCAAATACTTTGGCCTCCTAATGCGAAGAGAGGACTCACTGGAAAAGACCCTGATGCTGGGAAAGACTGAAGGCAAAAGGAGAAGGGGACGGCAGAGGATGAGATGGTTAGATAGCATCACCGATGTAATGAACATGAATTTGAGTAAACTCCGAGAGACAGTGGAGGACAGGAAGGCCTGGCGTGCTATGGTCCATGAGGTCACGAAGAGTCAGACACGACTAAACGACTGAATAACAACAAAAAAAGAGAGGAATTTCACTGAGGTGAGATATTTCCCAACGCAATAATATGATAAGAATCACTTGCAAATATGGTCTTTTATGAAGCAATTAAAAATAGGACTCAGAACATTCTACTGTTTCTGACACTTCTAGGGATCTTCTGTAGATACATATGTATGCGTTTGTATGTGTGTGTATAGATCAGTGTTTCTCAACCTTGGCCTCTTTAAGATACTGGCTGGGGAATTCTGGGAGTTGAAGTCCACACATCTTAAAGTAGCCAAGGTTGAGAAACACTGGTATAGATAGATAGATGGAAGTCCAGGTTTCTATACATCTACACATCTGTCACTGAAACCTCCAACTCGTCCCAGTCTGGAATCATTTCTTATGATGATAATTTTCTTTTTCTAACAATATTCCTAACTGTTCCTAACTGCTCACTTGCAGTTTTCTGATTAAACATTCCTTTTGCTCTACAAGACTGATCTGAGAGAAAATTCAGTATCTCAGTACTCCAGGATTAGCCCCTGGTGAATGCAGCCTTAGCTGAATTTTTTTCCCCTCATTTTACTACAGTATAGATTTAAAAGTATCCGAACTTGTGTTAGTGAAAAATCTTTCATCAAATGAAAGTTACCAAAGGGCAGGGAATGATAGGAAAGTTTATGTTAGGATTTTTGTTGTTTATTCGTTCAGTCGCTTCCGACTCTTCGTGACTTCATGGACCAGCCCACACCAGAGCTTCCTGTCAGCCATTACTATCCGCAGCTCCCCCAAGGTCGAGTCCATCACCTCCAGAATATCGTCCATCCATCTTGCCCTTGGTTGGCCCTTCTTCCTTTTGACTTCCACTATCCCTAGTATCAGCATCTTCTCCAGGGTATCCTGTCTTCTCATTATGTGGCCAAAGTACTTCAGTTTTGCCTTTAATATCATTCCCTCAAGTGAACAGTCTGGCTTTATTTCCTGGAGTATGGACTGGTTTGATCTTCTTGCAGTCCAAGGCACTCTCAGAATTTTCCTCCAACACCACAGTTCAAAAGCATCTATCTTCCTTCGCTCAGCCTTCCTTATGGTCCAGCTCTCGCAGCCATAGGTTACTACGGGGAATACCATTGCTTTAACTATGCGGACCTTTGTTGTTAGTGTGATGTCTCTGCTCTTAACTATTTTATCAAGATTTGTCATTGCGCTACTCCCAAGAAGTAAACGTCTTCTGATTTCCTGGCTGCAGTCAGCGTCTGTGGAAATCTTTTCACCTAGAAATACAAAGTCTGTCACTTCCTCCACTTTTTCTCCCTCTATCAATCAAGCTGGTTGCCATAATCTTGGTTTTTTTGAGGTTTAACTGCAACCCAGCTTTTGCACTTTCTTCTTTCACCTTCGTCATAAGGCTCCTCAGCTCCTCCTCACTTTCAGCCATCAAAGTGGTATCATCTCCATATCTGAGATTGTTAATGTTTCTTCCAGCGATTTTAATTCCAGCCTTGGATTCATCAAGACCAGCATGTCGCATGATGTGTTCTGCATACAAGTTGAATAGGTAGGGTGAGAGTATACAACCCTGCTGTACTCCTTTCCCAATCTTAAACCAGTCCATTGTTCCGTGCTCTGTTCTTACCGTTGCTACTTGGTCGTTATACAGATTCCTCAGGAGGGAGACAAGATGACTTGGTATCCCCATACCACCAAGAACTTGCCACAATTTGTTATGATCCACACAGTCAAAGGCTTTAGAATAGTCAATAAAACAGAAATAGATGTTTTTCTGAAACTCCCTGGCTTTCTCCATTATCCAGCGGATATTGGCAATTTGGTCTCTAGTTCCTCTGCCTTTTCTAAACCCAGCTTATACATCTGGCAATTCTCGCTCCATGAAAAGCTGGAGTCTACCTTGCAGGATCTTGAGCATTACCTTACTGGCATGTGAAATAAGTGCCACTGTTTGATAGTTTGAACATCCTTTAGTGTTTCCCTTTTTTGGTATGGGGATATAAGTTGATTTTTTCCAATCTGATGGCCATTCTTGTGTTTTCCAAATTTGCTGCCATATGGCATGCATCACCTAGACAGCATCATCTTGTAAGTATGTCTATGAAGGTTCTCAGTCATCCAGGTGGAATTGTCTGTAGCTTGAATCATGTCAACTGGATTTCTATTTTCTCAGTGGAAACGTTTCACTCCTTATCCAAGGAGCTTCTTCAGTCTGAGCATCTTGTAAGATTTTAAACAGTTCAGCTGGGATACCGTCATCTCCTGCTGCCTTGTTATTAGCAATGCTTCTTAAGGCCCATTCAACCTCACTCTGGGTTTAAAAAATGGGACAAAATTGAGATTTTTATCAAAACGACGGGACAGTTGAAAAATGCTAAAAAAACGGGACTGTCCCATTCAATGTCAGCCTAGATAGATGCTGGTAAATAATAGTATGATGTATAGTCAAAGGCTTTCTCGGCCAGAATCCGATGGTTGTTGTGGGTTTTCTGGGCTGTGTGGCCGTGTTTTGGCAGTTTTGGTTCCTAACGTTTTGCCAGTAGCTGTGGCTGGCATCTTCAGAGGACAGGAGCACAGCTAGAAGATTTTTTCTGTGCCCAAGTGGAGGGTGTGTGTTCCTGCTGATGTTTATAGCTGCTGAGAGGGTGTGTGTCTTCTGTGGATCATTTACAAGAGATTAGGAGAGGGTTCTTTGTGGTGATTAGGGGGTGTGGTGCTGTCATGTGTGGGATTAGCACATCTATTGTGTGAGCTGTTTCTATATTTCTGTGGTTGAGTAGAATTTGTTGACCTTTTGCAAGCTGTGTTTTTCAGGACTGGCAGCCAGGTTTTGCTGATCTTTAGGCTTTCTTCTTTTTTATTGAAACTGTGTTGGTGTTTATGTATTTCAATGGCTTCCCTGTATAGTCTAACATAGTGGCTGTTGGTGTTGTCCAGTATTTCTGTGTTTTCAAATAAGATTTGGTGACCAGTTTGTTTGAGAGCATGTTCAGCTATTGCAGATTTTTCAGGTTGCTGTAGTCTGCAGTGTCTTTCATGTTCTTTTATCCTGGTGTGGATGCTGCGTTTTGTGGTCCCAATGTATACTTGTCCACAGCTTCATGGTATGTGGTAAACTCCTGCAGCGGTGAGGGGGTCCCTTTTGTCTTTTGCTGATTTTAACATTTGTTGTATTTTTCTGGTGGGTTTGAAGACTGTTTGGAGGTTATGTTTTTTCATTAGTTTTTCCATGCGGTCCGTGACTCCTTTAATGTAGGGCAGAAATATTTTGCTTGTGGGGGTCTGTTTTTCTTCAGTTGAGTGCTGTTTTTTTGGTTTGATAGCTCTCCTGATTTCATTCTTGGAGTAGCCATTCGCCTGTAGGGACCACTCCAAATGGTTGAGTTCAGAATTGAGAAATTGAGCTTCACAGTTCTGATTTGCGCGGTCCACTAGTGTTTTGATGATGCCTCTTTTTTGTTGTGGGTGGTGATTGGAATTTTTGTGTAGATACCGGTCTGTGTGGGTGGGTTTTCTGTAGATTTTGTGTCCTAATTGCAGGTCCGGTTTGCGTATGACCATGACATCTAAAAATGGTAGTTTGCCTTCCATTTCTTTTTCCATGGTGAATTGTATATTCGGGTGAATGCTGGTGGTTCCTTTCCTGAGGTGGTTCAGGAATTTCTCTAATTCTTTTTCCCCATGACTCCAAATGGTAAAGGTGTCATCTACGAACCGGTACCAGACTGTTGGTGTGAGAGGTGCCGATTCTAAAGCCTGTTTTTCGAAATGTTCCATGTAGAAGTTTGCTATAACTGGGCTGAGGGGGCTTCCCATGGCAACTCCATCTGTTTGTTTGTAGAAACTCTTATCCCATTGAAAGTAGCTGGTCGTCAGGCAATGTTGGAATAGTGCTGTGATGTCTTTTGGGAAGATCTTTTCAATGAGTGCCATGGTGTCCTTTATTGGAACCTTGGTGAACAGAGAGATCACATCAAAGCTGATTAATTTGTCCATGGGGTTAAGTTTAAGGGTGCCAATTTTGTTTATGAAGTGTCTTGAGTCTTTTATGTGGGATGAAGTCTGTCCACAGTGGGTCTGTAGAAGAGTAGCCAAATGTTTTGATAATTCGTATGTTGGAGAGCCAATGGCATTTACGATGGGTCTGAGTGGGATTGCGTCTTTGTGGATTTTGGGGAGTCCATATAGTCTTGGTGATACAGCTTCTATTTTGCAGGTACATTGAAATACGTTGAGGGGGAGGGAGGAGCTCTTGATCAGTGTGTTTGCTTTGTGATTTTGCTGGTTGGGTCCCTTCTTAGTTTTCTGTATGTGGTGGGGTCTAGAGGTTCTCTAATTTTATCCTTGTACTCATTTGTTTTCATAATTACCGTGCCATTGCCTTTGTCTGCTGGTAGGATGATGATGTCAGAATAATAGCATGTTTATACTTTGCAGAAAATTACAAAATCATAATACATGACAAATGAATGCAGAGCAATTCATTTATATTAGTATCAAAGAAGTAAATTAATTATATGTGATAAGTGAAATGAGGGGAAAGGATGGTGAAAAAGAGTTTTTTTTTTTTAAAAAAAAAA
Source organism: Charina bottae (assembly GCA_023362775.1). Classification (NCBI taxonomy): domain Eukaryota; kingdom Metazoa; phylum Chordata; class Lepidosauria; order Squamata; family Charinaidae; genus Charina; species Charina bottae. The sequence goes on from JALMGJ010000003.1 coordinate 4,957,925, forward strand.
CAATTCTTCAGTAATATTTAGGTAATAAAGACCAGTTTTTATTTTAGGTGTTATAATCGTAGACAGATTTGTTCACATGAGATCTTTAGATGTGCGTTTGCGTAAGGAAAATAAATAAAAATTAAGTTCTATAAATGCAGCCCCGAAAGTATGCAGCAGCGGCGGGCTGTGGACAGGGCTGATTGGCACTTGTGGTATCAACCCCATTAATTATCCCCGTTCTCTGTGGTCCTATATGCATCTGGATTTTACATCAGTCTGGCAAAGGTTATAATATAAAGTCAGCAAGTTCTCAGGTTGGCATGAATTGCAGCCAACTTCAAATCAGTGTAAAAAATGTGCTTGACAGGATACCAAAATCCAGGAATAGATTGATGTCACTCAGGGCAAGAGAAACAGCAAGAGTTGGCTCCACCTGGAATCTATTTTTGCTCCAGATTATAGCCTCACACCAAATCATAGGAAAATCATTCCTATTTTTAGGAATGACCAAGTGACCAAGAGACAATTATTTTCAATAGAAAACTGATGTCCCCATTCTACATCAGGCATACAGTATATTCTGGAGATCTGCTGTTTCTCCAGTATAAATGTGGCCAGGTGATTTGTTCCTATTTAAATATGGGATCAATACCATGTAGTTGGCCCCTTACCAGCGCAACTATAATTCTGATATGCTAAAACTTTGATGATGCGTGTATAAAATGATATATACTTCAGATTCATAAGGGGTCCAAAATCGGCGCCAGATTTTAGATTGCTGCGCACAAAATTTCTCTTAGAAAGGATAACAGACAACAAATTATCCATCTTATTGAAGTCTGAAGTCTTGCTCATTTAAATTATACTTCAGGCAGAACTAGGTGACTCTGAGAATAATGGTATGATGCCCGTTCTTAGCATTTGTCCCTTTCAGAACTAATTAATGTTCTTTATGCTTTGGGAGAGTTTCAGTAGTTCATCCATTAAAAATGACCTGTTGGAACAAAGGCAGATCAGAGACTTGTTTTCTTGTTTTACAGGAAAGCTTCCAAAAGGCTTTGCAAAAACTTTTATTCCAACATACTGTGATTCTGCTAGCAAATTAATTATTTTGTGTTGCCAAAATGTCTGTGTGCATGCACACCCACTAAACATGGGGAGAAACCCAACTTTTGCAGGAAAAAAAAGGAAAAAAGGATCTATGAGATAAAATTGCTAAGCAGCCAAGAGAACTGAGCAAGTACAGTAAGGACAGAGTCACAGTATACTTTGGAAATATAAAAAATACTAGGAGAGAAAAGACATGGAATAAAATGAAATGGAATGAATTATCCTTGAAAGGATCATGGCTGCCTGGCTGGAGGCTTGAACAGGATCACTGTAAACTTCCAGGATTTGTTGCAGGTCTTATGTCTTGGACTGTCTTTCTACCATTCCATGTTGGCATTTCTGTCAAAGAACCAATGTGCATTTTAATAGATTTGAGGGCATAATCCTAACCGTGTGAGATCTGAAAATGTGCCTTGAAATAGAACCAATGCTCCCCTACAGCTGTGCATTTCAGCAAATGATAGTGTGAACCAGTTATTGAAATGACTCATAGCCACAGGTAAGTCCTGATTTTTGAAGCCATCGTAATTCAGAGAAGCAGGGAATTGGAATTACCTGGAGTTATCAGAACTCCCAACAGAGATTGGGAATATATAAAAAGCAATTCAGCTAGTGATGACAGAACCACTGGCCAGTTGGGTGAGTGTCTGAATGAGGAAGGGAAAGAATAGAACTGAAAATGGGCCACAATGGCCTCTTAAAATGGGGCATATGCTCTCACTAACAAGGCTAGTTCACTTTTGTTTACCTATGTATAGAGGTACATACAGTACATATGCTCACAGGCATAACTCCTGAGCGTAACCCAATGGTCAACTAGGACCTTGATCCAACAGGTTCCAGATGGGATGAATCCTACATATTTGTCTCATTTAGACACTGTTCTCCATCTGGTAGATGGAGATGGGCAACCTGTGGTGTTGCTTCTCTTAGAAAGTGTCAACAGCACCACCATTTTCTAACTGATTTCCTGCACTCATTGCTCCTTCCTATCGGCTTTTATATATTCTAGCTGCCTTCCTGAAATGTCAATAAAATAAGATACTGAAATGTTGGAATGAAGGAGACGTTTAAAACTTTAATAGGGGGGGGGGAGAGAGAGAGAGAGAGAGAGAGAGCGCACACTGTGCATACTCCCTAGGGAAAGTAAATGGCCTGCACTTACTTCTGGTTGTCCCAAGAAGGCTGAAACTTTGACCCCTAAATTCGAGGAAAAGTGTATGGAGACCTACCTAGGGCTACCCTAAAGGTGGCTGTATATCAGGGAAAGTACAGAGTTTCTGGTGCTCATCACTGAGAAACCATTGTTCTGATTATGTCTTCTGGAGAGGTGTTAGAGAAAACTTTCATCAGTATGTGCTGTTAACTGGTTGTTTTTGCACAGTCTTCCTTAGAGTTTATAATATTAGATGCATCTTGTCTTTAATGTCCTTGCATGTAAATTCATGTGCATAAAGATCAAGACACTGTGTGGTCAAGCCTATCATTCACACACTATTTCTCTATGTGGGTGTGGGTGAAATCTAGTCTGTATTTTTGCAGAATGATGATTCCCCCCCCCCTAGTATAGTTTAACCAAATTATTAAAGAAAACATCCTGCTTTTAAATCAACATTGGAGCAGAATAACTTTTTGGGAAATAACTGGATACAACTGAAGCTTTCTAAGGTCTGAAAGTTGTTTTTTGCATTTTGGTAAATGAAAATAACAATTACTGTGATGTCTTTGGCGCAACTCCAAGGCCTGTATACTGAAAGTTAGCTGAACTAAGGGCATTTTCCTCCTTTCTTTCTTTCAAAACACCTATAATGATTTTTGGACTGGAAACTCTTTGAGGCAGAGATCTTTTCTTTTCTAATTTATTTTGTAAAAAGCCATTTACATTAATAGCCTGTGCCTGGCACAAATTTCCCTAATGCAGGGATAGGCCTCATTTGTAAGCAATCAGTTCAGATCTCATGCAAGAACAATCGGCCCCTTTCCCCAGCAGCTTGCTGTGTAGAGAGAAAAGAAAGGAAGAGATAATGGGAGAAAAAAATCCGACCCATTTCTTACTCTGGCTGTGCCCCGATTGCTTTAGCCTAGTCTGACCATATTTCCTTGAGACAAAAACGGGACATTGGGATGGCAAAATGGGACGGGGTCTTATGTAATATTCCGTATTCATGAAAAAGACAGGGGTCCCCGCCCCCTGCACGATTGGCTCCCGCCTGCAAACCCCGCCCCCCGCCTGGCCAATCACCCTCCTCTCTGCCTCTCCGCCCTCCTTTGCCATGCGCTGATAGGCGGGACGGCTTCCTCTTCCAGGCTGCCTCCAATCGGCAGCTCCAGCTCGGATCCTCCTTCTGCGCCATTCCTGCCAGGTTTAAAAATGGGACAAAATTGAGATTTTTATCAAAACAACAGGACGGTTGAAAAATGCTAAAAAACAGGACTGTCCTGTTCAAAATGGGACGTATGGTCAGCCTACTTTAGCCTCACCCACTGCATACGATGCAGGAGTCCTGATCAAATTGCTTCTGCAAGAATGCAGCCCTCAACAACATCAAGAAAAGGTCTCTTGTTACATTCTGTTGCAGGGGAAGCAAATTTATCAGCAAGCCCAGGCTTCTTCACTGTCAGAGTACAAAGGCCTTGTCTGGAACCAGGAGAAGCCCAGTAAGTCTTGTCCTCTGAAAGGGCAAGCCATTAATATGGAGACCTTTGTGTGAATGGCACGTTGGAAGGAGTGAATTGTCAGGCCGCATGAATCTGTGGAAAATGGAAGTATTTGTTTATGTTTAGCATCTTCTGCTATAGGGAATTAGCATGATGTGAATCTTGCTTTTAGAAGGACTCTCTCTGAATCTAGACGATAAAATAAATGTCAGGGTAGATGGCTCTGAAAAATAAAAAATAAATAAAATGCAAATGCCTGCAGAATATATTTCTACATGGCTGAGGAATACAGATGAAGCCTTTTCCTAGAGCAAATCTCAGAAGTGGAAAATGACAGGGAAAACATTAAATGACTGCCAGAGAAGGGAACTGAAAAAAGAGAGAAAGTGAATCTAGATTCGCTTAGACTCTCTGCATGGGTGGGGTCAGTGTTTCTCAACCTGGGCAACTTTAAGATGTGTGGACTTCAACTCCCAGAATGCCCCAGCCATGGCTGGCTGGGGAATTCTGGGAGTTGAAGTCCACACATCTTAAAGTTGCTTAGGTTGAGAAGCACTGGGTGGGGGAATGGCCTACATGTATGATATAGGTAGGCTGACCATACGTACTGTTTTAAACAGGACAGTACCGTTTTTTTCACATTTCCCAACCGTCCTGTCATTTTAATATAAATGTCAATTTTGTCCCATTGTTAAAAAAAATTAGCAAAATGTCAGGCATGGCAAGATTGATTCAGCCAAGATGCAATTATCATTTAAAAAGTGCTTGATTGAGGTGCCTGATGTTGGGTGAGACTAGAGAGGGGCAAGGAAGGCGGAAAGAGAGAGAGAGGGAGACAGAGAGACGGGGAGAGAGACCTTTGCCACCGCCTCTGCTCTGCTCTTAGCTGGTCGCTTTCTGCTTTCTGTTTGTTTTATTAAAATGCATTCGGGATGTGATCCCACCCCCTTTTTTCAAGAGTGAAACTGATTATTTCTCCAGCTCGGCAAGAGAGAGTCTTTCATTTGGGATTGTGGGAGAGAGAGAAAGAGGGAGAAAAAAAAGCAGGAGGAGGAGGAGGGAAGGCAGAAGGAAGAGAAGCCTCACTGGGCATGGAGTTTTTGAATCCTCCCTTCCCTGCCTCTCTTCTCTCTTCTCTCCCCCCTCCACTCCTTCCTGTGATCCATGATGTTACAAATCCTGTGAGCTGTGCTTTCCCCATTCGCCTCCTGTCAAATACAGTCCCCCTCTATGTCTACCTAAATTTTTGTATGAGTTCTGTCGCTGAAGAATAATTGTTAGCTCAATGTGTTCATGTAATAAAACTTTTTTATTTTAATCATCAGCGCTTTCGGGTTTTCATGCGACACACCAGGACACTGCCGCTGCCGCACATGAAAACCTGAAAGCGCTGCGGTGGCGGCAGGCAAAAACCCGGAAGCGCCGCAGTGGCGCTTCCGGGTTTTTGCGTGCCGCTGTTGGTGTGTCGCCAACTGAAAAGTTTGGAAAGCCCTGCAGTAATCTGTTTAAGGACCACCAAATGGATCTTAAACACTCTTTAAAACTTTTTTTATCGTCTTACTTTTTCATGAATACGGAATATTACATAAGTTTAACTCCGTCCCATTTTTGCCATCCCAATGTCCCGTTTTTGTCTCAAGGAAATATGGTCAGCCTAGATATAGGTCAAGGGAAGCCAGAGACAGAGTGGCAAAACTTATTTGGCAACTTTGGGATGGCCACTTTCTGCAAAATGCTTAGCTCAAAATGTGTGGCGAGATGAAAGCAAGGCTGGGTCACATACTACTTAAGCTCATCCTGGAAAAAGACTTGGCAAACTGGTCCTGTATCCCTGCTAGTGGAAGTTGTGTTGGAACTTAAGAGTTTCTCAGGGCAGGAATAATGAATATCACCTAATGCTGCTTCACACTGAATGGAAGAAATGCCAGGCAAGGGGTCAGTTGTGAAAAAGAAGGAGAAAGAAGTCCTGGATTTAAACTGCAGAGGATATAAGAAGGGACTGAGCCTTTATGAAGGGAAATCAACTGGCATTGTGGCTTCAGTTTAGGCTGCAGTGAAGCGTCCTAACTTGTCATGTTATCTGAAGTGGCTGGGAAATTTCAGCCATGTTCAAGCCAGAAAACTGGAGGGGTATTTTTTTGGCACTCAGGGCTGCATGGGATGGGGTAATGATAACCTGATGCCAGGCAATTGGACTGGACTGGGATTTGGGGTTGGGGGAGTTCAATGGGATTTTTAAAAAATCTTAACTCTTTCAGATGGCTTAAATGCCTATTCTGTCTTCTTTCTTTCTCAAAAACAACAGAGAAGCATGCCATGTACTGCAGATTGACCATCCCTGTCCTACGTAGAAGGAAAGAAAGGGTTCTCTACCAGCTGAGTTTGCTCCATTAACTGCTAAACTTAATCTAAATCAGAGCTTTCCAAACTGTGTGTCGGGACACGTTAGTGTGTCGGCTGCAGTGTCTGGGTGTGTCGCGGCTGCTGCTGCCTCCGAGCCCTGCCAGGATTCCGCGCAGGTCCTAGTGCCTGCCTTGTGCCCTGCTGTGAGAGTGTGTCACGAAATGATGCCCTGCTGTAAGAGTGTGTCGCGAAATGTAAGAGTGTGTCGCGAAATGATGCATGTCTAAAAAGTGTGTCACCAACATGAAAAGTTTGGAAAGCTCTGATCTAAATCAACAATCTGCTCCTGGATTGGTTGTGCTGCTAAAGTGTAGCAGAATGATGGGAATCAGCATTTATAGCAACAATTGGATAGATGCTTCCTTCAGTTCCTTTCACTCACACACGTATGTGTGTGTGTGTGTGTGTGTGTGTGTGTGTGTGTGTAGAGAAAAAGAGGAATAATCTTTTTGACTTCCAAGCAAATTCATCCATTCCTCATATCAGGTAGGGCCATTTAGGGCATAGCATCTTTCTACCACTGACAGATGATATTTCTTGAGTATTAACTGCCAGAGATGGACGTACAGCTCTGCTGCCAAAGATCTTATGCATTCATTCTAAAGAGTCATTTCTTATCTGCTGGATGGAGTCTCTGAGTCGTGATACAGACAGCTTTGATGGCACCATCTGAGGATAAACTTGTCCCAGCATCATCAGCAGGCAGGCTCTTCCATAAATCTCAGTTTGTTCTTTATTTATTCCCAACTTCTTAGAACAGTCCTATCAGAGAATGGGTAATAGCAATAGCATTTCTGATTTAACCAACAGGTGATCATGTACTGGAGGTAAGGAACATCTAGAATATAGAACCAAAGATCAACCCATCTGTTGTTGTATTCTAAGGAAAAGATCCTGAAGTCTTCTTCTCACAACAGTAAAGTCACATCAATAAAGGAAGAGCAAAGTCCCCCACCCACCAAGACAGATCCAAGTATTACACACACAAACACACACAGGAACATGTGCAATCAGAAATTAGAGCTACAAAGACAGATAAAGGGGAGAAGGCAAATACTTTAGAGACATATCATGTCTCTGTCTTCTCACTAAGACAATTCAAATTTGATTGGTGGAGGAGCCATAAATGTGCTCTTGGATATGTACAATAATAAGCAGCATTTTAGGTTTAATGGCATTTGTGGTGGTTTCCTGTTCGTATCTCTCACATTCTCACATTCACTAAAAATGTTGCCAAAGAATAGTGAAATGTGGTCTGAAACAGAAAGGAAGGATAAATGCCTCTCGAGGCAGCAGAATGATCATGTTGGACAATCAGCTTGTTGATAGAGATCTCTTACTACAAATGTCAGAAAATTAGATTTCTTTCTGCAAAGCACATGTTGCTCTTCCACTGAGCCACCACAGGATCTGTTTTCCTGGACTCAACCATATGCATGTAGCAGAGGTCAGCAAATATGTCAATCTCATTTTCCTTAAGTTTTAATTTTTGCAAATCTGTCAAGTTTGGTTCATCATGCTTTTTTTTTTTTTAGAAGATCAAGTTTGATGAACCAAACTTGATTTTCTAAAAAAAAAAAAAAAGCAACCCCCCTCCCAATTATTCATTTTGGTGCATATCCAAACATATGCTTTTTTGTTTGTTTGTAATTGTGTATAACAATTTTTGTTTGTAATTGTGTATAACAATTTTTGTTTGTAATTGTGTATAACAATTTTTGTTTGTAATTGTGTATAACAATTTTATAACAATTTTTGCAAAGACTTTCCCTTCCCCTAATGTATTTTTCTTACATTGTCTTCATAAATATGTGTTTTGTATACATTTTTTAACAGCAAACTGAATTGCAAAGTTCAGCAAAAAAAAACAAAAAAAACCCACAAGAATTTGAAGGATAAATTCTGGGGTGCACAGTGGTTTGAAAATGTGAAATTCAGTAAGTCCACATTACAATCTACTGTAAACACATCTGAATGAATTGCTCCCTCACATCTAGTATGCAGCGGAGTCAGGCTGGCTGGATCAGATTCATGGTGGGAGTTCACTAAGCCCTCACATTAAAGTCATTCTGGGAATGCAAGAGGTCCTTGGGACTTGCTTACTCACCAGGGGGCAGGAAGTCAATCTCTCTTCCTTTGCTGCAGCCATCCCAGTAATTCAGTTGCTTTAGTTCTACTCCTTTCTATCCACAAACTCTGGAAGTGGTATTTTTGGAAGACTGAGTGGTCATCTATCAAGGACTTTGCAGTTCAGCTCCTTCCCCTTGCTATGGTTTCCTCCTGAGCATGGAGGAAGCCATGCTCTAAAACCAGGTTATAGTACCCATCCAATTTTGCTCTAAAAGCTGCAGTTCAGTGCACAAAGGCAAAAGTCCTGTTATAATATGTGGGAATGACTTCTCAGAAACCTCTGCATTTTCTTGATGAATTTCTTTTTACACTGCGAAAGGGACGGACATTTATTTGAGCTCATGAACAATTCAGCCCCCTGCCAGTCCAATTAAGAACTCTATATCTCTCTAGCTGGATATTGTTTGCTGAAGGGTTTACATTTGCTGGCTCCTTCCCTCCCCTTTATATTCACACGGGTTAGTCATCTCCATGTGCCTCTTGGCAGCCATGTCTCCCTTATTCATGTTTTCTATCTGTCTGGCTGCTTATTTGGTTGTTTTGTTTTTCTGTCATTTTCCCTTATTGTGCTTGTCTTCTTTTATATTCACCCTTTTATGGCATATTTCCCACCTTCCTCAGCTTTTAGGCTATCTTATTTATATTCTTATCTCTTCCCCCACCCCACCTACAATCCATTTATCAATCTTGTTTATTCTCCCTGCTACTCTTTTGGCTTTCTCATGAGTGGAAGAAGGCATCCTTCCCTGGTCTCCCTGCCCTTCCTTTGCCCATATTAGCAACGCTGGCAGCTGTTTCTGCCTCAGGAGTTTCCTGAGTGACTCTCCAATGCCCAAGAGTGTCAGGGCAGAAGGCCCAGGGACAGCCACCCTTTTGAATCCCCATTAGTCTGTGATACGATGGAGGAGAATGGAAGGCCAAAAAGCTGTGCAAGAATCTGAGGGCATTTGCTGAGGTTGGAATTGACTGTATACCTTCCTACAAGCCAGGTCAACATTATGGGTTTCAGTTCTGGTTTTTCAGGCTACTGGTCTGAAAACTCAAGTGAACTGAAGGAAGAGTTTAGGGTCATTTAAAATACAATGGAGTAAAAATCTTGACACTGAAATAATCTTGACAGAGAATGACATCCAAACCAGATTCCTCAAGTATGGATGTTTGTTGACATGAATTTGACAGCTGATAATGAAATCACTGAAAACCTGAATGTGGCATTCCTGAGCAAAGTGGCATTAGCTTCAGATGCCTATTTCCATTGGCTCATCTTACGCTGCCTGGTGCGTGGGACCCTGCCCTCCTCATCACCCTTTACACGGTGCTTCAGCAGGGGTGTGTCTTCAGCTTTATTCCTGGTCCTGGACGGACTGCTAAAGCAGAGCTCTAGCTACTCTCATTATATCTTTTTCATCATCATTTTCAGCAGTGCCAAGAATGCCTTTCTTTTTCAGAAATATTCCAGTGCTCATTCCAAAAACGTCTGTTTTTTCATGTTGTTGTTTCTCTTCTCCTCAGAGAAATCATGAGATATCAATATAACTAGTAGTTGTGGAATACTTTTTTTTTTGCAGTAGAAAAGGAGAAGTTCTGGTGGTAATGGATCCAGGAGAAAGGAGAAAGTAGCCGAGAAGAAAGAAAGAAAGAAAGAAATAGTGCTGAAACCACCAGGGAGTACAACATTAAAAGTTGTGCCATCTCAATGTTTTCAGGCATCATTTCTACCCCACAGAGATGGTAAATCTCTACCAAGCAGTGAAACTGGGAATACTTAGTATGGTGCTAATAGCTACCTGAATGCCATTACTGTATCCTTTTACCTATCCTGCCAAATTGCCATCTATGTTTTATGGCCTGAGCAATTCCTATTGTGATATCAAGCGGGTTTTACACCAACTGGCAACTGCCAGCTGTACCATCTGCACATGACAGCCAGCAAACAGTTTCTTGCCAGCTTCAGCACCAACATTTGCACTGCCCAGACTTGGAGCCACACCAGCCTCACAGACGGCAGCCTCTAATCCGTCCATGGCTCTGTCAGGTTTAAGGTTGGAAATTTATGGATTCCTTTATTAACATTTATCAAGTTTACAGTAATCTTGGAGCTTTTGCCCACTTAGCAGAAAATAATCCATTTCTTTAGTTATGGCTTATGCTTTCTCACTTTCCCCCATGAAGTCCTATCAGAATGGACCTGCCTCTCTGCTCCACTGGTTGGTATCCAGGCCCTGATGCTGAAATTTCATCCTTTGTATACCCATGGAAGAGTGAGCTAACCATTTAATAATTGCCCACTGTGTACATTACTAATACCACCTGTCAAAGAGTGATAGAAGGACATTTGGGGAGCAGGGTCAATAGAGCCGTTTCTGCCCAGACACAGCAGCTGGGCACGCACTGCTGTGGCTCACTGACTTTCTCAGTTGCAGCCCTTTGAGTATTTGCAATGACTGGGGAGGTTTTAAAAAATGCAGATAACAAAGAAGCTGTGATGGTCTCTGTGTGAAATAAAAGATTTTAGGAATAGAGCTTGGCACAAATGTAGGTAAAGATACAAACATAGGTAAGTGGAGAAATTGGGGAGATGAGTTCTCCAGGTGAAGGAAAATGCTTCTGTTCTTTACCCACAGGCAAGATTCTCCCTTAGTAGTAACAGTAGCACATTCTCTGAGAAATCTAGTGGGAGATTATGCCCTTCCTTGGAATTTAATGGAAGGATGGAGACAGGACATTCAGGCTCATACCAACCTGGCCATTCTGAAACTAAATAAGTGCAAGAACACCACACTACATCTATGAGTAGTGTGGGTGAGATCATCCGTCACTACGGGATGAGGTATCATCAATACGCTGATGATACTCAATTGTATAGATAGATACTTTATTGATTTAGTCTTTTGACCATATCAAGTAAAAAAAAAAGTTAAAATAAAAAGCCATTTTAAACATACAAGTGAATATGAGTAAATACAAATAAAACTATAATACAGATTCATATCAAACCATCACCCCTACAGTCAACTCCAATCTGGTCTATGTAATCTGTCCTCTTTAGGATTGCCTTTGATATGAAGAGTGCAGTCTTGCTAGTAATGAGCTGGTTCTTACCCTGTAAAAAATAAGAAAGTTTCTGCTGGCTGCTCCAGTATTTTTTATTTTTTAAATATAAATCTAAGTGGACAGTCCTTTCTACAGAATATAATCTGCAATCAAATAAGATATGTGCAGTATCTTCAACAGCTGGGGCACCACAAATACATAATCTGTCTTCATAAGGAACTCCTTGGAACCTCCCATATCTTACCATGGAGTCTAATTGATCGAAACGAGCTCTAGTAAAAGCTCTTCTGAGATGTTGGGGGAAGGAAGTTGTTAAATACTTTTCTAGTTGAAAGACTGATTTGTGTTGGGCCAGCCACTTCAGGGACTTAGCATGTTTAAGGGCTGCTATATCCTCTTGTGCAGCCACATCCAAAACCCTTTGTTTGAAATTTTTCTTAGCCTTCAAATCTAATTGGGCTGGAAAATGAACTGAAAATCCATATTGTGAGATGGTATTGGTAAGTCGGGCCGCCCAAGCACGAGGAGGCATATTCTGCATCTGCTCTTCAAGACAAAGCTTGGGTAATCTGTCTGAGTCCATGGATAGGATCTTCAGCCAGTAATTAAATACTTTAGTTACCGAGTGGCTTTGTATGGGGGGTCAATTGTATATCTCCATCCCGGGTGAGGTAAGTGATACAGTGGCCGCCCTTTCTCAGTGCCTGGAGGCTGTGGGGGTCTGGATGGGGAACAACAGGCTTCGGCCGAACCCTGGTAAGACGGAGTGGCTGTGGATTGATGGCTCTTCCGGATCCGGGAAGTTATCATCTTTGGTTCTGAATGGGGTTGCACTACCCCATTCGGACTCAGTGCGGAACCTGGGGGTCCTTCTGGACTCATGACTCCTGCTCGAAGAGCAGGTGGCAGTTGTGGCCAGGAGGGCCTTTGTACAACTTCGTTTTGTGCGCCAGTTACGCCCTTTCCTGGATCGGGAGTCCCTCCGTACAGTCACTCATGCCCTGGTCATCTCCCATATAGACTACTGCAATGCGCTCTACATGGGGCTACCCCTGAAGAGTATCCGGAAGCTTCAACTGGTCCAGAATGCAGCTGCGTGCGCAGTTATTGGTGCCCCTAGATCGGCACATGTGACACCTCTGCTGCACCAGCTGCACTAGGTGCCAGTATGCTTCTGGGTCCAATTCAAGGTGTTGGTTATGACCTTTAAAGCCCTACATGGCATGGAACCAGGTTACCTGAGGGACCGTCTCATCCCCATAACTTCAAACCGTCCCACTTGATTATGCAGAGAGGGCATTTTATTTATTTATTTTATTTATCACATTTGTATCCCACCCATCTCCCCCACAAGGAGGGACCCTGGGCAGTTCACAGCAAAAATTTAAAATCAATAAAAACTATAAATATCAATAAAAACAAAATGTACATATATATATTACACAGTTTGATCCAGCGATGGTAGGTCTCATCCCATCAGTCGATAAGGCTGGATACGGCAGATCCAGACTGACTGTTCCCCTCCCCTCCCCAAGCATGGTGACATAACCAGGTCTTTAGGTTTTTTCTTCTTTTTTTAGAAATGTTATTGAATTTTGATTATACACAGTTAAAAGTTAGAAACAGAAAAAGAAATACAAATACAAATACAAATCAAAGAAATACAAATCAAAGAAAAAAAGTGTAGTAAAGCAAAGAAAAACAGGAAAAGATGAAACATAGAAAATAGTCAACTTCCGACTTATCTCTGGTCATGGTTATATAAAGAATTTATCTTACTTGCTAGGTCTATATATAATATTAAAAAAACATTTCTTGTCTAATATATCCATTTATATATATTTTGATCTTCCAATCCTCCTACAAGCTTTGCCCCTCCTGCATTTTGCAAATAGTCTATTAATAATTTCCACTCATTAAGAAAATAATAGTATATATTTTAGTCTTCATAACCCCATATAGGCTTTACCCCCCCTGTAAGTCGCAAATAGTCCATCGGTAGTTTACATGCAATCTTATATCCTTGATAAAATCCAATTTTCCCAATTTTTAAGAAGTCCTTATAGGTCATTTACCTCTATTTCTTACTTCTATCTATGAAATGCTTCTTACGTTCTCCTGGTGCATCCCTCATATCTGTCTTGTATCCTTTAAACACTTTTTTTTCTCTAGCATGCCATGGATTAACGCTAAAAGTTTTATCTATTTCCAAATCCACATCTTGTTCTCTTATTTCTAGAAATTTAACTAATTCAAAGATAGTCCTTTCTCTTGCTTTTTCATTTAGTTCTTCTAGGGATGCACTCAATCTCCTAATATGTACCTTTTCTATCATTTCTACAAGGACAATAATATCTGAGTTGTATTCAACTTCTTTAATAAAACTTTCTGAGTTGACCTCTAATTTCTGCATCTGACCTTGCATCTCTTTAAATTCCCCTGATAAGGTATTAACCACTTCCTTAACTATTTGCTCATCTTTTTCAAATTCTTGTTCTATTTCCTGGGTTGGATCTTCTTTCGTCTCTTCCTTCTTCTTAACTATCTTTAGGTTTTTCCTAAAGTCCAGGAGAGAGGGGGCCGATCTTATTTCAGGAGGTAGAATATTCCAAAGGGCGGGGGCTACTGCAGAGAAGGCACGACTCCTAGACCCCGTCAGATGGAACTCTCTTACAGACGGGGTTCGTAGCATGCCCTCTCTACAGGACCGGGTGGGATGGGTTGATTGAATGGGGATGAGGTGGTCCTTCAGGTAACCTGGTCCCATGCCATGTAGGGCTTTAAAGGTGATAACCGCCCAGAGTCTACCGTGGTAGAGATGGGCGGTGATAAATTTGATTAATAAATAAATAAAATAAATAACCAACACCTTGAATTGAATCCAGAAGCAAACTGGGACCCAATGCAGCTCACGGAGCAAAGGTGTTATATGTGCCGATCTTGAGGCACCTAAAATCGCCCGCGCGGCTGCATTCTGAACCAGCTGAAGCCTCTGGATGCTCTTCAAGGGTAGCCCCATGTAGAGTGCATTACAATAGTCTATCTGGGAGATGACCAGGGCATGAGTGACTGTTCGAAGGGCCTCTCACTCCGGGAAAGGGCGTAACTGGTGCACAACACGAAGTTGTGCAAAGGCCCTTCTTGCCACGACTGCCACCTGCTCTTTGAGCAGGAGTCGTGAGTCCAAGAGGAACCCCAAGTTACGCACCAGGGCTGTGGACCCCGTCGTTAAGGGAGTTTCACTTGGCGGGGTCCAGAAGGCGGGCCTTCGCAGCAGTGGCACCTGCCCTTTGGAACATTCTACCCCTGGAGATGAGGCAGGCTCCATCGCTCCTGACCTTCCGGAAGAACTTAAAGACCTGGTTCTGCCGCCTTGCTTGGGATGGGAACGGGAACAGCTCCTCCTGGGGATGGCTGGTGCCATAGAGCCCTTTTAAAATACCATCTTATCGCCTCCTGGATTTTATATTTAATTTATTAGTAATTTTGATGATTGTAGTTTTGTATGGTTTTATATTTATTTATATTTATAAATTATATTTATTTTAACTGTTATATTTTGTAAACCGCCCAGAGTCCCCTTCGGGGGAGATGGGGTGGTAATAGAAATTGAAAAGTAAATAAATAAATAAATAAATAAATAAATAAAATGAGCATTTCTCTGACATTCTTTAAAAGCATTTCTAAAGTAAATTCTTTTTCAGCAAACCGAATGGAAACTAGTACAAAAAAGGCATGATAACTCCTCTGCCCAATAATTATTAAGAACCTGTAGTAGCTCAGCAGAGTTGATAAAAGCCTTAATTCCTGAGACAGAGGGGACATTCCTACTTTAGTCCGTGTGTGCTGTTCCCTCTGATCTTGCATACTTTGTTTATATATTTATATTTATATACAGTATATATACAGTATATACTGTATACAGTGTGTGTGTTTGTGTGTGTGTGTGTGTGTATATATATATATACACACACACACATATATACATACATACACACATATACATATACACGTATATATACTGTATATATATATATATATATATATATATATATATAATTAAAAGTTTTAAGAACAATAATAAGAACTACAACAAACTAAATTAGAACAAAGAAAGTGAATAAGAAAGAAAGAAATAACATAAAAAACTAAAAGTGCAATAAGAAATGAAAATAGAAGAAAATAGAAAAAGAAAGAGCAAGATATAAAGAGAGATATAAAGAAATAAAGAAGTAGCTTCCGATATTCTGCACAGCAGTTGTAAGCACAATTATGTTTTAACTCTCTCTCTAAAGTTACATCATGACTCTCTCCTTGCTATAATCCATCCTGTCTAATCATCAAAACCATTGAGAGATGCAATGAACCCATTGAGAAATGCGTAAGTTTGGAAATTAGGAGAGACCACTCCCCTCCCCCAGGAAAACCTTCCAAATACAAAATTCCCATTGGACTGGGTGGCATTTCTTGATAGTAAAAAAATAGAAAATTTGGTCCTGATTGCTTTGCTCAGATAACTGAAATGGAAATAGCTTGATAACTCTCTTGAGTGTGAATAATGGTGAAAGTATGAGTGCTCAGAGTTTTTTACCATTCAGATTTAATTTTCCCACCTTTTGATATTGTTCACATGGTATACATATTTCAACAATTAAAACAATTTTAAAAGTTTTAGTAGTGATGAGGCATTAGCTGCAATCCTATACTCACTGGTCAACTTCTGCTTAGAACTGGGTTGATGTAACTAAATTTTATGCCTAATCAACTAAATAGGCATATGTACATATAAAAACTGGGAGAAATCTACATCCATAAACCACAATTATGCCCATCAAGTTCTATTAAAAAGGTTTCAATAGAGATTAAATCCTTCACTGCTGGTGCTTAAGTCCCAGTATTTTCAATATACACTCATATCCCCCCTCCCCTCACCCTTGCCTTGGCATGTTAGCTGTTCAGAAAGCCAGGAGCACAATCCTTCAGAGCAATGGCTTTCCCTACACATGCAAAGCCCACTTTCCTGTAAGATGTACTCCAGACTTTCCTTCTCAATCTGCCTGGGCAAGTGAGAAAATGTGAGTTTTTGGCTTAGCTTCAACATGCATGAGAAGTGAACAGCCAGTTCTGATGAAATGAACTGAGCCAGCTAATTAACACCTGGGTGTGAAAGGAACGAGAACTTTTCTCTTGATTTAGGAACAATCAGGTGAAGGAACAGTTGTGCTGGAATAAGGTAAATACATGGGGAAATAAAGCATTTAGGGAATTTTAGCAAGGCAGATATATCGTTCGCTGATAAGGCAATGTCCAAGATCTTTGCCCTTAGGAGACATTGGGCTTATCCACACATCCTACTTATGGTGGCATGAAGATGTCCTCCTCACCATTTTTAGAAAGCGTGTCCTCATGATGCAGACTTTTTCTCATTCCCAGCCCACTTAGGTCACTCAGCCCAATTCCTCCTAAGCTGTTTAAGTCTTGGTGTACAAACCATCTATAAGGCCTCATTCATGATCTTGGTGATGACACAGTTTGGAGCTGGAATCTGTTAAGTTCCTGTTGGCCAATCAAGGCTGCTGCAGGGATGTCCCTCCCCTTCAGTCACTGGGCACTGCCTTCCATTGCCATTTTGGCTTGGGCTGCAGGAAAAATCAGATACCTGGTTTCCATAGAGGCATCTCTATGGCCATGTAATACCTGACCCATGCTTCCCAATGCACTGTTCAGACATCATGTGGGCTACTTGTGTATTGTGGTACTAGTCCTTTGGCAGACCACTAGTTCTCTTGTACATGTTCAGTCATCTCTGAAAAGAAAGATTGGTATACCAGCCTATCTATCATCTATCTAGGGCTGGGATTTGGCACGGCCATGTTTTCTACTGTTTTTATTACTTTAGGACGCATGCCATTTGCCTACTCCTATGCCATTTTAAGTACTCCATAGGATACTACCAGGTGCTGCCTTGCAGCTCTTACCAATTTGGGATATTAGGGAGTTGAAATAAAATGACAAGTATTTAACCAGTTTTCCCTTCTAGCCCAAGTGATAGGAAGACTGATAAACTCTGCCAAAAACAGCCCATCAGTCAGGTTGGTAGGATACAGACTGGGCCAGGATAAAGTGGGTTAAGGCTCTCTCAATATGCCAAGTGGACTCCCTTCTGCTTTAGCCTGCATCCCTCCTCAACTGTTAAAAATACAGTAGGTGTACTAGTATTCCAGGAGAAAGGTAGACCCATGTTCAGAAATGGCCTAAGTGACAGGTTTCCACCAGCAGGTGACTGTATCTCCACTGTCACGTGGGGCAATTTGAAAGATGGTTGAAACCTCCATTCCAAGCCCCTACTTACACTTGTCCAAGTTGACTCCACCACAATTTGAGTGCAACTCTTGGTACTTTTTCCCTTCATTAGCTGCTGAAGGGAAGTGAAATAAAGCCTGGGGAATCTACTAATCACTGTCCTTATATTGCTCAACAGCAAAACTGTAAGGATAGGACCCATCACAGGCTTTGTTAGGGAAGCAGATTAGAGCCTGGCTGTTGGGGCAGTACAAATTATGCTGGTATATTTTTCTGCCAATTCATAGACTGGAGGAATGCACACTAATGTGGCTGTGAAAAAAACTCCATGGCAGAGTTGGTGTTCTTCTGCTCTTTCCTTTTAACAATATTTTTTTCTTCCTCAAAATTTAAACAATTTTACAGAAAACTTGTTTGAGGAGAACAATGCCCAGTAGCTGTCTACCATAGGAAGTTACCATCACTCGTAATTTAAGACAGGTTCATAGCATCGTCCAGACACTGTGGATAGGAAGTAAAGCCTGTTCTCATTACTGTTACTTTGGCACCACAATGGGTAGATTACTCTAGGAGTTGCTATATGTTGTTAGTGGGGAAATGACTGTATGGCTTAGCTATTACAGTGAAATGAGAGGTCATGAAAAAAGTTTTTGACTTGAACCAAAAGAGCCAAAAAAGGCCCTTTTCGTGCAAACAGGCTTCTATCTAGAGGGAAAGAGTTGCCACAATCACTATGAAACTGGGATCTACCCAAATTTACTCTTGGCCTCTAGGCACCCCTATCCAAGTGGAACAAATAAAAAGTCATCCTGCTTTTGAGAAAACATTTTATAGCTTCTGATTATTAACCTGTACAAGAGATGAAAACTATGAAATGGATCGCATGATCATCTTGCAGTACCCATGGAATGGCTTGATATAGAGTGTTGCTCTTTAAGCAATTCTAAAATTACGGGGGTACGTGTCTTATTAAGAGCAATGGGGACAACTGAAGGGCAATGCTAGTTTCCCTCATGACTCCCAGTATGGTATTTCATGTGTCCAATCCAATAGACCAGCAAACAGCAGCTTAAAGAAAATGATTCTATCCCCTATGATTACAACAATATATTTCACATGATGGTACTGATAAACTTGCAGTGATGGCAAGGAGCACGTGGGGGCTGCCTTAGAGCACAGCTTCTTTTATCTCAGTCTCACTTCGAGAGCTCAAGAGGCCTAGTTTTTCCTTATGTTGCTGAGTTGTGAACATGGAAGATGGAGAGCACTGCTGCCAGCCTGGTATATCTGCTAAGAGTCTGGATGCAGGCAACACCCAGATGCCCTGCATTCATCCTTTGGCATAGGCACCACTTCCCATACCTATACTATACTTGAACCTGCCTAGGTGAGATGGAGGACCCAAGTTTACCAGGAACTAAGTATCTAAGAATATAACACCAGGAACTGAACACAGGTAACATGTTGAAAGGATTCTGAGCATATTTATCTTATTCTATCCTTTGTCCCTGAGCATCTTTTTCTATCCTTTATCTGTCCCTCATTTACCTTTCAATCTTTCTTTCTCCTTCTCCTACCCAAATATCTATTCCTAATCGATTCCTTGTTGCAGGTATCTGGGACATGTTTGTTGTTGTTGTTGTTCAGTCGTTTAGTTGTGTCCAACTCTTCGTGACCTCATGGACCATAGCACGCCAGGCCTTCCTGTCCTCCACTGTCACACGGAGTTTACTCAAATTCATGTTCATTACATCGGTGATGCTATCTAACCATCTCATCCTCTGCCGTCCCCTTCTCCTTTTGCCTTCAGTCTTTCCCAGCATCAGGGTCTTCTCCAGTGTGTCCTCTCTTCGCATTAGGTGGCCAAAGTATTTGAGCTTCAGCTTCAGCATCTGTCCTTCCAATGAGCAGTCAGGGTTGATTTCCTTTAGGATTGACTGATTTGACCTCCTTGCAGTCCAAGGGACTCTCAAGAGTCTTCTCCAGCACCACAGCTCGAAAGCATCAATTCTTCGGCGCTCAGCCTTCCTTATGGTCCAACTCTCACAGCCATACATTACTACTGGGAAAACCATAGCTTTAACTATACGGACCTTTGTCGGCAAGGTGATGTCTCTGCTTTTTAATATGCTGTCTAGGTTTGCCATAGCTTTCATCCCAAGGAGCAAGTGTCTTTTAATTTCATGGCTGCAGTCACCGTCTGCGGTGATCTTGGAGCCCAAGAAAATAAAATCTGTCACTGCTTCCATTTCTTCCCCTTCTATTTGCCAGGAAGTGATGGGGCCAGATGCCATGATCTGGGTTTTTTTAATGTTGAGTTTCAAGCCAGCTTTTGCACTCTCCTCTTTCACCCTCATCAAGAGGCTCTTTAGTTCCTCTTCACTTTCTGCCATTAGGGTGGTATCGTCTGCATATCTGAGGTTGTTGATATTAGCCTACACCAATTTTCTACACTAGGCAACTGCTCTTCTCAGAAAAATGAAGGTGTGGAGATCAGTGCAGTTTTAAAAGTCTGGAACTGAAGGACAGTCTGGGGTCCCAGGATTTGGGAAGAAAGGGATTCTTATCTTTCAGCCAAACTGCAGGCCTGAATAGACATTCTCTGGAACTCCCGCTAAAATCTGCAGAGCTTGCTTTCAAATAAATATGTTTATAACCCCCCTCCCTTTTTAAAGCCGTAACATTTTTTCCTTTCTTCTATATGCTATTTATCCTCCCTCTGTCTCCTTTTGCTAGTCCATTATTTTTGTACTGAGGACCTAGCCCATCATGACTGGCAAGCTGAATAAATATTTCCACTGATCCTGGTTGGCATTTGTATCCACAATCAAATAATATTAGCATAATGTGTGCAATTTACATAATTCCTGCAATTCATAGTCAGCTCTCAGAGTTGTGCATTCCTGGTTACTTAATTTTGATTTGTTGACTTTCAGTAACTCCCCTTGACTACTAAATGTAATCGACATTAATAGACATTTAGGCTAAACTTGTTTTGTGTTCAAAACATCTAAAAACTTAAGAGCAGAATGAGAGGAGGTTGGCATAGGAATTGCCGTTGCTGTGAGATAATTGTCTCCAAACAGCAATTCCAGTGGTATGAACTTTCAGGTATAATTGGCTCTGGAGATGTTGTGATTTGAAGAACATCTTGTTGGGGGACAGCCAGGTGTTACTGTGTCTGAAATTGGAGGGTTGTTTGTTTGTTTTTGGTCACAGATTCATTCTGGACAACAAGGGGGAATAGGTTTCACGCTTGAAGAGTTTTGTTTATCTCGTAACAGGCCGAGAAATACAGAGATGCTTGTTGCTTCTAGGTGAATTCATTGTACAGGCACAAACCTGCATCTTGTAGCAGCTCTGCCTTGCTGTCTCACCAAAAACACTGTGTGGGAACAGGGGGAAGGGTCGCTTGTTTCAGCCTATTAGAGCTTTCCTTATCTAGAGACATAAGGAAGAGTTCGCATTTTCCAGACTCTTTGTGAACTTCCCTCCACAGGAAGTTCAGAACTTCCCAGTAACTGCCCAACCACACAGTAAGCTATGAGGGGCAACACTTTTATGGTGGGGAAGTGCGTTGGAACACAGACTTCTCCCAATAAAAAGAATTCAGGGCCAATATCAACATTTATCAGCGTAAAATAGACCATGACTCTTTCTCAGGGCCTGCAGAGAAAGCGGACATGACACTGCAGCCAACCCAAACAGGCTTGAAGCAGGTGGGAACTAAGAGATCATCCCATCCCCCCACTTTCCAAGCCCCCCCCAGCCTACCCCTCACCCCATTTGCATCTGTGCCAGCCCCCACCTCACTCCTCAAGGACCCCAACACAAATTGCATTTTAGTAGGGACATCCATTACAACAATTTGATTTAATTTAATTACTGTTTAGTCAGTTTCCAGACACCACTGATAGACTTCTACTCCCCCATCTATCTTCTGTTCTCAAACTATCTTCTCCTCCTTGGGTTATTTGACACAAAGCTGAACTATTTTATGGGTTTTTAATATTTAATTTGCCATTGTTTTCAGTGTTCTTCAGTTACAAAAAACTGCAGGACCTGAAAGGAATGTTACCATTATTCTTTATTTCATAAGCAATGAGGGTCAGTGGAGACATCAACCTCAAGCTGCTCCTTCTCCTTCTCCTTCTCCTTGACCACATCATTACTTTTCAATGCCTCCATTTCCAAACATGGTGATTCAGTTTCCTATCATTTTGAGCTGGAAAATGTGAAAACTACAGTGTGACTTCAAAAGTACACTTAACACAATTTTGTATAAGAAAAGAAAAAAATAAAAACCAACTCACCATCCCCCAATCTAGAAAATCTCAGTCCCTCCCATCACGTGTAGGACTCAGCCACATTCCCTTTGCTTCATCACACTATCCACTTTGGCAGTCAGCCCCCCTCCCCCGATGATAAACGCTTCTCCTAGACCCCAAAAGATTGCTTATTCTCAGTTTAGTCAATTAGTGCCTAAAGCAGAGCTTTCCAAACTGTGTGTCGCGACACAAAAGTGTGTCACCACACACAGTCTGGTGTGTCGCCACACAACCCGGAAGCGCTGATCATCATCAGCGCTTCCGGGGTTTCCCGTGGCGACACACCAACGGCGGCGCGCAAAAACCCAAAAGCTGCAGCAGCGCTTCCGGGTTTTTGCACGCTGCCGCAACAGCGGCACTTCCGGGTTTTCCCGCGGCGACACACCAATGGTGGTCGGTGTGTCGCCACGGGAAAACTTTGGAAAGCCCTGGCCTAAAGTTTTATTCTCACAAGGAGTGTAGAATATAGATCATCCTTCACTGGTATTCTGAATTCATACAATCCCAATAGTTCTCACCTGGATTTAAAAACCTCATGCCATGAGCTGACTTGATGGCTTTATAAGGGACAATATAGACATTTCACAAATGGGTGAGCTTGACAGATATCTTAATTAGATATCCCAAATGGGGCATGGGGTTGTAGAGAGCAAAGTTCCTCCCAACTCTGGGATTCTGTGGTATACGGTTTGGGGAACTAAGCCTGCATATATATACAATCTTGTTTTGGTTCCATGACTTTGAAGGACGTTTCCATGACAGATTGTCAAAATCCTGGGTTATAATGTCAAAAATAGCTGTCTTCAAACCACTGGCTATCAGCAATAAGCCTCCTTTCCTTGCACTTTTTCTAGTCAAAGAGGAGAATTGCAGCCATTGATCCAGAAAGAATCTCCACACAAATTTCTCCTGGGGGAGAGTCAGAGGCAGGCACAGAGCCTGGGAATGAAGAATGGCAGCTGACAATGGAGTTTAGCAAGGAAGAGGGTGAGGTTACCCACAGGAAGCTGATGAGCAAAGCAGGATGGATGGACTGGAGAATATGGCCAAACATCTCAGTCTGAAACTCTCTCTAACCCTCAGGTTAACTCCCACTTTCCCCTGAGGAACCCAAGAAGAAGGCAAAGGTACTGAATCTTCATGCAACCCCAAGCCAACCAACAAGCCAAGTTCTTGGGAAACCAGAGTGTTTTCATCTGGGGAACCCCCCTCACAGAGGGACTAAGCGAACGATAAGCGTAGCCCCCATCTTCCAGGAGGCTCCTACTCCACAGGAAGATTTCTACCTCTGTGAAGGTAGAAGGTTCTCCCTTTCCATAGATTTGCTTGCAGTGTTTGGATAAACAGCGTAGACGCCCTTCCTACCTAGCGTTCTTCCTTTAATCCTCAGAGATGCCCTTGAAGCAGCATGCATGATGGGCACACTGTTCTCCCTTGCTTGGATTGAAGCCACCCGGCTCTAATGTAATGAGAGAGGATAGAGAGACGGCAGCCAGCCAAGGAGTTCCTGGAAGCAACAGAAGCATTTGGGGGGGAGGGGGGAGTAGGGTAAAGAGTCAGGAAAGAAAGAGGGAGGGAGGGTCTGGCTCACTGTGCTTTAGGATAGGCACAAAGATTTCTCAGCACTTCATCACCCGTACAAAATAGTAACTTAAAATCAAAGCATTTCTTTCTTCCCAGTTCAGCAGAGATGGAAGTTTTAAAGGTTTTTTTCCCCCTTTATTTAAACAATTTATATTTGCAGAGTTGCAGTGAATACAGCCCCTTGGGCTCCAGAAAAGGGGGAGCCACCAAGGAAGGAGCCTCTCCACCCACCCATCCCTCCCTGTCTCTGCCTACTGTGATGGTCCCCTGCCGGCTGCCAATGCCTGTCTCTTGCACCTGCTCCCGTTCCTGGCTAAGCCAGCACGTGTCCCTGCCTGCTGGTCTGTATCGCCAAATGCACAAGGCCAGGTGGGGCATGGAGGAGGAGAGGGCAAGGCAGGGCACCGTATGTGATGGCACTGGCTTCTGCAGAGACCAAGGAGAATGAGAGACACATATTTTCCTCTGGTGGCCGTCGCGGAGAGAGGAGGAATCTGTCCTGCTTGCTTGCCAGACCGTGCGTCTGCACTGGGCCCACTGCTACCCAGAGCCCTTTGGCTGCCCCCAGCCCAGTCACTCCCCAGCTATCCGGCTACCCCACCGGCCAGGTCCCATCCCTTCCTATTGCCTGTTAGGACTGAGCAGGGACTGAGAAGTGTGTTGTTCTGGGCCCATCAGTATGATCTCTAGCCCAAGGCTAGGCTGCTGTGAGTCCAGCAACACCATGTTAAATTATTATTATTATTATTATTATTATTATTATTATTATTATTTAAATTTATATGACCACCCATCTCCCCCAACGGGGGACTCTGGGCGGTTTACAATAAATTATCCCCTCCTCTCATCCCATTTGCTGCTAGCTGTGCCCAGAGAGGGAAGAAGAAGTAAGGGAGAGTAGGCTGTAGTTGAGAGTTATGTACAGGCAGGTAGGCAGAGGTGATCCGGTTGACACTGCATGTTTGGACCCCCAGACTTTCTTAGACTTCAGGAAGCTTAGTAGTTGTGGGTGAAGAGGAAAGGATTTATTCTGGATAGTTGGCTTGCTAAAGTACAGGAAACGGGGCAGGAATAAATGGACACTAAAAGGCTCTCATCATGATGGATTTTTTGTTGTTCGGTTTCTTTGTGGAACTGAAATGGAGGCAACTGCTACAGCATTTCAAAAATAAAAGCAGCTTCCTTCTCTCTCTCTTTCTCCCTCTCTGCCAAGAGAAGTGTTCCCCCTCTTTTCTCTAAAAACGAAAGAATTTGAACTTTTAAAAAATGTAATGTGCATTTATATTTTGTGTTGAATATGTTTCTTCTAGATTACGCCTCTACTATTTAGTTCAGATTATACAGGCATTCCCTTTTGTAAACATAGTTTTTGACATCTCATTTTACAGGAATCCATCTGCAGTGTTAACTTTGGGCTGTGTGTTTGGGGTAGGATCCAAAAACCCGGTGTGGCCTTGACCCTCCAAATTCCTTAGACTGGCCCTGTGCTTTCAGTGGGCAGGCTGACTGGAGATTATAATTCTAGTGGCCTAGTGGGAGAATTAGGTAGTCTCCTTAAAAATTGCTCAGATTATGGAAAAGCAGAAGGTTTCAGAGCTTCATATTAGAACATACATCATTAACTATTCTAATGATACTTCATTCCTCTGCTCAGGAGGATTCTGGGCAAGGGCCCTCCGAAAGTCTCTGCAGTTTCTTTCTGAAATCCACAGCTCTCATGGCCCATTAGTACATACTTGCAGTGATAAAGCTCATATGTACCATGCAGAGTACCCTAGATGCAGCCCTTGTCATCTTCAGTTAAATGATGTCAAGAAATGACAAGAAATGGATGCTTGACTGTCAAGGTCATTTCCTCTAAATTCTCATCTTTTCTAGCACAGGTTCTATTTGGTTTCCCTGCCAAACAGAAATTTCACAGAAAGGGAGGGAGTGCACACCTACAGGGGGTGTGGTGTGAGGGGTCTAACAGCAAGCATTTCCTGTAGCAGCCTCCCTCCTTTGGAATATCTTGTCCCCTGTAGAATATATGGTCCCTGCCCTAATGGCCTCCTGGAAGCTTCCAGAGAGCCTTTGGAGATCGACATATTGTGATGCCACCTTAATTTTATAATTTTTAAGTGTGTGTTTTAATTGTATTCAATGTTTGATTTACATCTTCTTTTTAACATTTAAATTTTCATGAGCTGCCAACTGGTTTCAGGTAGTTAGATAAATTTTACAAAGAATGAAAGAAACAAGCAAATACATAAAATGGAATAATAGTCTAACACAGGGTTTCTCAACCTTAGCAACTTTAAGATGTGTGGACTTCAACTCCCAGAATTCCCCAGCCAGCTTCAAGTTGCTAAGGTTGAGAAACCCTGGTCTAACATAAGACAGGAAACATTTGACCTGTTAAGGGCTTGATGTGCCTGGAAAGGCTGAAGCTGGAGGCATGGAAATTGTTCCACAGGGTTGAAGCAGACAGGATAATGCCAGAAGTCTAACCCAGACAACTGATGAAAAATAATCAGAAAGGTCCAAATTGAACGTATAAGATAGAAAAAGCCTAAGAGCAAAGCTATGAGCATCATAATTCTGTTATCGCAACAGACTATGAGTTAAACATGAGCTAACAGAATGATGCTAAGAAGGCATATACTACCTTGAGAGACATAAATAGATGACAATCTATTTCTATAATCAAGGTAGTATATGCCTTCTTAGCATCATTCTGTTAGCTCATGTTTAACTCATAGTCAACAAGGAAAACAGATCATTTTCACATGTGCTACTGCTAATCTTGCCAATTCTATACTTGTGGCTTTACATTTTTCCTACCCAGATGCAGAACTTTGTATTTCCCTTGTTTGGAATTTAACAAATTTCTATTGATTTCTGCCCACTGATCAAGCCTGTCTACGTCTTTTTGAAGCTTCTCTTTTTCATCTGTAGTATTAGCTATCCCTTCCTTCCAGCTTTATTTCACCTACAGAGCCAGTGTGGTCTAGTGGTTAAGGTGCTGGGCTAGAAACCAGGAGACTGAGAGTTCTAGTCCCGCCTTAGGCATGAAAGCCGGCTGGGTGACCTTGGGCCAGTCACTCTCTCTCAGCCCAACTCACAGGGTTGTTGTTGTGGGGAAAAGAGGAGGAGGAAGTAGTATTAGGTATGTTCGCCACCTTGAGTTATTTATAAAAATAATAAAGGCAGGATATAAATAAATAAATAAGTGTCCCTTCAACTTCCTCACTCAAGTAATGGATAAGAATATGTGGCCTGGGACACAGCCATATCACACTCCACTTGATACTTCCCTCTGACAAACTGAAGCCATTAATGAGCACTCTTTGAGTTTAATCATTCAGCCAACTATGACCATCTAGCAGTAGTACCATATATCTTGTATTATGCCATTCTGTGAAAGAGAATATGATGAGACATTCTGTCAAAGGCTTTGCTGAGGTCCTTCCATGTCCCCTTTTCTCTTCAGCATTTTAGAGAGCTCTGTGTGAATCTATGCTGGCCTGTTTGAATTCCCTCCATTTTTTCTCCTTGTTGGAATTGTTTGTGATTTTGCTTTCAGTATTTTGTTTCATAGGATTTCCCATCCTTCCTGGATCCATTCTTTGATCCAGACTGATTTACTAAGTTGGATTCCCTCTGCTAGCTGTCTCCTGCTTTTTTTGAATGCCCATCTGGAACCCTAATCTTTAATGTGTTTTATTATGTTTCCAGTACTGAAAAGAAATAAATATTTTAAAAATTCCTATACCTTTTCTATATTCCTTGAAATATAACTGTTAACACTGATCTGAGAGCAGAAGGAGGAGATAAATTAGGAATCGGGCACTGTGGGTCCAGGTTGTAATCAGAACCAAGGAGTGGGTTAGTCAATAATCTGTAAAAATAAATGTGCATGCTATCTCAGTATACAGTAGATAACTTTTTGAGATATCAGTGGAATTATAAGACAACTTATGTCTTAGCCGACAAAACATCATTTCCTTTTTAGACAAAAAAAGCCCTCTTCCATACTGCTGTCTTTTCCTTATTAAGATTTAGCTTCTTCTGAATGCAAATGTCTGTCAGGCCATTGCATTTCTAATCCCATTCTTGGATTGTGGATAACCAGTAAACATGACTGTGCCAAACATCAAAAAAAAATCTAACACCGTTTCCCCAGTGGAAGAAAAACACAAGAGAGGCCATGAACGCCCAAATTGTTCAGAAAACCACCAGATATTTAGATGAGAGCCATTCAAAATGGCATGAGACAAGAAGCATCTATGGCTTTTGAGTTGCATGATGGATGGATGGATATTTTCTCTTGCATGTCTTCCTATGATGTACTTATTTTCAAAATTGGTTCTTGGATATTATGCTTGCACATTTTAACAATCAATTATCATACCTACATACTTCTAAATAAGAAAAAAACCTCATTCTGTTTAAATAATGAATCCCTACATATCAGGGAGCCTGATCTCCCCTATTGGCTCTAACCCTGAACTATTATTGTCCTGGGTAACCTAATGTCATATATCATAACTGTGGACTTATCAAGAACTGGCCCTCTGATCTCTATTTATTTTGCTTAGCATCTTAACCAAAGTAGGGAATACGACTCAGAATGCCAAACTGTGGAGCACATTTTGGAAGACTTGGAACCTTCTCTTTCCCAGAAGCAAACACAGAAAACAAAGAATGAGTGCCGGGTATTCCCTGTGGCCTTTTTTCATCATATGTCAAATGTGTTATACTTATAACTTCAAAGAGCAATTCTGTATAAAGTCCAGAGCTGAGTTTTACCGCTCTCAAGTAATATACATATATCTTTTTTCCTCTGGTGTAACTTTTATTTCCTGCAACTAAAATGACAACAGCTGTATTAAGTTGGCATGGAAAATGAAATGGCTCCCTTGCCTAAGACATAAGCATTTTCATCACAGATCTCTGACATTATGATTACTGCTATGGCATGACTTACAGTAGTCAGTGCGAGGATTACAGTACTTATTCAATCACAGGCCTTTCCCCCTGCATTGGACGTATTTTAATGCCATTCCTTAAGCTTAATGTATATAATGGCTTGCTTCCACTTCCAGCTTGAGGCAATTAACAAACAAAACAATCTGTTGTACAGCTGCCGGAAGTCTTTGATGTGGAGTTAGTTGCACATCAAGTAGTAGTGTTGCCACAATTCATTTCTTTAACAGTCACTTACTCCACTGCTAGCAGGGAAATATATCAAGGAGTGCAAAAGCCACTGGCAAACACTTTGGAACTGAGGCAAAAAGCTGCCAAATCTAGCTAAGTGTGTTGAGAAGCTGTGTGATAGGACAGTATATGGGACATGGTTGAGAACTTACGGTAAGACCATAAGTCAGCGGTTTCCCAAGGACTCCCGAGCATTTGGGGAAGTTAATCTGGGGTAGTGAACCTGAGTGAGAAAGCATTTGCTTTTCAATACGCCTCTTCATTTTGCCAAGCTCAGCTGGAGAAGCCACAGAAGCACTTCCTGTGGTCTGCTCTGACATCACCTGCCTCAGCAATTGAGATGCAAAAGCTCTTTCTTGGTGTGACCACTTCAGACTGCAGATGTGAGTACTCTTCCATACGAACAAACCCAGTTCCTTTTACATAAGCAACTAGATGTTACTGGAAACTGTCACAGGTTCTTTTTTATACCCAAATTTTGATTGTTTCAGGCTCAAAATGATCTTTCAAAAAGCACTGAGTTCTACAACACTTGGAGTTTTTATATCTCCTCTTTACAGGTTGGGGAGATGTTTTATTTTAAACAAAACCATCTACAGTACAAAAGTGAATCTTTCAAAAGCTATGTGACTTTTTCTAGAGCTAGTATCTTACTATCCTGCCTTATTACTAATGAAACTATACTACTAATGAAGTTATACTATACAATGTTATTCTAATCTTATCTCACTATACTCTATACTACTACCTCTCTGCTATACTATTACAAATATATTCTAACTATTCTTATTCTACCACTACTATTACTAACCTACTGTTACTACTGCTAGTATAGAGCTTTTGTACTGGGCAGTGTGTACAGCACTTGCCCCTTCTCACTGGTTTGCTGCAGGGCTTTGCCTCTTCTTCCTGTTTCCCCTGGACTCCAAAGTCTTTGTGAGGAAAACAAAACTTCTTTTCTTTTCCTGCTTTCCTTCGTGGCTACTGCAGGGCCGCAGAACACACCTGTCTCATCTAGTCTCCTCCCCCAGCTGTTTCAAGGCTGTGGCTTTTGTCCTCTGCACTCCTGACGTTGGGGAGGAGGTTTGAAATAAGAGGCAGGCAGGCAACGCTGGTGCCTGCGATTGTTCCAGCAGCCTGCTCTTCCACAAAACAATGCAAAGGGATTCTGTTTGTGTCATGCTGGTTTGACTATATTTTCCAATGACACATGACTGTAAACGGGAGACCTTTGCCTTAGTGTGCATTGGGCAAGGGAAGAGGGTTTTCTGATCCCCTATCTAGATTTACAGTATGGTTTACACATTGCCCCCCCCCAAAATAGCTTGAAGATGTGGGTTTGTATAAAATTTGATGTACTAATTTATTTAAAGAGGTGCAAGCTTTGAAATAATGATTGTAATCCTATCTATCTATCTATCTATCTATCTATCTATCTATCTATCTATCTATCTATCTATCTATCTATCTATCATCTAAGTGTCATGAAGAAGAGTGTGACCTGTAACTGGATAGCAAAGCTCCTCCTATAAGTTTTTTTGAAAACCTTTTAACTAGTCTTAAAATAGTCATCTCTTCACTTTCCTCTGTTTATTTATTTTTAAAAAAATGAATTTTGACAAGTTCTTATAATCAAATGAGAGAAATCCCCATCACTCTCTACTGGTCCAGTTCAATTCGTACAGCTATTCCCACTGCAGCATGTTGTACCTGTTCTTATTAGATATAAGAAGCCTGTCAGGGGAAAAGAGAGAGAGAACAATCCTAATTCAGCCCTTTTAAGAGTAAGCACTCAAAACCTTTTGCCTAAGGAGGAATTGGTCAGCTCTGCTTTCTCTTACAAGTTGGTCCTTGGCAGGTGGGAAGTTATATTGCTATATTCTTGTGTTTAGCTTTTAAACTTATTAGTGTTTTGGAGGCTTCTAAGTTTCTTGGACATGCTAGAACAGTATACACGCCTAATAAAATAAAAATAAAACAGTAAAATTGTCTGTCCGTCATATATCACATATGAAATAATTATCTGAAAATAATATAATTTCAGGTAATTTCTGGCTCGTTTCAAGAGATATTTCTAACTTTTTAATAATAAAAAGAGGTCAAATCAATGCCCTACTCATCCCCATACAGAGCACAGGAAACGTCCTCTGTACATATGGCCATTCTTCCTAAAATGTATCCCATAATTCCTTGCAATTGCCATGCTTGCTTGTGATCTGAATAGATTTCTCAGATAGAAATGCTCTATCATCTATCATCTATCATCTATCATCTATCATCTATCATCTATCATCTATCATCTATCATCTATCATCTATCATCTATCATCTATCATCTATCATCTATCATCTATCATCTATCATTAATGGAAATGGCAAGGCTGGGGTCAAAATCAAGCAATCAAGCAGCACTGGCAAAGCCGAGGTGAAAGGTCCTAAGGAAAAGGGTGATAGGGATGTTGTTGGCAAAAAGGGGTATGGATGCCAAGTGTGGTGTGCACTGGGTGGGTGCTTCCACTGCCTAGACATCTTGTAGCAGTAGTACTTACATGCTGGTTGCAGTACAAATTAGTCAGAAACTAAACTTGAAATTAAACCATTTACAGTCTACATTTCTAGTGGAAAAGTCAGAATCTAGCAATAGTTGTTAGAAGTAAGTGGAGTTGAGAAATGTCATAACATTCAGTGTTGCATATGTACTAGACGTGTTGGTTTGTACTGGAGAAATGTGGCGAAAAAGTGTTTCTAAAATTAGATTGCCCATTTTTCACATTCCCAGAAATATCAAGTGATTTCTTCTGCTCCTGCCTAAAGAAAAGCTTTTCAAGGTGTCTACGTTTCATCGTGGTCTAAAGATTCTTCTTATCGTGTATGCAATGTGTATGTGTTCCTTAAGGTGCAAAAGAACACACAGCACTTGGTTCCTGATTGTATCACAGCTGGGAAATGAATTTTGCTAAGAGATAATGGAACAGTGCTGAAGATACCCAGGCTGTACTGAAATGTGACAGAGCAATTTAACCTGAGGGCTAGCAGTGTGTAAAACTCCAGAGTAGACATGGCAGTGGACAAGGATGCAGAGCTAATAAAAGCAATCAGTATGCTTGGCTGAGACTAGATCAATCAGGCCAAGATAATCAGGTTTTCAGCTTTACAAATGGAGGGCAAAACTTCACTTTACATAGGCCACCAGGCTGCCACCAAAACCAGTAGTCCTGAGTTAAGTTCTCCCACTTGTTATGACTTCATTAAATTGTGGGTCTTCCACTATATAATTGACTGTCACTGATGGGCAGGCAGAAGCATAAAGCAATGATTTCATGACATGCAGAAGAGATTTAAAGGGGACTGAGAGAAACTGATGCAGGAGGGCCATTTCCAACATCAGCTCTCAGTTTTCCAAGTTCTGGCATTAAGAGATGTTTCACAAATGACAGTTTTTAGTCTACAGCTAAGGCTGGTTCTCAGGGGCATGGTGGCTCAGCGGGTAAGACACCAGGCTTGTCGATCGGAAGATCTCAACAGCCATGGAAGATCTCAAGTTCGGAGGTTCGAATCCCTAGCCCCGTGTGACGGAGTGAGCTCCCGCACTCACCCCAGCTCTTGCCAACCTAGCAATTCGAAAGCATGCAAATGCAAGTAGATTAATAGGTACCATTTCGCTGGGTAGGTAACAGCGTTCCGCATGCGTCATGCCGGCCACATAACCGTGGAAGCGTCTTCGGACAACGCTGGCTCTTCGGCTGACAAACGGAGATGAGCACCGCCCCTAGAGTCGGACATGACTGCACAAATGTGCGGGGGGAACCTTTACCTTTTTAAGGCTGGTTCTCACTGAATGCAAGCAGGTCAGGGCTTACATGATGAACTGTTTCCACATTTGGAAAAGGTGGGATGATAAGAAAAAAGATATTTCTCTTAACTTTATTCTGCTCTGCTCATTTTAATCACATGAGTCCCCAGCTGTCAGCTGAAGTGATATAACCAGGATGCAGATTTAATTAGAAAAGAGGTGCACAGCCTTGGATTCCAAACACCTTTGCTGCAGCTTCTAGAGACCTTTAGAAGTTATCAAATGGTAGTTTTTAATGTAATAGTAGGGAAAATGCTTAAATACTCAACTGGAGAGCAATATTATTGATTATATTTAATTTTATTAAATGCAAATATCAATGTAAATGAAGCAAAATAAAAAAAATGTTCACCTCTTCAAAGGGAAACTAACTTCAAAGTTGTGAATTACCAATGTTAAGACAGCCTCTCACATCATGTATATTAAGAATCTCTGCCACTTAAATATATCTCTGCCATTCAGTTTATGGCAATTGTGTCTACATTTTGCTACTTGCACCAGGCAGAGGTTTTTTTTTCCTATTCAGCTTCAAAAAGTAAAATGTGAATCATGCCATCATGCATTACAAAAAATGAATGAATGAATGAATGAATGAATGAATGAATGAATGAATGAAAGAAATTCCTGCTGAAGAAAAACTTGCCTGAGGAAACAGATACTAATGCTGGCATGGGATAGATGTGCTCTCACAATATCATGTTGCTTTCTTGGTGCAAAATGGCATTACAATAACATCCACCTTACAAGAATAACAAAACAAATGTGTATTACATATTATAATTTTCTAGAAAATGTAAAGCTGCACATCCACATGTAGCTCTCAACAGATTAGACAGTTTAAATATATGTTATAGTTTATGGAAAGGAATACAAGCACAACAAATAAGTTTCAGCTCTTCCAGTTAAAATGTGTCCTGTTGACTTGAATGATCTGGTTCACTCAGCCAATGAAAAGATATGTACCTCAAATGAAGAAATCACCTCCTGCCTGTTGGGATTATCAGGAGTCAACTCAGCATTGTCTCATAAGCATAAGGTGGGTCTTTTCTAGTAAACGTTTCTCTATTGTGCTTGTGGGAAGTCACCTGGGTCACCTGATTTCCTCTTCCTCCTCCTTGGTTTGGAGATACTCATTCTCCATTTCCTTATGCTTTGGGCATACCTGCAAGCAGGAGGGCTGTACCATGCAGCTCTCGTCCATTCAACCTCACTTGCACGCAGATCTACTATGAATCTACTCGTATCCAGATCTACTGAATAAATGTAAGCTATCTCTATTTTTACTTCATCTAACTAATGTGTGAAGACTGAATTTATTTCTTAACGCAATTAAGCTTAAAGTCCAAGTTCCCTGCTGGTTCACGCTTCTACTCTGCAAGATTGTTGTTAGCTGCTTGGAGTTCTTTTATTAACCTTGAAGACTCCATCACTGCCCACATCTTATTTGTGCTTTTCTTTCACAAATAGTGGTGTCACAGTGTAATGGTAATGATAGTATCCTGGAGAGGGGAGTAATATCTCAGTGATATAGAGCACTGGTTCTCAGTCCCACCAATCAGTCTATCAAAGAAACTCAGTCTGGTCATGTTGAAAACAAAAAATATGCTTTTTCTGAAAAAGGGCATGTACAGTATATGTTTACCAGAATTCTGGTGTTATATTTACCATTTACAGTAAATTTTAAGATTTACAGTATATAAATTTTCATTGATTTACCCAGGTTCCACCTAAATTATTGAGTACTAGCTGTGGTATGAGAACCAACTGAGAATCACTAGTCCAGCACAGGTTTTTCTGTCAACCCCAGTTTTTGGAATGATGTGCCAAGGCTACCACAGCTCCTCTAGAGGAAACAAGAGCAATGCAATAATGGGCAAATGTACACTATAATCTGAGGTGGTGGAGGTTCAGTTCCTGCCTATACTTGCTGCTGGCTTGCTTCACCTAACTGCCATCTTCACAGAGGCTTAGGGAATTACACACCTAAATGCATGGTTTTCAGTTATATGATCCAAATGTCAGACTAATGGATGTAGTAGAGTTCATGTGTATGGAGCTTATGTTTAGCTTCCTATACAGACTGGGATTCAGGATGCTTGGAAGTTGGGCACCAGAGTGGGAACACTATGCCATCCTATCTGTGTTCCCTAACCTAGTGCCTTCCAGTTGGATTGAGATTGCTACTCCCAGAATTGCACAGCTGGGGAAGGTTAGCAGAAGAAGTCTATCCACCTGACCTGAGAAACTGGTTCATAGTCCCCATTCTTCCCATGTCGTAATTCTTTCACTGAAAAAGGTGAAAGGAGGGCCTATGGGAGGGGAGGGGCCACAGAAAACTAAAGACCTGCAAAATGCCTAGCTCCTCTGTCCCTCAGACATGCCCTTGAATAAAAACATGAGTCCTTGAACTGCTATAGACCTGCTATGGGAGGAAATTTGTATGGACAAATAAGCAAACACAAAAATGTCACGGTGCAAGGAGGAGAACAAATTCTGTCTTCTGCTCTGCTGGCATGATGTCAAACCTCTCCACAGAGAACAGTAATATGACAGTAATTCATGAAAAACAATGTTTGAGAATGACTGGCATGGAAGAAACCCAGAATGACATTTAGGTTCAGTTTATGGTTTTGTACTACAGCATGTTCAACTTATCTAGTGTCCAATATTTTCACATTGTTTGGTATTATTGTCTATTTTTCTCCCCTCTGTGTCTCATTATCCACTTTTATGTTCATTGCCTCCCTCCCTCCTCCTCCTTCCTATTATTTGTCTCCTCCTCTGCCTCCTCCTTCACACCCATTAAAAAAGAACTCTGCAGCAAAGAAAATGGAAGTTGTAGAACTGATATGACTTACTGTAGATTAGGCTAGGTAGCCCAATGCCCTCTAACTCCCTTCATCCCTAGCTAACACGACCAATAGCATATAGCCAACCCCACTGCATTGTCAGTTTACTCACATTCAAGCAGAGGTATGCAATTGGCTGTCAGTAATCCTTGTTCAATATAAGGCAATCAGAGATATTGAGTGTATGGCAAAACAACTGGTAATACAAATAGCAAAGCAGCTTCATTACACAGAGATGTATGCTTTGGATACATCGCTGCTCCTGCACCCCTGCCAATCCTCCTGCATGTCAAAGCCTTTGACTCCAACTTTTATTTTTTAACTCTTTTTTCTGTTTATCTATCTATTAATATCCACCAGTTGAGGATAACCAGCATCTGATGATACAACCTCTAGGTTATGGAAGTTTATGCCACAATAAATATTATCATCTTTATGGTGCCACAAAACTTTACATGCCTTTTCACATTTGTTGTATCTAGGAAAATGAAGTTATAGAGGTAACTTTTTTAGGCACTAGGAAACCTATTTTTTTCCAAAGAAGAATGCCCCTTGCTGCTACAATGGGAGTGCTACCACTATAAATGCATAAATTGGTCGAGAATAGTCATTCTTCCTTGATTATTCAGTAGAAATGGTTACCTTAGTTCAAGGGAAGCTATCTATATATCTATATAATTACCAACATGTCTTAAGGGAATTCCACAGAACCCTATTCTACTCTAAAATAATCATTATTGAAACATTCTGTGCCAGAAAGAAAAAAAAAGTTCTACAAGTTGCAAAAAAATTGCAAGATACCCTCTGTAAACATTTGCTTATTCTGTGCCAATTTGCTTTGTTGTAGTCAAGGATGGAAAAAAGAGGTATGAGGTGTAGTAAAACTCTCCTTCTACAACCAGTAGAAATGTTTATCTCAATCAACATCTCATTGTTCTTTGATCTGAGATTTTACTGTCCAGTGTTCCCAATTACAGTATCCCCTAGTGATTGCTGGAGAAAAATTTCTGTCACCCCTGACCATTAGGGATAATGAGAGTTTTAATCCAACAACAGTGGAGGGCAGAAGCTTTAGAACTAAAACAAGGTATTTCCCAAACAATTATGTAGAAATATGTGAAACTGAGCTGACTGGGGATCCCAGGGGACAGCTTGTCAGCATACCTAGTACCTGATTGCACCTCTGAGGGCAGTGTTCTTCCACAGGGTAGGAGCCATTACTGAGAAAACCTGCTTTGTGACCCACACTCCTTTTACCTCACAAGGAAGGAGGACTTCTAGCACACTCTCACTTTATGTTTAGACTGGACAGGCAAAATCACATTTGGTAGGGCAATCCCTGATACTCTGGCTCCATGCCATATAGAGCTTTATCGGTGATAAGTAGCACTTTGAATTGGGCCTGGAAGCCAGTGGGTTGCCAGTGAAGTGAGGACAACACAGATGTTATTCTGCAAAAATTGGTTGCCCCAACTAGTAATCTGGCTGCTGCGTTTTGCATTAGCGTAGCTTCTGAATTGTCATGAAAAGAAGCCCGAGGCAGAACATGTTGCAGTTCAACGTGGAGGTGAAATACTTTATGGCATTTATGTGTAGAATTGTTTCATGCACAGAGGATCTGTAATACATGGAAGTCTCTATGAGACAGCAGCATAGATAGAGGTGCTAAGCAGTCAAGCAGGTTAACAGCTGATTAGCCTTTGAAAACTTTGTCACAAGAAACATTTCTGCCAGTCTGCACCAAGGAAGAGGTCTGTGAAATAAAAGAAAGGAGCGAAATGGCGCAACAGTTGCTATGAACTATAGAGTAAATGCTGATTGTAATGCCTGTCTTGGTCTCCGTGTCTGCTCTTCTTCCTTGTCATAAGCCATGGGGAGAGCAAGAGAGAGGAACTTTGAGCTTGAAACCTGCAGGATGATTATGTTGGAAATATGGGGTTTCAACCAAGCCTGTCTCACATGAACACAAGGGAGGGGCGGCTCTGCTGCAACCTAGCTTTGCTGCTTTGTGTGGGAGGGGCTTGAATCCTGGTTTCCTATTTCCTGTTTTCTCTTCTCTCCATGGACCTGCAGGATGCATGAGGGGAATCCTTCTCTCTCCTTGTGGCTCATACTTGCACCCAGCAAATCCGCCAAAAGCGGGTTTGGTCAGAACAACTCGCCTGCACACATGGGACCGTTTCAACAATGAAACTTCTTGTAACAAGATCTACGAATAAAAATGTAAGCAATCTTTATTTTCCTTTTTACATTGACTAAATGTGTGAAGCGTCTTTATTTCTCTGAACTATAAAAATAAGCCTTTCTGTGCAAGTTTATTGCTGGACGCTTTCTACTCTGCTAAACTAAATAAAATGCTGCTTGGGTTCTTTCTGTTACTAACATTTCAGAACCCCTACAGATTATAGGAGCATTAGTTCATCTTCTCCTCTTTGCGGCATGAGAACTAGCAGGCTGTACTCCAGAGAGGGGCAACTCCTGCCCCCAGTGAGAGCTGGCTTCACAGCTCCATCTTTCCATCACGTAACCTGGTGGAAGGGAAAGAAAAGCAGGAGGTGGCAGCAGAGTCAGAACAGCTCAGAGCTGCTGAGCAGCTGCATTGGAAAGCCCCCTTTCTCCCTTCGGAGGTACAGATGATTGATGAACAGTTTAGGCAGTTGCTTGCTGAAGTAGAGTTCAGGGGGGCTAAGCCAGGCGGCCAGGGTAGACTTCCCCAGGGCTCCCTCATTGCCGCACAGAGTTTTGTTTTCCTTTCCATGTTGCTCAAGTCTGGGGCGGCATATGGCTTTAACCTGCCTGCAAACTCGCCTGCAGCTGCTGGAGGAAAATAAATTAACAGAACTATAAAAGATAACAAGATGTGCATTAGATCTGGAGCCCCACATCTTCTTGAGGGTGTGACAAACTGCCCTAAACTGAATCAAATGTTAAGGGTTAATGTTCTGTTTTTTAACAAGGGGAGAGGCTGAATTGGGTTTCAAGCCTAGCAAAGATCCAGACCATTATATAGTATAATGCAGTGTTTCTCAACCTTGGCAACTTTAAGATGGGTGGACTTCAACTTCCAGAATTCCCCAGCCAGCACGCTGGCTGGGGAATTCTGGGAGTTGAAGTCCACCCACCTTAAAGCTGCCAAGGTTGAGAAACACTGGTATAATATGTGCAGTTGTTTAGGTCATGCAGGATCCAGATTACAATTGCTCAGCACCATATTCCTTCCTTATTGGCCATTCTGTGGGCTTCTTATAATATCCTAGCAATGGGAGGAGTATGGATAAAATACTCCATCGTCTTCCAAAGCAGCTACTTTACTCCCAACTTAAGAATGGAAAACGGAATATTGGTGGACAGCAAAAGAGATTCAAAGATACTCTCAAAGCTAATTTTAAAAAATGTAATATCAGCATTGAGAACTGGGAAGCCGTAGCTCATGAGCGTTTCAATTGGAGGTCAGCCTTTATTATAGGCGCTATGGACTTTGAAGAAGCACAAGTACAGGGCGAAAGGGAGAAACGAGCTAAGAGGAAGGCACGTCAAGCAAACCCCCATCATGACCGTCTCCCACCCGGAAACCTATGCCCTCATTGTGGGAGGTTGTGCGGATCCAGAATTGGCCTTTACAGCCACTTACGGATCCACTGTTAAGATTTTACCCTTGGAAGACAATCTTACTCGGCTACGAGTGATCGCCAAGAATGGATAAAATAGCACCTACTTGTGCTTCTATCCAGACAGGGTGCAGAGTGGGAGTTTTAAAAAATCAGATATTCTATATCTTCCAAAGAATATGTACAGCAGGTTTACTCAAAGGCAAATCCAATGAGGATGTTAAAATGAGGCTAGAAAATAAGCCAATGTGGGGGAATGTTTAAGGCAGGGCTTTCCAAACTTTTGCCATTGGCAACACACCAACAGCCGGCCCACAAAAACCCGGAAGCGCCAACGCAAGTGCGGCAGCGTGTGCGTGGCGAGACTTCTCACCTCCCTGCCAGAACCGAGGGCATTTTCGGGCTCCCTGGAGCCTGCCATTTTGAACGGGCAGCGGCAGCAGCGGCGTCCTGGAACCCAGAAGCGCTGATGGCCTGCCACCGCTGCCCCTTCGAAAAGGCAGGCTCCAGGGACTTCGAAAATGCCCTCGGTTCTGGCAGGGAGGCGAAAATCGCTCTCGCACGCTGCCTGGCTTCCCGGCGCACAGCTGATCGGAGAATCCCCCCCCCCCCCCCGGCCGCATGATTTTCGCCTCCCTGCCGGAACTGAGGGCATTTTAATCAGTGCTTCCAGGTTGTCACACTTGGGGTCCCCAGGCGACACAGTATTGTGTTGCGACACACAGTTTGGAAAGCCCTGGTTTAAGGTGTTGGACTGCCCTTGGGGACATGCAGGTTCAAGTCTTCCCTCAGCCATGGACACTTCCTGGGTGACTTGGGGCCAGTCACTCTCTCTCAGCCCAACCTACATTACCGCATTGCTGTGGAGAGAACTAGGAGAAGAATGTCACCTGCTCCTGAATGAAAAGTAGGGCAATAAATAAATAAATAGCAGCTTCAATTATTTAATGTTCTCTTTTCATTAGATCATAAGGAAGTATTGCATTCAAATTGTAGAAAGGAAGCCAGATATTAGCTTAACTAGATATAAGGCTAAATGTGTACTTGAGAAACAGTGGCTAACTCTGCCATGTCTATCTTAAATGAAAACCTGGTCTTCATGCGGTAAATGACAATCCTGTTTCTTTCCACCTGCCTTGCACAGAAAGTGGAGAAAAGCAGAGGTACTTTTTGTGTTAGCCAGGAAGTTCTTGGAAATCCAATTCCTCTGAATTCTGCCACTTTCAGGAGTAAGCAAGAAAGCATGAAAGGAGGGGAGGGCAGCAATAAGACCTTCCGGTCCTCTCGCTGCACTGTAACACAGAGGAATGGGGCCATGGTACTTCCTAGAGGCAAAGCACAGGCTTCCTCTAAGCCAGACATTGCATCATAGAGGTTAATCTCAGAAGAGAGGTTGACATAGTTTTGGGACTGGGGGAAACATCATGGCTATCCAATAGCGTTGGTCCTAATGGCTGCTTTTCATGTGGCTGCAGCTGGTCTAAGATTTGGAGAACCTCTAGACCTGCAGCTCCTGCTAACAGATGTTAGCAGATGGAAGTTTATTTATTTATTTATTTAATTTATTAATCAAACTTCTATCACCGCCCATCTCCCTCCACCGGAGGGACTCTGGGCGGTTTACAACAAGATAATAAAAACAAGAGACATAAAATATACATACAATATAAAAATACTAAATTATAAAACAAGATTAAAATCCAAGAGGCAAGAATAGTAAAAAGATCTAACTCAATCCAATGTAGGAGAGGGGCTCTCTAAGGTATTAGCCATCCCCAAGAGTGACAATTCCTTCCTTGGCCCCAAGCAAGGTGGCAGAACCAAGTTTTCAGGTTCCTTCGGAAGGTCAGGAGCAAAGGGGCTAATCTCACCTCCGGGGGCAAGATGTTCCACAGGGCGGGAGCTACTGCAGAGAAGGCACGCCTCCTGGACACCACCAGATGGAACACTCTTGTAGATGGGGTCCGTAGCATGCCCTCTCTGCATGATCGGGTGGGATGGGTAGATGTATTGGGGAGGCGGTCCCTCAGGTAACCTGGCCCCATGCCATGTAGAGCTTTAAAGGTGATAACCAACACCTTGAATTGGATCCAGAAGCAAACCGGTACCCAATGCAGCTGACGTAACAAAGGTGATATGTGTGCCGATCTAGGGGCACCAACGATGGCCC
Source organism: Charina bottae (assembly GCA_023362775.1). NCBI lineage: Eukaryota > Metazoa > Chordata > Lepidosauria > Squamata > Charinaidae > Charina > Charina bottae. The sequence continues at coordinate 4,999,155 of JALMGJ010000003.1, forward strand.
GTGCAGCTGCATTCTGGACCAGCTGAAGCTTCCGGATACTCTTCAAGGGTAGCCCCATGTAGAGCGCATTGCAGTAGTCTATATGGGAGATAAGGGCATGAGTGACTGTTCGAAGGGCTTCCCAATCCAGGAACGGGCGTAACTGGCACACAACACGACGTTGTGCAAAGGCCCTTCTGTCCACGACTGCCACCTGCTCTTCGAGCAGGAGTCGTGAGTCCAGGAGGACCCCCAGATTCTGCACCGGATCTGTCTGGGGCAGTGCGACCCCATCCAGAACCAAAGATGATAATGTCCCAGATAGGGAAGAGCCATTAATCCACAGCCACTCCATCTTATTAGGATTCAGCTGAAGCCTGTTGGACCCCATCCAGGCCCCTACAACCCCCAGGCACCGAGAAAGTGCAGTCACAGCATCACTTACCTCACCTGGGACAGAGATGTATTACTGACTATCATCAGCATATTGACGATATTTCATCCCATGGTGGCGGATGATCTCGCCCAGTGGTTTCATGTAGATGTTAAACAGGAGTGGGGAAAGAACTGAACCCTGTGTCACCCCACAAAGGAGGGGTCAAGGGTCGGATCTCCCACTCCCTATCACCACCGATTGGGACCGGCCCTGGAGGAAGGAGGTGAACCAGTGCAAAACCACACTGCCCACCCCCAACTCCCTGAGCCGACCCAAAAGGATACCATGTTGATGGTATCAAAAGCTGCTGAGATAACTTTGTTGTGAAGTTGTGAATTGGCGGCCATTTGCCCAGCAATGGCTGATATGCCAACTACACCCTGACCTGGATGAGGAAGCCTTCTGAACAGTGACTCCCACTCTGATTTCACCTCCATGTTGAACTGCAACATGTTCTGCATCGGGCTTCTTTTCACGACAATTCAGAAGCTACAGCCGATGCAAAACGCAGCAGCCAGATTACTAGTTGGGGCAACCGATTTTTGTAGAATAACATCTGTGTTGACCTCACTTCACTGGCAACCCACTGGCTTCCAGGCCCAATTCAAAGTGCTACTTATCACCGATAAAGCTGTATGTGCCATGGAGCCAGAGTATCAGGGATTGCCCTACCAAATGTGATTTTGCCTGTCCAGTCTAAACATAAAGTGAGAGTGCGCTAGAAGTCCTCCTTCCTTGTGAGGTAAAAGGAGTGTGGGTCACAAAACAGGTTTTCTCAGTAATGGCTCCTACCCTGTGGAAGAACACCGCCCTCAGAGGTGCACCTGGTTCTGACCCTCCTAGTATGCCAGAAGAACCTTAAAACCATTTTATTTCAGTGAGACAGGCCATATGAGACTGTGGCTAGCCAAAGGATTGTATTATTGTTGTTGGTTATTATTGTCATTTCTTTGTTTTGTGATACATACAGTACCTCCTAGAGTCTTTTTTGATTGGGGCAGTTTATAAAAATCATTAAACAGACAAAGAAGGTGACCTAACCCCTTGGGATCCCCTGCACCCTCCAAGTAAGACCACTCTTCGGCCCTGAGGCATTGCTACAAATAAATATGATACTAGATTCTGGTGGTTTGGTTTGCAGCATGTCAGCTTTGCATCCACCTTTTAAAAATAAAAGACTTGAACAAGTAAGATGAAGCAGGGAGCCTGGTAGGCACCAAGAGAGATTTCTTGGAGCCTCCTGGGATCCATAGACACCATGGTCTAATTTGGTGCTCATCATCCTATGATGGTGATAAATTCCATAATAAGAGCTGGGCAGGAGTCACTCCTGCTGGTTGTTTTTCAGCTTCTGCTGAAATTTATTTATGAAATTTATGGTACTTATTGTTTGCCTTGCCTCACCCAACTGGCTTCTTTTCCTTCAAAATAAAAGTTGCAGATGTTTTCACATACCTGATTAACTTTACATCTTGTTAAGGCACCTGGCCAGACAAAATGACTTTATAGCTGTTTGCTACTGTGGTTGTGCCCACAGCCTCAGCCAATCATACTTCTGGAGAGAAAGGGAAGAGTTAACTGCAGACTGTAACTTTGTTCTTGAGCCAACAGTTTCTGGGTAATAAGAATTTGGAAAGAGAGGAACAATGTCTTTCAGAATTTTGTGCAAATTTCAAAATGGAAGTTTTCTGCTTGACTTAGCAATATGCTGTCACAAGAAGAGAAAGAGAAAATTGGAAAGTTGTGCTTATTCCTGTGTCTGTTACTCCCAAGTCCCCATCCCCTCCATTTTTAAATCAGAAGAAAAAAATAATATTGTACTTAGGATAAAATTAAGGAGTCCTTGAGAAATCTTTTTTCCTCACCATATTCAAATATTAATATGGTCTGATCTGTACTTCTAGACTCTGGACTAATACACAAACAGAACTTAATTATTTATCTGATTTTGGTCTAACAAAATTCTCAGGTCAAAAAACATGAAATATCCTAATTAGCCTTAGATCTTAAATCTAGATATATTAGATTTGGAAATGTGCAATTGGAATAAGATGAACAATTTGCATTTACATATCTCCACCTACAAACCTGCATGCAGACGATCTCTCTCTCTCTGTCTCAGTCTCTAATAGGATCAATATAAAAATACAATTGATAGTCCTCTGGGTAAACACATGTAAAAACTGACAGAAAGAAAACAAGATTGATAAATTTATCCCTATATCTTATCTCCTTAATTCCCAGAACTAGTCCACTTTTTCTGATATCTGCAGTATGTTGGGACTAAGGAGCTGTCCTATGTTTCATGGAAAGCAAGCTGCATATATTTCTAAAAACCATCTTTATCAGAATTAATGCTGTTCTGGGAGTAAACACCGACACTGCAAATACATACTCCAAGGACAGTCTTGCATATATTTTGCTTTAAGAAGTATTAGGAAAACATGATTTTAACAATCAACGGAGAGACTGCAGAAACCATCCCTCATGGGATATGGACAAATGATGCCTTGCCTTATGATGTCCTTCTGTGCTGGTCTGTTCCACTCATGTTTCTGCATTTCTACCTGCATTCCACGTCCCATCCGCACACCAGCAGAGAAAATGGCCCATGTCCATCTCATCTAACATCTTAAGGCTTCGGTGGCCAATTAAACATATCCCCAACTTTTTTAGTGAACAATTTCTTCCATGCTTTCTGACAAGCCACCAATTTTGATGCTCCCGAAGGTGGTAGTTGAAAAGATCCTTTGCAGTACATATTTCCTAAGGAGGTTCTTGACTGACTTTGGGATTGATTTTTAGTTGTTTATCTGTGTGCCAATAACTTTCTGCTGCAATAGTAACCTCTGTCAATCTTCTTCCAATAAACAGCCACATCTTCCAGTTTTCCTGCATGAGCTGAATGGACAGCAATGATATGAATGGCTGTCATGATGGCACCCCTGCCACAATGACATGGTAAAGTAGGTCACCTAAGCATATCACCCAGCCAAGGTGCCGAAGCTTTCAATGGGAAAGAACTCAGCAGCAAACCGACAGACAGACAAATCACTGAGAGGTGCGGATTAGCCGGAAAGCATTCAGCACCTTCAATGGACAGTGCCTGCCGGTGCAGAGCAGGCGAGAGAACAGAGCGGAATGTAATTGATTAACACATTCTAAGGGGAGGGGGGAAATTGGGAACCTATTAAACTGCAAAATCTTGTAACTATAACTCACTTGAATCTTTGAAGTGAAATGGATTGCTTGCTGTAAATAAAGCTTTTACATATCCTACATGGCGTGTGTTGGAGCTTTCATTTATTAGTAGAAGGATCGGAGCCTCACAGAAAGATTCAAGTCAAAGATGGCTTACCAATAAACGACCAGTTTAATGAGGAAGATCCACAGCTAGAAAATTCGGACTCCATGAATGCCATTCCGACATTGGGAGGCAAAAGCGGAGAGTCCAAAGGAAAGGGTCCTGGCTTGAGCAAACAGGAATGTGCAAAGCTAAAAGCCAGCCAGTTGGCAGAGGGAGAGTGCCAAATCCCAACTACCTCAACCGAGCAGACCTACCAGAAACAACCAGAGAGACGAAGAACCCAACAAAAAATTCTGACCAACTTCGAGAGTACGCCTTGACCCAGCACCTCCAAAAAGAATAAGTATGAGTGGGCAGCCGAAATTGGGTGAGGCATGGAGTGGTACACAGATCAGTGGGTAACCAAGGGAAGGGGTTCCCACTCCAACCAGGTGGCGGCAGACCAGCGAATGAAGGCGCTGGAAGAAAAAGTGGACAGCATGGAGGATCGGATGTCACACCTACAAGGAGCAGTCGACCGGATCCTCCACCTGTTGTAGAAAGAAATGGCAGCTCATAAGAGGGCTGCAGATGAAGAGACGTCCCCAGAGAGTGAGAGGGAAGAATCAGCAGCTGAAGAGAGCCGAGAATGGGACGACCCAGTGAGGATGCTTCCCTCATTGGAGACACATCCGTGATGCAGCCAGCCCCGAAGCATAGCGGTGAGGCGAACCTCGAGTCCAGGCGCATCATTTGGAGTGAGGGACTTGGTAAAATTCAATGGGGATCCAAAAAATTTGTCTTGCTTCTTAACCCATGTAAAAGGGTTTATGGAAGAGTGTGAGGAACTATTCCCCACTGAAGGCTCCAAGGTGTGGTACATTTCGGCCCACCTCCAGCAAGAAGCAGTAGAATGGCTTACAGGATTGCATGACTCGGAGGCTGCAGAACTAGAGGACTTTAATGAATTCATGAGTGCCCTGAGAGAACGATTTGAAGACCCCCTCACAAAAATAAAAGCCAGAAATAGTTTGCAGGGCATCAAACAAGGGAGCCGGTCAGTTTCCGAATATGCCACGGAATTCAGGAGACTGGCGGGAAAACTAACAAATTGGACAGAGTCGTTGAAAATTGAGTATTTCCAAGGGGGGCTACATCTAGAAATTCTGGAGTGGTCCATAGCTAGAGGGGATCCTGGAACCTTGAAGGGGTGGATTTGCCTGGCTGGCGAGGTGGAGGACATGCAAATCCATTTCAGATGACAGCAACGAGCCCAAATTTCAGAGAGATGACTGCACACCGCAACCCTTCCTCCCGAGAAGCGGAAAAGCCATAAATCATGGGGGGAGGAGAAGGAATGGCGGGCAAAAAAGGGTCTTTGCTTTAAATGTGGAAAAGAAGGACATCACATAGCCAATTGCCCGCAGTCCACAACCCAACGATGCCTAAAGCCAGAGAGAAAAGCACCAAGATGCTTGGAACAAAGAATAAAGGGGCGGCAGCAGCTTTGAAGGAGAGGAGATTCCGTGAAGCCTCCCCAGAGGCTGAAAGTTCAACAGACGAGAAGTTCCAGCCGGCGGGAAATGGATGCAGCCTGTCCTGAGCGCCGAGGGGCAGGTGACTAAGAAGAGGCATGAGGATTCCATGGTGAGTGGATCCTGTTTGATGATGTTAATAAATTTAAAAATAGAAACATTAAGGGACCAGGGCAGCATGAATTTAGCAGGATTACTGGATTCAGGCTGTAGAAGATGTCTAATCCATCCAGCTTTAGTGATTGGCCAAAGATTAAAAGTAAAGAGATTGCCTGAATCCATCAACTTCATTCAACTCGATGGGTCAGAGATGAAAGGGGGCCCAGTGGAATATTGCACTGAAGTGGTCCGGGTGAGAATAGGAACTCACGAAGAGACGTTGAAATTTACTGTAGCTCCCACTTCAGATCAACCCATAGTGTTTGGACTAGCTTGGTTGAAAGACCAAAATCCTCAAGTGAATTGGTCAGCTGGGCAGATGATTTTCAAGGACAGAATGTATGAAAGGTTTGAACCTGGCGAACATGAGAGTGAAATCGAACTGATAGGCGCAGCAACTGAAACGGGTGGAAACAAGGGGAGGAGGTTGATCTCATTCCTGCCCAGTATCACGATCTAAAGGAAGTGTTCAGGGAAACTGAATCCAACCAGCTCCCCCCACATAGAAAAACAGACTGCGCTATTGAATTGGACCCGGGCACTGAAATACCTAAGTCGAAACTGTATTCTATGACTCCCAAGGAACTAGAGGCACTACGGGAGTTCATAGACAAAAACTTACAACGAGGCTTTATTCACCCAGCAACTTCACCAATGGCAGCACCAGTCATGTTCAGGAAAAAGAAAGATGGGTTGCTGCGCTTATGCACAGACTACCGGGGTTTGAACGCAATCTCTACATCAAATAAGTACCCTCTACCCTTGATGACGGACATGTTGGTGCACCTATCGAAAGGCAAAATTTTCATCAAACTGGACATAAGAGAAGCATATTTCCGAATTCAAATTTGGGAGGGGGGTGAGTTGAAAACAGCATTTAATTGTCAATTCAGTTGTTTTCAGTATTTTGTAATGCCCTTCAGGCTTAAAGGCAGGCCCGGGGTCTTCATGAATTTAATTAATTAAGTGTTGCACGTATTTTTATATAGAGGAGTATTAGTATATTAAAAAAGGTAAAGGTTCCCCCACATGGTTGTGTCCGACTCTAGGGGCCGGTGCTCATCTCTGTTTGTTAGCCGAAGAGCCAGCATTGTCTGAAGACGCTTCCACGGTCATGTGGCCGGCATGACGCACGTGGAATGCTGTTACCTTCCCACCAAAGTGGTACCTATTTATCTACTTGCATTTGCGTGCTTTCGAATTGCTAGGTTGGCAAGAGCTGGGGTGAGTGCAGGAGCTCACTCCATCACGCGGGTCTCAGGTCTCAAACCTCTGAACTTGCGACCTTCCAATTGACAAGCCTGGCATCTTAACTGCTGAGCCACTGCACCCCCTAGTATTAGTATATCTGGATGATATTTTGATCTACTCAGAGACACTAGAAGAACATGTACAGTTGGTGCGGGAGGTATTGAAATGCTTACTGGAAAACCAATTGTGTGTGGAACTGTCTAAATGTGAATTTCACAAAGAACAACTAAACTATTTGGGGTATCAGATATCGAGCAGAGGGATTGAAATGGATCCAGGGAAAATACGGAATGTGGTGGCTTAGGAACCCCCCAAAACCAGGAGGCAATTGCAAAGTTTCCTAGGATTTGCAAATTTCTATAGGCAATTTATAAATAACTTCACATAAGTGGCACTGCCGCTCACAGACTTACTAAAAATGAAAGGGAAGGGGGACTCCAAGACAAAAAACAAACCGGGGGCAAATATACAATGGTCTGAGGAGTGCCAGGAGGAATTTGAGCAATTAAAGAAACTATTCACATCAGAACCAATATTACAACACCCTGAACCCCACAAAGCCCCTAGTCATACAAGTGGATGCATCAGATGTTGCTTTGGGGGGCATTTTATTACAGAAAGATGACCAAGGGAAACTGAGGCCATGCGCATACCTCTCCCACAAATTCAGCAAAATGGAACGTCGCTGGCACGTGTGGGAGAAAGAAGCATATGCTGTAAAATGTGCACTAGCTAGTTGGAGACACCTCTTGGAAGGGGTCCCACACCAATTTGAAGTGTGGACAGATCACAAAAATTTAGAAGCACTAAACACCCCAAGGAAGCTGAACCCCAAACACATTAGATGGGCACAGTTTTTCAGCAGGTTTAATTTCACAAAGTACATACCCAGGGGAAAAACTTTCTGGCTGATGCCTTATCTCATTTACCTCAGCACAACAGTCAGAGGGAAGAAATAATAGAGTCAATCATTCCCTCACCACAGGCAGGGATGGTAGCAGTTACTAGGAGCCAGGGAAAACAATTAGAGCTACAAAACGAACTGCAGTCGAAATTGGAAACTGACAAATGGTTGCAAGACAATAAAATAAATTTGACAGAGAAACAAGGACTTTGGTGGCACGGGGACCGATTGTACATACCGGAGCCCCTAAGAAAGAAAATATTAGAAAGGTGCCATGACACAAAGTCAGCTGGCCATTTTGGGTTTGTGAAAATTTGGTACCTATTGCGGCAACAATTCTAGTGGCCTTCTATTTGCAAGGATGTGGAAGAATACATAGCTAGTTGTCCCACTTGCGCCATAGTGAAAAGAGTAAGAGGGAAGCCCAGAGGATTATTACAAAACATAGCAAGCCCCACTCAACCTTGGAAACAAATAGCCATGGATTTCATAGTAGATTTACCAGAAAGCCACAAAAAAATGGTAATCTGGGTAGTAACAGATTTATTCTCTAAACAAGCCCATTTCATCCCTTGCACAAGCATACAAAATGCAGGGCAATTGGCAAAAATGTTTGTACAATGTGTGTACAGAATACACGGAACCCCGGAGCGAATAATCAGCGACCGAGGCATCCAATTCACTTCCAAATTTTGGAGGGCATTTTTAAAAATAATTGGAGTGGGACAAGGTTTAAGTTCTGGATTCCATCTGGAGACAGATGGAGGGTGTGAACAAATTAACCAAGTACTAGAACAATACCTTAAATGCTATGTCAGTTATCAGCAAGACAATTGGGTGGACCTACTTCCATATGCAGAGGTAGCCTACAACAATTCTGAGGTTTCCCCTCCTTTCAAGCAGTAAACGGACAGGAGTTTTTAGCATTCCCGGAATTACCTAACAACAAAACCGAAATTGCCCCTTTAGATGAGAGGATAAAACACATAGCAGAAGGATGGCCAATAATAGAAAAAGCATTAACAGATGCCAAGAAAACGTACAAAAATTTGCTGACAGGAAAAGGGCAGCAGAATGGCTGCTAAAAGTGGGGGACAAAGTGTACTTATCCACCAAATTTCTAAAGTTGACTCAACCCTCCAAAAAACTGGGACCGAAATACATAGGTCCTTTTCCCATCACCAAAATCATAAACAAAGTTATGGTACAATTGCAACTCCTAAAGAAACATGAGGAAGGTCCACCCCTATTCCATTGTAGTCTATTAAAACCCATAAAAATTCAGATCAGTGGCACCCAGACCAAGTTGCACCAGTACCGATAATGATAGATGGAGAACAGCACTTTGAAGTGCAAGAGATCTTAGATTCAAGATTACACTGGGGGAAATTGCAATACCTAATCCAATGGAAACACTTCAATAACTCACAAAGAGAGTGGGTGGATGATCAACATGTACACACACCTAAACTGAAGAAAACGTTCCACAACAAATTCCCAAATAAACCAAACTAAGAAAAGGGGAATGGTCGTGGGGTGGCAGGATGTCATGATGGCACCCATGCCACCATGACATGTTAAAGCAGGTCGCCTAAGCATATCACCCAGCCAAGGCGCCAAAGCTTTCAATGGGAAGGAACTCTGCAGCAAACCAACAGACAGACAAATCACTGAGAGGTGTGGATTATCCGGAAAGCATTCAGCACCTTGAATAGACAGCGCCGGCCGGCACAGAGCAGGCAAGAGACAGAGAGGAATGTTATTGATTAACACATTCTAAGGGGAGGGGGGAAATTGGGAACCTGTTAAACTGCAAGTTCTTGTAACTATAACTTACTTGAATCTTTGAAGTGAAATGGATTGCTCGCTGTAAATAAAGCCTTTACATATCCTACGTGGCGTGTGTTGGAGCTTTCATTTATTAGTAGAAGGATCGGAGCCTCACAGTGGCACTTGGTAAATGCTACTTCCCTGCGTTTCTAGTGTGGGCAGCAGCAATTGCCCTTGAATTAGCAGCTGAGCAGCACAGCAAGTAGTGTGGGGACTGTTGTACCAACAGTCTTACCCAATCATAAATTTGCATTAAATTAAATTTTATTTTATTTTATTTGGCAGTGAATGTGTGATGTAATAATAAAAAGGGCTGCTCTGCATGCCAGTCCCAAGTGCTGTCCGTCAAAAACTGGAATTAACTCTCATAAGCAGCCTGAGAGTTTTGACAGAGGACTTCTGCAGTTAAAGGTGCATCTACAATCCAGACATAAATTGGATTGTGAGCCATTCAGTCAGTTCAGAAAGAGTGGCAACGGCTGCTTTGGAAATCTACAGTAGGAATCTGTGGAGTCCTTGGTGCTCTCTGAGCCTTGTTGTTTTCTTGCAGATGTTTCATTGCCAGACTAGGCAACATCCTCAGTGCAAAAAGGGAGTGGTGTTTGCTCTCAGTTTATATACAGTGGTTTGCCCTGCTTGTGTTGGTGGGGGTGTTGTTCTCTCCTTGGGAGTTCCTAGATTGGGCTGTTGTTTGCTGCTTGGTTGATAGACTGAGTTAATAGTTCCTTAATTAGGGTATATTGTGCTGTTTGATTGTTCCTCTGGTGTTAATCCTGGTGTTAATCTTTGCATATCTGGGTGTTGATTGCTGGCAAGGAGGTGTTCTGGTCTTTTGACTTTTATATTGTCTCTTTTGAATGGTATGTAAATGTTGTTTATGTGCCTGTTGATGGCTGCCTTGTCAGAGTGCCAAGCTTCCAGGAATTCCCTAGCGTTCTTGGATTTGGCTTGGTCTAAGATGCTTACAGTCTCCCAATTGAAAGTATGGTTGAGTCTGTCCATGTGTTGTGTGATTAAGGAGTTTTCATCATGTCTTCTGACTGCTAGTTGGTGTTTGTGGATATCTTTAAGAATCTTTCAAGAATGATAGCTACTTTTACCCAATTGCCATTTCTAATATACTCTTGTAGAAGAGACAGTATGTTAAACTAGTAATAAAACAGAAGAAGTCTGCAGTGTAACACTGTCCCAAGATTATAGCTTCAAGGGAGTTCCCACCCGTTTTATAAGTAAATCCTAGAACTTTCTTTTCTAGGCTGTACCTTCAGCACACTATTCAGTCCATTATATATAGCATTATATGTAATATTGTATCGCTAGCATTATTTATACAGGGCTATCAGTGTACATGGGATTAGATCTAAACTTATTTAGCATACACTGATAGCAACCAATGAGATGGAAGAGAACTGTAGCTAGTTTGCCCCACTGATTCCAATGTGCTGATTCTAAAGATGATTAGGTCTGAATCCAACCATGTTGTTTTGCAGAGTACAATGACAAAAAAAAAAGGACAGGTTTTTGTCCCAAGGAGTTTGCAATCTAAATGTCAGCAGAAGAGACAGCAGGATAGTGTGACATCTTAATATACTCTGGTTCAGTGTTTGCAGAAATGCTTGTATCAAGGCAGTACAGCAGATATATATTATACAAAGCCTATGAAGCTACCTTCTCCTGTCAGGACCATAACAAATCTACTTCAGTACTTTCAACTGAGGCTAGCAATTGCAAAACAGGATTTCAGGCCAGGGGCCTTGCCATCAAGATTCACTGTTCTACATCGTGAGGAAAATGCTGCAAGGGGTTGTGCAATGCCAAATAAAGCCCCTGAATTTTAGCCTACTGTTAGAATCTTGACTTGCTGCTTGCAGCGATTAATTTGGAAGTGTTTTAATAGAAAATGGGGAGGAAAAAGCTTCACTGTTTTTCAGCTCCTCAGTCTCCTAGGCAATTATAAATCAAGAGTAGAGTTAAATGTTCCATGTTTATGGGGAGCCTACAACCCTGAATAAGTGGATTATGAAATTGGGGTGTGGGGACATTTGTGATCAAGAAAATAGGCTGCAGACCAAAGTCCCGGGTACATTGTATAATCCTGCAAAGTCTATTGGGAGTAAGTCCTACTGAGCATAATGAGATTTACATCTGGAAAATGTGTATAGGAACTGGAGAGGGGGGGGCAGGCTCCCCAGAGAAAGACTAGGGATATGAAATTCGACATCCATTTCTTGATCCTACATTATCACTGGAAAAACTTCAGATGTGCAAAATATAAATAGAAAAATGTTGGCATTTTCCCTAGTGGGAGGACATATTTTTCTGTCTGTATGACAGTGCAGTTCCCTATCATCAAGTATCTGAGCTGCAACTCATTGTACAAATACTGAAATGCAAAGTAATTTTATGGAGGGTGGGGCAGGGAGAATCACAGACTGAAACTGTTTCCATTTTGGGACATTCGAAGTGGACAGATGATAGTGTTGGACTTCTTCCTCTACTGGCATCTATCTAATGTAATTAACTGTTGGGGAAAGATTCCCATCCTGGCTAAAGAACTGCATTGATTTTGCAGATTCCACAGATCACTGCCCTTGCAGTCTTGCCAGGTTGCCTTTTATCTGCAATTGGGTGTCTCCAAAATTCCCGTCTTACTAATAGGTTTTGAGAAATTTTGCAAATGGTGCCTGAATGTGCAGCCACAACTTTTATCTCTAAAAAAGATGTTGAGGCAGTGCTGGGTCCACTTAAATAGGTCTCTGCTTGGAGCCAGAAAAGTCTCCTACTCAGAGTTTAAAAGAGTAAATATCAACCAACTGCAAATAAACTGTTGCTATAGGATACTGTTGCTGATGTAAATATTTACAGCAGAGCAGGGAAACCATTTTGCAGCCAGAGGCCATTATTATTATTATTATTATTATTATTATTATTATTATTATTATTATTGTTACTGTTGTTGTTATTTACAGGCCACAAGGATGTAGTGTGATATTATTGGGTGGTCAGGCTGAAATTTTCCACTTTGGTATTTCTGTGGGAGAGTGAATGAGGATTTTTAAAAATGCAACATGATTAATTGCATTATGCTAGCCAGGACTATGTGGTTTCTTTAGGCTGACTTGAGCAGAAAGGTCAGATATAAATTAAATAAATTAATGAATTATTAATTATCATTTATTAAAGAACACCAACAAATGTGGCATTACTGAATTTGGACATTTTGCTCCTGGATATTTGGAGGGGGGGGGGAGAAAATAAAAGGGGCTGGAGCTGATGTCTCAAGGCTGCAAAGTAAGGGTTATCTACCTCCTGACTTTTAGGACAAATTTAATGCTTAATTTATTTCTAAAAGATTTGTAGGGGTTTTCGTAAGTGTGTGCCCATGCTTTATAACTATGCCACAAGAGCTCTGTTTTTAGGTGTATTAATAGAATATTTGAAGCTGGCATCTATAATCCTAAGATTCTTCACATCCTCTAATGTTTAATTCAGATCACTTACAGACCGACCTATCACGTTATTTCTTTCCAGAATGCTCAGAAAAGGGGGCAGGAGATAAGAGATTAAAAAAAGAAAAGCTAATTAAACCTAGTACACCGACACTGTTTACCATACTTGTCTATGTTCCCTCTAGGGTGTGCGCATGTGTGCACAAACGCTACTCATGAAACCTGCACAGACTGTCAGAAGTAGAGTGCACACAAAATTAATTTTAAATAATAATAATAATAATAATAATAATAATAATAATAATAATAATACATTTTGGACTTGTAACTCCTGAGGAGTCCTGCACAAGCTCGCTGCCTTGGCTCAACTGCAGCAGCAAGGGTACTTGACGCCGCCTTGGTGCAGACTGAGTTACAGCCCCATGTGACAGGGGTTTCTGCTCAATCGTGCACCGCAGTGGTGCCAAGCAATCCTCATTGCTGAGGTGGAGAGATTGTGCCTTTTCCCTGGGACAACAAGCTGGCAATCCTTTCCCAGCCTTGTAGCCCACCTGCTCCAGACGCCCGCGCCTCCTGTGCATGAAGGAGTGCCTCCTTCTAAAACAGGTTTAATTCATTCCCCTCCTGACCTTGGACCAGGCATTCTCTCTCAGCCCTATGAAGAAGGCAATGGCAAACCAATGGAAAATGTAGGGGGCAGTTTCCAGGAGTCTAAAATGGTGTGAAGGCACAACTTTTAAGTGTGTACATGACATACTATTATACTTTCTATACCTTAACTAAGAAATATGTAAACATATTATCATATCACGATTACACATATTGGAAATCTACTTGTGTACTCATACTGTGGTGTACAAATTTGTACTTGGTTTGGAAAAAGCTGCACAAAACCATTTTCCCCAACACATGGCATGTCAGAAATGAGAGGGAACATTGTTCTCTATACCTTTCTGTCCTTGCAAACCATCCTTATTTCCATACTTCCATACCCTGATCCATGCATTGCCACATGTTCTTTAAACTTCTCACCTCTCTTTTTGAGGATCACATCAACATGACTTTCTCAGTCTCTACTTTCCTCTCAACCAATTCACCCCTCCTTCATATATTTGTTTTTTGATTCAGTCCTTATTTACTCTTTATCTGATCAAACCACTCAGCATACTTTCACACTGATCACTTACTTTTGCATTTGATCTATATTTATTCATGACCCATTCATTCTTGACCTCACCTCTTCTTTTTTTAATCATATTAATTCTTGGTATCTCATTTGCATTGCATTCAACTTACTGTTATGGTTTTACTGACATAAAACCACTTCTCACTTCCATGTTACCAAGTGGGCAGATACATGATCTTCCCCCCATGCTGTTTAATGTCTATATGAAACTGCTAGGAGAGGCCATCCAATAGTTTGGGTTATGTAACAATCAATTCCACTTTGTATTGCTACCCCAGACCCAGGTAGAGATTCTGTTTGAATTGTCTCCCAGTGCCTGAAAGTTGTCAGGGTCTGTATGGGACGAAACAGGCTAAAGCAAGCAAGCAAGCAACTGAAGCCAGACAGAGTTGCTGTTTGTTTGTTGCATTTCTAGAACCATCCTCAATTCATTTAACTGAAATAACTGCACGTTCTTTCCATGCTAACTCTGTGGGGAGGGTTGTAGATTGAAGGCAGAGCACACACATGTAAAAGAGTCCCCCGTTGGGGGAGATGGGCGGTGATAAATTTGAATTATAAATAAATTATAAATAAATTTCTCTGTCACTGCCTTTCAAAGGGATGGCTCTGTTCCCAAGGGAGCAGATCTGCACTTTGGGCATTCTCCTGGATGCATGACTCTTGCTGGAAGGACATGTGTATGCTGTGGCCAGGAGGCCTTTTTCCCAGCTTAGTCTGGTCCATCAGTTGCAGCCCTTCCTGGAGTGGGAGGATCTGCCTACAGTAATTCATCCCTCTATGACCATGTAGTCAGGCTTCTACAATGCACTCTCCATTGGGATGATTTTGAAATCTGTTGCTACAGGATTCTGTTGCCACTTGGAAATCAAATTTGAAGCAAAAGCCTGCTTGTTGACTGGTACTAGTCACTCTGATCATATTATACCCATCTTGTGGGCCCTACATTGGTTGCCAATAAGTTTCTGGGTACAATTCTAAGCACTTGTTTTGACTTATAAAGCTTATATGGCTTGTTGCCAAAGTATTTGCAGGCCTGCCTACTCCAACCAGTACGGACCCATCCAAGGAGTCCCTCCTGAGAAATGCTTCTAGTAATGCCCCATTTCTGTGAACTGAGGGGGGCTGAGGTTAAAATCTATTGTTTTTTTTCAATGATAGCCTCTCTCTAGATCAGGGTTTCTCAACCAGGGTTCTGTGGAACCCTAAGGTTCTGCGAGAGGTAACTAGGGGTTCCCTGGGAGATCACAATTTATTTTAAAAAATTATTTCAAATTGGGGCAACTTGACATTAAAGAGGTAGGTTTCATTCTTTATTTTTAGTTTAAGAACACTGTTCATGCATGTATACCGGCCTACACATGAAACAAATATAATAATTTTGTAACTTTTGGCCTATATCTGAGCCTGAATGTGCAGAGGTTCCCCGAGGCCTGAAAAATATTTCAAGGGTTCCTCCAGGGTCAAAGGTTGAGAAAGGCTGGTCTAGATGTTAGATTGCCCCCCTCAATAATGGCCTTTGGAAGCTAGCAAAGGATGAATTCTTATAGAGGACATTTGGGGTATGATCCTTCACCATCATTATTTGTTTTTTATTCCATTGTTAATTGCTACTGTTTTTATTGCTTTTGGTTTATTCAGGTGTGATGAGGGCAGTGGAGTACATTTTTAATTGTTTACTTTTCCCCATTTCTTATAGTGAATTATTTATTTCATTTTGGTTTTTTTTTAAATAATGGTTGTTTTATTGTATTTTATTTGTTGTAAGCTGCCCAGCGTTGGAATGATTCAGCACCATGCACATTTAATAAATAATAATAACAACAACATGTCCTACTGAAGGACAATCAACATGGATTCTACCAAAGGAACTCCTATTTCATTAACCTTTTAGAATTCAGTAAATGTCACCAAGCATATTTGTTTAGAGAAAAGACACACAAACGGATAAATAATGGAGACATATAATATTAATATAGAAAATGGATGAGGAAAGTTTTTTCTTTCAAAGTATTGGGTCCAGGGTGAGTCAATTAAGTTGAATGGTGGGCAATTTAGGCCAGATTTTAAAAAAGAAGCAGCAGCACTATGCAGGTATAACAATGGCCATCTTGGACTGCAGTGAAAGGACCCCAGAGAAGATCTTTCCAAATTAACAAAAAATATAATGGAAGGTTCCAAATTAACAAAAAAAGTTTCTGGAGTTGCATAGCTGATACTTAACAGAGTTTTGTTCTTATATAAATATTCAAAATGGACTTAATGGCCTAAATAGCATGTTACAACTCTATGTTTCTGTGAGTATGCAATCCTTGCATTTACAAACAGATGACACTAGAACCATCCTCAATTCATTTAACTGAAATAACTGCACATTCTTTCCATGCTAACTCTGTGGGGAGGGTTGTAGATTGAAGGCAGAGCACACACATGCAAAAGGCCCTAGTTTAAACCTCTGATATCTCCACATAAGTACATTTGGAAATAGTCTGTTTCATACTCAGAGAATTATGGGCAGTTGGGTTGGACCAGTCTTCCCCAGCCTGGAACCCTATTAATATTCATAGACCCATTTCCCTGGGTCTATCCCCCTCCTTTTATTGTTTTGCCATGACAGTTTTTAGACAGTAATCCATTTGGGGCAGAGCCATGTTTTCTGGTACTCTACAGAATCGAACCAGCTTGATTGATAACTGGCAAATAGAGGGAGGAAATGTGGAGGCAGTGACGGACTTTGTATTTCTAGGAGCAAAGATTACTGCAGATGCTGACTGAAGCCAGGAAATCAGAAGACGTTTACTTCTTGGGAGGAGAGCAATGACAAATCTCAATAAAATAGCTAAGAGCAGAGACATCACACTGACAACAAAGGTCCGCATAGTTAAAGCAATGGTATTCCCCGTAGTAACCTATGGCTGCGAGAGCTGGACCATAAGGAAGGCTGAGCGAAGGAAGATAGATGCTTTTGAACTGTGGTGTTGGAGGAAAATCCTGAGGGTGCCTTGGACTGCAAGAAGATCAAACCAGTCCATACTCCAGGAAATCAAGCCAGACTGCTCACTTGAGGGAATGATATTAAAGGCAAAACTGAAGTACTTTGGCTACATAATGAGAAGACAGGATACCCTGGAGAAGATGTTGATGCTAGGGAAAGTGGAAGGCAAAAGGAAGAGGGGCCAACCAAGGGCAAGATGGATGGATGATATTCTGGAGGTGACGGACTCGACCGTGGGGGAGCTGGGGGTGGCGACGGCCGACAGGAAGCTCTGGCATGGGCTGGTCCATGAAGTCATGAAGAGTCGGAAGCGACTGAACAAATAAACAACAACAAAACAGAATCTAATGCAACGCAGTAGCACTCCATACTGTAAGCCGCATATGGAAAATCTGTAGCAAGTATGCAGACCTCAACAGCTTCAGTGCTACTTACTTTTGGGTCTCTAGAAACTGCTTCTATCCATGCCACCAAATGTCTCCTCTGTATTGCCATTGGAGCCAGAGTTTTGCTGGGAAGGTGATGCATGAGCAAAGACATCCTGGCTTGAGTGGGCACATGCTATCTAAATGTTCCTTCCATTTTCAACAAACCTGTGATGCTAGAACACCTTATCTCTCCCTTACTGTTTGTGATTGCTTTATAAGTATTAGCAGGTAAGATTCAAAAAGATAAACAAATATCAGGCATCAAGATTCAAGGAGAGGAATGTAAGTTAAAATGTTATACAGACAATGTAGTTCATGCAACCAGAAAATGCAATAAGACAGCTGATGAAAACAATCAGGTTTTGGTTGCAGTGAATTTTCCAGATACAAAAATCAGTGCAAAAAAGCCAAAGATAATAACAAGATACTTAACTTGAGAAAAAGAAGACTTTGTGACAGATAACAAAAGATCCAGTGAAATATTTGAGATTGTATCTGTCAGGTAGCAATAATAATATACTTCAAAATAATTATAATACATTTTGGAAAGAAACTTGAAAGGTGGAAAAAATTGAAATTCTCCTGGTTAGGATCAATTGCAACTGTCAGAATGAACATACTACTAATGAACTTTTTATTTCAAATGGTGCCAATTTCAACCCAAGACTGGTTGATGTACTTAGAAATTGCCAGAAGAATAAAAAGTGATATTGGGAAAGAAGGAGAATTTTAAGAAAGATGACAGAATTTGAAGCACTTTTACAGAATTTTACAGAATCAAGACCACCTATTAGGATGTATTTATTATTTAACTGTTATTAAAATATAACATGGAGACAGAACAAGTAAACAGTTGCATGATAATGCAAAAATTTAAGGCAGCAAATGGGAGGAACCAAAAATCAATAAAATTCACCCCAAGCTATAATTTAAGGGAAAATTGGTATAAAATATTTTACAGATGGTACATAACTCCATCAATAATTATAAAAATAGATAAATTGTATAACAAAAAATGTTGGAAATGTCATGATAAAGAAGGAATATTTGAACACATGTGGTGGTTATATAAAAAAAAATCAGAAGAACTGGAAATACATAGCATTATACAAAAAAATCCTAAAAATAAAATTTGAATTGAAACCTCAAATATTCTTACTAGGAAATATTCCAAGAAACACCACAATTTATTAAGATAGATGTTGGCATCCATAAGGACAATCTGGCACAACATTTGAAAAGAGATATATTGCCAATGATATTAGATTGGAAAACAAAACTTGGAGAATACACATCAATGGCAAAACTATTGGATATATATTCACAACACAAGCTTAACTAAATCCAGGCAAGAATGGCTCCTTTATATATAATATATTACACAACAAGGCAAACTCAGAAAATAAGAGTATGGTAAAGGAAAAAACTAGCAAACAAATAGAAGAAGGAAGTTAAACAGAAATCATAAACAGTTCCTCAGGGCATTCAAAGAATGCATTGAAGTCCTGGAAGCCCAACAGGACCAGTCTGCTCTACCCAAGAACATGTTTCTGAGCCGTCAGACCCCCAGAAAGATACTTACATCATATAACCATCACCAAATTCTGAAGAGTGCTAACTTTAGCACAATTCTGCTTCCCCAGAGCAGTTTTGGAGGGCTGATACAAAAAGGTTTCCTATGAGCTAAGATTGTGCCCTTGCGGACAAGCGGCTATTGAAACTACAACTGAGGTCCTGTTATACTGCACCCTCCAAAAGGATCCTAGGACCTGCCTTATAACTCTTTACTTTGTAAAACACCCGGGAAATTCTGACCTTTCTATGTACAGTTGTTATTATCAGATCAGTAGAATTCAGTCTCCTTGAACGTAGCCAAATTTTGTCATACTGCTTGTAAAGTTAGATGGGCTTTAATTGCCCATTGATGAACCCACCAACAATTGTAATTTTTTTTAATCCTGTTGTGTTTTTACTTAATTTTTATTTTTTTTAATGTGCTTCTGTCTGTAACTGTGGTCTGTGACCATAATAACAATTCTGTTCTATTCTCACAATTCCTAATGCTTGCAAATATATTGACTGCAAATCTCCATCATGTATTGATTTTTATTTTTTTCTTCTTTCTCTTTTTCTGTTGTATATTAGTAGCCACTTTTCTCTCTCTCTTTTCTACATGATTATTTGTATTTACTTTCTGAATAATAATAAAAATAGAAATGGAGAAAAAAGAAAAAAAAGAACACCTTATCAAACCTGAATTAACTGTACTCCTTCAGGAAAAATGCCTTGCATAACTATCACATAATTAACTGGCAGGCTAGAAAAATATACTTGCGATGCCTTCTTCTCAGTCCTTTGCATGTACTACATCTGTTGGTGAAATAAACACTATTTCCATGAGTTCAGTGCTAAGACTGAAACCCTTTGCCTTATTGTTGCTCTTAATGAACCCTACTGCAAGTTGCTGCCCAGCCACGCTATTGAACAAGCACATTATTATCCTATTGTATACAGGAAGGTCTGTGAAAAGAAAGCTTGTATTTGAGTGTAATTGGTTGTATGAGTCAGTCCTTGGGTAGAGCTGGAGCAGAGATATGCTTCCTACAACATTTAATGCTCTATAAAGGTTCCTGAAGACTGGGAAGTAGAGGAGAATCCATACCATCAAGCTTCCATAAACTCTCAGGGCTACAATGTTGGCTCAAGCTAAGAGATGGTAACTAGCTAAAATGCACATGTGAATGCAAATTTGATTCCAGAGTAGAGGCTGGATTTCTGCTCATCTTAATTATTGAAAACCTTTACTAGCGCTGACTCCATCCATTTGTCAGTGCCCAATTCTAGCCAATTTGCATCTGGAAAAAAATGGTGTGCAAGCTGGTTCAGAGAGGGAAACTAGTGATTAGCTATAGAAACTCTTTCACAAGCCATGATGGTTCTTCATTATTATATCATCATTCCCTATATAATTAGGAAAGTATATTTGAATCTGCAGCTAAATTTACATCTTGTGAATAATAGAGTAGATATTTCAAGATAACTTGAAATTTAATCCAGACAAGATGGAGATGGTTCTGGTCAGAAAAAGTGACATCAACAAATAGTAAGTCAAACTGTGTTGGATAGAGTTACACTCACCCTAAAGACTCAGGTTTGAAGTTTGGGTGTATAGCTTGATTCAGCCCTGAATCTGGATGTTCTTGGATATCTCATATTTTACTCAGGCTGATCTTTGGTGGATAATCTCCTGTGGCTGATGAGATGAATGGAGGTTGCTTGTTTTATTACTGTGTTTTTAATGAAGATTAAAATAGGTTTTAAATTTTATTTATTTGTTTGTTTGCTGAGGCTTATATATGCCTCTCCAATTGCCATTGTCTAGGAACAGTTTACACTCCATAAATGGTGCCTGGGTTACAGATCCCATACAAAGCAAAACTAACAGATAAGACAGATCAGAATACAACATTCAACAGGCACCAAATCTCCAGGAGGAATCATCCTCCACAGGGATCTTAATGACCTTCCAAAAGTCTAGAAGGGTTACAGCTGCTCTAATCTTTGGGATACACTGTTCCAAAGAAGGGGGGATGCAATGGAGTGTTGTTGTCGGTGGGAAATAACTCCTCACATTCTTCCATGAACCCTCTCATGTGGGTTAGGAAGCAAGCCAGGCTTTTAGGGTCCCCAGTGAACTTCACCCTCAAGTCTCTCACCCCAAGTGACCCATCTGCGCTCGGGGTCCGAAAGATGGTGAGGAAAGAAGGCAGGAAGGAAACCTTTGAATTCAGTTGTGCATGCTGATGCACATTCCAAGGTTCATGACATTGGCACCAAAGGTTTTCAACAGCAAGAATATATGAGATATCATAAACTTTTTTTTTAGGAGCTGATGCCAGGGGCTATAAAAATAAAAACCTTCACTGCCATAAAGAAAATGCAATAAATAGGCTTTTTTAATTATATGGGTCAGCAGTATGTGGGCCACCTGCTCCTGGTTAAAATCCAGGTCCAGTTCACCATGGCAGTGTTCTGCAGGGATGTGGACCCCATTGCAATCATGGAAAGAAGAGCTGACTTACTGTAGATCAGAGCTTTCCAAACTGTGTGTCGGGACATGTTAGTGTGTCGGCTGCAGTGTCTGGGTGTGTCGCGGCTGCTGCTGCCTCCTGGCTTCCGCGCGGGTCCTAGTGCCTGCCTTGTGCCTTGCTGCCTCCAAACCTGCTGTGATTCCACGCAGGTCCTGGTGCCTGCCTTGTGCCCTGCTGTAAGAGTGTGTCGCAAAATGATGCATGTCTAAAAAGTGTGTCACCAACATGAAAAGTTTGGAAAGCTCTGCTCTAGATGCTGCCCGGTAATTGCCATCAGCAGGGTCAGCTAAAATGTCCTCTTGGCATAGGTTAGAAGTCTTGCCTGAAGCCTCTGCCTGTTTCTCCAAAGTATCATTCATCCTTCCTTACATAAGCAACTGAACAAGATGACATCTAGCAAATTGCATTTACTTTCCAGACTTAATTTCCATGTTACATTCAGGTTTCTCTCTGCAGCATATACATCCTGCAACCTCAACCTTGGCATTCACCAACAAATCAGGCTGTTCTCTGTCTGTTTCTGCAGATTGGTTCTCACATTGTCCTGAAATCATAGCATCAGACTCAGCACTCTTGTTCCTCAAGGTCTTAAAGGCATGGCAAAGCTGACAGCAGTAACCAACTTCTCTCTTCTCAAGGAACTGGGGAGAACAGATTGTTTCACTCCAAAAGCAAAAGAAATCATTTCAAAACTAAGCTGACTCTGTGGTCTGCATCTTCTTAAGAGGGTGAAAATTATTGCCATGTTTTCCAGCTAATGACCTTTCAAAAAATATCTTTATCAGATTAAACAAAAGGCACACAGATATTTGACAGGAGCCCTGGTCTTCACATAATGACATGTCAAATCTCTCACACTAGAGAGACCCAGAAATAATGATAGGGTAGCTAGCAAAGCAATAAGGAAGTCAGCATGGTGTTTGCTCCTTCTCTAGCACCACAGTGCCCAATTACAGAAAGCAATGCTGGTGGACTCTCATTTGTTCCTAGAGAATGGCGAGGAGTCTGTAATTAGAGTGGCATTAAGTGGTGGGCTGCAGAGCAACAGATTGGTAGTTACAGTGTAATTAAACAACAATGACATAAAAGGAGAACTTTTGCCTCCTAGTTTAAAGCAATAGTCATCCAAGCTGTGTCTAATTATGCAGAGCAGGCTTTTGCACTCTGTTGGAAAGAGAAGAGCATTTGCCTTGGTTCACGGTGGAATTGTATCCCTAGTTAAAAAGGTGTCCTACTATTGAACAATCCATAGATAACCACAAGTAATTTGATGTTAAGCTAATGCTTATTCCCCGTGGTGTATAGAAGGGAATCTGCAAATGGGTTATCTACTTTTCTGTTTCTTGAGCTTCTCCTTGGTAAATAATGGTAAAGCACACCTTCAAAATAGTTGTAATGGGAAGAAAGAGTGACCTTGAGGGACAGGAGGAAGAGCTACAACCAAGACAGTGGTCAAATAAAAGAAATCTGAGTCTGGGCCAGAACTGTAACCTGAGTAAGCATCTCAGACAAGATCTTCCCTAGTTCTCATGAAGATAAAGGGAGGGAGTGGGGAAGCGCATTCAGACTTACAAGATTCTGTTACTATAACCTTATAATAAAAGTAGTATTAGCTTATGTGACTTTGGTTTCCTAGTCTGGTCTACCTTGGAGGGCTGACAATAATATCATTCATATTCTCTAGGATATGAGAGTGCCTTTCCATTGCAGTTCTCCATGGATATGCTGCAAGTACCTAAAAAGAAGCAAGGGGATATCCAAAATAATTTACCTTTATAATGGGAGAGTCACCTTAAGATTTGCTGAGAATCTAACAATGGAGGCAATAACAGGGGTGGGGTGGGGGTGGGGGTGGGGTGGGGGTGGGGTTGGGGTTGTCTATTCTTCCTTGAGTGGGCTGATGGTCCTCCTTTTGGTATCTTCTCCTACTAATCCTGAAGGTAGTATGTAATAATCATGACTAATGACCAATAATCCTCCTTGTTCATAATTCCACTGAAAGTATGTAAAGGCCCACTCCTGAAAATCATGGAACACACCATTTATAAACATAAAAAGGAACTTGAAGAGGAAATTAATATTTTCCTGAAGGGTGTTCAAATTGTTGAGAAAAACTTGTATCAAAGGCCAAAAGATTTAGAAATGAAAAGTACTGTAATTGTGACCTGGCTGTTCATGTTTTTACTATTGCATTGTTTTAATTTTTTTTTCTATGTTTTTACTTGTTAACCACCCAGAGTTGGGTGGTGTACAAATTTAAATAATAGTAATAATAATAATAATGTAAGAAGAAAATATATAGCTAAAACAGAGAGCACTAAGTAAAGCAGTATAAAAACAAACTTCAAAACCATACAATATGACAATCGTAGGCAAATATTGGAGCAGGGAAATTTTGAAAATTGTTAGAAGAGAAACATGTTGGAAATAAAGTTGTCAATGCTAACCTTCCCCATGAGAGGTTATTTTATTCAATATAATGCTCAAATGAGGATAAAGAAACAAGTGAGAATTCAGTTGATTTTAGATGAAATTAAAAGCAAAGAGTTATGTTTAAGAGATAAGCCAATGGATGATACCTTGCTTACTCAAATTAAATTTCTACAAAAACAGATATCAATGATATTGACACAAGAAATAGAAACTCAAATGAAATTTACAAAACAAAAATATTTTGAACATGCAAATAAACCAGGTAGATGGCTAGCTTACAAATTGAGGAAACAAAGACAAAAGAACTTAATTGTTAATATACAACATGAAGGGAAAGTTTTGGTGAACAATATAGATCTACAGGAAGCCTTTCACGACTATTATTCAAAATTATATAAAAAGCAAGATGTCAACCTAGCTGATATTGATGAATATCTGAGTAAACAAAAGCTAACTGTTCTCAACGATCAACAAAGACTAATATTAAACAATCCGATAACAATAGAGGAAATGGTAAAGGCCTTTAAGAAAATTTGTAGTGGAAAAGCACCTGGACCGGATGGCCTTTCAGCAGCTTATTATAAATGCTTCGAAGATGAATTATGTTTACCTTTGCAGAAGACTATGAATTCGATTTTGGAAACAGGAACCATGCCAGAGACTTGGAAAGAAGCGCATATAACATTGATCCCTGAAGAACAACAAGATTTGACCTTAACTAAGAATTATAGACCAATATCCTTATTGAATAATGATTATAAGATATTTACAACCATATTGGCAGAAAGAATGAAAAATATTCTTAAGAACTTTATACATCAAGACCAAGCTGGATTTTTACCTAAGAGACAAATTCAAGACAATGTCTGAAATATATTAGATGTATTGGAATATTTGGAACAACATTATGAAAAACAAGCGGCTTTGATATTTATAGATGCTGAAAAAGCTTTTGATAATTTAAACTGGCCATTTATGTTTAAGGTTTTGGAAAATATGAATTTTGGAGGAAATTTTACTAAGTGGATTAAATCAATATATACTCCCCAATTTGCAAAAATAATTGTTAATGGAGAATTTAGTAAACCATGTGAAATTCAAAAAGGTATAAGACAAGGCTGTCCATTATCTCCACTTTTGTTTATATTGGTACTAGAGGTGTTACTTAGAGACATTAGACAAGATGATGGTATTCATGGTATTAGAGTTAAAAAAGCAGTTTATAAACTAAGAGCCTTTGCTGACAACTTAGTCATTACCTTGGAGAATCCACTAGATGGAATTGAATTATTGATACAGAAACTAAAAGACTTTGGGTCATTAGCAGGGTTTAAAGTGAATTTACAGAAAACTAAAGTCTTGACTAAAAATATGGATCACAATCAACAAGAGAAACTAAAAGAAATAACGGGATATTCAATGGAAGAAAAATTAAAATATTTGGGAGTATATTTGACATCTAAAAATGTTAAGTTGTTTAAGAATAACTATATTCCACTCTGGATAGATATCAAAAAAGATTTGGATCAATGGAAAAAACTACAATTATCATTGTTAGGTAGAATTTCAGTAATTAAAATGAACATTTTGCCACGAATTTTATATCTTTTTCAAACACTACCTATATTAGCATCAGAAGAACCTTTTAAACAATGGCAACTGGACATTTCCAAATTTATTTGGCAAGGAAAGAAACCAGGAATAAAATATAAAGTCTTGCAAGATTCCAAAGAAAGAGGCGGACTAGGTCTACCAGATTTGAAGTTATATTATGCTGCTTGTTGCTTGGTATGGATTAAAGAATGGATAGTTTTGAAAAATTAAAAATTATTGAATTTGGAGGGTCATGAATTAAGATATGGATGGCATGGATATATGTGGTATGACAAAGTAAAAGTTAATGTGGACTTTAAAAATCATTATATTAGAAGATCTCTGTTAAGAATAAATATAAATTAACTTTATGTTACAAAAGACCTTTATGGATCTCTACACAAGAAGCATTTCACAGAACAGAAGTAAGAGTTAAAGATAAATGGCTGACTTACTGTATAAAGACTTTTTAAAAAAAGAGCAAGGACAATATAAAACTAAATCAAAAGAAGAACTTGCTTTCGAAGGATATACTTTCCAATGGCTCTCATCCATGCAACTTGTAGAAAAATTTAAATCATATAAAAAAGAATTTGAATTTGAACAAACTAAATCAGAATTTGAGATACAGCTTTGTGAGACAGATGATAATTTAATTGCTAAAATGTATAAATTATTGTTAAAAGGTGAAATGGTAGAGGAACAAGTCAAAGATTGCATGGTCAAATGGGCAAAAAATATTGGTTATAATGTTCAAATGCAACAATGGGAAGATATGTGGATTAAAGGATTAAAATTTACTTTATGTTATAATTTGAAAGAAAATTTCTATAAGATGATGTACAAATGGTATATGTGATGGGGTATATGCAGGCTTAAAGGGGAAAAACTGAGGCTTGAGAATAAACAGACAAGAATGCAGCTTCTTAGGGCCAACAGTGTTTACTGTTTAGCATAGGGCAATAATGCAGATACAGTACATTATCGCAAACAATGAAAAAGATGAATATACAGGATACATCATTGTAAAAGGAAAACAAAAACAAACTTATAAGCAGAGTTCCGTGTATTGATCCCAGGGCCAGAGTTCCTGCCATGGCCTATACCCAAAGCCAGGCATAGCTCACTCTGCCCAGTCCATGGGAAGTGAACACGTGAAGAACTACATAGCTAAGAGACACTAGAAATCAAGAAGACATAGAACACCATTTTGCATGGTTGTATATTCAGTTCTTCTAGCATTCTGATTGGCTGGAAGTTAGCTGTTACACACACTAGGCCTCAAAGCACTAGGCCTAAAGCACATAGCATGACCTGCTATTGGTTAGCAGTGCTGCATCTACGCACTGAGTTCCCCCCTCCTCCTTGCTCAGGGGGGGCTTGGGCATGGGCAAGGCTTCCCACGGAAGGACATCAGGAGGATATCTCTCATGGGAAGATTTCCATTGCTAGCCATAATAATGGTACCTTCTAGCTTCATTATCTCATGAGGACGTAAACAACGCCAAGGCTTCTCTGTTGTCCAGCCACCTGGCATTCACGTCACCATGAGAATGCTTTGCTTTGCTTTGTAAAAGATGCAATTTGCCAAAACACTTTTGCATTGAAAAGAAATCCAATTTACCAATATCATATAGTATAAGAAATCTGACAATATGATCCCACAAAAATTAGCTAAAATGTATGGGAATGTTTCCAACTTGTGTTGGAAATGTAAAAAAAAAGAGGGGTCATTCTACATGTGGTGGACATGTGAGATTGCAAAGAAATTTTGGACTCAGATACATTCATTGATGCAAAATATTCTACAAATTCGAGTTCCATTTAAACCAGAATTATTTCTACTGGGAATATCAGAAGAACAAATAGGAAAACAATTTACAAGAATTATGCAATACATGATTACAGTCGCAAGACTTGTATATGCACAAAATTGGAAAAATCAGATCACACCTACAATACAAGACTGGATGTTAAAATTGATGGACATGGCAGAAAATGATAAATTGACATGTTTATTAAAAGAAAATTCAAATTATTACTTTCTAAAAGAGTGGAAACCATTAATGGACTACTTGCAAAATGCAGGAGGGGCAAAGCTTATATGGGGATTTGAAGACTAAAATATATATAAATTGATATATTAGACAAGAAATCTTTTTTAATGTTATCATTGGCGATTATTCGTAGCCGAGTAAGATTGTCTTCCAAAGGTAAAATTTTAACAGTGGATCCGTAAGTGGCTATAAAGGCCAATTCTGGATCCGCACAACCTGCCACAATGAGGGCATAGGTTTCCGGGTGGGAGACGGTCATGATGAGGGTTTGCCTGACGTGCCTTCCTTTTAGCTCTTTTCTCCCTTTCGCCCTGTACTCGTGCTTCTTCAAAGTCCATAGCGCCATTAATAAAGGATGACCTCCAATTGAAACGCTCATGAGTTAGGGCTTCCCAGTTCTCAATGCTGATATTACATTTTTAAAAATTAGCTTTGAGAGTATCTTTGAATCTCTTTTGCTGTCCACCAATATTCCATTTTCCATTCTTAAGTTGGGAGTAAAGTAGCTGCTTTGGAAGACGGTGGTCAGGCATTTGAACAACATGACCGGTCCAGCGAAGTTGATGTTGGATGATCATTGTTTCAATGCTGGTGGTTTTCGCTTCTTCTAATAGACCTAGCATGTAAGATTAATTTTTTAATATACTAAGACCAGGGATAAATCGGAAGTTGATTAATTTCTATGTTTCATCTTTTTCTTTTTTTCTTTACTTTACTACACCTTTTTTCTTCTTTCTTTGATTTGTATTTCTGTTTCTTTTTCTGTTTCTAGCTTTTATCTATGTATATTTAAAATTCAATAAAATATATTTAAAAAATGCTAACCTTCCCCTATGTACAACTCCTACAACTCCCAGAATTTACAGCCAGAAGAGTTTTGGAGAGTTTAGGCTACAAGTTGGGAATGGGTGGTATTAAGGCTGTGTGGAGGTCCTTGTACATGAGACACCTTTGGACACATCTGGTGTGATTTCTAATTGGAAGTCAAGTAGCACTACTTCAGCAATACCATCTCTTCAAAAGTGAAGATTTGTTAAAAGGATCAGTAGGATTGGAGGATAGCTATCCCCAAATTTAGATTTGAGTCATAGCTCACAACAGCTCACAATAGATGAGGCTTCTAAACAATATGTTAACATCCACATACAGTGGTTAGATTTTGAAGTCTCTTCCACATCTGTGGACTTAAAGGACCGTGAAGGGACTAGTACAAGCAGTTTCATGCATGATAATATATCTTGATGACACTGAACCCCCAAAACATGAGAATTTGCAACATCTGGTAGAGATTTGAAGCAGACTGAAGGAGGCAGGAGTGTCATAAAAGTAAAGCAAGCACTTGGTGGGTTTTGTTTTTGTTTTTCTGTGAACCAGGTGTGATTTATTTCAAACATGAAGTACAGTAGCTATTCAAGTTTTATACTCTACCATTAATAAGATAAAAGAAACTTGGGAAACGGATAGGTCTGAAAGGGCTTCTGTACTGAAAATCTTCCTAGTTTTATTAAATTACTAATTTGTTTTTATTATTAACTCTTGTTGAGTCCCTTTACATGTTTTGTAAGAAAATATCAAGTGGAACAGGGAAACTCTGAAAGAATGACCAAGAGATGCTTGAGATTCTAGGCAATTGTTGCAGATCTCAGATCATCTTGTGGTGCACTGTCTATCTGATCAACACTTGGCTTGGATATACAAGAATATATCTTCTAGACCAGAAACAATCCTGATATATCAAACCATTGGAGAAGCCAATAGAATCTATATTATGAGCCTTACTATCTGCTGAATATAATTATCCACAACTGTATCAGGATAAATTAGCTGCTGGCCTACAAAATGTGCATAAATACATTTTTTAAAAATCTGTTCAATCGTGTCCGATTCTCGGCAACTGCTTGGACAAGTCCCTGAAGTTTTCTTGGCAAGGTTTTTCAGAAGTGGTTTGCCATTGCCTGCTTCCTAGGGCTGAGAGAGAGGGTCACCCAGCTGGCTTTCATGCCTAAGGTGGGACTAGAACTCACAGTCTCCCAGTTTCTAGCCTGATTCCTTAACCACTAGACCAAACTGGCTCACACATAAATACATATATTTCAGGGGGCTTGCTCCACAAGTATCCGGATGTGAGACCCTGTTTTTCAAGTTGGGTGCCCGGGAACAGTTGGGAGTGTTGCTACTGTACCAGCCTCCCTGCTGCGTAGCAACCTCCCTGCCTGAGCTGCTGGAGGCCATCTTGGGGTTGGCGGTGGAGTTCCCCAGGCTTATGGTCCTGGGGGATTTTAACCTGCCGTCCCTGGGGCGTGCCTCGGAAGCAGCTCGGGAGTTCATGGCTACCATGGCAGCCATGGGCCTGTCTCAGATTATTCGGGACCTGACTCGAGACAGTGGACTCACTCCGGATTTGGTTTTCTTGTCAGAGCAATGGCAAAGTAATCTGAGGGGAAAGTTAGAACTATCCCCGTTGTCATGGTCAGATCACGTCCTGATATCCCTAGGATTCTCTTATGCCGCCCCACTCCGCAGGGAGGCAGGACCTATTCGATTGGTCCACCCCTGGTGACTTATGGACCCATTGAGGTTTCAGAGGGAGCTGGGGGTAATACCCGAAGATCTGCTGCACGGTCCAGCGGAGGCATTGGCCGCAACCTGGAATAAGGAGGCGGCCGGTGCCTTGGACAGGATCGCGCCGATGCGACCTCTCCAGCCCCATTCGACCCGTCACTCCCCGTGGTTTACGGAGGAGTTGAGGGTCTTGAAGAGGGTGAAGAGACGTCTAGAGCGCCGCTGGAGAAAGACGAAGATGGAACTCGACCGAACACAATCTAGAGCCGCTATTAAGGCCTACCTTGTGGCAGTAAGAGCGGCGAAACGTGATTATTTATCCACTCTTATTGCGTCCGCAGAATGCTGTCCGATGGCCCTGTTCAAGATTACTCAATCTCTCTTAGGTAGGGTGGCAGTGACCACCCACCTGCAGGGCTGTGCGGAAGAATTTTCTGAGTATCTGCAGGATAAAATCGCTCGGATTCGGTCTAAGTTGGACTCCATGCGTGGAATGCAGTCTGGGGAGATGCCAGGAGAGTGGTCTTGCCCTGTTATCTGGGAACGATTTGATCCTGTTGCACCTAAGGAAGTGAACAGGATCCTTCGAATTGTCAATTCCACCACATGTTATTTAGATCCCTGCCCTTCCTGGCTGTTAAAATCGGCCAGGGAGGTGACAGGTGGATGGGTCCAGGCTATGATTAATACATCCTTGTTGGAGGGGGTGGTTCCGACTGCCTTCAAGGAGGCATTGGTGCACCCGCTCCTCAAGAAGCCATCCCTGGACCCTACCATCCTGGACAACTTTCGTCCAGTCTCCCACCTTCCCTTTTTGGGAAAGGTGGTTGAGAAAGTGGTGGCGTTGCAACTTCAGAGGATTCTGGACGAAGCGGATTATCTAGACCCCTTCCAGTCAGGTTTCAGGCTGGGATATGGGACGGAGACTGCATTGGTCGCGCTTATGGATGATCTCTGGAGGGAGCGGGATGGAGGTAGTGCATCCATCCTGGCTCTCTTAGATCTCTCAGCGGCGTTCGATACCATCGACCATGGTATCCTTTTGGGACGGCTTAGGGAGTTGGGGGTGGGTGGCGTAGTTTTACGCTGGTTCACCTCCTTCCTCCGGGGCCGCTCCCAGTCGGTGGTGATAGGAGAGGAGAGATCCAGCCCGCGACCGCTCCTATGTGGGGTGCCGCAGGGTTTGGTTCTCTCTCCTCTCCTATTTAACATCTACATGAAACCGCTGGGCGAGATCATCCGTCACCATGGGATGAGGTATCATCAGTATGTGGATGATAATTGTATATGTCCATCCCTGGTGAGGTAAGTGATGCAGTGTCCACCCTGTCCCAGTGCCTGGGGGCTGTGAGGGCCTGGATGGGGAACAACAGGCTTCAATTGAACCCTAGTAAGACTGAGTGGCTGTGGATTGATGGCTTAGCGTCTTCTGGGAAATTATCATCTTTGGTTCTCGATGGGGTAGCACTGCCCCGTTTGGAACCAGTGCGTAATTTGGGGGTCCTTCTAGACTCATGACTCCTGCTCAAAGAGCAGGTGGCAGTCGTGGCTAGGAGGGCTTTCGCACAGCTTTGGTTAGTGCGCCAGTTACACCCATTCCTGGATCGCGACGCCCTCCGTATAGTCACTCATGCTCTCGTCATCTCCCATGTAGATTATTGCAATGTGCTCTACATGGGGCTACCCTTGAAGACTATCCGGAAGCTACAGCTGGTGCAGAATGCGGCCACGCGGGCAATTCTGGGTGCGTCGAGATCTGCACATGTAACACTGTTGCTCCGCGAGCTGCATTGGGTGCCAGTTTGCTTCCGGGTACAATTCAAGGTGTTGGTTACCACCTTTAAAGCCCTACATGGCATGGGACCAGAATACCTGAGGGACCGTCTTATCTCCATGTTATCGACCCGCCCCACCCGGTCATCCAGAGAGGCCCTGCTACGTACCCCATCAATTAGAGAATGCCATCTGATGGGGTCTAGGAGGCGGGCCTTCTCTGGTAGCGCCCACTCTATGGAACACCTTGCCCCCAGAGTTAAGACAGATCTCCTCCCTCCCGACCTTTAGAAAAGAGCTGAAGACCTGGTTCTGCCGCCTGGCGTGGGAAGGAGGAAGGGATAGTTCCTCATGGGGGTGGTTAATCCCCTAATTTTATAATTGTCCTTCTTTTAATTATTCCATCACCACCTGGATTTTAGAATATGTATTTTTGTATAACTGTGATTTTAGATATTTTAGATTTTATTTTAACTTGTTTATTGTGAACCA
The DNA here is from genome assembly GCA_023362775.1 of Charina bottae. Classification (NCBI taxonomy): domain Eukaryota; kingdom Metazoa; phylum Chordata; class Lepidosauria; order Squamata; family Charinaidae; genus Charina; species Charina bottae. Next base: position 5,031,594 of record JALMGJ010000003.1, read on the forward strand.
CCCAGAGTTCCCCATGCGGGGAGATGGGCGGTCATACAAATTAAATAAATAATAATAATAATAATAATAATAATAATAATAAATAATATATGGATGGTAATGTGTGACCTGCACTAACCTTAAACCTCTAATTTTGTTAATTAATGAAATGAAATAAAAACACTACCACAGATAATATTTTCAAGAGTCAGAAATGGACAGTAATACTTTGAGTTGACTACCATTGCCTGAAATACAACAGACCAAAATGAGGACCATGAGCTGCTCCTCCACTGAAAACCATATTGTTTAATCCTTCAATCATGGTAATTTATGGAGAAGAAAGTGATTCTTGGGCTTATTCTATCGTTGTACCATTTTAGTAGGGGATACATCATGTTGTTAAGACTATATGGGAAGAGAAATAAGGTTTAACATCTAAATGTGGTTATTGAATAATATATACCCAAATATTGGAATCTGTTGAAGTATAAAGAACTTCGGATTTATGTTGGGTGTAGCTACAAAGGTTATTTTACTGTGATCAGAAGACTCTGCTACACCTGATTTTTAAACCTGGATTTAAGATTTAGTTTTTTCCACATTCATGTTTTTTTGTGATTTTTCTTTTTCTTTCTTTTTTGCTTATTTTTCTTTGTACAACTGTTTTTTTCTTTGCATTTAGTTAATAGTTTTCTTCTCTATGTTTCTATATTAAAGCAATACTGTAAAAAAAATACAGATTGATTCCCTTTTCCCTCTCCTGCAAAGTATATAGATTCATGAGCAGACATCTCACTGCTCATTCTTAACTTCAGTGATTTTTTTTTGAGTAAATTAAAAGAAACTGGCACAATATAGATCCTTGATTAATCCTCAATTTTCACCCTACTTTCTGGTTTTAAACTGATTACCAGATTAGAAGAGCTCGCCTCTTATTTCATAACTGATACATTTGCTGGGGTGCCTTTAGAGAAGAATTCTATCAAAACCTTTTTGAAAACCCATTGTTTACTAACACCCTTATCTGTATGGCTGATTACCCCAAAGAATGAACAGTACTATTGGACACCTGCCTACTCTGAAGCAAGTTCCATTGAGGGTATAGAATTGCTCTGTAAAAGGTTTATGAGGCAGGATCTATCTTTAGAATAGCTGTGCTGAAACAATTTCCTCCTTAGTAATGCTGTAGTTATTGGTATAATTTTATGCAACATTTAGCTTAATTTCAAAAGTCTTTGGATGAGACCAGTTCAAATCTCTGGTAAGAGATTCCTGTTCTTTCCCTGTAGTTTACAATGGAAACAGAGAAAAGCATGTCAGAGAGAGAATACCACCCCCTTTTCACTCTGGCCCTAAACACCTTGATCCCATCTGTCCCAGGATAGATCTGATTACCAGAATAGATTCCTGCTATGGAAGGTGGCCTTAGAGTGAATAAGCTTGCTTACTGCTGAAGTAAACTAACCACTCTGTAATTCTCTGAATCCTACATAGATCTCTTTTTAAACAATTGGTGTCACATGCACTATTTCCTAGTTCTTCAGCATAGAGACTAATCTTAGGAACAGGTGGCTGTTGTGGGTCTTCCAGGCTGTGTGGCCGTGTTCTGGAAGTTGTGGTTCCTAACGTTTCGCCAGCATCTGTGGCCAGCATCTTCAGAGGGCAGGAGCACAGACAGAAGCGAACTCTCTGTGCCCAGGGCACAGAGATTTCGCTTCTGTCTGTGCTCCTGCCCTCTGAAGATGCTGGCTACAGATGCTGGCGAAACGTTAGGAACCACAACTTCCAGAACACGGCCACACAGCCTGGAAGACCCACAACAGCCATCAAACTCTGGCCGTGAAAGCCTTCGACAATACTTAGGAACAGGCTTGGTTAGGAAAGCTGCAGTTTTCCCACCTGCCCCAGAACCCTCATATGCCCACCATGCTTACCATTACTGTTCCAAAGCAGGGTGGAACAGTAATATTAGTTCTCCACTGAAACAGCAATCTGGATAATATATTAGTGATACAGTTATTATTGCATTAATTTAAGAATAAGCAACTGCAGTCTGATGCACCCCCAATATAGGAGGAGGAAGGAGTATTGGGTATGTTCGCCGCCTTGAGTTATTTATAAAAATAAGAAAGGTGGGATAAAAATTAAATAAATAAATAAATATCTTTCTTCTCCTAACTGGGAAAAAAGGACAGGTAGATTGGTAGGACAAAGACAGGTGTTGATTCATAGTACATAATATGCATATTTAAAATGATTATTTCTCTAGCTCTTGAGGTCAGGGAATAACATAATACCTCCTGAAACCAAATGGTGTTCACACAAAAAAGACACTGAACTTCCATTAAGTTCAGATTTGTTCCCAAACCCAGGGAAGCATTATAGAATAGCAGCCTCAGACCAAATGCTGTTTTTGATAGCACTGTCATCCTTTGAAATTGTAGTTTCTATAATATGGTTGTACTGTAGCAATGAAAAACATCTGTGTTTGGTAACTGTTGTTAGGTTAATTATGAATGTATTTCTAAAGGAATATACAATTTTAAATGCCTTTGCTTTATTACAAGAGTTTTAACTGTGTTTGCCCTCTGTTTTAATATTGATTTGTTACTTTACTCAAAAAAAATGTTTTCCTGGATTTGTTAATTTGACCTCTTTTTAATGTTTGCTACTGCAACTCATAACTATACTTTACATTTTTATCTGTGTGTAAATCCCATTAAACTCAGTGGCTTATTTATAAGCAGAGAGGTAGAGTATTATGCCTTTATTATATGATTAGGATTTTAGAATCTTCTAGTTGATAATTGACTCTGGATTATTATTATTTATTTGTTTGTTTGTTTGTCAAATTTTGCCACCGCCCATCTCCCCCAAAGGAGAGGGACTCTGGGTGGTTTACAATAAAGATAAAAGATTAAAATGCAATAAAAACAAGTATAATACATAAAATATAAATATGAATATGAAATATAAAATATACAATGGGATCAAGATGGCAGATAAGAGGTTTGAGGACCACTTTAGGGCCAGGTCTTTAACTGTTTCCGGAAGGTCAGGAACAAGGGGGCTTGCCTCACCATTGGGGGCAGAGTATTCCAAAGGGTGGGGACCACAGCAGAGAAGGCCCACTTCCTGGACCCCACTAATCGACATTCTCTTATAGATGGGGTCCGTAACATGCCCTCTGTGCATGACCTGGTGGGACGGGTCGATGTAATGGGGATGACACGGTCCCTCAGGTAACCTGGACCCATGCCATGTAGGGCTTTAAAGGTAATAACCAATGCCTTGAATTGGACCTGGAAGCAAACTGGCACCCAATGCAGCTCTCGCAGCAGAGCTCTTACATGTGCCGATCTTGGGGCACCTAAAATTGCCCACGCGGCCACATTCTGGACCAGCTGTAGCTTCCGGATACTCTTCAAGGGTAGCCCCATGTAGAGCGCATTGCAACAGTCTATATGGGAGATGACTAGGGCATGAGTGACTGATCGGAGGGCCTCTTGATCCAGGAAAGGGCGTAACTGGTGCACAACATGAAGTTGAGCAAAGGCCCTTCTTGCCACGACTGCCACCTGCTCTTTGAGCAGGAGTTATGAGTCCAGGAGGACCCCCAGATTCCGCACCGGGTCTATCTCGGGCAGTGCAACCCCATCCAGAACTAAAGATGGTAAGTTCCTGGATGCAGAGGAACCCCCAACCCACAGCCACTGCATCTTACCAGGGTTCAGCTGAAGCCTGTTGTTCCCCATCCAGACCCCTACAGCCTCCAGGCACCGAGAGAGGGTGGTCACAGCATTGCTTATATCACCTGGGACAGAGATGTAAAGTTGGGTATCATCTGCATATTGATGATACCTCATCCTGTGGTGACGGATGATCTCACCCAGTGGTTTCATGTAGATGTTGAAGAGGAGTGGGGAGAGTACCGAACCCTGCGGCACCCCACAAAGGAGGGGATGTGGATTGGATCTCTCGCTCCCTATCACCACCGATTGGGACCAGCCCTGGAGGAAGGAGGTGAACCAGAGCAGAACCATGCTGCCCACCCCCAACTCCCTGAGCCGCCCCAAAAGGATACCATGGTTGATGGTATCGAAAGCTGCTGAGAGGTCAAGGAGAGCCAGGATGGATGCACTGCCCCCATCCTGCTCCCACCAGAGATCATCCATAAGTGTGACCAATGCTGTTTCCATCCCATATCCAGGCCTGAAACCTGACTGAAAGGGGTCTAGATAATCCATTTCATCCAGAATCCTCTGGAGTTGCAACACCACCACTTTCTCAACCACCTTCCCTAAGAAGGGGAGGTGGGAGACTGGACGAAAATTGTCCAGCACTCCTTAAAGGCAGCCGGGAACACCCCCTCTCCCAAGGATGAATTCATCATCACCTGGACCCAACCACATGTCACCTCCCAAGCTGCCTTCACCAGCCAGGAGGGAAAGGGATCTAATTGACAAGTGGTGGCATTTACAGTCCAGAGGACCCTGTCCACTTCCTCGGGCCCAACAGGATCAAACTGTTCCCAGATAACCAGGTAAGTACGTACCCCAGGCATCTCCACAGACCATGCCTCACGCTTGGAATCCAACTTGGAACGGATCAGAGCGATTTTATCCTGCAGATGCCCAGAAAACTCCTCTGTGCTGCCCTGAAGGTGGGTCACTGGGCCCACCTTTCCCAAAAGGGATTGAACAAGCTTAAACAGGACCGCTGGGCGGCATTCTGCGGATGCAATAAGAGTGGAGAAATATTGATGTTTCGCCGCTTTTAGCGCCACAAGTAGGCCCTAATAGCGGCTCTAGCTTGTGTTTGGTCAGGTTCAGTCCTTGTTTTCTGCCAGCGGCGCTCTAGAGATCTCTTAATCCTCTTCAGAACCCTCAGCTCCTCCGTAAACCACGGTGAGCATCGGGTTCGAAGGGGCAAGAGAGGTCGCACGGGTGCGATCCTGTCCAAGGCCCTGGCCGCCTCCCTATTCCAGGTGGTAGCCAGGGCTTCCACTGGACCGTGCAGCAGATCCTTGGGTATGGCCCCCAGCTCTCTTTGGAACCCCATTGGGTCCATCAGTCGCCGGGGGCAGACCAATCAAATGGGTCCGGCCTCCCTGCAGAGGGGGGTAGCATAAGAGAAACTCAGTGCCACCAGGGCATCATCATCATCATCATCATCATCATCATCATCATCATCTTATCAATTATTTTGTATCTATTAGCAGCTTTTGCCCTATGGTTTGAAGTCACTAGCTTGATCTAGGGCTTGACCTTCAACTATTTTGGACTTTGCCTATACATCTCAGGACTCACAGTGGCAAAACCTCTTCATTCTGTTTTTGTATTCAGGCTGCTACTTGGAGAAACTGACCCATGCATAATATTAACAACCAATGGGAGTAGATTGCATCTGCAACATCTTCTCCCTGGAGCAAATATAGGGTTTGATACTCTTAACAATACTTTAGAATGGGAAGACAATGAATACAGTAACTAGGAAATGAACAGGTAGGAAGCAATCAGATGATCTGTTGGTGAATGTTATGGAAGGAAATGGAAAATCAGATTGTTCAGGTTCCAGTATAGCAACATCTATTTGAGCATATTTTAATTCACCATAAACAGAGTCCTTGCTGCCTGGGAAAATAATTTTGGATATTTAGACACAAGAACACATTTATTTACAAACCAAATAACCACATGGATCCCCCAAATAAATTAAGATGAGAATGTTCTAAGGAGGAGGGAGAAAACCATCTGCTTACTTCTAATTATTCCCTGGATAGAACTTTAAAAAATGAAAATAAACTTTCAGCAACTCTTAGGGCATTTTTATTGCCATTTAGCATAATGAGTCCCACCCCTTACACTAGCATACAGGACTATTGTTGTATCTATTCATTCTAAAATTCAGCAGGAGGTATGATGGATGTAGCTTCTTGTGATTCAGTACTTATTTGCATGATGGAATTTTTCTGTTTACTTCTATTTTATTTATTGATTCAACCATACCAGGAATTGGAACTGAGGAGATACATGATTTAGAGTGAACAAAGAAGAGAAATGCAGATTCCAACCATGGTCATGAGGCATCAGGATTTGCTCCTGTTATTCTTAGTTATCAAGGCAATTCCAATTTTTGGAATTTGAATTCCTGAATTCCAGTTCTGGCAATTTGGGAGACTCCAAGACCATTCCATCTTGGCCAGCAGGGTAGATAGTACACCAACAATACCCTTTTCTTTTTCCAAAGCTTACAGTAGCTCCAGAAACGCCCTCCAAACCTGGCTAAAATACTAAGGGCTTTAATAAATCACTTCCCTCAGACGAAGCCTCCTACTGCAAAGACTAGCTTGATGCCTTCGCATTCATTCAACCAGGCTTTTGACTCTATGAGGAAAGGAAAGCAAGGTTATACTAAATAAACAAACTAAATGCTAAATAAACAAGCAGAATGGCCTTTTGCAAGCTTCCTAGAGACATTTGACTGATGTCCCTTGGGAAAAGAATACTAGCTTAGATGGATTCTTTGGTCTGATCTGGTAGGGCTAGTTCTTGAATAACATGCTAAAGGTCACACCAGAAAGCAGTGAGTGACAAGGCAATTTGTCTTTAAAGCACAGCAAGATCCTGTTATTTTTGCTTCAAAAGACCAGCGTACAGTTACTATGTATGAACCTGAATCTCTGAAATGTTAAATCCATCCTTAGCCTAGCAAACAACTGGCTAGCTTTTAATTTGTAGATAACCAAGCGTGAAGAGGGCAAACAACCAAAACTCTCTTCAAAGACACACTTCATGCTGCCCTCTTACTTGTTGCCCTGTAACCTTCCTGATACTTTGCAGAATTCTGTGCTCTCAGATCCATTAGGGCATCATGCTGAGTGTGGTGTTTTAGCTGACCCCAAGGAACCTAAAACAGCAATAAATAGAGCAGAAAACATACACAACCTCGGCTTCTGTGCCGTGGCTTCCCTTCAACAGGTTCAGCCCGATGACAGATATTCACTTAATAACAAGAGGAGAGAAAGATGAGGCATTGCTGTGCCTGGCTAGCACTAGGTTTAATTGGTGCTTGGCTGATCCATTTGTCTTGCTGGAGAAACAGAGTTGTATAGCGGCAAGACGCTGTGCTTTTCGGAGGTAGCCAGCAAAGGAGCCATAGCTAGCTCAAATAGAGTGGGTCAGATGCTTGATGCAGATACAGTAGCATGCCAGTGTTTAAGTGGATGACTATCAGCAGCAGTGATCAAACTCCATTTTCTTTTTCAGTTCTTAAAACACATCAGTGTGGCAAGACCCCCTTTTGCCTACTTGCCCCTGCTGTGAAGCCACCATTCTCAATCCTTAAGTTCTCATTTGTTAGAAATGGTGCTGGCAGTTGTTGGGGAAAGATTAACTACATGGCTTATGCTCCTGAGCCCTATTTCTGGTGCACATTTGGTTTAGTTCCAATGGCAGTGTGGGCTTGACCCAATCCAAGTACTACTGTAGTAGGTGTTCATTCATATTTAGAAGGTTGGGAATGAAATAACCCCTCAGGGCTGGGGAAGGGGGTACTTCCAATAGTACATCCCTTATAAATTGTGCTTTTAATAATTGTTGAACATTTTTGTTGCTTTTTAAAAATTATTAGATTCAATAACAGTAAAGATCAATAAGGACCATATAGTAAAACAATATGTAAAAAGTCACAATGCAAAATAACAACATAGATACACATAAGTGCTGGAAGAAAAAGAAAAAAAACTCATCCAGCAGGTCACGCACTCCCACACTCAATACTTGGGGCAGGGGGGGGGGAACCAGATTTTTAAAGGCAGGCAGGCTAACCGACTCTTGGGGTGGGGAATGCTCCTCCAAAAGGCAGGAGCATTTATCCCTTTAATTATTTACATACCACAACCTAAATACAGTATGGTTGACTTCTGAAAACATAAAGCTGACCGATGTTCAGGAGACAAAATCCTACAAAAATAAATAAGGAGAGAGAAAGTGGCTACAAAAGCTAAATATGTTCAAGGATAAACAATAAACAATAAAAATCTGAAACATCAGAATTTAATCTAGGTTTGGATGGCTCAAGAGTAAGACTGAATCAACTTTACTTTCTGCAACACTCTATGGCAGTGTTTCTCAACCTCGGGGAATTCTGGGAGTTGAAGTCCACCCATCTTCAAGTTTCCAAGGTTGAGAAACAGTGCTCTATGGTTATGGTCATATCTTCGTGGCACTTGGAGCAATGACTAATTCTGTCACAGCAGACAAGCTCCTCCAATTTAGTACAGTTCTCCTCCAACTCTGCATCAGTAGTGATTGACTCAGTCAGCTGCACTTGATGCAAAGATGTAGCAAAATGACCAGGTTTTATCCTTCCATTCATACCTAAGGCTGAGTGAAGGGCTTTTAGCTCAGAAAGAGCAAAAACAATTCACACAGAGATATAGTAGGCAGACTTCTATGTAAATAGATACTTTGAGCTACTACTAGCCTTTAATTATATCTTCTAATACATTAACAGTTTGATTATGATGCTAACCATACATGGCATCTCATCTCTATTATGAGGTGAATATGACTGCTCCCTTAGAATTCTGATCAAGCACAGAAATGCTACAAATTGTCCTCAACACAGCATGCATTGCAGGGAGCAAGTTTATCTTATTCTAACAGAGTTAGTAAAAATGTTGATATTAAGCTATGGAGTCAGGTTTGGTATAACTCAAAAGCCTGTATTTTTCAACAGAATGTGGACCATGAAATATATCATTTCATCTATTTTGTGTCTCAGACATACTGTGGAATTAATTTCAATGAGTAGAAAATGGGTTCTATTGGGTTCTTGTGCCAAAATGCTATACCAATGCCCATCAGACTTATTTCTCATCCTATCTGTCTTGAGTGCAGTATTGGCAGAAAAAGAAAAGCTCTGTCATAGACCTTTTTAATACTGATGCAGCTGGTGTTGAGGTGGGAGACTGGCAAGATTAGCCCCTGTGTAATTATATTTAATTAAATGTTCTCTAATCCAAATTATTTCATTAATGGGCATCCCACAGTAGCTTTGCTGACTTAATGAGGAAGATTATGAAAACTAGAGGGGACAGGCTGCATAGCAAATTCTGAATGAAGGAATGGCCAGTCTGTAAATTGATCCATCAGTAAAGGTACCTTAGAACTGGGGTTCAGAAATCAGAGTGAAAATCTGTAGGCAGGCATTATCAATTTGTAACTTTTATAAGACACTCCTTGCCTCCTTTTAGGTAGGTACATATGTGTGTAAAACTAACTCAACATAGAAAATGATTCCTTGGTCATGCTCATCAGGAAACCTTAAGAAGTGATTTGCAAGTTGATTATTTGCATGTTTTAACAACATTTGTCCCATTGTGTTTACTGAGCTTACCTTAATCAATCAATATTTTATTACGGTCACAGACCAGAATTACAAATAAAACACCCATTTATAGAAATACAGATAAAAATGCATTAAAATAAAATAAAACAAAATGATAATATTAATGGTGGGATCATCAGTGGGCAATCAAAGTCTGCCTAATTTTATAGACATTATAACAAAATTTAGCTTTTTTCTTGTTGTTTATTCATTCAGTTGCTTCCGACTCTTCGTGACTTCATGGACCAGCCCACGCCAGAGCTTCCTGTCGGCCGTCACCATTCCCAGCTCCCCCATGGTTGAGTCTGTCACCTCCAGAATATCATCCATCCATCTTGCCCTTGGTCGGCCCCTCTTCCTTTTGCCTTCCACTTTCCCTAGCATCAGCTTCTTCTCCAGGATATCCTGTCTTCTCATTATGTGGCCAAAGTACTTCAGTTTTGCCTTTAATATCATTCCCTCAAGTGAGCAGTCTGGCTTGATTTCCTGGAGTATGGACTGGTTTGATCTTCTTGCAGTCCAAGGCACTCTCAGAATTTTCCTCCAACACCACAGTTCAAAAGCATCTATCTTCCTTCGCTCAGCCTTCCTTATGGTCCAGCTCTCACAGCCATAGGTTACTACAGGGAATACCATTGCTTTAACTATGCGGACCTTTGTTGTCAGTGTGATGTCTCTGCTCTTAACTATTTTATCAAGATTCGCCATTGCTCTCCTCCCAAGAAGTAGACGTCTTCTGATTTCCTGGCTGCAGTCAGCATCTGCAGTAATCTTTGCACCTAGAAATACAAAGTCTGTCACTGCCTCCACTTTTTCTCCCTCTATTTGCCAGTTATCAATCAAGCTGGTTGCCATAATCTTGGTTTTTTTGAGGTTTAACTGCAACCCAGCTTTTGCACTTTCTTCTTTCACCTTCGTCATAAGGCTCCTCAACTCCTCCTCGCTTTCAGCCATCAAAGTGGTATCATCTGCATATCTGAGATTGTTAATGTTTCTTCCAGCGATTTTAACTCCAGCCTTGGATTCCTCAAGCCCAGCACGTTGCATGATGTGTACAGGTTGAATAGGTAGGGTGAGAGTATACAACCCTGCCGTACTCCTTTCCCAATCTTAAACCAGTCCGTTGTTCCGTGCTCTGTTCTTACCGTTGCTACTTGGTCGTTATACAGATTCCTCAGGAGGCAGACAAGATGACTTGGTATCCCCATACCACCAAGAACTTGCCACAATTTGTTATGATCCACACAGTCAAAGGCTTTAGAATAGTCAATAAAACGGAAATAGATGTTTTTCTGAAACTCCCTGGCTTTCTCCATTATCCAGCGGATATTGGCAATTTGGTCTCTAGTTCCTCTGCCTTTTCTAAACCCAGCTTGTACATCTGGCAATTCTCGCTCCATGAATTGCTGGAGTCTACCTTGCAAGATCTTGAGCATTACCTTACTGGCATGTGAAATAAGTGCCACTGTTCGATAGTTTGAACATTCTTTAGTGCTTCCCTTTTTTGGTATGGGGATATAAGTTGATTTTTTTCCAATCTGACATTATAATCATCCATTGTGGAATCAGCCATTCACCAACGTCCAGAGGAAGAAGCAGAAGAAATAAGGGGTGAAGTGACAAGAATCCTGAGGAAAGCAAAGCCCCCCACCAGCAACATTACCAAGAAGGAGAGAAACGCCATACAGACCCTCAATTCGGACCCAGACATCATCATCCTTCCAGCAGACAAAGGCAACGCCACGGTAATTATGAACATAGATGAATACAAAGACAAAATCAGAGAACTACTAGACCCCACCACATACAGAACAATAAGACGGGATCCGACCAACAAAATCATGAAGCAAACCAACACACTGATAAAGAGCTCCTCCCTGCATCCCAATGTACTACAACGTATTTGCAAGACAGAAGCTCTCTCACCTAGACTATACGGACTCCCCAAAATCCACAAAGACTCTATCCCACTCAGACCCATTGTAAGTGCCATTGGCTCCCCAACATATGAATTATCCAAACATTTGGCTACCCTTTTACAGACCCACATCGGACAGACTCCATCCCACATCAAAGACTCAGGACACTTCATCAACAAAATCAGCACCCTAAAACTCAACCACATGGACAAACTGGTCAGCTTTGACGTGGTCTCCCTGTTTACCAAGGTGCCAGTAAGGGACACCCTGGCACTCATCAAGCAAATCTTCCCAGAAGACATTACAGCTTTATTTCAACACTGCCTAACAACTAGTTACTTTCAATGGGAGAATGAGTTCTACGAACAGATGGATGGCGTTGCCATGGGAAGCCCCCTGAGCCCAGTCATAGCAAACTTTTACATGGAACACTTTGAAAAACAGGCTTTGGAATCGGCACCCATTACACCAACAGTCTGGTTCCGGTTCGTGGATGACACCTTCGCAATTTGGAGTCATACTGAAGAAGAACTGGAGAAATTTTTGGACCACCTAAACGGCATCCACCCCAATATACAATTCACTATGGAAAAAGAAACTGACGGCAAACTTCCATTTTTAGATACGCTGGTCATACGCAAACCGGACCTCAAACTAGGACACAAAGTATACAGAAAACCCACCCATACAGACCGGTATCTACACAAAAGTTCCAATCACCACCCACGACAAAAGAGAGGCATGATCAAAACCTTGGTGGATCGTGCTAATCGAAACTGTGAAACCCAATTTCTCAACAATGAACTTAACCACCTGAATTGGGTCCTACAGGCGAATGGCTATTCCAAGAATGAAATAAAAAGAGCCATCAAACCAAGAAAACAACATCCAACTGAAGAAAAACAGCCCCACACAAACAAAGTATTCCTGCCCTACATCAAAGGAGTCACTGACCGCATGGGAAAACTGATGGAAAAACACAACTTTCAAACAGTCTTCAGACCCACCAGAAAAATACAACAAATGCTAAAATCAGCTAAAGACAAAAGGGACCCCCGCACCGCTGCAGGAGTATACCGCATACCATGCAGCTGCGGACAAGTATACATCGGAACCACAAAACGAAGCATTCACACCAGGATAAAAGAACACGAAAGACACTGCAGACTACAGCAACCGGAAAAATCTTCAGTAGCTGAACATGCTCTCAAGCAAACAGGACACAAAATCCTATTTGAAAACAGAAATACTGGACAACACCAAAAGCCACTACACCAGATTATACAGAGAAGCCATTGAAATTCACAAACACCAGCACAGTTACAATAAAAAAGAGGAAAGTTTAAAAATTAGCAAAACCTGGCTACCAGTCCTGAAAAACACAGCCTGCAAAAGGTCAACGAACTCAGTCCAACCACCAGGTCATGGGAATACTTCTCACAATGAACATGCTAATCACGCTCATCAGCCACTCGTTAACATTTCAACACAACAAAAACACCCACCTAATCTCCTATAATTTAGCTCTATAAATAGAACATTGCCACTCTACCTGGGCACAGAGATTTTGCTTCTATCTGTGCTCCTGCCCTCTGAAGATGCTGGCCACAGATGCTGGCGAAACGTTAGGAACCACAACTTCCAGAACACGGCCACACAGCCCGGAAGACCCACAACAGCCATTTTAAAGATTAATATTCAGTTGAAGCCAGAACTTTTCCTTTTAGGATTGTTGGATACACAGTTAGAAAAGAGTCATAGAAGATTATTTCAATATATGATTACTGTGGTGAGATTATTATATGCACAAAGATTTGGCACTATCCACTATGGAGGAATGGCTGGTGAAATTGACAGATCTTGCTGAGATGGATAAACTGACTTCTTTGATTAGAGAAAAGACAACATCTCTATTTATTGGTGGCTGGAAACCCCTTATGGACTTTTTGCATAACTATGAAACAAATGAACTTTTGATTTATGGTTTTGATGATTAGACAGGATAGATTATAGAAAGAAGAGAGTTATGATGTAACTTTAGAGAGAGAGGTTAAAATATAATTGTAATTATAACTGCTGTGAAGAATATCAGAAGCCACCTCTTTATGTCTTTATATCTTTCTTTGTATCTTGCTCTTTTTTTCTATTTTCTTTTCTTATTACACGTTTAGCTTTTTCTGTTATGTCTTTCTTTTTCACTTTTTCTGTTCTAATTTAGTTGTAGTTCTTATTATTGTTCTTAAAACTTTTAATAAAAATTATATTAAAAATATAATTGATCAGTGTTAGAAATCTAATGATTAGGTTGGAAATTCTTCCATATTTGGAGCAATATTGTAAAGCCCAGCAATTTTGGGAAATGGTTTATAATAGCAGGAAACAAATTCTAAAAGTTGAATCCCCTTTCCAACCTGTCCTCTTTCTATTAAATATTACTGAACTTTGTATTTTTACAGAGCATACTGAACTAGCGTTGAATCTGCTAAAAGCTGCTAGGATATTCTGCAGCTTTCATTGGAAAGTACATACAATTCTTTCAGTAGAAAAAATGGCAAATTCAATTGTGGGAGTATGTCTTGATGTCTACAACAACCTTGTATTTGAAAAATATATCTGATACAGCATTTAATTTAAAACCAAACCATTTTGGTTTTGAGATTAGACTGACCTCAACCCTACCATCCTTTCACAAAGCATTGAAGACCTGGAAGTGCTCTAGAACTGTTGTCTTGCCAATTTATTTATTTATTATTTTATTTATTTAGTATTCAAATTTATCACCGCCCATCTCTACAACAGTAGACAAATTGCTTTGGGTTTATTCTTGGTGTCCATTGTAGGTTTTAATAATTTGTTGATATTATTTTTTATTGTTTTTAATGTGTTGTGAGCCGCCCAGAGTCACGTCTGTGAGATGGGCAACCATATAAATTGATTAAATACGAAAAATAAAAAAATAAAGTTTTGGATTATAATTGTCCACATGGATTTGTACTGCATCCAAAATTTGGGTTTCTCTTAACCTAAAGTTTTAACATTTAAGCCATGGAGTATTTGTTTAGTAAGGAAAGATGTCTTATTGACTAGATAAGAGTATTTTTCATCTTAACTTATATTTAATATAGTGTTGATTAGTATTGTTGATACTCATATATTAATTTGATTGTAATGATAATCTGTAGTATTAAAATTACACAAGGTATTTAACTTACATAGAACTAAATTAGATCTTCCTGGTGAAGATCCAGGAAGATAAATTACTCTGAGAATTTGTACTTAATATGTACTTACTTAATTTTATGATGTTTGTAAACTTCTTGTTTATTTACTTTGTGCTTTTCTTAATTGCTTTTCTTTTTCTTTTTTTGCTTATTCTTTAAAAATATTTTAAATTGCTCAATTTAATTTTTAAAATTTTTAAAAAGAATACTGGGTGAGGGGGTGAGGGTTGGCTTATTTTAATAACCAGAACTGGATTGGTAAAACTATTAATGTATATTTAGGTACTAATCCATGGAATTGAGCTTTTACTCACTGCAGACCCATCATAAGGGAGGAGGCCAGTAAAAAAATGATTGAAAAATTCAGGTGATTATGCTTGAAATAAATAGTATAGAGCAGGGTTTCTTAACCAGGGTTCCGCAGAACCCTAGGGTTCTGCTGAGAGGTAACTAGGGGTTCCCTGGGAGATCATGAGTTATTTAAAAAATTATTTCAAATTCGGGCAACTTCACATTAAAGAGGTAAATTTCATTATTTATTTTTAGTTTAAGAACACTGTTAGTGCATATACTGTATACAGGCCTACACATGAAATGAATACAATAATTTTGTAACTTCTGGCCTATATTTGAGCCTGAATGTGCAGGGGTTCCCCCAGGCCTGAAGAATATTTCAAGGGTTCTTCCAGGGTCAAAAGGTAGAGAAAGGCTGGTATAGAGATATCTCCATTTGATAAGGAAAAACTGTCCTGACTACGGGTACAGGAAAAACACGCTGAGACTTGAGATCAAAGCTCTGATGTTTATTATCCTACCTCCTAAACAGAATCCAGCTAAACTGACACAACTTGGCACTGCCCAGAGATAGAGTCCTCAATCTAGGGTGGGGCTTTCTTGAGCCTCTTGGGAGGGAAACATAGAGTCTCAGTACTACGCATGTGTTTCCCTTCCTGGAGGGAGCCCCCTCCATCTCCGCCCGTTATCTCCCTGACAAAAACAGAGTTCTGTGTGCTGTTATGATTCTCCAGCATCTAAGCCTCCCATTTTGCAGTTACAAGGCAATAAGCCTTCCTGAAACAAAACTAAACTAGGATCTTGAATAATCTGAATAAACATGCAAATTATTGAGTTGCATATCCTGCAATCATAAACGTCAAATAAGTACACCATGAACATGATTAATAATGCATTTTCTATTACTATTAATATTTTAATATTTGGGTTTTTTTTCACATTTTAAACAAAAGCCCCGCTCAATGGCAATAGCTTATGTGAAACTTTATTCATTCTAGATTAAGTATACTTTTCAAATCGTAGAAAATTGGAGGAGCATAGGGGAAGGGGGAAAAAATACAAGAAAATACTGGTGATAAGAATGAGTAGGAAGCGATGAGACAGACAACCTGGGACATAAATGTCTGCAGGTGGAGTCAAAGATGGTGGTTACAAGTGTGCGATTGAAAACCTCCATTTCAATGTGTGTTGTGACACACATAAAAAGGGTGTGGCTTCTATTGCAAGGTTTTGGCCACCATCTTGAATTTTTGGACCCCCACCCTGGAGACACTCTTGACTTGGAAAATGCCAAAAGTCAAAATGGACCAATCCTCAAATTGATGTTTCAGCAGGAGCCAGCTTCTACACTTTACTTCTTGAACATTTCTGTACTAGCAATTTATAGTGCCAGCTAGCCATTGCTGCACCGATATAGAACCTGTCTGCCTTAGTGACTTATTGCCACTACAATGAAGCTAGAAATCATGAATTTGGAAAGACTTTTTTCTATGCTATCAGCTCTTCAGTCTCTCAAGGCAGCTGGCTAGATGATGCATTGAGGAAACTCTCAGTGTAGTAGAGCAAACAGCCTACAGTTGCTCCGTTGATTTCCCAAGCCAGCAGAGGGCCTTCCAAAACACTTTTTCCCTCTAAGAAACTCAGTACATCAAGTGTAGCAGTCCTGACCACTTTCTATTGTATGTTGGATCTGCTTTTTGACATCCAGACCATTCATTCGCTTGTCTGTGTCACACTCAGATACCTATAAGACGAGGCTCTGGCCTTGGCCAACCTACTTTTGCAGAACTGCCTTTGTTAGGATTTTCTGCTTTGCCCATTTAATTAATTAATTAATTAATTAAGTGAATAACCATGAGGACTAGAAATCTGTCCTTTTTAGAAGGAAATTAAGAGGTTTTTAAAATAGTTTATTAGTTCAGGGTCCTTGAATTAATGAAGTTATGCATGGCTAACATACCTACCAGTGTACCCAATGGAATGTAGGAAGCTAAATACTGTGTTTCATTCTTTATATCACAGCCATACAACAAATCTGTATTTCCCCCCCCTCATTTTATAGATTAACCTAAATCTGGGGATTACTGAATGATTTTTCTTCTGATAAACCATTGACCACCAATAGGCATGCGCTTCATTGCCAAGAGTTTTCTTTTGTTGTTATTGTTGTTCAGTCATTTAGTCGTGTCCGACTCTTTGTGACCTCATGGACCATAGCACGCCAGGCCTTCCTGTCCTCCACTGTCACCCGGAGTTGTAAATGATTTGAGATTTGTGTGTGTGTGTGTGTGTGTGTGTGTGTGTGTGTGTGTGTGTGTAGATTCACTGTAATTATTAGACTGCATGAAACACATAAGGGATTTTAAAAATTCTTGTCAGATGGGATATAAATCAATTGGTAACCAGCAGAGGATGTGGAATTTCTGCAAAGGAAGATGGCTACCTAATGACCATAACAGTAAATTTTCTACCCAACTTTGAATCAATTTAATTCAAACCTAGTCATGCTTATTAAAGATGCACAAGCAGAGCATGTAATTAGTATAGCACTTGGACAAGCTGCAAACACTATATAGCTATCAATCACCCTTTTATTAAACATCTAGTAATCATTTATCTACTTTTTTAAAAATGTTTTTTATAAATGAGAATTTAATTATTTAAAGGGTGGGTTTTATTTAACACAGAGGTCCAACATTCTATCCCTTGCTTTAGAGTAGTGTTCAACATCAGCATCTTTAAGATATGTGGGTTTCAACTTCCAAAATTCCCGAGCCAGCATGCTGGCTGAGGAATTCTGGGAGTTGAAATCCACACATCTTAAAATTGCTGAGGTAGAGAAACACTGCTTTAGAGCTAGATTTACAGAGTTCTGCTTATACTGCATTGAGCTTCCTTCCAAGATTTCCTAACAGCATTGGAGGAGAGAGGCTGTGGCTTTGCTGGCTTCCATAATTATTTCAGAAAATATTTCAGCCTTTTACCTATAAAGAAATTCACACACCAGATAGTTTTAGGCTCCAGGTTAAAGTCCCAGCTCCCAAGTTGCAGACTCCTTTAGGAGGATGGATGTGAGGTAGCAGTCCAAGCCCAGGTTGACTTTGCACTATCCTGATCTGATTTTTCTATAGTTACTGCAGTGAGTGTTGTCAGGTTCAAACATCAGAGCCAAAGCATAATTATCTTATCAGGAAAAAAAAACATTTCATTTCCCATATATTTCTTTCTTTCTTCATGCATGCCAATAATTCCCTCATCTACAAACTGGTTCGCATGGTATCCATTATATTTAAACTGTGAAAATGATTTTCCCAATTTGAAAGCGTATGAATCTGTTTTAAGGTGAACTAAGTCTGTCAGAAATAAAGAAGTAGGGAATCAATTTACTGGAGAGAGATGGGAGGAAGCCTGCAGAAATTCCTCGGAACCTAACCATGATTTCATTATAATGTCCTAACTGGGCCTTTGCGTAGATTTCTACATTTAAATGGAAATTAAGGGAGGCTAAAATATATATGTTTTTTTCCTCAACAGTTTTATCTGGATATGGTGTAGTGAGGAATATCTTGAATCCTTTAATTAGTATGCACCTTCTAGCAGTGGAATGCCACCATCTAACAGTACTTTCTAGTAGTAGAATAGGAAGTGTGTGCAAAGACGATAGAATAAAATTATGAACAATTATTCCAGTTGCCTACTGATGATGCAACAAAAAGAAATGGATTTAAATTGCCAGAAGGTAGATGTTGAACATAACTGTATGAGTGGTTCATCAGTACATGACTTGCCAAAGATTCCTGTCTCAACCATTAGAAAGGGTACCCCAGGCTTAATATCTCTTCAGAGATTAGAAATAGGGGGAAAGATAGAGTTGTTTTTGAGGGGTTTTCTGCACTTCCCAAAATGGAGAAAAATGAAGTACTGTAATATTTCTACAGATCTGCATAGCTGGAAAGAATCTCTTCTACCAGAAATTGGCTGAAAAAGGGTTGAGGCACATCTTGCCAAGGATTTTGGAGTAATAATGTCTTGAAGAGAGATGGGTTTCTATCTTCTCCAACCAATTTTGCAGGAAATAGGACCAATTAATGTTTGGATATATTTAAAGGGTGGGAGATGATGATCTGAAGTGGAAGTAAAGGTATTTTAAAGAAGATTAAGACTATTTTTTTATTTAATGCAAATGGAGATGGTGAAGTTAAAGAAAATTAATTTTAAATGCATTTTTGGAGGTAAGTAGCTAAAACCATTCTGTGAATGACCACATCCCCATGGCAACCATTTTCTGAACTGCCACACTTTCATGGCAATCAGTATGAGTGATAGCCTTGAGACATGTAACCATAAGGCCTCTCCCTGTGGGCTAGATTGCTGTGCTGCTCCTTTTATATGGATCTTTGAATACCTTTTTTAACCAAATGTAATGGTAAGATGGAGGATTGTTATGAAATGCATCTATCAGATCAATCCTCAATTTTTACAGGAAAGGTTACTAAATTCTGCTTTATTGCCATCTCTGTTCATGGTCAACTGTTAAATATATTCTAATAGAGGATTTAGTGACATAATCCGGTTCCTTGTTGATGCTGGGGTAATCATCCAACATCAACTTCGCTGGACCGGCCATGTTGTTTGAATGCCTGACCATCGTCTTCCAAAGCAGCTACTTTACTCCCAACTTAAGAATGGAAAACGGAATATTGGTGGACAGCAAAAGAGATTCAAAGATACTCTCAAAGCTAATTTAAAAAAAATGTAATATCAGCATTGAGAACTGGGAAGCCCTAACTCATGAGCGTTTCAATTGGAGGTCAGCCTTTATTAAAGGCGCTATGGACTTTGAAGAAGCACGAGTACAGGGCGAAAGGGAGAAACGAGCTAAAAGGAAGGCACATCAAGCAAACCCTCATCATGACCGTCTCCCACCCGGAAACCTATGCCCTCATTGTGGGAGGTTGTGCGGATCCAGAATTGGCCTTTACAGCCACTTACGGATCCACTGTTAAGATTTTACCCTTGGAAGACAATCTTATTCGGCTATGAGTGATCGCCAAGAACAAGAATAATAGTGGGTGATATTTTAAACTCTATATTGTGTTGAACTTTGCTCTCACATGTACTGGTCTATGACCATAAATATAGACTCACTATGTAATGCCAATGCCCTGAGACTTATACCAAGAAACAGTGGAAATGAAGTCTGGGAAATATTTTTAGATCAGCAACTAGAAGATTGTGAGACAGAGATAACATCTAAAGATGGGGAAATTTTTCGGTTTTTTCACCAATTCATGATATGTGATTTTTAAAGACCACAGGAAAAAGTGTACATAATTGTGGTTGGCTCAGCATACTTATTTCTGTGTGCATGTTTCCTTAACACATTAATTCTTATGCTCATTTTTTTAAACTTTCAAACTTCGAATTGCTCAGTAGGTGTGTTCCCCTTCATAAATACCAGGCCAAATGCTGTCTATCAGTATTCCTTGTCCAGTTCAGGTTGCACCCTCTGTTTTCATTGCTTCAGTGCCAAATGAGAGAAAGTGGCTTATTTCCAATTTGCAGCAGATTATAAACCATTGCCCTTCTTTCAACAAGCGGCCTGGGGAAAGCGCTGATCTTCTCTGAACTGCTACAGGCTGGAGATGGCCAGCTCATTTCCCTCCCCTCAGCACTAGTGATTCTGTTTCACAGTTCTAGCACAGGACAATATCTAAACTGAGGAGGTGCGTCTGGGAAGAGTATGTGCGTATGTCAGAATGATTATGTATATAAATGTGTCTGAACCACAAAAGGTTCCCTCTACTTAATTCCCAGAAATAGATTCAGAATGTGAACGCAGCGTATTTCTTAGCCAACCGTGATGGTATCTAGTGGCACCTGGTACCTAGGCAGTCAGCACAAGCCCCCACTGTTCCTTTTTCCTCTGGAAGAAGTTTGATAGAGTGGGAGTGAACAGTAAAAATTATCAAGCTAATCTAAAAATAGTCTTTGATACTGCCCTCTCACTTGAGATGCTAGACCTTCTCCTGCGGACCATAAGGAACAGGCTAAAACCCTGAAATTCCAGTCTTATCTTCTGATGCAGCAGTTCTGCTCTTCAGAATGGCCCCTGCTTCCAGCAGTGTTGGTACCAAATGCATACCAGTCCAGAGCTGCATTTCCTTCAGCTTGATCTCTGAGTTCACCGGGGATATTAGATTGCAACTCTGGGCCTTCCATACACTGTAATACTAGTATAATTTATCTATGTCTCCAAAACGGAAAAATTTGGAAAGAAAAACAGTGCTTTTGGATAGAATAAATGGAGCATGCTATCATAGGAGATAATGGATTCTCAATATTTGAAGGATTTCAAGCAAAAAGCTAGACAACAATCTGATGAGAAAGCTTTTAGTATAGCGTACAGCATGAAGGCTAGTATCCACTGGTGCAATAGGAGAAGAGTATCCATTTGCCTCATGTCTCCATTTAATAGAATCCATCCTAAGTACTTCTTTGTTCTACAACTTGTCAGGATAAGTCAGAAGACACAACCAGCTGTTAGACAAGGTTCACATACAGTATTTTGAAAAACAATCAAGATGCGTTGAGTCCTCCTATGTAATTAACAGTATTAGATATACTGTATTAAACAGGGATATGTAAACCCTCTTGCAAAATATTGCTGTCTTAGTTTTCCTCAGAATGTTCCTATTCAACTTGCATTTTGCTTTAGTGAAATTCATTGAAAACCCTGACATTAAAGGCAATCAACTGTATGTCATACCATTTGAAAAAGACTGGAGACATTTAGCACAGAAGTGGGGAAAGCAGTTAAAAAAGCCCAAAGAATTTCAAGCAGGCAGAATGAAATAATGGGATGGCTAATATCACCAGTTGCCCTCCAGTCAAGGTGGAGAGGGCAAAAGACTTACTTCCAATGATTCTTCTAATAGCGATGCCCTAAGACCCAACCAGAAGACCTGGGTCATTTATTCAAGATAGTGTCATCTTGGCAAAGGTAGAAATGTCAGCAATCAATAGTATAGAGAAGGAGGCAAGGAGATAGGATCTATCAACACATATTAAAGCCAGGCTTTCTTAACAGATCTGGGTGTATCAACATTTATAATTTTTATAATGTTTGTTATTGTTTTTACTTTATTTTAATTCTGTTTGCCGCCCAGAGTCACTTGTTGAGATGGGCAGCCCTATAAATTGGATGGATGGATGGATAAATTTATTTATTTATTTTCAGGAATGCTGAGATAAGGACTGGGTATAAGGACCAGTGATAAACTTCTAGAAAACATGGTGGCCATATTCACAACATATTTAATGAGGTCAATACTGGAATAACTGTGCCATGTGTAACTCCATAATTTAGTCAGCAATGAGGCAACAAATGGTTACTTTTTAATTCAAGACTGCCCTGGTTTTATTTGGGGTTACACTACCCTTCTATATTACCCAACTATATTATGGAGGGCAAAAGGAAGAGGGGCCGACCAAGGGCAAGATGGATGGATGGTATTCTGGAGGTGACGGACTCAACCGTGGGGGAGCTGGGGATGGTGACGGCCGACAGGAAGCTCTGGCGTGGGCTGGTCCATGAAGTCACGAAGAGTCGGAAGCGACTGAACGAATAAACAACAAAATATTATGCCAACAGCAAAATGTGGGAAACTTGCCAAATTCTACTCCATCTGAATCCTCAAAGAAAAAGTGTTGAGATATAAACCCCGTTCATTAAATAACTCATGGTTAAGTCCTGGCAGTACAGTTCCCCAGTACTGATTATTATGGTGCCCAACCCATAATAATCTTACTACCTGCTGAGCAAATGAGGATGGGTTTAATGATGTAAAGAAGCCTTGCCAGTAATCTCCTTGTCAGCTTCATGTGATGTAAGGCACTTCCTGGAGACAATGGAAAGGGACTCTGTATTTCTCAAATGGTAACTTTTAATCAACTGAGTATGATCATTTGTTACCAGACCCCCCCCCCCAAGACATTAATCCAGATTTAACTGGATTAAGCATGATATGAGAACATGCACATTTCAAACTCTTTGTATTGGTAGCACTATTTACATTTTTGGGTATACGTACTCCTTTTGTGAGTTGCTCAGGACTTTAGGGATCTTTGGGTGCTTATAGATGCATCAGGCCCTTTCCTAAACATGTTTAGCTGTCATTTTTAAAATAAGTATTCTATTTTTTTTTTCTAAAGGGAATACATGGGGTTATCAGCATGCTGATGGAACAGTCAGCTCTATCTCTGTTTTCACCTGATCCATGTTTGGGAGGGGAAGCAGTGAAGGTTGTGAACAAGAATTTGAGCTGAATGTAGTAAACAAACATCTAAGGCTCCATTCAGATAAGATGGGTGTAATGCTGGAGGTGGTCTATGGAGAGAGGCTTTGCTGTATAGACTGTATTCAGTAGAACTGCATATTTTTCTGATCAACCTGTTTGTACGTGGAAATGCTCAAACATTAATTCCCCGTCTTGCATTTCCAAGTGGTGGCTGTGGCACTTTTTACCACTTTTGTCTGGTGCATTGTCTGTTAAACCCTTCTTGGAAAGGCAGATGCCAATCAAATAAAGAAAATAAACTGGTAATAGATCACACCAGTCACAGTTCATGTGTAAGTAGATTTCCTGTTTCTGCTGCCTCATTTGGATCATAAAAGTGTTTCTATGCATGGCTGAGTTAATCAAAGGTTTTACTGATCTGCATTAGGTAGAACTTGATATCATTCATCCTGATGCAGGAACTGATACCAGTATCTTAGTTGCTAGAGGGTCAGCAAGTGATCAGCCAAGAAAGAAACAGCACTGAACTTCACCAAAACTTCATTTAAAGCAATGCCCACTGAATATCACTTAAAAGAGAATATTGAGGTGAGCTTGAAAGCTCTCTAAAACATGTTGCATTTTGAGGGAAGTTCAAAAAGGTTTAGATGAGAATCACATTTCCTAGTTCAGGAAGGGGGATCATGCACATCCTTGCCTGGAACCACAGGAAATATTGATACAAGTTGTAGGTCCAGCTTTATGGCGGTGGTCTCCTTCTCTCCTTCAGCACCATTACAAGTTTCATGACAACTATTGTTCCTCCTAGTGGGGAGAGATGCACATATTCCTCTATTGATTGGGAGAAGACCCTTTGATCCTGAACTGTCTCTGTGAAAAGTAAATGTCTTTAGCACATATGCACACACTTGTTTGACATAATTGAATCTTGAAACCAATTAGCCATTGGGAACCATATGCCTTTAATATAACTTGGTTTTATCCAAATCTCCCAACAGATTTTCAAAATCTCCTTCCCTAACATGACAAGCAAAAGGAATTGAACTGATATTACTTTCCAGTCACAAAAAAAAAGCCTTCAAATTGCAAGATGACATACACATACAGTATCAAGTACTGAAGAAATTAATCCTGCTGAGTTTTCAAGTGGGTCGTCACTTCTGGAATCAAGGTATGTCAGCATCATATTGCATGTACTGCTATGCGTCTGGAATTTGTATCAGTCTATCTTTCCTCTATCCTTCCTATCCTTGTATGTGAATCTCAGCTCACTTCTCCTCTGTCTTGGTTCCCTATCAATGCAATTTATTTGTCCTATCTAAGCCATATATATCCTGCTTCCCTTTATCCATACTATCAATCTCTTGCATTAGACAGCAGAGCTTCAGCCTCATGTTATAATGATCTCTCTAGGAATTTTGTACTGTATGTTTCAAGTAAGGGAGTAACAGCTGGATCACACAAGATGAATGTGTTGTGGCTTTCTGAGAGCAGGAATTTTCTGGATTGTGGTGGCGAGCAGAATTGGACCGATCCTAGGGAGATCATTTTGCCTGGCGAATGACTGTTCAGAGAGCAGAAAAAAATACTTTTGTTTGAGCATTTGTCTAAGGTTGTCTTAAGATGGCCATGCAGCCTCTTTTATATGTACATCGCAAAGACAATCCTCTATTCTAAGGTGGCTCCAGCGCTACTCCAATTTAAAAATAAAGAATCATGAAAAAGAAGAGCAGGGGTCTTTAGAGATATTCATCAACTGCTAGCAGCTGGACAGAAGACTGAGCAGGCACACAAATCATCTTATCAGTCTTCCACCTTATGGTAAGGTGTATTGTATTCTATTCAAAATACAGAAATATTTCTAAATTTGCATTTTCATATACATATAGCATATGGAACATTTTTGCAAATCAATTTCCTCCTTTGGATTACACATTTTTTTCTTCTGTGATGATACGTAAGTAGCTGATATTGCCTGCCTACTTTTTAGAATCCTTCCCATTCTCTGCCAATATTATTGTTTGACCCCCTGTTCTTCATTTTCCTCTCTTTTGATGCCCCTATGCTATCTTGATGGGGACTTATCTGTACAAGTGCAACGCTTTGTCACAAATCATGTTGGGACTTTCACCTGCTTGTCTTTTTCACCTGCTCAATTGCCAGTGATTAATTCCGTGGTTAATAGTTTGCAGGATCTATTCCACGCCCCCCTCCCAAAACCTGAAATCTACCAACAGGCTATTGGAAAAGACGTATACTTAGAATTAAATAAATGCTTTTTTCCTATTGAAATTAAGTTTAAAAATCCACTCTCTGCAGCATGAAAATCCTGATGCTGCTCCACTGAACAAGCTTCCCACTTCAGACTTTCAGTCCTAATGCATAAATACAAGGCAGTCATGACAATGAATATACAGTGCCTTCTCCCCTGAAGTGATGAAAAATCACTTTTTATCTATATATTCTCACCTTCTAGTGGTTATGGTAAGACTGGGATATCAACCAGCAACTGGTCATCAAACAGCATTCCTTTCCCCATCCAGGCACCATAATTGTAACTCTATCACGTCAACCACATGTCCACACTGTGGCTTTGCAGTGAATCACACCAGTGTATCAGAGGGAGGATGGATCTCTTGTGATAATAATAAACCCTTCATAGTCTTGGAAATAAAAGAATAGAAACAAGTATTTACTGAAGCCTCTGGAGAGCTCTTGTGGTTAGTGACTCACTCTTTCTGATAAATGCTATAATTGTTGCGCTGATATAGAGAGTGAATTATACTGGTTTAAAAGAGACAAAATAAGCCTTACACAACAGCTACAGTACAAAATATTTGGAAGATGACAATTTTATTATCCTAGAAAAGGTGGGACCTGACAGTCCTGACTGGACCAAAGCAAGGGCTAGCATACCAGAATGGATCTGCTCTATAGTAAAACTGCCTTTTCCAATTGACTGATGGTGATTTTGTCAATGCCGGCGGTGTTAAAGAGGTGCTCCAGATGTTTTGGAATTTTACCCAAGGCGCCTAGTACTATCTTTGCTTTCTTTTGCCACAGTCGTTCTACTTCTATCTGCAGGTCTTTATATTTTGTGATTTCCTCCAGTTCTTTCTCTTCTATTCTGCTGTCTCCAGGTATCGCAACATCCACTATCCTATCCAGACGTTTTTGTCTTTCTTATCAACAATTGTTAAGTTTGCGGTGTTGTGTGGCAGATGCTTGTCTGTTTGAATTCTAAAGTCCCAGAGCCCTTTAGCTTCTTAATTTTCTTTTACTTTGTCTATTTTGTGCTCCCACCAGTTCGTGCTTGCAGGCAAGTGGTATTTCTTGCAGATATTCCAATGCCCATTGTTGCTACTTTGTCATGCCGTTGTTTGTAATCAGTCTATGTGATCTTCTTGCAGCAGCTAACTAGGTGGTCCACTGTTTCTTCAGCTTCTTTGCAGAGACAGAGACGGCATTTGCTGTCTGCTGCTGTCTTCTCAATTCTGGCTTTATATGCATTTGTCCTTAAGGCTTGGTTTTCTGCAGCCAGAATTAACCTCTCTGTCTCTTTCTTCAACTTTCCTGCCCTTAGCCATTGCCAGGCCTTGTTGTTATCTGCTTTGCCAGCTAGTTTTTTATGTACTGGCCATCTAATACTTTGCCTTGCCATGTCTCTTTTCTATTTAATTAATTAATTTATTTTTATCCTGCCTTTATTATTTTTATAAATAACTCAAGGCGGCGAACATACCTAATACTCCTTCCTCCTCCTATTTTCCCCACAACAACAACCCTGTGAGGTGAGTTGGGCTGAGAGAGAGTGACTGGCCCAAGGTCACCCAGCCGGCTTTCATACCTAAGGTGGGACTAGAACTCATAGCCTCCCGGTTTCTAGCCCGTTGTCTTAACCACTAGACCAAACTGGCTCTATTCTTCATTTGGTCTTTCTTATAGGCCAGTTTGGTCTCTTTGGTATTCAGTAAGCCTTCATGGTGTGCTAGATTCAGTGCATCTTCTTCACTGTCTTTCAGATATTCTTCCAATGCCCTTTTTTCTTCTTCAACTGTCTGGTGTACTTGCAACATTCCATGCCCACCTATGCTCCTTGGTAAATAAAGTCTGTCAATGTCTTTGTGTAGATGAAAGGCATGCTTCATTGTCATTATTTTTCTGGTCTTCCTATCCAGAGCTTCTAATTCAGCTTGAGTCCAGTCCACTATTCCAGCTGTATATCTACAGTAATGACTGGAATTGCCCAATCACTTTGATGGTATTTCCACCACTGAGTTTGGACATTAAGTTCTTCTTCACTCTTCTGATGTATTCACTACTAACCTTCTTCTTGACCACAGTGTGCTTGATGTTGTCAGCCTGAAGCATGCCCGGGTATTTGTAGTGATCTTCTTCATCCAGACTCTTGATGTTATTTCCATAGGGCATTTTGCCCTATGGGACAAATGTTCTTCAGTTTTCACTATTTTTCCCCTGTGGATGGTAAAGGTGGCACATTTGTCCAGTCCAGCAATATCTTGGCTGTATATACGGACAGTGTTGAGCAGTGATTCCATTTCAGATGGTGTTTTTTCCATACAGCTTCAGATCGTCCATGTAAAGGAGGTGGTATAGCCTGGCAGATGTTTTTGATGTTTGATAGCCATGGCCTGACTTGTTCAGTATTGTTGGCAGAGGAATCAGTGCAATGACAAATAGTAATGGTGATAGTGAGTCCCTTGAAAGATTCCTCTCTTGATGTTAACCTCTCCCCGTCTATCACCATTGACCATCAACTGTGTCATCCATGGTGCCATTGATCTTTGCACAAAGTTTCTGATGTTTCTGACTCCTGTTATTTCTAGGCACTTGATTATCCAGTCATGTGGCTGGGAGTCGAATGCCTTCTTGTAATCAATCCAAGCTACATTCAAGTTGGTCTTCCTTCTTTTACAGTTTTCCAAAATCATCTTGTCAATTGGGAGCTGATCTTTTGTCCCTCTGCTGTTTGGGCGGTTTCCTTTCTGCTCAGATGGAAAGAGCTTGTTTTGAACTAGATGCTGTTGGACTGCATCAGCTACAACATCAGTTAGCAATTTGAAAGTTGTTGGTAAGCAGGTAATTGGCCTGTAGTTGCCTGGTGCTGCTCCTTTTGTTGGATCTTTCATTATCAGGTTCGTTTTGCCAGATGTTAACCAATCTTCAATTTCACCTCCTTGCAGTATGTTGTTAGACTGGATGCAGTATGTTGTTAAACTGGATGCAGACCAGTCAGATTTTTTAAAATAACATTATTATGGTTATTATGGCACAGCCAGCCAGATGTTTAGACTGGATTTGGCCTTTTTTCTTCTTCACCTATTGAGTCCTTCCCAAGAATAGATGATATTTATTTATTGGATTTATATTACTGCCCATCTTCTCCACAAGGAGAACTCTGGGCGGTTCACAACCAAACCAAAATTAAAATACAAGACCGGTCCTAATACAAATACTCAAAATATAAAATATTAAAATTCTTATACAATATAAATGGAATAATATGGAATAAAATCAAGATGGCTACAGTTCTTCTCAAATTCTGAGCGTAAGGGCCGCTCTCCATCCGTGCTAGGGTGCTGTAGTGACTAATAGTGACTATTTCCCCTCCCGTCCCAGGCTTGATGGCAAAACCAGGTCTTCAGTTTTTTTCTGAAGTCCAGGAGTGCGGGGGCCTGTCTCACCTCTGGGGGAAGGATGTTCCAGAGGGCGGGAGCAACTGCAGAGAAGGCACGCTTCTGAAACCCTGCTAGGTGGAATTCCTTTATGGAAGAGATCCGTAACATGCCCTCTCTGATGACTGGGTGGGATGGGTCAATGTAATAGGGACGAGACAGTCCCTCAGGTAGCCTGGCCCCATGCCATGTAGGGCTTTAAAGGTCATAACCAACACCTTGAATTGAACCCGGAAGCAAACTGGAACCCAGTGCAGCTTGCGGAGCAAAGGTGTTACATGTGCTGATCTTGGTGCACCTAAGATTGCCCGCGCGGCCGCATTCTGGATCAGTTGTAGCTTCTGGATGTTCTTCAAGGGTAGCCCCATGTAGAGTGCATTACAGTAGTCTGTATGTGAGATAACTAGGGCATGAGTGACTGTTCGAAAGGCCTCTCGGTCTAGGAAAGGATGTAACTGGCGCACAACATGCAGTTGGCTAAAGGCTGTCCTGGCCATGACTGCCACCTGCTCTTCGAGCAGGAGTCGTGAGTCCAACAGGACCCCCAAGTTACGTACCGGGTCTGTCTGGGGTAGTGCAGCCCCATCCAGCACCAAAGATCACAAACTCCTAGATACCGAGGGGCCATTAATCCACAGCCACTCCATCTTACTTGGGTTCAGCTGAAGCCTGTTGTTCCCCATCCAGGCCCCCACAGCCCCCAGGCACCTAAGTCACGGCATCACTTACTTCACCTGGGATGGAGATGTATAACTGGGTATCATCAGCGTACTGGTGATACCTCATCTCATGGTGATGGATGATTTCACCCAGTGGCTTCATGTAGATGTTAAAAAGGAGCGGAGAGAGTACTGAACCCTGTGGCATACCACAAAGGAGGGGCTGTGGGCCAGATCTCTCACTCCCTATCAAGGATCCTATCTACTTCCTTGGGCCCAACAGGATCAAACTGTTCCCAGTTTTTTTATTTTTTATTATTATTATTATTATTATTATTATTATTATTATTATTATTGCCAGTTTGGTGTAGTGGTTAAGGCTTCAGGCTAGAAACTGGGAGACCATGAGTTCTAGTCATGCCTTAGGCACAAAGCAAGCTGGGTGACCTTGGGCCAGTCACTCTCTCTCAGCCTTAGGAAGCAGGCAAATGACTTCTGAAAAACCTTGCCAAGAAAACTGCAG
This sequence comes from Charina bottae, assembly GCA_023362775.1. Taxonomy (NCBI): domain Eukaryota; kingdom Metazoa; phylum Chordata; class Lepidosauria; order Squamata; family Charinaidae; genus Charina; species Charina bottae. The sequence continues at coordinate 5,061,581 of JALMGJ010000003.1, forward strand.
GGACTTGTCCAGGCAGTCTCCAAGATTCGGACATGGTTGAATGGATAAAAAAAATATTATTATTTATTTATTACATTTATATCCCGCCCATCTCCCCCACAAGGAGGGACCCTCCCTTATGGGAGACCTCCATTTCAGAACTTATGAACAGGCCATTTTAAAACTGCAATGCAAATTTAGCAAAAGCTGAAGTTTTTCATAATGAGAAATGACAACCCTAGAACAATACAATTTGGAAAAAAAATCACAGATGAGACATGCTTAACACTTATCAAATCTCACTTGGCAGAGATGAAATAGAATTCTTAATGAAGTGAATTTCAGATATAAATTTCTGCTGAGCAAAACAAAAAGCTGCAATTAATAATACTTTTTAACTGCTTCAGAAGAGACCCACCACACCCCGCCCATGTGGGTGCATAAATCTTTACCTTCTTTAAAGCTGCAGCTATCAGAACTGGGTAGCCTTAGACAAGCTCTTAACCTTCTCTCCTCATCTGCCACATGAGGAGAGCTGCCATTTAAAACAACAATCTGATTCTTTGATTGTCCCGAAAAAGAACTTGATGCAAAGTGATTGGCAGAATTGCTCTGTGCATTGTTTGAAACACAAAGTTATTGCTGTGGAATTTGGCTGGATGACCTTTTACAATTCCTTCCAACTAGTGTTCTTTGACTCTGTGACTTCTCCAAATGAATTTTCTATAATGTCAGTTGCCTGGGGCACACCTATCACAGTGGTAAAATTGCAAAATATTTATTAGGGAAATTAATTGTTGGCTTTCAAAAGCTGTTTAGGAACGGCTAAAGAAATGGCCAGAGGCTATTAGAGAATGAGACAGGCTGTATGGCATTTCTTTTCCTTTGGTTAGAGATCATGCCATCAATATATTAATGTTGAGCAGCAGCAGTTTAGGGAAAAGGCTGATGGAGAATAGGACAGAATTTGGGCCTTGGAACATCTTAGGTTGCAAGCTAGCAAACCTGCAGTGGGAACAATGAATTCTGGAGTGTTATGCTATGAAATAAAAGCTGTAATCAATGCTCAGGCTTTAAGTTTGGAAATTAAACAGGTGAGTGCTGTGGTCCTGAAATTGCTTGATCACCTAGAATGGTGAAGTAAGGAAGTATAGTATTATTTTTCATGAGAGGTGGCTTTGCTTTTTGTAGGATTCTAGTTCCTGACCCCTGTAATGTCTATCATTACAGCAAAAACAGGATCTCTCAGACCAGATATACTTTAAGCACTAGAAGCCAGGTCTTCTGTCTGTCTGTCTGTCTTTCTTTCAAATTTTACAGAAGGAAGGAAGGAAGGAAGGAAGGAAGGAAGGAAGGAAGGAAGGAAGGAAGGAAGGAAGGAAGGAAGGAAGGAAGGAAGGAAGGAAATGCAAGAAACGAAAAGAAGAAACTAAACTAAACTAAACTAAACTAAACTAAACTAAACTAAACTAAACTAAACTAAACTAAACTAAACTAAACTAAACTAAACTAAACTAAACTAAACTAAACTAAACTAAACTTATAAAATAGAACCCCTGTATTCTGCTCTTGCTTGGCCAATAAAACAATGCACTCTGCTCTGTTCCTCCCCCACAGGGGACAGTAAGCATATGAGCTGGAGCAGAAACCAACTTACACTGAGTAATGTGAACTCACCCCATGCCAAATATAACTCAGAAGGCAGTCACAGCTTTCAAAATGCGATCAGAGTATTGCTTTTTAAAATGTATTTCTTTTGTGTGATAGTTCAGCAGGTCACAAGAAGTTGCAAAGGCATCTCATGTGATTTCTTATCCAACATTAACAAACTCAGATCTGATTATGTACTTCAGGGAAGTTATTTCATTTCTATAATTTTTCCAATTTATATACCACTGAATCCTGCAACTTGTGGTAATTTACAGTAACACAATACCAATATCCAATGTAATGAAACCAGAATAAACAACAGTACAAAAATAAATTACAATTAAAAGTAATGCCAGTATCAAATCCCATAACCACAGGAGCCCACCAGTGTTGAGTGGCATCACCCTGAAATGACTCAGGAGTAATTGCTCTATGAAAGGATGTCAAAGTTGCTTAACTTCTAGAGGAAGATCGTTTCTTGGGGATGTATACACAGAACCCCTGCCTCTGGGCTCCCACTAATCTAGCATTTGACGTACCAGGGAAATGCAACATCCCCGCTGGAACCAGCATGCTAGATGTTTGGTTCTATCTAGAGAAGGCAGTCCTGTAAGTACTTAGGAACTACGCAGGGCTTTAAAGGTCAGAACCAACACTTGTTTTGAATTGTATCCAGAACCCTACTAGAAGCCAATGCAGTGTCTGCAGTATAGATGTCACATGGCTGAAATGGCTTTCACCCATCAAGAATGCAAACAACTGCATTGGGTCCCCGATAGGGGAGATGGGCGGTAATATAAATTTAATGTAGATTACATTGCAGTAGTCTGCCTTGGTGGCATTGAGGGTCCTTTTTATTTTTTAAAACCTAGCAGTGAACTTGACAAACACAGACAAACAATACAACAGTGATAATACAATAAAAGTATTATATATAATAAAAAATAAATATTAATCAGTATACCAGCCAAAGCTCAGTGAAACCTTCTCCTGCCCACCCCCCACCACAGTCTTTACCTGCCTGTACCTGTGAGGCCAGGACTGCTCTATCAAGAGGGATGCCACCCTATCCAGAGTAACAACTAGTGCAGACAGAGAACCGGATGTTCTTTGGAGCAAGAGCAATTCCATCTTGTTTGGACTCGATTTCAGCTTCTTTCATCCCAGGCCCTTCCAGCTTCCAAGCACCATTGCCTTCTGATAATAACTTGCAGTCTACAAGAACTTTAGCATGGCAACCTGCGAAGTACCTACTCTCAATGTTCTAGCAAAACACAGACTAAAAAGCAGGAGGAGTAAAGCTAATATGGGGATTTGATGATTAGATTATATATAAATAGTATATAATAGACAAGAAAAGTATATGAATGTTATATGAATAACCAGCATGTAAAAACAAACTATCTATTTTATTCTTATGACCATAGTTGGATCGGAGGTTATCCAATTTCTTTGTTTGTGTTTTTCTTTCTTTTTTTTCCTTTACTGCACTTTTCTTTTTCTTTTAATTTGTATTTCTATTTCCGTTTCATTCTTAACTTTTAGCTTTGTATATTTAAAATCCAATAAAATTTAAAAAAGAGAGAGAAAATAGAAATCCAGTTGACATGATTCAAGCTACAGACAATTCCACCTGGATGACTGAGAACCTTCATAGACATACAGACTAAAAAGAAACCTGACCTGAGGGCAGCTAAAGAGAAAATGGAGAACTCACTCAGAAACATTTATGGCTTTGTTAATCATGTGATTCTCATCTCATTTGGGGTAATTATTTCTTTGCAGATACCTAGACCAAGGATGGGAAACTTGTGCCCTTCAGATATCGCCTCCCAGCAACCCTTGCCATAGAGCAGTGTTTCTCAACCTTGGCTACATTAAGACATGTGGACTTCAACTTCCAGAGTTCCCCAGCCAGCATGCTTGAGAAACACTCCACAGAGCATAGAGCCTTATGGAGTTGTAACTCAGTAATGTCTAAACCACCCCCGTTTTAGAGAAATATAGAAGCTGCACCTGTTCTAAGGTTTTCCCAAGTTCTGCTCCTTAGCTGAATCATGTTAGCTATCCCCAGTAAACTAACCACAGATTATCCTGGTTTCTGTGTGTGCTTTGCAGCTTCCTTTTTCTGCTAGGTGTTGTGTTGGTTCAGTGGACTAATATGGTCAAATGGGCTGCATTTTGTATTTAGAACTGGGAGATCTAACTTCAGATTCTTGCTGAGCAAAGTTTTCCAGTGGATGTAACTTTGGGTCAGTCATTTCTGTTAAGCCTCACTCTGAAGGATTGTAAACCTAATAAAACAAATGACTCCAAACACAGCAATTGCTTCTCATTGCTCCCTGGCCACTCTTCAAACCACTGATGCTGACAGACATCCTGACCCCTGGCTTTGTACTGTTTATGCTCCAGCTCAAAAGTTAGTTTGGGACTCAGAAGTCAGCATGTCTGACCTGCTCTTCTACTACCTCCCCATCAAACTGATTGGGACACATAAGTGATAGGAGGCTTCAGGAAGCTCATTAGATTTAAATGAATGTTACCTTCTTGCACCACATCACACCCCTGTAAAAACTTTCCCCTGATCTCAGGCAAAGATATGTTGTGGGAACTAAAGTTGTCAGTCTAGAACACCACAGACAGCTAATAACAATATTGGAGGCAGGAGTCATTCAAATTGGGGACTTTCTGATTCATGGCAAAGTCTCTTAGGCCAACGTGCTCTGCCAAATCTCAAGGACTTTGAAGAATGACATGGCCTTAATGGCTGAACAAATAGTCAGCCTTGGGTGCAATGATGGCTGGCATAATAATGCCATAATAATCCATGGGGCAGCTATATATTCTAGGGGAAGCTAGCCCCATTGAACCCAGTGGGCCTATTTCCGAGCAGACATACACTGGATGTTAATGGACTGAGAGGAAACAATGCAGCTTTCAATATTTTGAAATGCTGTAGAGAAAGTGGGGGGAAACCCCTCTCCATTTCTTATAAAACTAGAAGTGGGGTTACCCAGTTAAATTGATTGGCAGTAGATTCAAGGTAGTTGAAAAAAAGTTCTTCTCTATCCGGCACATAATTCATTTATGAAATTAACTGCCAAAAGCTTTGCTGCTGGCTTGTATGGCTTTAAAAGGGAATGAAATCAAGTCATGATAGATGGCTCTTTTAATGCCTCTTAGCCGTGATGTCCAAATGGTATCATGATACTGTATGGCCAGGGAAATCTCACAGGGAAAAGGATGGAGGAAAAAGAATGGGAGAACACTTTCCCCCCAAAGCCCTCCTTGTTATCTGCTCAGAGACCTTTGACTGGTTGGTATTGAACATCAAGTGCTGAACATTAGGAGAAAGTGCAAAACCTTGGAAATGGAAACGGGAAATAGGAGGCAGGAGAATTAGGTATGTTGGCCGCCTTGAGTTACATATATATAAAAAGGATAAAATAATAATAATAATAATAATAATAATAATAACAACAACAACTACTACTACTACTACTACTACTACTACCACCACCACCTCCTCCTCCCCTAAACAAACGAAGAGAATGCTGGCATATTATAGAATTTATTTATTTATTTAATTTATTTATTTAAAGCTTTTATATAGCCGCCCATCTTAAAAACAACTCTGGGCAGCTTACATATTAAAACTAACTATAAAATACATTTAGAAATATTAGAAATACAAATACAAATTTTAAATGTAAAAAAATACATTTAGAAACAGCTGTAATCCTACTTGCCTTCCAGACAGCGCTGAAGACAGGGTTTCGCCATTGTGCTTGGAGATCTGGTTCTGGTTACTAGATGGTTGTACTGCTTGTGATATATGGATTGTAAATGCTGCTGCTTATGCTTTTTATGCTTTAATTTGGTTTAAATATGGTTTTGTGGTTATTTGTATTCTTTGTTACATTTTGCTGTGGTTTTAAATTTGTGAGCTGCCCTGAGGCACTTATGTGAAATGGTAAAAGGTAAAGGTAAAGGTTCCCCCCGCACATTTGTGCAGTCGTGTCCGACTCTAGGGGCCGGTGCTCATCTCCGTTTGTTAGCCGAAGAGCCAGCGTTGTCCGAAGACGCTTCCGCGGTCATGTGGCCAGCATGACAGGCACGGAACACTGTTACCTTCCCACCAAAGTGGTACCTATTCATCTACTTGCATTTGCATGCTTTCAAATTGCTAGGTTGGCAAGAGCTGGGGCGAGTGCGGGAGCTCACTCCGTCACACGGGGCTAGGGTCTCGAACCTCCGAACTTGCTATCTTCCGATCAACAAGCCTGGCGTCTTACCCGCTGAGCCACCACGCCCTCAAAAAATGTGAGATCGGCAGCTATATAAATGGAATGAATGAGTGAGTGAGTGAGTGAGTGAATGAATGAATGAGTATAGAGCCCCTGTTATTATTGTGGGGGAGGCTGAGCCCAGAGAACTTGGTTATCTGCTCAACTTGCTATTCAGACGTTTGCCTCTGGGTGACTCTCAAGGGGTTCTTTACTTTGAAACCAGACTTGAACTGGGCAGCATTTTAAATAGAGAACTATCTGCTGACAGAACTTCATGGGGGCCCTTTGCCCACCTTAAGCTCTTGGAATATTTTTATGTTCCTGGGAAACATGAATGGAAGAAGACAAAGAAAGGAACAGATCAGGCTTCCTTTCTAATTTCCACAGTAAGAGGCAGCACTGAAATATATTGCTACACCTATATATTGTTTCCCCAGATAAATAGCAGTTTCTATGAATGTATGCCTTAAAACAGGGCCAAGTGCATGAAGGAAATGGCTAAATCTCCCCCCTCTCCCATGCTGAAGCCTCAGTTGAGACTTCCCAGTTCCTTTTAGAAAAAGATCTCCAGGGAATCTCCTGCTTCCGTTGTATCACAAACACCCTGGCCTTTAGGCAAGGAAGGGTTTCCAAAACTTTTGCTCCCCTAGGGCAATATGAGCATAACAACATTGGCTGGTGTATGGGTCCCTTGAAAAGCTGTGCAGATGATGAATGTGAAGTGATTTGAACACTTGAAATATATTACATTAATTACGATCTCTTGTCTCCCATCCTTTTACAGAAGAAGTGGTGTACATACTGTATATGCAGGTGTTTTAAGTTGCATAGATGAGGTCAATCATATTAATGGGATTTAATAGGGATCCTCAGAATGTGCTAAGCTTCATCCTAGTCTTCCTCCCAGAAGTGGATGTTTTTCTTCACTCAGTTGTTCTAACATTCAGCACCCATTTATGCTTACAGGAAAGAGCAAGGGTTACCAAATATGGGCAGCAAAATCCAGATGACCACTAGATGGCAGCAAAGAACTAAAATTCTTTGCTGCCATCTAGTGGTTATCTAGATTTTGCAGCTACAATCTTCAATAAACCTCTCTGCTTCTTTAATTGTTTTATTATACTCCATTGACAACTAAGTATATTGTGCCTTCTGAATAAAGTTCAAATGACGTTTTCTGACATATTTATTTCTGCTTCTTTATACACAGGCTGATGAATAGATGTACAGTCAAAGGCATGTTCTTTTTGAAAAGCACATCACCTCTGTGATCCTTCTGAGAAAAATATCCGAGAGTGCAATTAAGTGTGGCTGAGTAAGCAGAAGCCATGTCCAGCTGAAGGTTTTAAGCAGTGAGGCTTAATGGCACTGCAGCTTCCCCACTGAATTAAGAACTTACTAATACTGCCTTTAGAAAGGCTCCCTGTGTGAAGTACCATTGTCCAAGTTGCAGAGTGTGTGCCTCCTCTTTTAACTAAACAACTATCTACCTCCAGAGGAAATACAGCCATGGAAATTTAAGATCAGACAGAGATGAATATGGAAGATGCTTAGCTGAAATGCTGTCTGAGCACTTCATTCAGCTCTCCAATTGTATCTCCAGCAGAGACCTCATTTCAGATTTCGCTTCATGGCATGAGAATTTGTATAATAGTTTTAAACACACATACAGGCTATTTATATTCAAACTTCTAGTACAACAAAGTAATATTGTATTGTAGCTGCTGAGTTGAAAGGAAGCTTACTCTGGTCTCTCCAGCAATTAGGAAACTAAAGGCTGTTGGTGTGTGTGTGTGTGTGTGTAATCCATTCAATCGTGTCCAATTCTCAGAGACTGTCTGGACTAGTCCCTGCAGTTTTCTTGGCAAGGTTTTTCAGAAGTAGTTTGCCCTTGCCTCCTTCCTAGGGATGAGAAAAAGTGACTGGCCCAAGGTCACCCAGCTGGCTTCGTGCCCAAGGCAGGATTAGAACTCATGGTCTCCGGTTTCTAGCCTGATGCCTTAACCACTACACCAAACTGGCTCTCTGTATGCATATTAAGAAGGGCCAATTCCAAGCATGCTGTTGAGAGTATGTAACTTGGAGTGTTTGCGTCAGGCTGTGTGATGCTTTGGATTTGTAAGCAGAAAAGTGTTTTAGAGTGCACAGGGGAGCTCACTAGCACCTGTCTGTAACTCAGTAAATCAGCAGTGTCTTTTCCCGTAATTGCATGATGGCTTTCTGCAGCTGCAGTGTGATTCTGGGCAAATATGCGCTTGGCTGACAGAGTTGCAGACAAGGACAATGCGCATGCCTGCACATGCCCCAAAGTACCTTTCTGCCTTCAAATCCAAAGCACTGCACAGTCCTAGTTGCTACTTCAACATGTGTGTATGTGTTTGACATATAAGCTGCCTTTTTGGTATACTTTCCAAGTCAGCATGACAACATTTGAAACAGTGACACAGGCAACATTTCAAACCAACTAGTATACGGTCCAAATTCAAGAATAAGGCAAGTTGCACTTAGGTTTCTGTAGGATTGTGCTTGTTATAAATGCAATAAATAAATAATAAAGCAAGGAAGAAAAACCCACCTGAAACTTTATAAAAGTAGATGAAATCTGATGCATGTTAGACCAACCCCTGGGTCCTCAAAAGGATCTTCTTGTATATCTATGGGGATGCTGGAAATACAGTCTGGAGAGGCTGCATGAGTATGGAGTTTTCTCCTGAGATCAAGGATAGTAATAGGGCTATCAATTGGGTCTCCTTTTCTTCAGGAGACCAATGCCTACAGAGTCAAGGATCAGTGGCAGAGGATAGCCTCCATCTTACTTTGGTGAGTAGGCTGCAAAATATTTTTATTTTGTTTATTTAGAGGCAGGAATGTGTAGCGTCTTGCTGAGATATTCTAGTCTAATTCCTGCTTTCTTCAAATCTTCCAAAGTATCATTCAGCCATTGATTGGAAAACATCAAGGCCTGGTCTGTCTGATTTGTCAAAGTACTGTAGATTTTGATGGGCGGAACTACATCCCGTAACTAGTCAAAATGGGGGGAAATATATACATTACTAATAGTTCTGGTCTAACTACTTTAATATACTGCTTCCTTCCTAGTTCTTTATTTCCTTTAAGAGGAAAGGTGTCTGCAAATTATCTGAGTAGGCGTATCTGGCAGAATACATATGTGTATGAAAGTGAGAAGACAGGATGTACTTTTAAGAATCATCTTTTTAGATAATATTCTCATGTATGATTAATACTTGCTCAAGACAGCTGGTGCCAGGCAGATCTTACTTCTGTCAAAATCAGGTGGAATCTTAACAATTTATCACAATATCTCAATGCTAGCTAGTAACCATATGAAGGGTCACTTCCATCCCTATGGTTGACCCATAGGATATAAAAAAGAGTTGCTTACCCTATAGCTATAATTCTTTAAGGAAGCATCTCTGAATTCACAGATGGTGTTTTGGACATGCACAGAAACCTTGTTGTTGCTAAGATTTTTGGCAAGACACCTCTCCACTGCACATGTCTACAGGGGTGGCTTCTCATAGATCCTCCAAGACTAACACAGCAGTCCTGGAGATAAAGCTATTACCTCCATAATGCAGAGATGACCATTTGAAGACCACTCTTACAGGTCAGCAAACTTTTCTTCATCATGGTCTCTCTGAATCCTAAATATGGGAGTGTAGCAAGCTTACCTTAAACCAGTATTTCTCAACTGTGGTAATTTCCAGATGTGTGCTCTTCAACTCCCAGAATCTCCCAGATAGTATGGCCATTGTGGAGAATTCTGGGACTTAAAATCCATGCCTCTGAAATTGTGAAGCGTTCTTGCAAAGAAAATGGTGGCATAAGGTGAATTAAATGGTTAGCACAGTTGAACTGTTTCTTTGATCTGGTTAGCAAAACTCTGAAGTGAAACAGATGTGCCATTCTTAGGCCATGCAGGACAAATGTATACTACCAGGAAAAATGAAAGGATTTTGTTTTGTCAGCACAGAATGCCATTGCTCTCCACACACCCAATGAATGCAGCAAACATGGGTGGCATGGGGAAAATGTGAGAAAGGTTTATGCGGAAATCAGAAGGCACCTTCACTTGAAAAGATATGCCTGATGAGGAAACCATCTTTTCTGGAACAAATGGAGAAAGACAAAACAAAAACAAGGAGCTCTGTATTTTCAAGATGCAGACAGAAAGCATTTTCAGACATACAGTAGTTGCTAATTGGCAAATATTTGTTTGCTTGCTCAGTTGAAATCCAAAAGGGGATGGTGGATTTCTCATTGTCTCCCATCTCCTTTTTAAGTTATTAAAAACAGGGTTTAATTACCTGTCATACATTTTTAAAGTTCCTTTTAAAGTTTTTTTTTTAAGTTTAATCTTTCCCAGTAATCTATACAATTGTTGATGTCTCTGGAATTTTAAGAACTGAGTAAATTTTAGTAGTTCCTATTAAGTTTGCTATATTGATTTTGGGCTCTGCTTCTACTATGTCACTTTCTGGAGTTCGGGGTTTGATGTTTTAACAGCTTTACTTTTATTTCTAGTTGCTGAAAAAAACCATCATCACCATAATATATACCATATACTAATTAAAAATAACCTAAAATACATTCCTTGAGTGGGGAGGTGCTGGATCAGTCCTGCAAGACTTTAAGACAGTACTAGAAATTCAAAGGGGAGGAGGCTTATTTTACCTAACATACACCTTCAGAACATACAGGATGCAAATGTAAGAAAGCAGCATTTAGGTTAAACCTGCAACAAATTTAAAGAGAGCAGGACCTGCAACCACTTCCAAAATTGCAGCCCAATTTTCAGAAATTTTAGTTAGAAGCATTTCACTCTCTCAGTTTTCTCTAAATTCAGATTGGAAAACCATCACATTCCATACAATACCTGAGAACAGTTCCAACAGATAGACTGGATATTCAAGAGAACATCACATTCATTAAAAGAACTTTAATGGAAGTCAAACACTTGAATTCCAAAATCATAGCAAAATACATCATGAACACATAAAGAAACCAAGAGGCTTTGGGGACAACTTGTCCTTCCTTCCTTCCTTCCTTCCTTCCTTCCTTCCTTCCTTCCTTCCTTCCTTCCTTCCAGCACACTATTTTTAACACTAATACAACTGCTAGGTGAGGCCTAAAATTATGATTCACAGTAATCAGATATTCTATTGTACGATACCAGACTTCAGAGTAGGAGGAGAAATATGTACCTATATATCTGTCCTCTGATTTCTTTTAACAAGCTGCCTTCTGTCACCAAGAAAATGCAAACTGCTCAGAGAGAGGATCTTTGCAAACAGCTGCTTGGTTTGCCCCAGATTTCTCATTCATATATGCTCATAAGAAAGATTTGTTTCCTCAAAAAGAAGAATGAGTATCCTCTTTACCTAATGTAGGCAAAGCTGTGCTGCCCAGCTCTAGGGAAAGAGGGCATAAGAGTCTCAACTTTTCTTCTAAATACATGCTTAATTAATGTCTGAAAGTAGACTTCAGTAACAGATTATTTTTATTGAGTATGTTCTCTGCTTGCATTGCATTTGCAAACAGCAAGGATATTCACCTTGGAGAGTTGGCCTAAGGCCATTTGGGTTAACTACATACTCTGCTTAAATTCCCTTTGCATTTTCCATAGATACAGATTTTTTCTTCACTCCCCTGCTCTACACGGTACAGCTCCACACTCTTAATCAGGCATGCTATCTCATCACAAAAACAGTTATGTGTCATTGCCAGCTGATGAAGAATCATTCAGTAGAATTAAACTACTTAGAGATCATCTAACAAGAATAGTCCATACCTGGCTGCTGGCGGTCCAGCAATTGCTCTGGGAGTGTTTATTCCAATAGTGTTTTCACAGGGGAACTTCTTGATGGATTCCTGTGTCTGTTTTAACACTGGGTATCTCCAAGATAGAGAGCCAGTTTGGTCTAGTGGTTAAGGTGCCAGGCTAGATACTGGGAGACCGTAAGTTCTAGTCCTGCCTGAGGCACAAAACCAGCTGGGTGACCTTGGGCCAGTCATTCTCCCTCAGCCCTAGGAAGGAGGTAATGGCAAACCACTTCCGAAATCTTGCCAAGAAAACTGCAGTGACTTGTCCAGCAGTTGCCAGGAGTTAAGACCGACTCGAAGGTGCACACACACACAAATAGGCATTTATTTTGTCTATGAATGAAACATATTAGTGTAAATTAATCTCCAATCTGGTTGGAGATATATTTCATACATTATGAATCCAAGTCCCAGATTCCTCCATTACCCATGACCCCAATCAAGTTATCTTGGAATATTGGGAGTTGAGTTGCAACAGAATATATACTAGTTTAAGAACAGAGAATATGTATCATTTAAATTATGCTTTTGAGAGCCAGTTTGGTGTAGTGATGAAGGCATCAGGCTAGAAACTGGGAGACCATGAGTTCTAGTCCCTCCTGAGGCACAAAACCAGCTGGGTGACCTTGGGCCAGTCATTCTCCCTCAGCCCTAGGAAGGAGGCAATGGAAAACCACTTCTGAAACCTTGCCAAGAAAAATGCAAGGACTTGTCCAGGCAGTTGCTGAGAATTAGACACAATTGAACAGATTAAAAAAAATCTCCAAGACAAAGACATTTGTTCTCACTTCATGAATCAAGGTGGGTGGATGTTTTTCTCCCCATATTGAAGTGAGAAATAGAGATGTTGAACACTTCCCCTTCACTTATATGGTGGGCATGTAGAGGAGTCATTTTGTATTTTGCAAAAGGTGAAAAAAATGTTTCCAGGTTGTTGCATAAATTAATGTTTGGATAAAAAAACTACCAAAGGAAAGGTTTGGGGAGAAGAGAAGCCAAATACCAGATCTCTTAGGCATCTGAACTGAGATCTGAGATCTCTTTCCTTTCCTTCTGCTGTTGCAAAGTTTTAGGAAAGTTCTGATATCAGGATTTACAAAAAGATTGTGGATGTGGATCTTTAAAATGATATATAAATTACGGTCTAACCAACTGGGAATATTTGACATCATCGTGAAATTCTCCCACATTTAATATTTATTCAGAATTGATTGCAATGAAATTTTCCTTCAAAGTTACATGAAGTTCTTCGGTTTAAGTTTCCAAAATGCCACATTTCTAATACTATTAAAATCCAATGTGAGTCCATATGTAAAATGTTGGTCTTGATGCAAAAATGTGAGCTTTCTTTCTCACACACCCCCACCAATCCCCCAAAGTCAGCTGAAATAAATCAATTATCCATTTGAAAGTCGCAGCTCAGACACCGGTTTAATGGATAGCTCTGGGCAAATCAATTGCTCAGCATCAGCAGTTTCCAAATTGTAAAATAGGCATGATAACAACTCACTTCACAGGTTTATAGTGAAGATGGATTGTTAAGGACCACAGTATATAAATCTACATTGTATAAGTATTGTGGAATCATCTTACTAAACATCTGGTCCAAGAAGACTACCTACATTGACACCTGAGAGCTACAGGAAACTTCTTAAGCATATGCCCCATACTGTATTAGGAAGAAATGCTCCTAGATTTTGTTCAGCCAACATTTTAAAGTCAACGGACATAATTTGTACTTTCTGGAATATTGTTTGCACTTCTTCAAATGTGCTGATTTGCACTTCCAAAGTGATTCAAAATCCATACCGCACTGCATGTTTTTAACATAAAACGTGTACAAAAATTAGCATTCTAGAGTATAAAGCTTACAAAAATACATTTAAAACGTTAACAATGAAGCACATTTTAATGAGTCTGTTGTAAATAGCAGGTTGTTCTGTCCCATTTTTGCATCAATTTTATGGATTAACACGTACAAATTGAACACAGAGAGAAACTGGACTACTCTATCCATCACTCTTGTAAGACAGGGTGGGCAGTCTACAGATTCAGGGAGCATGGGGCTCTTGAAATACCTTCTGGGCATGCTGTTAGAGGTGGGGAAGAGAGGAAAAGTATACAGTATTCTGTAACATAGTCATGTCACATTTTAAAAAAATTCATACTTTGCTCACCAAACCTTTCATCCACATATGATGTGGCCCTGCTTATTTTATAGTCCTCAGCCCCACCCAACATTTATGGCCTTGACTCCTCCTCTTCTAAGGCAACAAGAATGGGTTGGACTGCCAAACTGGATCATTTTAATGCTCCTCATTTTCACACAAATCAGCAGAAAACTAGCTGTTTATGAAGAATAATTTTAGCATAGCTCGCCCAGTTCTACGGCTTTCTACCTGGAAGAAACTCCATGATAGAAAAATAAAATTTGAGACCCTTTAAGGAAATCTAAATTTAAATCAGTAAATTTAATCATATTTCTGTAGTTTTGACAAGAGACTTAGAATTAAAAGCCTGACAAGCCCTCTAGATAAACCACTCAGAGTGTGGTAAGTGAGAAAGTGTGCAAATGAGAAGTTGCACAGCTGAATGTTTTCTCACGGAAGAAAAATGCGGACCTATAGCATTCAGGAAGACACCTAGGAACAACCATTCTTACTGATCCTTATATTTCTGTATGCAAGGAGTCTTATATGCAGAAAGGCATTCATGCAACCTCATGTCTTCTGAATCAAAACATGGCAGACATAGAAGTATTTGAATATGCAAACATTTATAACATAATGTTGCACGTTTCCTGGGCCCACATACTTAAAACTTCTGTCTTTTCTGCTTCTGGAAGAAAGAGCTTTCCTAAGGATCATTGAATTCTAGTTCAGTTCTGTAATATATTAGCTCAACTTGCCTTCCCCTGCCTTAACACTATGATGGCAAAAGTGTGATAAAGCTTTTCATGGTGATTGAAATCTGGAGCTGTCAGTGATAAAATATATCCCTCCTCTTCCACTCTTCTTTTTGCGGCAGGGAATTTTCCTTACATGGAGAGTATGCAGAGAAATGAATCAGTTTTCAGTTGTTTCATTTGGGTATTTTTTACTGTTTTTTCTTGTGCTGTAGACGCATCAGTGGTGGCTTTGTCTCCTTAATATTAATGAAGTTTTGGGAATGTTCAAATTCATATATGATCTGCTTTCAAAAAGCTCCACTTCAGCCTGGATTTCCCATGAATCTGTCTGAACTAACGAGCCCAATTTTAATTAAGGGCCTGATGGAACCCAATGCACACCCCTAATTTAGGGCCACCATATATGGGCTGTCCAGTTGATGGCATCAAAGAGATACTGAACATGCTAGGTCTTTGTTTCCATTTTATGCTCTTCCAGATTTTTGTATCCCAGATATGGTCGCCCTAGTTAAACAATGAGAATAACACAATCATTCTTGCACTTAATACATGTCTGTTTCTTCCTACATGGTTACACATTTTAGTACTAAGATCTGAGCAAAAATGGGAGATCTGGTGTTTATTAAATCAGTAAATCGGTTGTGCTTTCCAAGTTTTATTCTATATAACACACGGGAGAATAAGAACTTAATTTTGTCTCGCCACACCATCTACAAGTGGGAAGGCCTTCTCTAAAGCAGTTCTGCAACCCCTAATCACCTTTTCCTCCAATCAAACAGACTGTACATACTGTAGCTCTGCTAACTCTCAGTTCCTTTCTCCTGGATTTGATTATGTTCCTCTACTTCTGCAGCACTGCTACCTTTGTCTCAGCCAAATCTACAATCCAAAAAAACTCATCTATCCCGGATGGAATTGAAAAAAAGCAACAGCTTTCTGCAAGATAAGCCATTTTGCATCCATTGAATGGATGGATTTTCCAGATCTCCCCAGAGCCAACAAGAACCATGACACGGCCATCCTGAAAGTGAGGATGATACTTCCAACGTATGGGTGCATTTTACATCAGAGTGAGAGGGGACAAGTTTTATAAGCCATCCCTGAATTATCCAGGCTTCTTTGGACCCAGTGCCATGGCACTACCTTCCAGCCCTAATGGCAGCAGGACTGGTCAGCCAGATTGGTCATGGTCACCAGACTTTTTCTCTTGACCCTCTAATAGACTGCATACCGGCTTCAACAGGTTAATTAGGTTAATTAACCTTCAACAGATTAATTATGTAGGGAGAGAGTGCGGGGAGAAAGAGCATTAGGTAAGACAGGAGAAAGCACAGTGAACTTACATAAAGTTATGAGGACCACTTATTTCTTAGGCTGGTCCTTTAGTTCTGTGGCCCTCCAAGGGCAAAAGAACTCCCTCCGAGGCATATTGTTTGGGACCTGGAGGCCCAATAGCTCAGGAAAGCCTCCTCCTGCATGGAAAAGCATGGGCTGCACAGTTGTAAGCCAGTAATCCAGTGCCCGGAGGCCAAGGTAGGGAAGGCTGTCCAAGATAAAACCACATCGAAAAGGAGGCTGCCGAAAAAGGGGGCATTTTCCACCTCAGCCGGATCCTGCACAGCTCATGCTTCCTGCTACAAATCTCCAGTGTAAATTAATAAAAATGTGGCCCTAATTACCTGTCTCTTGCTTTCTGTTGTAGCTGCAATTATGTAATTGATTCTGATCCCACTCCGTGCTGGTCTGGGAGGGAGCGAGATGTAGCCAAGAAAATGCAGAGTTGCTTACCCGTGATTAGTAAGATTGGCTCAGATCCCACCTGAGTAGATGGAGCAGGAAGGGGAAATCTACTGTTACATAACTACTGCTCAGATGTTTTCTTGGCCAGTGAGCAGCTATTGCCCTCTCAGGAGGGTGTAGGGAAACAAGGGAGACGAATTACATCTCTACTTAAACAGTGGAAATGTCAATAATGTCCTGTTAGCTAAACATTTAGACCATGTATCTGTCTTTCTCTGTGCTTCTATGGTACCGTATAGGAGAACTGTCTGTTCTGATTAAGTTGCCGAAACTGCACCTCTTTTTCCTTCTACCCTGCCTTGCCTTCTCCTGGGGCATTCTCTACATTTTCATTCCGTAGCCAGCAAAAAGTTCCTTCAACGCCGGTTGTACAGATATGAAAAAAGATGTGCCAGTAAGAAAATGGACTTCCTTCTGAGTAAGTATGGATAAGCTAACAGCCTTAATGAATTCCCCATGCTGGCTGGGGAATTCTGGGAGTTGAAGTCCACACCTCTTAAAGTTGCGAAGGTTGAGAAACACTGCCATAAACTCTTACTCACTCTAGCCCAGAGATTTCCAAACTTTTCATGTTGGTGACACACTTTTTAGAGATGCATCATTTTGTGACACACTCTTACAGCAGGGCATCATTTCGCGACACACTCTTACAGCAGGGCACAAGGCAGGCACTAGGACCTGCGTGGAATCCTGGCAGGGCAGGTTTGGAGGCAGCCAGGCACAAGGCAGGCTCTAGGACCTGCGCGGAATCCTGGCAGGGCAGGTTTGGAGGCAGCCAGGCACAAGGCAGGCTCTAGGACCTGCGCGGAATCCTGGCAGGGCTCAGAGGCAGCAGCAGCCGCGACACACCCAGACACTGCAGCCGACACACTAACGTGTCCTGACACACAGTTTGGAAAGCTCTGCTCTAGCACTTAGTCTTTGAAGGTGATTGATTATTTACATATCACCCAAAGAGAATAAAAGCGAAAAGAAAAAAAAATCTTAAAAAGAGGATGATTCCACGTAAAAAACAGTATGTTCATCTCTATGTATAGATGTAAATTTAAAATAATTGATCTAATTTAAATAGAAATGCACCATATTTTTCTTTGCAGAAAGAACAGAAGACTGTGGTGGATTGTTCTTCCTACTGCTGTTGTCAAGAGGCATATAAAAGGCTGGTTCCCAAATTCCAGGTCTTGAGTGCAAAAGGGAACTCGGGGTAGGACCATTCAGTTGATGGCCTATCCAGGTAGGACCTGGCTTAATTTTCAGCAGCAGAGTCAACTGGCTAGACTCATGAGGATGGTGTCAAGAAGTAACATTTGCTCTTCATTCCAGATTCTATGATACTGTGTCATTCACCCTTCCCCATCCCAGCACCTTCCGATATAGGTTACGAGTAACAGCCTGGAAAAAACTGTTAGAAAAAAAATTAAGAGAATGTAATGCTGGAAAAGTAATGGCAGGGAAGCATACTAAAAACTACATCAAATATTAATTTATCCTTAAAGCCTAAGTTTGTCTAATAGCAAGGGTCACCCAGGCTACAGATCTCATTAGGAGCTCTGTATCCATGTTGCCTAGCAACTAAGAGGAAGCTAGGAAACCTGTTTTTGGCAATAAGCTGTTCTGCTGAAAAAGTTGGCTTTCTGTAATGTGCCTCTATACTGCTTTTATTCACCAAGCTTAGCTTACAGCACATCCCGGCTGCTGTGCTGAAGTACTTGACTGCCGGCTGCCCAGCTGAGACCATGTGGCAGCGCAGTGAGGTAGGAGAAAGGTGGGGTGGGCAGTGCCTCCTTGGGGGACAGTTGCTGGCGCAGAAGACCCACGTCAGCTCCTTCCTTCCCCCCAGCTTCTCTTATGCTTCTCTTCTCCATGACAAAATGACCAGTCCCTGAGGTTGGAGAACTGGCACCAAAGGAACCATCTCCCCTGTTTCTCTCACCCCATTTCTTCTGCCACCAGTGGGGGAAGTAGGGCTATTCCCCCATTCTGCAGATCACTCTGGCACCTCCTCTGCTTTATCGCAGAAGGAAGGGAAGGAGCAGGAAGGATGTCTTTAGCTGCTACCTTCCATGGTAATGTCCCCCTTTGTCCCCCCCCCCCATCAAGCACTGCAGCATCTAATACATTGGGGAGGGGTGGGCAGCTTTACCTTGGGGAGCAGTGGCTAAAGAGACATTTCCCCTTTGCTTTGCTTTCCCTGATGGTTTTCCAATCCCACAGAACCCATCTATTGGGTAGGAGAACTGGTGGCTCAAGAGCACCTCTTCTCTTGCCAGCCTTCCATGCCCTGGCAGCCAAGAGATCTCATACTAGTAGGCAATGCAGAAGAACCCTTGATCAGTTCTGCTGAATTTTGAGGAGTACTTCATTTGAAAACCAAACTATATCTTAATCAACCTTCCTTCCTTCCTTCCTTCCTTCCTTCCTTCCTTCCTTCCTTCCTTCCTTCCTTCCTTCCTTCCTTCCTTCCTTCCTTCCTTCCAAATGAAGTAATGTTCCCCAGGTTCTCAGTTCACTAGATTCAGACTATGTATCCTTCTACAAAGATATCATCCTTACAGCATTTCCCTTCACTTTCTCCTTTTGACGTTGCAATTGTCTCTGTGTCTTTTGTCCTTAGCTTTTCTATCTTCCTCTCCCCTTCTTCCTTGCCTGCTCCCCCCACCCCCCATGATGCATTCTATTGTTTGGCTTCTAATCCTCCCAGTCCTGCTTTTCCCACTCTGTTTAGGTTGCTAAAATACTCAACTGGATCAGAAATGTTTTCGCAATAAACATATTTTTATTGACTGCACTAAAGAAAATCCTTAACAGTAGCAGATATGTTGGGGGATCATGAAGGCCTGGGAATGTGTTTTTCCCCCCTCCCAATCAGTTCCCTTGAGTGCAGTCTAGATCTACTACTGAAGTCATTCATATCATAGTGGAATTACACTCTTTTCCAGGTAAAATGCTTGTGACTAATGGAAAAGCAAACTCCCTGTTTAATGAAAGTGAACCAACTGATGGAGGCCATTTATTCTTGAGTGTCTCAACATTGGGTACAGGCTGTCCTTATTCTACAATGACAAGTGCCTAAAAGAAAGATATATATAGAAGCCCAGGACTGTCATGCAGCTAGATATACTTTTCTGGAATGGCATAGTAAACCTGAGCAACCCATTTCAAAGTTAGAATAGAATTAATGAATTAAGTTGTGAATGAGGAAGGATGGTTCATTCAGATATCAGTTGTGAATAATGAATGAATGAGATGGACTTGGCCAAGTCACAGTTCCAGTCTTAGACCCCTGCCGCAATATGGAAGAGTTCATACTTGTAACTCTAGGAAAGATAACTAAGTGCAATGCTTTGAAAATTCAAAAAGTGTTGACTGGGTGACACAGGATCTATTTGTTGTTGTTTATTCGTTCAGTCGTCTCCGACTCCTCGTGACCCCATGGACCAGCCCACGCCAGAGCCTCCTGTCAGCCGTCACCATCCCCAGCTCCCCCATGGTTGAGTCCGTCACCTCCAGAATACCTTCCATCCATCTTGCCCTTGGTCGGCCCCTCTTCCTTTTGCCTTCGACTTTCCCTAGCATCAGCTTCTTCTCCAGGGAATCCTGTCTTCTCATTATGTGGCCAAAGTACTTCAGTTTTGCCTTTAATATCATTCCCTCAAGTGAGCAGTCTGGCTTTATTTCCTGGAGTATGGACTGGTTTGATCTTCTTGCAGTCCAAGGCACTCTCAGGATTTTCCTCCAACACCACAGTTCAAAAGCATCTATCTTCCTTCGCTCAGCCTTCCTTATGGTCCAGCTCTCACAGCCATAGGTTACTACAGGGAATACCATTGCTTTAACTGTGTGGACCTTTGTTGTCAGTGTGATGTCTCTGCTCTTAACTATTTTATCAAGATTTGCCATTGCTCTCCTCCCAAGAAGTAGACGTCTTCTGATTTCCTGGCTGCAGTCAGCGTCTGCAGTAATCTTTGCACCTAGAAATACAAAGTCTGTCACTGCCTCCACTTTTTCTCCCTTTATTTGCCAGTCATCAATCAAGCTGGTTGCCATAATCTTGGTTTTTTTGAGGTTTAACTGCAACCCAGCTTTTGCACTTTCTTCTTTCACCTTCGTCATAAGGCTCCTCAACTCCTCCTCATACACATACACATACACATACACATACACATACACATACACATACACATACACATACACATACACATACACATACACATACACATACACACATATACATACATACATACATACATACAATGCCTGAGCTGCAAAAAAATCCAGAAAATGGCTAGATATGGAGAAACTCTTAGCTGCCTTTTTGTGGTCATGTGGAGCTTCTAGCCGAGATATAGTGTGACTGGTCTTTATCCTTAGCTCTATTTGCTATGAGAGTATTCACATTGCTCTTATGTAGAGCTGGCTGCAAGATGAGCCATCTGTCCTGAAATCTTTGCAATACTGTGTTTCTTGGGATTATTGCCAACCCAATTGTTTCTAGTTCTCATCTGAGTAGATCTTCCTCTACATATTTGGTGTGCATGCATGTGATAAAAAATCCTTTAAATGTATATGTAGTAACTGTACTTCTTTGATAGTGTTAGTGCCATTTTATTGTTGGGCTTTCCAGAAATGTTGAAGTGCTATATGCATAAGAAAGAAATACATTCAAAAATATACAAAATATAATGCAAATATATGTAAAAAGGTGAAACATGTGCAATACTTTTATTAAGAACAGAATATATACTAGTTTAAGAACAGAGAATATGTATCATTTAATTTATGCTTTTGAGAGCCAGTTTGGTGTAGCGGTTAAGGCATCAGGCTAGAAACCAGGAGACCATGAGTTCTAGTCCTGCTTTAGGCATGAAGCCAGCTGGGTGACCTTGGGCCAGTCCCTCTCTCTCAGCCCTAGGAAGGAGGCAATGGCAAACCACTTCCAAAATCTTGCCAAGAAAACTGCAGTGACTTGTCCAGCAGTTGCCAGGAGTTAAGACTGACTGACACACAGACACAAATATGCATTTATTTTGTCTATGAATGAAACATATTAGTGTAAATTAATCTCCAATCTGGTTGGAGATATATTCCATACATTATGAATTCAACTCCCAGATTCCTCCATTACCCATGACCCCAATCATGTTATCTTGGAATATTGGGAGTTTGAGTTGCAACAGATTTGCAGGGCTCCAGGCTGGGAAACACTACTTTGAATTATACAAAATGTACTTACAAATGATAAAATATAAAGTCTCCTTGAAGTGAAGCTTCACTGTTGGTGGCTTCAGGGACTCATCCATGTAATTTTCTTCCTAGCAATATGGGGGTGGTTTGCCCCTGCCTCCTTCTGGGATGCTTCTTCAACTTTCCAGCCTAGCCTAAAGTATTTCTTGGTAGTCTCCCATCTGATATTACTTAGTTTCTGAGCTCAGGAAAATTCTGCCAGATATTGCCATTTGCTAAGATAGTTATGAATAACTCTAGTACTATATATGAAGGTACAACTGCTACACTGTGTAAGAACTTACATAATGCAGTTTTATCAATGTCCATTCTAATTCTTCAAGCCTTGAGCATCTACTGTATCAGATCTGTTTAGTTTTAAGAGCTTGTGATCTTGTGACATCTCCAGACCCCGCCTCAAAACATTACAAATCCCATCCCTACAATAATGGGTACTGGTATCATCATCAAATCTTTTCTTTGTTAGGCATTCTCACGAGAAATGTGAGAATAAAACGCTTGGCCTAAGATTGGCAAATGTTCGTAATTTATATATTCATAAGTAAAGTTCTCTTTCTAAAATAATAAGAAAACATGCCCTTTGTTTTCAGTTATATGAGTTTGTATGTGTCTAGGAAGAGGAGGATTCTGTAGGCTGCAGAGAATGATGACAAGTAATAATTTTGAAAAGCCCTAAGAAAAGTCTTCTACAGATCTGCTAAACCTTTTTATTTTATTCCTTACAGCTTTTTTCTTTCCTGCTCCATAGTTTAGGACCTAGGTCAGTCATGAAAATATCCTTGCATTGAGGAATCACATGGACAAATTGAATCATATGCACAAATCAAATCCTTATTGGAATGCATATTTGAACAGGAATACTGTCCATTGCTTTCAATGGGATATACCTTTAGCTCTGCATTGCCATTCTGAAATTCTAAGTTAAAAGTTTATGCATATCATTTAATTTATGCTTTTGAGAGCCAGTTTGGTGTAGCGGTTAAGGCATCAGTCACTAATATTTTTTTTCTTTATAAAAACAAATCAGATGGAATTAGATAGAAGATGTGTTCAGGATAATTATCAGCATCAACAAAATACAGTATATGTACCAGAAATTGAAGTGATCAGATTACCACAATGCGTCTAACATCTTTCAGACTACAGTGTGTCATTTTGTGGGAACAATTGTTTGGAACAAAATAGAACCAATTCTACAGATATAGCTTTAAAATTAAAGTGGAGATGGCCATATTAGGTAATAAGGAGCTCTTATGACACTTAGATAATTATGGCCTGTTTGCCAGCACTGTAGCCTAATAAATAAAATTTGTTTTTCTATAATTATAGTTATACTTGGTCAGAATTAGCCCTTAATATCGTATTTATTTTTGTCATTCTGATGTGGTCAAGGACTGGATTGTCAATCACTTAGGTTAAATCAGTGATTTTTCTGACCTTGGAGTCATGGTTGAAAAATCAGTGAAAAGGTCAAACCAATGCGTGGCAGCTGTCAAAAAAGGCAGTGCCAGTGGGATTACTAGGGAAAGTATTAGAAATAATACTATCAATCCTGTAATGCCTTCATACACATTTTACAGTGAGGCCACAATACAGTTGCCCTATGCAGTTGCTCAAAAGTGAATTAAAAAGGATAACTGATTGAGCAAAATTACGTTGCTTGAAAAAAGGCCAAAGGGATTACTACTGGGAGACATGACAGAAGCATTTATTTTATTTATTCATTCATTTATTTATTTATTAAATTTCTATGACCACCCATCTCCCCCTCAAGGAGGCACTCTGGGCGGTTTACAACCAAACAACATCATTAAAATACCAGAAATATGACAATAAAATATAAATACAATAAAAATATAAATACAATAAAATCCAAGTGGCAGATGGTTCTTACAGTGACGCTAAAAAGATTTAAAATATTTATGCAACATGTTGAGTAAGTACAGAAAACTCACCACCCCCACCCCCAGCTGGTCTAACATAATGCTAGAAGGAGATCAATCTAGAGCTATTAGATCTTGCTGCAAAAATCTGCAGGACCAGTAGATGGCAGCAAAGAGTTAATCAAAGGACTACATTAATATAGGATCCAGGCCAAACTAAAGAAAATGCTTTTTCATAGAATTCATAATGAATATGTAGAACTCAAAAGATGCAGCAATGGTCAGTTACAGTAAAGGTAAAGGTTTTCCCCGCACATTTGTGCAGTCGTGTCCGACTCTAGGGGCCGGTGCTCATCTCCGTTTGTTAGCTGAAGAGCCAGCGTTGTCCGAAGACGCTTCCACGGTCATGTGGCCGCATGACGCGCGTTGAACGCTGTTACCTACCCACCGAAGTGGTACCTATTAATCTACTTGCATTTGCATGCTTTCAAATTGCTAGGTTGGCAAGAGCTGGGGCTAGTGTGGGAGCTCACTCCGTCACGCGGGGCTAGGGATTCAAACCTCCGAACTTGTGATCGACAAGCCTGGCGTCTTACCCACTGAGCCACCACAGTAGAAGGTTGTAAAAAGGGATCAAACAAACACAAGGAGCATATTCTGTCAATGACTTTTAGACAATGAGGAATCTCCACATGGAGAGACAAGATGTCTCTGAATAAAAGTGCTTGGTAGCCACAATGGAAGAGGGTACTTGTCTTTAAGATCCGCTGGTAGACCACTAAAGACATTGTGGAAAGAAGTATGTTGGGCTCAGTGACCTCTGTACAATTCAGCAGGGTTCTTCCTCATCTTCCATTCTCTGAATACAATGGATTGAAGATGCTTTGCTGTATTAAACAGCAGGTCTTTGTGCCTCATCTGTCCCCTGTGCCTCTGAACAATTTGTTTTTTTCTTTTACTTTACCGAAAATATGTTTGACTATTCTGCATGGGGTGGGGCATTATCAATACAAACCAGCTGAGCACATTAAATTCTTTTTATACCAGTAAGAGAGCGATTTGTCACAATAACACCCTCCCACTGAAATGAATAGGGATTAATATACTTAATGTTGGTTTGATGTATCTCAGGAAATTGAATTTGTATTGCCACTGAGCTCCATCTGAGTTACCTACTTCTGGACAGAGAGAGGAATAGGATGTCTTTTGCTTTTTGTTGCCAGAGACCAGCCCCCTTTCCTGAAAAGGAGCCCAAACCATAAATACCTGCCTTACCTGTGAAGCTTCCAATTTTTAGCTATTTGAAAAATGAGATCCTATTATGGCTAAATGACCAATTCAGACCTGGCTGGCAAACCACTCTGAATCTTGTCAGGATTGGCTGATGTATAGGCATGCATACCGAAGGACTCAAATTAATGTGCCCTCCCCACATGTCAATGTCAGACAATCATGCATTGTGGGGGAATCCCCCTCTCTCCTTTGGTCTGTTAATGCACTCAGAATGAGGGAGCAAATGTGTTTCTATAGAAAGTGATTTAGCTGCAAATCCTCAATCAATGAAGAGAACTTTAAAGGCTTAAGCTTTTTCAGCTTTGCCTACAAATGAGATTGTCCTGGGGTGGGGGTGGGGGACTTTCATTTGGAGAATCCCAAAGCTACCATAAATGAACATAAATGAACATAAATGAACATGAATTTGAGTAAACTAAATTAATTTGAGTAAACTCCGGGAGACAGTGGAGGACAGGAAGGCCTGGCGTGCTATGGTCCATGAGGTCACGAAGAGGCGGACACGACTAAACGACTGAACAACAACAACAACAACAACAGCAACAACAAAGCTACCAACCCCTTCCTGCAATTTGCTTTGAAAATCCCTCCAGACCTTTGGGCTGGGCCAACCCTCTTCTTCTTATACCTGAGTAGAACGAATACCCAAACTCAGAACCCTTGATCAACCCTGTGTCTAAAATCCTTATATTGAAATCTGTCCATTGTATTGTCGAAGGCTTTCACGGCCAGAGTTCGATGGCTGTTGTGGGTCTTCCGGGCTGTGTGGCCGTGTTCTGGAAGTTGTGGTTCCTAACGTTTCAGCTCAACTACCAGGACATGGGAATACTTCCCACAATGAACATGCTAATCACGCTCAGCAGCCACTCGTTAACATTTCAACACAACAAAAAACCCCACCTAATCTCCTATAACTTAGCTCTATAAATAGAAAACAAACATTGCCACTCTACCTGGGCACAGAGAGATCGCTTCTGTCTGTGCTCCTGCCCTCTGAAGATGCCGGCCACAGATGCTGGCGAAACGTTAGGAACCACAACTTCCAGAACACGGCCACACAGCCCGGAAGACCCACAACAGCTGAATCTGTCCATCTTGGTTCTGTCTCACTTGTATGGATTCACCTCTTGCACAAAGGGTAAAGCACAATTCTTAATTTGCTTCGCTCAGTTAAATAGGTTTCCCAGATTGTTTTATATCTATTTTCAAACTGCTCGACTGAGTCTTGGCATTCCACAGAAGTTTAAGATCAGTTTAAGCTGTGCTACTGGTCCAGACCTTATCCTGTTAGGTGCTGCTGCAGACAAGAATGCATGTGTTTTTGGAAGCATTTTCTATTCATGTGAGGTAACTTCTGCCCAAGAGGCTATGGTAAATTGAGCATGTATCCTGTAGCGGCAGGGAGACATTTGTTTAGTTCACATTTGAATGTTAACATTCAAAATCGTACTTTTTCCATGTTTTCCAATGTAGTTTGCCAATTTATTAATAGCATACTGAGGAAACGTTTGCACAAAAATACATATATTCATGAAATAAGGTATGAAAATACATTATGTTTGAAAAAAACAAAACAAAATGCATATTCTGGACACACAGTAATACATACAATGTCACTATGGTATTTTGTTTTGAAACTCTCAATGAATCAAACTTGACATATTTGTAAATATAAGTAATTGAAAGAAACCAGAAAAACTTACTCATCCATCCCCAATGCCATGTTTATTTATTTTCAATCAATAAAGCTAAAGGAGCACTGGAAACTGTTGGAATCCATGAACCAAGAAACCCACGTGGAGGAAAAAAACAAGACCCTGGGTCTATTGTCACAGCAAGAAAGCTTCTGTTATAATGATAACACGCTCCCTTGGCCAATGGGGAGGAAAGATCATTTTCTGTTTAACTCTAACCTTCTCTTCTTGTTCCTCTTCCTTCTTGTTCAGATGCTTCTGAACAAAGAACATCCCTATATTTTCATTTTTACAAGCCCAAAGGTGACTCCCTCTTGGTTTTAACATAGAGGGCACAATATCAGACCGTCCCTGGATTTAATGGATCCTTTTGAATTTTATTCTCGAACAGTTTCCCAGATCCCAAAGAAATACATTAAGTTAAGGTGCTGGGCTAGAAACCAGGAGTCTGTGAGTTCTAGTCCCGCCTTAGGCATGAAAGTCGGCTGGTGACCTTGGACCAGTCCCTGTCTCTCAGCCCTAGGAAGGAGCCAATAGCAAACCAGGAGACTGAGAGTTCTAGTCCTGCCTTTGGCACGAAAGCCAGCTGGGTGACCTTGGGCCAGTTGCTCTCTCTCAGCCCAACTCACCTCACAGGGTTGCTGTTGTGGGGAAAATAGGAGGAAGGAGTATTAGGTATGTTCGCCGCCTTGAGTTATTTATAAAAATAATAAAGGCGGGATAAAAATTAAATAAATAAATACTGGCTGGTTGAAATCATCCTTGTCCTTCAAACAGCTGGAACAAAGGCTTCCCTGTGAGCTGTCCTGCTTTATTATTAAGAATTCAATTTCGGAACAAAACATAGAGAGCTAACTCTCCATTTTATTTTATTCTCAAAGCGGCTAACCATTTCTGAATTTCTTTCTGATGGGTTCTTTTAAAAAGAAGTTTTTTGGGAACTGGAGTTGACTTAGGTGCTCCTTTCACCCTTTCCACCCTGTGGGTGGCTTTATGAGTCAGGTTGTTTTTTGGTGTTTAGAACAAGTTCTGGGAAAGGGGGTGACTTTCCCCAAAATATAAGCCATCATTTTTGATCAAGGTACTTGAGAGGGCAGTGGCTGATCAACGTCATGCATCTTGGAGAATACAGGTTATCTGGACTAGTTCCAGTTGCCTTTCAGGCCTGGTTTTGGAATCAAAACTGTCTTGGTTGCCCAGGCAAATGTCCTGCTCTATGGGGGAATGAGTTGGTGGGGGGAGGGAATACAACTCTATTAATCCTTCTCGGTTTCTCAGCACTTTTTATACCATCACCCAAGGTATCCTGCTGGGTTGACTATACCATATCCTGATCATGTCTTTTGTCCATTGTGCCCCCCCCCCACTTCTAGTATTACTATGATTAATGGTGTTTGAAATTAGTTATTGTTGATTTCATTTGATTTGGTTGTACTGTTTTATCATGCTTTTTAAAGGGTTGTAACCTACCTCTGAATAGTGGACAGGAACAAAT
Organism: Charina bottae; assembly: GCA_023362775.1. Lineage (NCBI taxonomy): Eukaryota > Metazoa > Chordata > Lepidosauria > Squamata > Charinaidae > Charina > Charina bottae. The sequence goes on from JALMGJ010000003.1 coordinate 5,089,660, forward strand.
AAATACAAAACAGAATGTTGAAGACTGTGCATTAGATATGTCAAATCCTTTCATACCAGCTATCAAACACTATTCTCTGTGAGCAAGATGAAGGCTTTTTCTTTGACATAATTCTCAGATATTACATTGCTTACAAAAATGTGCCTATTAGAGAAAATATCCTATCAAAATGCAGTACATGAAGTTTCCTTATTTCATTTGTTTAGTGTAAAGACTAGTGTAAAATATGGTGTAGTGGAATTGTAACCAACTCTGGCCCAAACAGAAAAACAGAAATCATTTCTGCTAAGGTGAGACAAGAGATGGCCAGTATTCAGAAGTCTGCAGTGGTTAAGGCAATAGATGACCAGGGCATGAATCAGAGGCATTATTTAAAGGCAACTAATAGTTTATGTTGAATCTTTGACACCTGGGGGGGATAGTCTATAACTCCCAATGCATCATATGGACCAGACACTGATGACTATTTTATTGAGGAGTAAAGCAATCTTTAGATGTCTGTGATTGATAGCCAAGGGGAGGATTTAAATCAATATTCTGGTAGTGATAGCCTCCATTTCACTTTTTTGATCTATTGATTCAGACCAATGGCATCACCTGCTGCCATTTCAATAAATCAGCTCTTTCCCAAGTTATACTAAAGAGGCTCTAATGTGGATGCCTCCTAAATACTAGGAAGGAAATGAACCATAGTGACACAAAATACACTCCTAAGATGCTTGAATAATGGAACATGCATAAATAAGTTATTATCCTGTTCTCTAAAACATTTTATTTTTGCTTGTGGGCACGAAATAAAGAGAAAGTCTATATATTTCAGGATTCCTATCAGTCAGAGGCTCTTGGCCCACCAAGTATCAGGCTCGCCATTGAAATGGTGAATCCCAGTTGTAGTATTTTTTTTGTTTCCCATAAGAGTAAAGAGGAGTGTGTCTAAAGTAAGTTGGTTGTACTTAGTTCCCACTAAAATTAATGCAACTTTGCTTGGTGATTATGCATTTCCACCCCTATTTCAATTGAATTTAGCTTAACCATCCCTCTTCTCTGTGAAATGAATGAAGGGGGGCCTCACAGAGTTGCTGGTAAGTAGAACTATAGTTCTAGGGTCACCCCAGCATGCTGCTACCAGTATTTTGGGACTTAATCACTGAAGAGGTAATTGTCTTCCTTTCCACTTGTAGGACAGAACATGGCTGTTGATTTTGCAGTCTCTAACATCCCACCACTGGATTTTTCTATACACACCATGCATGACATGGGGGATTGCAATTAGACATGTTGGGTATTGCTCACCCAAAGGCATTGTTCTATTTTTTATTGCAGGCTATCCAACTCAATCAGCTTGCTGTTCAAGCTTGGAAAGTCTAAAGTTGAGTAGATATCAAGGAAATCACTTTGATGATTGGAAGTGAAGAAAACTTAAGCATTCTCTCATTGAAGGTAAAAGAATTGACTGCAGAAGGTGGTCTGTTGCTCAATGTGAGTCAAGATTTTGTTAACAGGCAATACCAACACAATGCATCTTTCTAGATGCAGAAAATCACAGGGATGGTGACTGTTGCTGTGAAATAAGAAATGTGTGCTATTTTGAAGAGAGACAATGATAAATCTAGACAAAACATTAAAGTGCAGGGACAGCACACTGACAACCAAGTACATATTGTCAAGGCTACCATTTGCCCAGGTGTAACATACGAATGTGAAAGCTTGATCATCAAAAAGGCTGAAGGAAGTAAAAAGGATATATTTGCTGGAGAAAATGGTTGAGAATACCCTGAACTGCAAAAAGAACAAATCGTTCAGTACCAGATGAAGTAAAACCAGATTGTTCACTGAAAGCATTAATAATGAAGCTACAGTTTGCTATTGTGGACATATAATATGAAGGCAAGGGTCTCTGAAGAAGGCTCTGGTGTTTGAAAAAAATCAAAGGCAATCAAACAAGATGGCAAAAGAAGGCAAGGTGGCTAGATCCTATAACAGAACACAAGCATAAATTCATAAGAGCTCACAGAAGCAGTTATGGACAGACAATCCTGGTGAATTGATGTCCACTGGGTCATAAAGAATCAGAAGCCCCCAAATAATTGAAGAACAACAAAAAGGGTCAATGACTTCATTGTCAATTAGTCTAGTCATGCATGCTGCTTACCACAGGCTGAGCAAAATTGGGCTGATAAATATTTTGTTTAGGCAATAATAACAACTTTGGTGTGTTACTTGGACTTTCCTTTCCTCTCAACACTACAGTTCTCTTTCTCCTCTGTATATCATAAAGTTCAAGTTCCAGCACATCCAGTACAACTGAACTAGCATTTTAAACAATAGAGACAGTGCTGAATATGAAGTCCAATGCAAATATATCAAATCACTTCTTCACTTTTTTTAATTAAAGAAAAGGAACAGATTCAAAAGGAAAGCAATGTCTGTGTCTGCTATAGGTTCTAAACTTAATAAGGAATCCGCAAAGTGATTACAATATATTCTTTGCTAGAATTTCTTTCTCCCCAATATTCCTCACGTTTTTGGAGGAATTGATACAACTTAGTAATAAAACACATGACTTGCATATGATTATTCAACTCAAGTGAACTGGGCTGGGGGGAAAATCTTTCCAGAGACCCCATTAGTTAAAACAGACAGTGATTGCTAAATGGTCATTCTACTCTCTGCTTACTGTTAATCTCTTTTAATTTTACTTATTAAAATTATCCTGGTTTATTAGGCAGAGGCAATTGGAGCAGCTAACAGCATAAATTAAACACCAGGAAAAAAAACATACAGATTTTTTTTTAAGAGTAGAAGTATCAGACAATTTTTTAAAAATGAAGAGCATCAGAAGACTGAGCTGATTCCAAAAGGAGGTCAGAATCCATAGAGAATGCTGTCACATTTACTTTTTGGTGGTTGGTATTGCGAAGGAGCTCAGCACGTCCACACGTGGCAGCTTCTTTTCGAGAGTATTTCTGGAAGGAAATGTGATGTTGCTTGATGATGCCACAACCAGTGCTCTCAAATAAAACAACAAAGCAGATAAAGCTTTCCCAGTCTATAGTCCTGGGAAAGAGCCATAGTCCCCAATGTCATCTTTTCGAAACAGAACATCCAGGCAGGAATAGAGTCATTGATGTGCCATGGTCCCCATCATTCTAGGAGAGGGTAAGCAACCAGTGATAATCCAGATGTTGAAATACAACCTCCAGCATGATAGCAATGAGGAATGCTTGGAGCTGTAGTTCAGTTCAGGAGTGTAAGTAGTGTTCTCTGGGCTTCAAAGCAAGCCTCTCTCTCTCTCGCTCTCTCTAAAAAAAATCATCTATGCCACCTAATTCACCAGATTTTAGGTACCTTCATAGATAAACCATCTGGTGGGTTGCCAGGATTTTTACAGCCTAGATCAGCATTTCTCAGCCTTGGCAACTTGAAGAGGCGTGGACTTCAACTCCCAGAATTCTGGGACTTGAAGTCCACACCTCTTCAAATTCCCAAGGTTGAGAAACACTGGCCTAGATATTGCATACCTATTATTTCATCCTTTGCTCCTTCACAAGAAGGAAGAAGAGGAGATTTGCTAGCTATGATCACCAGGGAAGATGCCAGGAATCTGAGTGCTCCATCTCCAACACATGCTGCTGCTGACCGAAGCAGTGGTTGACTCGGGAGCAGCAGCAGAGGAGAAGGTGATAGTAAGAGCAGTCAATGGCAGTGGCTATTCCCTCATTTGCTCCCTCCTTCCTTCGGTGCCACTCTTCCACTTTGGTTCTTATTGGGGTCCCACATTTGGGCTACCATGTCTCGGCTGCAAAAACTCAACAGTTACTAGATATGGCAGCAAAGAGGTAAAGCATTGTCTCTTTGTTGCCATCCAGTGGTCCTCTGGCTTTGTGAAGCCCAGATGTGGTAGCCTTACTCTGTGCAGTCAGGTTTCTTGAAGGTGTAGTGCTCTCTGGCCTGAAGGCCCCAAGGCAGCTGCCTACACTGCCATTACTGTGTGTATGTTCCTGATTCAAGTACATTTGAAGTGTTACAGCTTTCCTTCTCTTCCCTTAGAATGATGCCACATGGTCATCAGTATTAAGCAACCTCTGACAGCTCCAGGAGAATTAACAGCACTGAGATTCCTTCTTCCTTCTCTTTATATCAGTCATTCATCAGGGTGATCCAAATTGTTTCTGTCCCAATATCAGGTCAGAAACTGATTTTCCACTGTATGTATTTGCATTATGATAGTTATGGTCTCCAAAAGTAATAATCATTCCTGCACATATTCAGTAGAATCTCTTGTCAAAAGTTTTATCCAGACCTTCCCAATCTGAATGCTCTCCAAATATGTGGCAGGCAATCGTGTTGCAGAGAAGGTTGACTAATCAGTGAAATGTCATTGTTATATTCAATTTCAGAATCAAATTTCTGCCTGATCAAATGAATTTGCCTTTTTTGCCCCTTCTTCTCTTCCTGATGGTGAAACTTTGGCATTCCACTTGGAATGAAAAAACTTCCCTCACAATATTTTCAATTGCCTGTGTTTTGTGGAAAAGAAACCACTCTGGAAGAAAATCTGGATTTAGTATTTTCATCTGCTCAGGCAATATTAATAGAAAAGGGGCATTAACCATGATGTTGCTGGTATCGGAATGCAGCAATCTTAATGTCAGCTGGAGATCAGAGAGGGGACCAAGTATATAAGTTTTCTCACATATAAGAAGTTACAGCTGAGTCAATGTAACAGAAAGTTGTTCAGATGTATCGCACCATGTCCACTCTAATGTAAGAGCAGCAGCTTCACTTGGAGAGATCTGGCAAAGGCGACCAGACAGAGTAATATTATGCATGTCTCTGCTGGAGACTGCTTTTCTGCTGTTCTCATAGAACTGCAGCCTCAACATTAGCAAGAGCTGAAAAGGTAGATGAAAATCTACAAAATAGTCCATCATCAGCTCAGGCAGGATTAAAATTAGGGCTCTGCAGTGCTTCAGATTTAATACCAAAAAGGTGCTTTGGAATGTAGGTGGGGGGGGGAGGTGTGAACAAAGCACCTGCCTGCAACTCTTTTAAGCAAGTGCATCTTTTCTGGGGATTATGCAGCATCCATATGGCAGTCACACAATCCCAGGAAAAGACACGGTTGCCTTAAAGAATGCTATGTTCATATCTACACACACACACACACACGAGCATTCTTCCAACTTATTTCTCAATTGCTGCATAGGCCTAATTGAAATGTATTGCTTTTTTGCAGTATCACTTTCTGGCACCTTACTCTAACATGAAATGCCCAGAGAACAATGGTCATGAAACAGTCTTAGGCCAATAAAAAGTGAAAAGTATTATTTCATACAGTCACACAGAGTTTCATCCCAATGAAGTTGCCCTTTCTTCACTGGTGCCCATTCCAGTAATGCTGCTCAACCAGAATAGTGGTTCGGCTGCCTGTCTTGGGCTGTTGACATGCCATTTAGCACACAAAGCTGCTTTAGCGGGTTGCAGACTGCTGTTGGCTCACCTTTATAGATAGGGCTATGCTTTTCAAGAGAGTATGCTACATGCCTATTAAAGATCATTGGCTTTAAGTTCAATGGTTTGTTCTCCTTGAGACCAAGTGAGGAGGCAAGGGTGTGCCAGCCTTGGATACGTATCTCTTGAAGCAAGCACATCCAAGTTTCTCTCCCTGCCTTTTTCCTTCCATCCTCTTGTTTCTCTTCATGTTTGCTATTTTCCTCAGGCCAGCAGGAAGAAAAGACAGACCAGCTGCATTGCCTTCCATTCCAAATTCTTTTTTAGAACTGTGTTCTGCACCATGCTGGGCTCAGAAGTTCATTATTCAAGCTAATCCCCCATCTTCCCATGTGGTGGCCTTTGCCTTTTTGTGAGCAAAATCTGCTCTATGTATGGTGCTTTTTGAGACTAGGATGATTAACCCTTTCATATATGCAGCCAGAAACCTTGAGAGGTTTAGAGAATTATCTCACCACTGATTATGAGCTTCTAAAAGACAAGAAAAGCCAGGATGTAAAACACTAGATGTTCCCTCTTCCTCTGGAACAGATATATACATGTATCATTTTTCCTGATGTCATCCCAAATCTCTCCATTCTACAGAACTAAGCTGCTAAGTGCCATTGAAATGTAAGTTATCCTGTTGCATTTTGGCCTTGGAGCACCACCTAATCAGTTCCATAGCTCTTCTTTAAATCCCTTATTTGATGAACCTTCCACTGCCATCTTCTCTTGCTCTGTTCCTGTTAACTAGGAATTATATGTCTGTCCATTGCTTGAGGAATGGCACGCTAACCAGTACTTTCCTTTCTGTTAACATCTGTGGGATTTATTTTTAATGACAGGAACTGAGCTAATTACATAATTAATAAAAGCGCAACCATGTAATATGCCAATATTTCCATCTACATCAGGACATGAAAAACAAAGAAGAAACAGTGTTGCTTTTATAGTCAGGAAGGGTATAGCAAGAACAGTACTTGGTTACAATGTAAACAATGACCAAATAGTATTGATTAGACTTTGTGAACAACCCTTTAATACGGTATGACAATCATTCAAGTTTACGCTTCAACCACCAATTCAGGAGAAAAGGAGGTTGATGACTTCTATGATCAAGTTCAATTTGAAATTGACAGAACATGCAAGCAATATGTGTTGCTTGTGCTTGGAGTCTGGAATGCCAAAGTTAGAAACATGAAAGAGGAAAATGTAGTTGGAATCATATGACTTCGGAAACCAAAATGAAGCAGGACACGGACTTATCAATTTCTGCCACTCCAATGACTTCTTCATAGTTAACACTATAATCTCCTCAGAAAGTTGGCTGGTACTACTTGGGGTGCTCATCCTACTACTCTACGCACGGCTGCCCTTGCATTGTGCTACTCGGCGGGAGAGTATGCCTGCCCCGTTTGGGGCTGCTCTGCGCACTCTACGCAGGTGGATAGGGCGCTTAGTGACACATGCCGCATCGTTACCAGAGGTTTACGCCCCACTCCACTTGATAAATTATATATCTTGGCGGGAATAGCCCCACCAGGCATTAGAAGGAGTGTGGCACAAGGTGTGGAATATGGAAAGGTGTTACATGATCCGGCACACCCATTATTTGAACAAGTACCTCCTACAAAAAGATTGAAGTCAAGAAGGAGCTTCTTAGACTGCGCTGAGGAGATTGCTATTACACCTCAAACAGAACGATTAAAAAGATGGAAATATCAAGCAAAACATCTTCATAATTGGATAGAATCGCTTGAGGAGCTACGTGGACGTTCAGAGGAGTGGACGGTTTAGAGATGTTTAAACAGATTGTGCACTGGTTTGGCCAGAACTAAAGATAATATGGAAACATGGGGGTTTCTCCCTGAGGACAAGGATACTTGCTGCAAATGTGGCAATATTCAAACAACTACCCATCTTTTACAGTGCCCTTTGGGACCGACCAGAGTGACTTATTGGCCAGAAACACCTCTGCCATCAACGTGGCCCGGCATTGGGCTAGAGTTATATAAATTTTATATTTTTATTAAATGTTTTAACTTTTTAAATTTTAATTAATATTTTTCCCTTTTTTATTTCCTGCATTTCTGACATGAAACGAGATGAGACGAGACTGTCTTCAAACAACCAAAATAATGCCTCCATACATGGACATCATCAGATGGAGTATATAGAAATCAAATTGACTGTATTATTGCTAAAAGGAGGTGGAGGAGCTCAATTATAGCATGAAAAACGTGGCCAAGTGCTGACTGTGGAACAGATCACAAACTGCTCATGTGCAAGCTCCAAGTTAAGCTAAAGAAGAAGAAGAAAGACAGTCAGTTTCCACAATATGATCTTTTTTTTTCTAAAAGAATTTTATTAAATTTCAGAAAAAGATAAAAGATACAGAAAACAAAAAACTACAAAAAGAAAAGAAAAGGAGCTAAAAAAGTGTGAAAACACAAGATATTTTTTTTAAATAGATTACAAAAAGAAGTGACTTCCGACTTTAAACATCAAGGATATACAGTAATTTTCCATAATCAATCCCTTACTCTGTATTAAACCAAAATCACATTATTTCTATAAGTCAACCCCTTAACACATTATAAAAATCACTGAATACCATTGCTCCCTCCCCTTATATTAAAAGAAAAGAAAAATATAAATCACCTAATCAACTTCCCCCACAAAAAATGACAATTACTTAATTGTTCCCTTCCTACTACTATTCTATACATTCCTGTCTACTGTAATAAAAATCAAAAATAAAAAAGCATGTAAATTGTCTGCCATTATAATTAATAATACAAGAAACATTAATTAATATTATTGTTTTCTTTTTTTTAAAAAAAAAACTTAATAATCTTAAATCCAATCATTAACAATAAGTAAAATCATCCAAAACCAAAAGACCATCCAGAAAAATATTTTTGCCCCTTAACCCACTTCAAAATAGACCAAAGCATTTACATGTCCCCATAATAAACACAGAGCTATTTTCTTAAAGAAATCAAACAGCCCAACTGCTCCCCTCACAAACACAGACTTCTCTTCAACAATTGTGTTTAGTGATTTTTATAATGTGCTACTAGAATGATTTATAGAAATAATGTGATCTTGGTTTGATATAGAGTAAGGAATTGATTATGGAAATTGCTGTGTATTCTTGTTGTTGAAAGTCGGAAGTCACCTCTTTATGTAATCTTTAAAAATTATTTCATCTTGTGTCAGAACAGCAGATTCAACATGTAGGAAAAATGCTAAAATCTTCAAAATTAGCACAAAAATAATAACAGGGAGACGATAACATACTCTCAACCCTCCTTGGTACTGGATGGAAAGCAAAATCCAAAGCTTTAAAAATAATGTTTTTTTAAAAAAAATAATCACAAAAATAATGATAAGCACCAAGAGAGATCATTTCTCCTTAATGTAGAAAGCCTCTCTTAGGGTGCAAATGCTTAAAGAAAAAATAAATTGGGTGCTTTAGAAATAGGGTGACTGGACTTAATGTCCCTTTAAGGCTGCAGCGCGGCTTGGAAATGGTGACATCCCAGCCTCCTGGCGAAGTCTTACCCGTCAATCACAAATGCTGCTTACCTATCTCCTGGCTGCAATTTGCCTTCCAGAGGACGAATGGGTCAATTCTGAGCATTTCCTTGATCCGGAAAAACGCTCCTGGGCTTCAGGAGAAACCAGCCTGAGCCCGAAAAAAATGCCACGATACCAGTTCTGCCCGTGGAGTTTGCGGACAAAGCTGTTCAGTCCACCATGTTCCCACCGGAAGTCAGTTTCCATGATATGATCTTGAACATATACCCTCCATTTTCAAGAAGAACATCAGGAATTGCTTTGAAGTCCTAAACTTCATTGATAGAGAACTAGAGGAATTATGGAATGAACTTAAAGAAGTTGTTACAGATGAATGTGAAAAGGGACTGCCAAAAATGAAGAAACAGAAGAAAGCAAACTGGATGTCAGAACAAACTGTGGAAATTGCCAGGAAGAGAAGAGAAGAGAAGCCAAAGCCAAGAAAGGCAGAAATCTCAGAAAGGAACTTAACGAAGAGTTTCAGAGAGCTGTTAGAAGAGACAAAAAGCAGTATTACAACAACATCTGTAAAGTGATTGAAGATGGAAACAGACATGGAAAAACAAGGAAAGTCTTTCAAAAGATCTCTGAACTCAGAAGGAGGTTCCAACCTCAAATTGGTACGCTAAAGGATGCCAATGGACAGATAGTAACCAATTCAAAGGAGATCAAAGGGAGATGGAAGGGGTATACTGAAACACTATACAGTAGAGATGTCAACATCCAAGATACCTTAGAAGATATTCCTTACTTACAAGAACCTTTAGTACTAGAAGATGAAATTAGATCAGCACTCCAGTCATTACCAAGTCGGAAGGCTACAGGAACTGATGGAACTGAAATATGGCAAGCAACAGAAGAAGAATCAGTCAGGGTTCTAACCAAGCTATGCCAGCAAATCTGGAGAATGACACAATGGCCAACCGATTGTAAGAGGTCAAGCTACATTCCAATACCAAAAAAAGGAGGCTTAACAGAGTGTGCAAACTATCGTACAATATCCTTAATTTCACACACTAGCAATATAATGCTTAGGATCATCCAACACAGATTGGAGCCCTACATGGAAAAAAGCCATGTCAGATGTTCAAGCTGGCTTTAGAAAAAGCCGAGGAACATGAGACATTATTGCTGATGTCCACTGGATAATGGAGAAAGCCAAATAATACCAAAAAGAAGTCAGTATGTGCTTCATTGATTATAGAAAAACCTTTGATTTTGTCAATCATGTCAAGCTGTGGAAAGTGCTCAGAAAAATGGGAATCCCAGAACATCTCATTGTCCTCATGAGAAACTTATACAGTATATAGGTCAGGAAGCCACAGTATTGACAGAACATGGTGAAACAGACTGGCTCCAGGTTGGCAAAGGAATGTGAAAAGGCTGCATATTCTCCCCTTATTTATTCAACCTAAACACTGAATATATATTAAGGGAAGCTGGATTGGAAGAAGACGGGCATGGTTTTAAAACTGGAGGAAGAAACATCAGTAACCTGCACCATGCTGATGACACTAATCTGATAGCAGAAAATGCAAAGGATCTGCAAGCCCTAGTACTAAACATCAAAGAGCACAGTGAAAAAATGGGACTAAAATTAAATATAAAGAAGACCAAACTAATGATACAAGGTAGAACAACCAGCCTTAGAACTGACAATGAAGATATTGAAGTAGTAGATAGCTTCTGCGTTTTTGGATCAACCATCAACAGTAAAGAAACAAGCAGCCAAGAAATATGCTGCAGACTAGCACTTGGTAGAGCAGCCATGAAGGCCTTGGAAAAGATATTCAAATGCCATGATGTGTCTATACCTACAAAGATCAGAATCATGCAAGTCATGGTATTCCCTGTGACACTCTATGGAAGCGAAAGTTGGACTTTAAAGAAGCAGAATAGGAAGAGTAGTCTTTGAACTTTGGTGTTGGAGAAGACTCCTGAGTATACCATGGACAGCCAAGAAAACAAACTGATGGATCATCAAACCAATCAACCCAGAGTTCTCATTCAAGGCACAAATGACCAGGTTCAAATTATCCTACTTTGGACACTTTATGCAAACACCCAGCTCTCTGGAAAAGGGTCTAATGCTGGGAAAGGTGGAAGGAAAGAGAAGAAGAGGACAACCAGTGGCAAGGTGGATGGACTCAGTTACAGTGATGATGAGTGCACCATTGGGAGACTTGAAAGAACAGGTTAGGGACAGATTGTCATGGAGAAAATCTATGTGGTCGCTAGGCGTCAAAAACAACTTGATGGCACATAATCAATCAATCAATCAATCCATCCATCCATCCATCCATCCATCCATCCATCCATCCATCCATCCATCCATCTACATGCCTTGATGCAAGATCAGTTCACTGCAAATGAAGACACCCAGTAACAAAATTCCTCCAATTTTATGTGATGCTAACTTTCACTGCTTTCTTGTTTATTCATGTGGGTGATCTGATTCATTCTGAGATCATTCAAGAAAAAGAAAAACATTATAAGGCAATATAATCAATTGCATTTGCTTAATTGATGGTGTAACTAAGGGCAGAATGAGGGCAATGTAAAAAAAAGTCAATATTTTTATAACAAATTACTTTGTTATGACACTATTAAAAACTGTACACTTAGCTCAGCCTTAACAGCAGATAATAATGTTCAGAATGAATGTAATACTGGAGAAACTAAGCTAAATGTTTACATTACAATACTACTTTCAAGATTACAATTTCTTTTATATTTTCTGAAGTGTCCCAATAGCGCTATTGCATGAAGGAAAATATGACCAAGGGCAAGATGGATGGATGATATTCTGGAGGTGACGGACTCGACCGTGGGGGAGCTGGGGGTGGCGACGGCCGACAGGAAGCTCTGGCGTGGGCTGGTCCATGAAGTCACGAAGAGTCGGAAGCAACTGAACGAATAAACAACAACAAAAAGAAGGAAAATACAGAAATATATGTGCGATGTAGATCAGGTATTCACAAATCACTTTCTAGTTGTAGCCAAGGCAAGAAAAAAATTGCCTGATGTTTTTTAGGGTCCTTCTGCCTAGAGAAGATGGGGGAAATAATTCACTGATTATTTTTCCAGAACAAACCCCACTGAGAGGAAGGCAGCATTTTCCCATTATTTGTAGGGCTGAGCAAAAATGACCTCCCCAAATTCATTAATCAAACCTGGATGGAAAGATGTTGGACAATTTGTTCAGGAAGAGTGTTTAATGGATTTTCAGAAAGCAGTTATTTCTAGCCCCCCTTAAACTAGCCTTTTCCAGAATTATGAAAGCCAGAGTCCAATGTGTCTGAAGGACACTGGTTGGGGGAACTGCCTGAAAGAATGCTTTGGTTGCTGGAACTGGGAGCAGTGGCAGAAATCCTGTTGGTGGCTGCATAAGTTCCTGACATTACAGGAAGGCCAAATGAAAGGAAATCAGAATTTAGTCTGGGGAAATCTAGAGCTCCATTAACCACCACTGGAAAATCAATAGCTGGCTATAACATTTTTATTTTGGACAGAAGTGTGTGAAATTGCTACAGTAGCTCCTTCTATGGAGAACCTGCCCAATTTCTGAAAAATATGTTTTGTGCAAGAACAGCCTCTACACTTTAAGTTTAAAGGATTTGCTTATTCACCAGTTTTTGGTGAGACAAGGATTTTGATGAAGACTTCATATATCATAGATGAGCCATAGAGAAGAAATTTGCAATATTTCAGAAGGATACAGTCATAGACTCTTGAGGGAATTAAAAGAGATTCACTTCCTCTCTCAAGACATTGAATGGATGAGTATACCATAGAGGTGCCCCTCAGTAGCTTGTAACATTTCAGAAGGATTGACCCAGTAACTATGGCATTATAATGAATGAAATACAGATTTATTGCATAATCTGTACAGACACATAATTAATGTTTACGAATAGTTCTTTTGCACATTATATACCAAACTTTGTACAGTATTTCTGTGTGTGATATTCAGATACTGACAGATACTGAAGCTGAAGCTCAAATACTTTGGCCACCTAATGCGAAGAGAGGACTCACTGGAAAAGACCCTGATGCTGGGAAAGACTGAAGGCAAAAGGAGAAGGGGACGGCAGAGGATGAGATGGTTAGATAGCATCACCGATGTAACGAACATGAATTTGAGTAAACTCCGGGAGACAGTGGAGGACAGGAAGGCCTGGTGTGCTATGGTCCATGAGGTCACGAAGAGTTGGACACAATTAAACGACAGAACAACAACAACAAATGTTATAGATCAGAGCTTTCCAAACTGTGTGTCGCGACACAAAAGTGTGTCGCCTGTGGGGCCCAGATGTGTCGCGTCAAAACCCGGAAGCGCTGATGGCGCGCCATCAGCGCTTCCGTGTTTTCCCGCGGCGACACACCAATGGCGGCACGCGAAAATCCGAAAGCGCCGCAGCCACGGCGGCGCGCAAAACCCTAAAGCGGCAGCAGCGCTTCCAGGTTTTTGCACGCTGCCGCAATGGCGGCGCTTCCGGGTTTTCCCACGGCGACACACCAACGGTGGTTGGTGTGTCGCCGCGGGAAAACCTTGGAAAGCCCTGTTATAGATATTTGATACAGATATACATGCACCCCACACACCCCACAAATAACATAGAATTGGATAGAAAGCAAAGTATTACAGTAGCCACAAGAAGGGTCACAATCAGATCAAAACAGAAAAGATCAAAAGTGGAGCTGGAACTAGAGAATAAAAGAAGATCACATTCTCTGAACATAAATACTGATAAATAACAAGCCATTCAAGCCACTCAAGACAGATTTAAATAAACAACAGCAAGAATAAATTAAAAATACTAAGTGCTGGTTTTTGGAAGGAATAAAGGTTTTAGAATAGGACTGGGAAGAAAGGAAAGGACTTGGTTGGAATGAGGTAGAAAACTAGATTAGAAACAGATTAGTATTGATGTGAAACAGAAGCCACAAATCTCCCAAACACCACCATAGTTGTAAATTCAACTCAGAAGAGAGAGAACTAGCGCAGAACACAAAACAAATCAGTGCAAACTGATATATTAGTTTAATGCCTCTTTCTCAAAACACTGTAATTAGAGACCTCTGATAAATCATCCCCTGGGATTAGAAATTATACCAGCCAATTTCCAAATTAATATCCCTAATTTTCCTTTTCTCTTTTGTAGCTTCATTTTCTATGGAAACCATAGGACAACTATTACTATTTCCGTAGACATGTCCATCTCTTCCCTTGTGTCTCAATCACTCGAGGATAACCCCAAATTGATTAACAGGGGTTTGAAAGATCCAAATGTATGTATGTACAATCATGTATGGCGATTTACTAAGTTCACTGCAGGCAGATTCAGCTTATTTAAAGACATCTTTCATTCTTGTCACATTGTTTGCTTCTAGATAATTTGCCTGAGGAGCAAATACTTGGCCAAATTTCGCTTTAAGAAAGTTTGGGGAAGCTATTTTACATGAAGGGGTTATCTTATGCTATGCACGGAAGGCCTGCTAGAAAACACATTTTGTCTGCTCACACTAAAGTTCCACAAAAGTTAATCGTGAAACTGCAAAACAGCAACTAAAACAGGAGCTTGGAATCAATGAAGTTTCTTCCTGCAGGGCTAATTACAAGACGATTCAAAAGTAAAGTCCAGGCAAAAGTAGAGAATTATATAGTACATTCTTGTTTGTTGCAAATTATGAGAGACATCACAGACATCTGAATATAAGTAGGAAACAGAGTAATATAATGAAGGTGTGATTTAGTGCCTCCCATGCCAAGGAAGGAATATTCCATACAGAATAGATTCTAAATTAACTGTAACTAATCAGAGACCGATTGAGAGCCAGTTTGGTGTAGAGGTGAAGGCATCAGGCTAGAAACTGTGAGACTGTGAGTTCTAGTCCCGCCTTAGGCACAAAGCCAGGTGGGTAACCTTGGGCCAGTCACTCTCTCTCAGCCCTAGGAAGGAGGCAATGGCAAACCACTTCCGAAAAACCTTGCCAAGAAAACTGCAGGGACTTGTCCAGGCAGTCTCCGAGAATCACACACAATTGAATGGCAGGAAAAAAGAAAAGAACATCAGAGACTGAAACAAAAATGTTGGTGACTCAAAGCAGGATTTGGGAAAAGAATAACATGATATAGATCAGTAGAATACCATCTTCTGTGTTAAGGTGTCCAAAAGTAGTCCATCTGTTCTCACAATCCACTGCTTCCATCACCAAGGAGATATCATAAATAGAATGCAATGTTAGAAAGGCAATGAACATGAAGGGAGAAATATACCAGTCATGTTACAGAGTGGAGATAAATGAGCAATAAAAGGATAATGGTACAATAATAAATGACTGGTGCAGCAGAAACTGATCTGGGATATCTCTATCTCTGTTTTCTCTAGATACCAAATGAAGGACATACCCTTACCAGGGGAAACATATCAGGGATAAGATGTCAACATTGAAGGGGAATAACTATCTCAACCACAGAGAATTCATCAATTGTTTATTTTCTTCATAATATAAAAAATTAGGCTAGAATTGAATATGCAGTTGTTATCGCAGGGTTCTATTCTAGCTTGTCCCTGATTCAAGGGACATACTCCTTACAGACACACACCCACACACACATCAGTTTCTCACAAACTGTTCTTTCAGTTCCCCCTCCAAGTATATGAACAATGAGTGTTTGGATTCTTCTGACATTTGTATTATATTATTACTCTTGCTATTTCTATTCATCACTAGTGAGACTTAGGCTATATCCCTATTTGCACTCATGCAACAATCGTTCTTTGACAACAGCAATTTTCTCTCTTGTCCCCACAACATTCTCTTTATTTTGTACCCAGCCCAAGACCGAGACATCTTAAATGAATGATAGCTATATCAGTGTTAAAGTTTTCCTCCTTATTCTGACATCATCCAGTGGCAGATCCAAAGTGTGTAAAATATGTTAGGCTTCACTATCCCTGGCACTGGAGGTGAAGTCAGGTGACCAGTAACATGAGTCCTGGGTGTTTCAGGCTAATGTGAGCACATTGTCTCCCCTCTGGTCCCCAGTCTGCCTCTTCCACCACCATTCTGCTACTCGTTCCCTAAAGAGCTGATCAGCACTTTGTGGTGTTGCAAAGAAAACTACATAGGTGTGTGCTTGTCATCACCAGTGGTTGAACATGACTTAAAGGAAACTTTCAGTATAGTCTTTGGGCAAACAAATGGGGGGCTGCGGATGGTGTTAGTAGTTGAACAGATGTGTTCCATATCACTGGAATGCCCAGGTACCACTGATTGTGAGTACTTTCTATATTGCCCAGATTTGCCTAAGGTTGCAATTGTATAAAATGATAGGACCAAGAACTACCATCAGGAAACCCTGCAAATGACACCATTCCCTTTGTGATTCCAATTTGGTATTTAAAGCACTTTATGAAGCTTATCTTATTACAGAATGGGGTGTGGGAACAGGGGCACACAACGCAGCTTAGAGATAACTTACAGAGCCCTAAAGTCAGACTCATGCCATTTCTGTTGCAATAACGTGATTGACAGATCATTTTCCTACCAGCTGGTGATATGCTGAAGAAAGAGGGCAGCAACACCAGAAGACCCAATCCATTGCTTTGTTTATCAGGCACTGCACATGCATAATCAGGACAAGACCATTTGACAGTGACTTGAATCAGTCACAAGTAGAGGCAGAATAGCGAGCAGCAATGGAGACAGTGCTGGGATAGTTTTCCATTGATTCAAGGATGGGTGGATAGCATCCTGCTCAGTAGTGGGAGAAGGCACTTACTCAAGTTTGCATCACACCTCTTCAGATGGTGAAGGGGTAGGATGGAAATGGAAATGTAGGGACATACAAATGTCTCCTTTCCTAGGTAGTTGTCTCAGGCTTTCTGTGCAAAAGTGGGATCTCAGGAGATACAAAAAGTCTATATGCATAAAGGTTGATATGCATAGACTTTGAGGCCATCTAGGCCCAATGCATGGGTATTGAGGCAGGGTGGAGCACTGCACGATGCCAGGATGAAGTAGCATTGCTGTCCTACAGCCCCACTGTATACACGATATACAATGTATATCATATACTGTATACAAGATCCAGTGTGGTATAGTGGTTAAGATGTTGGACTACAAGTGGAGAGACCCAGGTTCTAGTCCACCCTGAGCCATGGAAGCTCACTGCTGACTTCCAGCCAATCATTCTCTCTCAGCCCAAGCTATCTGTTGGAAAAAAAAGAAGAGAGCTGTCTTTTGCTCCTGAATGAAAAGCAGGATATAAATCAAATAAATAATCAATGAGGCTACGAGTTTTCCCTTGACTGGATCCTATGTTTGTTTGTGTGTTATTTGGTACTACAATAATAGTACACACTTCAAAGTTTCCTTTCTTTAATCCTTGGGATGTGGAAATGTTCTAGATTAAACTAAGTGCATTTTGAACCTCCTCTGAAGGCATCTCACTTGAAGCTACAGGGAGTTTTGGATATGGTTTTGCATGATTATCTTTAAGGCTCTGTTAAACTTATCATTTTAACATTCAGTGTGCTGTATAATTACTGGAAAGATAGTTTTCCCACAGAAGCATCACACTATTTCAATGTTGTTACATTTATCAATTGCTGTAAATTTTTATTCTTGCTTTCCTTCTTGTCCCTCCTTTACTTTCACTGTGCTATATTACTGACTGTGGACACTCAGGTGATTTTCCTTCTTCAGTGTTGTGATACAATCAGGAAAATTGCATGAGTAGCCAGTAAGAGGAACAATAATGAAACAACAAGAAAATGATCCCCCAAAGAACCAGAAGCTGAAAATCAAAAGAGACCTAAACACCACCAACTGGCCCATGCTTGGAGTAAACATGAAATCAGAGAGGTAACGGCAACTCAGCCTGTATATTCATTTTGGTGAGTGTACAGTAAAATAAAGCAGTTGCATGATTATTCACCATTGAATTTGTGGACAGGTTGTAGTTCTGATTATTTCAGATTATGCTTCTGGAGCAGATATCTTAAGAGAAATGTTTATTTTTTTACAGCCCGAACTCTGGACCAGTTTACAAGATTGGCTATATTTCAGGACTACAACTAGCAGCCCTGTTGTTAATAGAGTGAAGTGTCTCAGCAAAGGTACCTAGGAAGGAAGGAAGGAAGGAAGGAAGGAAGGAAGGAAGGAAGGAAGGAAGGAAGGAAGGAAGGAAGGAAGGAAGGAAGGAAGGAAGGAAGGAAGGCATATGCACACTGTGCAAAATTATAATTCATGAGTTCCTCCATTGTGTTGATAGAGTGCCAATTCATAGATGGAAAGTAAGCACATATGTTCATGTTCATTCATTCATTCATTCATTCATTCATTCATTCATTCATTCATTCATTCATTCATTCAATTTACAGCATAGACCATAAATATAAGGGAAATATAAGGGAAAAGAAAACCATGTTTTTTGTTGTTGTTCTTTAAAAGCCAACTAAAAGGAAAGGAAAGGACAGAAAGCATTTGGGCTGCCTGATTATAGGTTACCATATAAAGGGCTTCCCATGATAATCCTAATGAATGGTGTTCCTTTTCTGAGCACGTATGTATAATCCAAGATTTTAAGTCCAAAATAACTGCAAAATGGCAATATTTTCAATTGAAGCCCTTCTTGAATTCAGAGTTTGGCTGATAAGTATCAGCCTCATCTAAAGTTCCTGAATTATTAATACTACTGGAATGTGTTATTCAATTCAATTCATTAAATTTGTTATACCTGTCCACTCCATTAGACTCTGGGCAGTTTTTCTTATATCCAAACCTCTTATAAACTATTAAAGGTTATTATTAAGATAGATATTAGTTATCTTCAAGAACTCTGGAATAAGGATCCAGAATAGCCTGTATTAGCAAATCAACAGCAAAGTTTTTTTTTCAAAGTAAGTATATCTCTTATAATCTTAAAATGAAACTAATTCAACAGAAGCTTCTTTTTTTTGTCTATTGGACTTTTTCAGAGAATGTTCAAAAAGGGCTAATTACCAATTCCACTATATTGAAAGTGTAATATGGATGAGGGCTTATTCAATTAATATTCCATTTTGGTCTGATGTTCACAAAATTCTTAATATGATCTTATACAGATCATTGTAGTCTAAAGATAAGTGCTTGTGAAGTATATACCAAAACTAGGCAAGTATGAATAATTTAATTAATTAATCAACTGATTAATTTTAAATATGAAGAATTATAGCTTTATTGTGCACAGGGGATAGAAAAGAAGATTGGAAAGCTAGAAATACTCCTATCTGATGCCTTTTCACACTGTCTTTTGTCTTGTTACAGAGCACAATGTTTGGCATTGTGATGGCTGCTGAGAATGCCCCTTTGGAAGTTCAGACTATCAGAATATATGAAAAGCGATGCTAATTCATAGAGTCCCTCCAGTGGAGAGAGATGGGTGGTGATAGAAGTTTGATTAATAAATAAATAAATAAATTCAGACAAAAGGCCTAGCCCAGCATTCCGACAAAAGGCCTAGCCCAGCATTCCATCTGTCCTGTGGCCAGCCAAATACTCACAGAAAGCCCACAAGCAGAACAGGAGCATAATAGCAAAGTCCCCTTCATGTTCCTCAGCAACTGAGCTTGAAGCATAACTGGACTCAAAAATAGCCTTCAAGGCAAGGAGCTATTGCAGAGCTTTCCAAACTGTGTGTCGGGACACGTTAGTGTGTTGGCTGCAGTGTCTGGGTGTGTCGCGGCTGCTGCTGCCTCCGAGCCCTGCCAGGATTCCGTGCAGGTCCTAGTGCCTGCCTTGTGCCTTGCTGCCTCCAAACCTGCTGTGATTCCATCGCAGGTCCTAGTGCCTGCCTTGTGCCTTGCTGCCTCCAAACCTGCTGTGATTCCGTGCAGGTCCTAGTGCCTGCCTTGTGCCCTGCTGTAAGAGTGTGTCGTGAAATGAGGCCCTGCTGTAAGAGTGTGTCACAAAATGATGCATGTCTAAAAAGTGTGTCACCAACATGAAAAGTTTGGAAAGCTCTGAGCTATTGTAAGGCTATCAGATCTGGGTTGAAAAAAATCCAGAGTGAAAAATATTCTTAAGAATTTTATCCACCAAGATCAAGCAGGATTTTTACCTAAGAGACAAATCTGAGACAATGTCCGAAATATATTAGATATACTGGAATACTTGGATCAACACTATGAAAAACAAGCTGCCTTGATATTTATAGATGCTGAAAAAGCTTTTGATATTTTAAATTGGCCTTTTATGTTTAAAGTATTGGAAAATATGAATTTTGGAGGAAATTTTATTAAGTGGATTAAATCAATATATACTCCCCAATTTGCAAAAATAATTGTTAATGGAGAATTTAGTAAACCGTGTGAAATTCAAAAAGGTACAAGATCTCCACTTCTGTTTATATTGATACTAGAGGTTTTACTGAGAGATATTAGACAAGATGATGGTATTTATGGTATAAAAGTTAAAAAAGAAGCTTATAAATTAAGAGCCTTTGCTGATGACTTAGTCTTTACTTTCGAGAATCCATTAGATGGAATTGAATTATTGATACAGAAATTGAAAGACTTTGGGTCGTTAGCAGGGTTCAAAGTGAATTTACAGAAAACAAAAGTTTTGAATAAAAATATGGATTATCATCATCCATTCATTCTTCTATTGAGGGGGTAGCTTCTTCTTTCCAGTGTTTTGCGAAAATAATCCATGAATGGATAATCAAAACGATGGAAATAGCACAGATGGACAGACTGACAATTTTAATAAAACAAAAAGAACTGGGAGATTATGAACTTATATGGAACCCATTTATAGAATTTTTGCAAAAAGAATATAAAATAAAACTATTGTAATGGAAAAATATTAGAAGAGATAAAAAAGATAATATATTAGAATATATGTACTAGAATACAAGAACAAATGAAAGGTTTAAAATAAAATAAGAGTTAAGATATTTATATATTAAAGAAACATTAATAAAAAGAGGAATACAATAGAAATATAGTAAAAATTAAAACTAAAAGTAAGAAGCTATCTTCAAGAAAGAAACAGGAAGTCGTTTTAAATTAATTGTTCCACGTGATGTGTTGTTATAAGGATTTTGTTATATAGGGTTATTTAGTTTTGAATGTATGTTTATTAAGTTTGTTATGTACTTTGTTATTCATTTTTATGTTGTTGATGTTGTTGATGTCTTTGTTTGTTTTCCTTTAATAATAAAATTACTTTTTTTAAAAAAAAATATGGATTATCATCAACAAGAGAAATTAAAAGAAATAACGGGATATTCAATGGAAGAAAAAGTAAAATATTTGGGAGTATATTTAACAACTAAAAATGTTAAGTTGTTTAAGAATAATTATATCCCACTTTGGACAGATATTAAAAAAGATTTGGATCAATGGGGAAAACTGCAACTATCATTATTAGGTAGAATTTCAGCAATTAAAATGAATATTTTGCCACGAATTTTATATCTTTTTCAAACAATACCTATATTGGCATCAGAAGAACCTTTCAAACAACGGCAGCAAGATTTTTCTAAGTTTATCTGGCAAGGGAAAAAACCAAGAATAAAATATAAAGTTTTACAAGATTCAAAAGAAAGAGGCGAACTAGGTCTACTGCATCTGAAATTATATTATGCTGCTTGTTGCTTGGTATGGACTAAAGAATGGATAGTTCTGAAAAATGAAAAATTATTGAACTTGGAGGGTCACGAATTAAGATATGGATGGCATGGATATTTGTGGTACGACAAGTAAAAGTTAATGTGGACTTTAAAAACCATTATATTAGAAGATCTTTGTTAAGAATTTGGAATAAATATAAATTAACTTTATGTTATAAAAGACCTTTATGGATTTCCACACAAGAAGCATTTCACAGAACAGAAGTAAGAGCTAAAGACAAATGGCTGACTTACGAAGACTTTCTAAAAAAAGAACAAGGACAATATAAAACCAAATCAAAAGAAGAACTGGCCTTAGAAGGATATACCTTCCAATGGCTCTCTTACATGCAACTTGTAGAAAAATTTAAATCAGATAAAAAAGAATTTGGATTTGAACAAACCAAATTGGAATTTGAGATACAATTATGTGAGACAGATGATCATTTAATTGCTAAAATGTATAAATTATTGTTAAAAAGTGAAATGGTAGAGGAACAAGTTAAAGACTACATGATTAAATGGGCAAAAATATTGGTTATAATATTCAAATGCAACAATGGGAGGATATGTGGACTAAAGGACTAAAATTTACTTTGTGTTCCAATTTGAAGGAAAATTTCTATAAGATGATGTACAGATGGTATATGACCCCACAAAAATGTTTCCAACTTGTGTTGGAAATGTAAAAAAAAAAAGAGGTGTCATTTTACCATATGTGGTGGACATGTGAGATTGCAAAGAAATTTTGGACATAGATACATTCATTGATGCAAAATATTTTACAAACTCGAGTCCCATTTAAACCAGGATTATTTCTATTGGGAATATCAGAAGAACAAATAGGAAAAAAAATTATAAGAATTATGCAATACATGATTACAGCAGCAAGACTTGTATATGCACAAAATTGGAAAAATCAGAGTACACCAACGATATAAGACTGGATGTTGAAATTGATGGACATGGCAGAAAATGATAAATTAACATGCTTATTAAAAGAAAATTCAAATTATTACTTTCTTAAAGAGTGGAAACCATTAACGGACTATTTGCAAAATGCAGGAGGGGCAAAGCTTATATGGGGATTTGAAGACTAAAATATATATAAATTGATATATTAGACAAGAAATGTTTTTTAATGTTATATATAGACCTAGCATGTAAGATAAACTTTTTAAATTACTATGACCAGAGATAAATCAGAAGTTGACTAATTTCTATGTTTCATCTTTTTCCTTTTTTCTTTACTTTACTACACTTTCTTTCTTCTTTCTTTGATTTGTATTTCTATTTCCTTTTCTGTTTTCAACTTTCATCTATGTATATTTAAAACTCAATAAAATATATTTTAAAAAAGAGAAAAAAATCCAGATGACCACTAGATGGCAGCACAGAAATACAGAAAACTCTTACCCAGGCTTGTTGATCGGAAGATCGCAAGTTCGGAGGTTCGAATCCCTAGCCCTGCGTGCGGAGTGAGCTTCCGCACTAGCTCCAGCTTTTGCCAACCTAGCAATTTGAAAGCATGCAAATGCAAGTAGATTAATAGGTACCACTTCGGTGGGTAGGTAACAGCGTTCCGTGCGTGTCATGCGGCCACATGACCGTGGAAGCGTCTTCGGACAATGCTGGCTCTTTGGCTAACAAATGGAGATGAGCACCGGCCCTTAGAGTCGGACACGACTGCACAAATGTGCGGGGGGGACTTTTACCTTTTAGTAGTGCTTGGTTCAGACCTTACACTGCCACTTCTGTGACTCATTAAGGCAGTCCCCCTCTTTACTTTAGTCTCTTCCATTCAAGCATGGGGAAAAAAGATGCTGCTCCTTTAAGGAATCTACTCCTTAAAACTAATGCAACCCTTTTAAAGCAGCAGCACCTTTACACAGAGAAGTGTTGCACTCATGCAAAGTCCAAAGCACTTGTTTTTAATAATTTTCAACCAACGCACTGCATTATGTATGTAAGTATCCGAGATATCTGTATAGAGAGTGTGTGTGTGTATGTGTGTGTGTGTGAGAGAGAGAACAAGAGAGTGTTTGAGAAAGAACTTCATTCCTACTATTCGTCATTGGCTGACATCATGTTCTTTTCTTATGATGGGGGGAGAGGCTCAACATCCTTTATGGCCATCTAGCCTTTTTCTGTGTCTTTTCCAGCTCTGTCAGCCCTTCGGGTAGTTCAGACAAGATACTAACACCATGAGCACTAACACTACCTTTATTATAGATAAGGTTACAGTAACAGAATCTTACAAGTCTGAAAGCACTTTTCCCCTCCCTTGCCTTTACTTTCCAGGGAACTAGAGAGGGTCCCTTCTGAGATGCTTTCTCCACCCCCTTTCTTTCTGTGGGCTGAGATATCTCTTATCCGACCGTTGCCCTGGCTGTGGCTCTTCCTCCTCCTCCTGTCTCTCAAGGATATTCCCACAGACCATTACAAGCTCTTCCAGCTTATTTGAAAGGTTCAAGATTCCTTGATGACAGATGGAAATACCATCAGGTTCCTTGGAGGCCCCCAGGAATTAGTGCACAGGGCAGAGCTATTCTTCAGCGTGGCTGCTGCCTGAGGATTCAGCCTCCGGTGTCCTGACTCCAGAACAAGGCAATTGCTTGCCAGCCGACCTAATGTCACGGCCTCCCTGGTGCCACCCTGCCAGCCGTTACGACCATTTCATAGGCAGTCAGCTATAGTGGCTACGGAGGAGAGTGGGATAAGTGTGAAAAATGAATCTATTTTCTTTTTGTGACTGCAGTGCAGGAAAGCAAGCACTATAATTTCCCTCACCCCTGCTGCCATTTCCCTCCACCCGCTCAGTTTCTGCCTGGCAGATGCACCTCTCTTTTCTAAGAAGCAGAAGACTGTGTATGGGGATGGGGAGTGGAGGGAGACAAAGCAGGAGAGAAAATTGCAAGCTCATTACATCAATCTGTAATGACTTGGAAAAATATGCCCTACCAAGATGGGTTTTTTAATTTGATTGTGACAAACATTTAATACCTAACAGAGCTTGTGCTGGCACAGTTAATTAAGAGTGAGACTAATGCAATTCACTAGTGGGAACTCAAGAGGAGGGAAGGGACTTCAGACTGAGGGCAACAGGGACAGGTGTGTAGTCAAAGGGGGAGGAGGGACCCCTTCAATTGCCATTGTGTACTACCATACGCATCATGTTAATTCACATGATGTGTGCGGTAGTAGAAGCAATATAAATTATGAGCAAGATTTCAATTCCCTCTTTGCCAGTGTGTTTTTTAAACTTAGAAGATCCAGATGAGGCCAGAAGGACACTCTGTCTCCATAGAGTACCTGTGCATCACCACTTTAGTAAGTTTCAGACAATGGGCTTGTTACCAGTGATTTTGCTGGAGAAGGATAGTTCCCTGTCAATGAGAATGGCAAGCTGACAAGTTGCTATTACTATACACTATAGAGCAGAGCTTTCCAAACTTTTCATGTTGGCAACACACACTAACGGCGGCAGTGGCGGTGGCGCGGCGGCAGCACGGCCTGCGGTGTCCTGATGTGTTGTGCACAAACCCGGAAGCGCTGATGGGGGGAACCGGAAGGAGCGCACCCTCGCCAATCAGCGCTGCCTCCACTGCTGCCGCCACAGCACTGATTGGCGGGGGTGTGCTCATTCCGGTTCTCCCCATCAGCGCTTCCAGGTTTGCGTGCAACACACCAGGACACCGCAGGCGACACAGTAGTGTGTCGCAACACACACTTTGGAAAGCTATGCTATAGAGAGTCCCATCGTTCCATGGGGAACATCCTTGGGCATCAGCTTGGCCAGAAGTTATTAAATCTGCCGCTAGAATTGCTATAAAAGTTTGTAAAAATCAACAAATCCAGCAGAAGATCCTATCTGAATTTTCAAAAATCAAACAAACATTTTACTCTGAAATCTAAAATCAGAAACTGAGCATTATGGATGTGTAGCATTTCACCCTTAACTGGTTCTGATGGACGTCAAAAATGAAATTTCCCACATAACCGGCAACTTCATTAACTGCTCAGCAACAAGCATACTATGTGTGTATCACAGTGTGACTGGGTTCATTTTGAACTGAAGGTACGTTTTGGTTTGCAAGGATAGCAACTGACACAGAGAAACAAGACAATGGAGGCTTAAAGGCCTTTTTAAGCTTTTTTACTATATACAACACAATCCTGGTGTCTGTCTCTCCATTTGCTGACTCTCGGCAGCACAACAGCAGCCAGGTCAGCCCACTAAGCCCCATATGATAGAATAGTTTCCTAATTCCTGTCAGTCTTTCCCATTGGAGGAGTGTAGGTAAAGTTAACTAGTATTTCCTTTCTGACTTGGCATAATTATTCTGAAGAAAAGTCAGCTGCTCAAGTACTTTGTGTTACCATTAGACCAAGGAGTGGAATGTATGGCCCTTCGTGGTGTCTGAGAGTGGTATTCAACAATATCTGGATGGGCACTTAACTCTGACTCCTTAAATTCAGCGATTCAACCTAATCCTTTTAACCATTCTGAAACAAAAATGGCTTCTTATGTTTTTGAGATTTCTTTTCATTACAATCAACATGTTGTATTATGCAGATTTCCTAACAGTAAACCTATTCCAGATACTCCTACTTTGCTTCCTTACCAGCCCTGTTGACTTAAATTCTGTGCTTACGCACATTCAAAACAGTTTGGTAACATATATCTTTACATTTTATATGAAAGCTGAGATGTTTTCACGTGCCTAATAAGCAGTTAGAAAAATATTCATTTTAAATATTACTTATACACGCCCACAAGGAATGGTGAAAAGTTTCTATTGTTTTTCTGATCTTTTTCAGATGCAACCCTGTAATGGTTGCACCCCCTCCTAAAGAAGCCATAGCTGGACCCTATAGTGTTGGACAATTTTCGTCCCGTCTCCCACCTCCCCTTTTTGGGGAAGGTGGTTGAGAAAGTGGTGGCATTACAGCTCCAGAGGATTCTGGATGATACGGATTATCTAGACCCCTTTCAGTCAGGGTTCAGGCCGGGATATGGGGTTGAAACTGCATTGGTCGCACTTACTGATGATCTCTGGCGGGCACGGGATGGAGGCAGTGCATCATTCCTGGCTCTTCTTGACCTCTCAGCGGTTTTCAATACCATCAACCATGGTATCCTTTTGGGACGGCTTAGGGGGTTGGGGGTGGGTGGCGTGGTTTTGCACTGGTTCACCTCCTTCCTCCAGGGCCGATCCCAATCAGTGGTAATAGGAGATGAGAGATCCGACCCTCGGCCCCTACTTTGTGGGGTGCCACAGGGTTCGGTTCTCTCCCCTCTCCTATTCAATATCTACATGAAACCGCTGGGTGAGATCATCCGCCAACACGGGATGAGGTATCATCAATACGCTGATGATACTCAACTATATATCTCCATCCCAGGCGAGCTAAGTGATGCAGTGTCTGCCCTTTCTCAGTGTCTGAAGGCTATGGGGGCCTGGATGGGGAACAACAGGCTTCAGCTGAACCCTGGTAAGAAGGAGTGGCTGTGGATTGATGGTGCCTCGAGATCCAGGGAGTTGTCATCTTTAGATCTGGGCGGGGTGGCACTACCCCGTTCAGACACAGTGCGGAACCTGGGTGTCCTTCTGGACTCACGACTCCTGCTTGAAGAGCAGGTGGGAGTCATGGCTAGAAGGGCATTTGTGCAACTTCGAGTTGTACGCCAGCTACACCCTTTCCTGGACCGAGACGCCATCCGTACAGTCACTCATGCCCTGGTCATCTCCCATATAGACTATTGTAATGCACTCTACATGGGGCTACCCTTGAAGAGTATCCGGAAGCTTCAACTGGTCCAGAATGCGGCTGCGCGCGCAGTTATGGGTGCCCCAAGATCGGCACATGTGACACCTCTGCTGCGCGAACAGCATTGGTTACCAGTTTGCTTCCGGGTCCAATTCAAGGTGTTGGTTGTTACCTTTAAAGCCCTACATGGCATGGGACCAGGTTACCTAAGGGACCGCCTCCTCCCTAGAGTATTGACCCGCCCCACCCGGTTATACAGAGAGGGCTTGCTACGGACCCCGTCTTTAAGAGAATTCCATCTGGCGGGGTCCAGGAGGCTGGCCTTCTCCGCAGTGGCACCCGCCCTCTGGAATATTCTGCCCCTGGAGGTGAGGCAAGCCCCCACACTGATGACCTTCTGAAAACAACTGAAGACCTGGCTCTGCCACCTCACTTGGGATGGGAGGAGTAACAGCTCCTCTTGGGGATGGCTGGCTCCGTAGAGTTCTTTTAAACTACACCAGAGCCTCTTGGGTTTTATACATTTTTTTAATTTATTTATATTAAGTACTGTATTTTATATGTTTTTATATGTTTTATTGCTAACTTTGTGTAAACCGCCCAGAGTCCCCTCTGCGGGGGGAGATGGGCGGTGATATAAGTTGAATGAATGAATGAATGAATGAATGAATGAATGAATGAATGAATGAATGAATGAATGAATCTGAATGTCCCAGGGCCTAGAGGTTTTGTCAGATTTCGCTCTCTGAATTTGGAAATAAGTGTCCAACTTCACAGGGGAAAGTCTGACATCCAAATCCCTGTCCCATCATCCATCAGCTTCTGTTGGTTCTTTCCAACATCAAGAAATTCTGACATCGGTTAAGTGAAAAAAGAGTAACGAGGGGGCTGACCAGGTGGCAAAGAAAGTGTAGGCATGGATACATTGGACAATGAGACCCCAGCATGTCCTCAAGTCATCATGGAATTAAACATTCATAACCTCTTCATTGAATATAATGGGAAAGGCATTTGACTGAACTTGACTCCTGCTAACTATATGAACATATGCATCTACAGTATGTAGTTGGGGTTTGCATCACAACACTGTTTTTGTCATTCCATTTCCCTACTAGTTCTCCCCCACAAACACTGCACCTGTTTAACTTCCTAGCTCAAACATAGTTGGCCAGGTCCAACTACTATCTTTCCTCATTTCTGCTTTGCCAGGAAGATCCATCATGGCCTCTGATATCAGAGCTCTCCGTGCCTGAAGACAGCAAGATCACTCTAGAAATGCTTTAGAGCAGCAGAACACAACCTGAGGCTCCCAAAACCACTTAGCAAATTTTAAGCTTTAATATGATAAAGGGGGGAGATTATTTTTAAAAACATGTTTGGAAAACAATCATGTCATCAAAATTTAATTTTTACTCCATTTAAAAATAAATGAAAGTATTTGGAATGAGAACGTGTCACACCAAGAAAAGGTTGTGAAGTCTGCTTTATTCCAGAGGGCCGGAATGTAACAGGGGAGACTGCTGCTGTCCAATATCAGTGCTTCAGACAAAGTTAAATCAGCATTTTAAAGTGAGTGCAGCTCCAACTGGGACCCACAAAAAGAGCTGACTTCAGAGTTGAAATTAATTCGCACCTTTTCCTAAAATCGTTTCAGAACCTCCTTCTGCTAATTTTGCTAGCAGGTGTTTATTTTCCAGAAATTCTCTGGATGTGCAAAATACATAATAGATTCAGTAGATACTTCATATATTTATCATTCAGCAACGTTCCACTTAACTTCTAACATGCTCCTTTTCAAATGGTCATTATATCACGAGGGGTAGAATGTTCTCTTGCTATCTATTTCACTTTGCATTGGGGCTGAAATTATGATGGATTGTCTACTAATTCTCAGTGTCAGCTAGTGTGGCAGATAAGGGCTCCTGGAAAAGCCAGACAGAACCTGACATTTGTCATTTGTGCAAAGTTTATGTTTGTCTCCTGGGAATATTTTTTTTAAAAAATCTGCAGGATAATTTAAAACAAAACAATGGACATTTACTACATCAAGTTATGGACATTGCTCCTGAAATATGAGCAATCGTTTAAAATTATTTGTAGAGGGAACTTAGGGACTGTTTTAGAAGATGCACAGAAATTAATTTCTAGTACAGATTAAGCAAGTATCTATTAACTGTCCAGCCTATGGTGGGAAGAGACACTCCTGTTGCACTAATTAGGTTACAGTATGTAGGCCAACCTGTGGCATGCATATCTCAAATAACACAGGCAGAAGGTATTTGTTGAACTCCTTGACCGAAGTGTGTGGGTGTGAACTCTGACTGTGACAGACTTCAGAAAGTAAAATGCATGACAAAAATTAATATCCTTAAGTTGATAATATGTCCAGCATTTTCTAGAACATTACAAAATCCATGAATAAACCCAGTCAATGTCCTTAACCCATGTACAAGATTAAAAGCCTTTTATATGTCATTATTAATGACAAACCTTCCATAAATTGCACCATAATACTAAACCTTGAACCCCAACAAGACTTGGGAGGCTACATCTGTTCTGTAATATATGCTATAACAGCATTATGTCATACTTTTAGATTTATGACTCACTAATCCACAAGATTTCACCCCTATTGGACTATAACAACTACTGAAGAATGAATTTCCACCTATCTACTCACTTTGATTTGTACCTGTCTTGAATAACTGAAATAAAGCTACACAAGAATCCCACAGGATTGGTAACTCTCCAAAGTCTATCTACTCCATGGCCCTGTTTGTGTAACATATTTAGTAGGCTGACCATATTTCCTTGAGACAAAAACAGGACATTGGGATGGCAAAATGGGACGGGGTCTTATGTAATATTCCATATTCATGAAAAAGACAGGGGTCCCCGCCCCCCGGTCCCCGCATTTGGCTCCCGCCTGCAAACCCCACCCCCCGGTCCGCACGATTGGCTCCTGCCTGGCCAATGGTCCTCCTCTCCGCCTCTCCGCCCTCCTTTGCCATGCGCTGATAGGCGGGAGGGCTTCCTCTTCCGGGCTGCCTCCAATCAGCAGCTCTGGCTCGGATCCTCCTTCTGTGCCATTCCCGCCGGGTTTAAAAAACAGGACAAAATTGAGATTTTATATCAAAACGACAGGACAGTTGAAAAATGCTAAAAAACTGGGACTGTCCCGTTCAAAACAGGATGTATGGTCAGCCTAATATTTAGCTGAGTTATGGTGGGCGGGGGGGAGGTAAGCATGTCATATGAACTCTACCTTTTCCAAATAATCCAGAACAGAATGTGCGATCTTCCGATCGACAAGCCTGGCGTCTTACCCGCTGAGCCACCACGCCCCCCCAGAACAGTCAGTTAGCCCCAAAATAGACCTGGTCTTGTCTAAGACTAGACTAACTTGCCAAACAATTAACTCCCTACTCCCTATGTCAGTCAAATTACTTACCAGGGAATGAATTTACTTTTCAATCTGGAACAACATCCTAGAGACTTTCTATCTCTTAAGGAATGCACAATTCTGTGTCTATTGTCATTTTTACCTACTCCCCTCCCCACATGACCCCAGTGAGTTGAAAGAGAAGCATAAAGAGATGATCTGTAAGCTCCCCAAGTCTTTCTGCAATGGCAGGAAGTGGAAAAGGTAATGATAGCCTCCCAATTTTGTTTGTGAAGGCTGAAAGAACTTTAAGAAATTCTGCCACTATCTTTAAGATGTTATGCAGCCAGTGCACAAAGGTGAATCGGTTGATTAGAAGAAGGGATAGCTGGGTAATTGGTACCCTGCAAATGCATCCTGTGAATACCATGGGCCAAGTAAGGTGAACCAGATCTCTTCAGTTCAGTTTAAGTTTCAGTTCACATGAAACTTAAGTTTCAGTTCTTTCACATGCCTTTCAGCAAACTGAATCACACAGCTTACAGACCACCAATCAGTGATAATAATTATCTACCCATCATGTCCCCCAGACTACCCAAACTGGACCTGAAACTTAAGATAGTAGCTACAGTCCCAGAGCTCATCCAGCAGTGGGGAAAACCACCATGAAATATCTGATTGCTGGAATGGGGACACAAGGAAAATCTGGTTTTTTTAGAACACGTTAATTGTTTTCTGGGGCATGAAGTATAGTATAATATACTATATACTATATACTATATACTATATACTATATACTATATACTATATACTATATACTATATACTATATACACACACATATATATATATATATATATATATATATATATATATATATATATATTAATATAGTCCTATTAAGCTGTAAGTCAGAACAACAAGACTCAAGATGCATACGATGCTTGGTGATTTTACCCCCTCAATTTCCTTAGAGTCTGTAGGGATGGAAAAGTGAACCGGTTCCTTAAATTATGCCACTGTTGGTAGGTCTTTTTTTTTTCCCAGCTCAAAATAACCCCCTCCTTCCAGCTGCTTCTTCTCCAATGGAGAAATGGTATATTTTCCTCTTTAGCTCTATCCCTGCATTTGTGCTTTAATCTGAAAGGCAAATGCAAAGTGAATTCAGGTTGGTATCCAGCTCTTTGACTAGTGAATATGCTGAAAAGATTTTTTTAACGTACAGTCTGTAGTGCTAAAATTTTCTATTTGGAAAGAGGTGATCTGGCAGGTTGCAATTAAATTTGGAGCTTTACAAATATTTATCCATTTTAAAAAATGACTTGAAATGATTTACTGTACCTAGAATAGTTATTTATTTTTAGTACAGGTGTTTGATTTCTTTCTCAAGTTTGTTCACTCAAAAAATGGTTGGAAAGTCTAGAAGGCATTGGGAAAAGAAACAATGATGTTTTTCCTGGGAAAATGGAAGAAGATCTCTCATCTGGACAAGCCCAGGCTTATGTAGGAGGTTACTAGGGGCAGTTGCTTGTAGTTGGAGACAGAGGCTACAATTGGCTTCTGTCCAGTCCTGGGGTTCAGCACCTGTTCTGCAGCACAGGTAGTCCTCGTTTAGGGACTGCCTCAGACAGTGACCGTTCACAGTTACAACAGTGATGAAAAAGTAACTTTATGACCAATCCTCACATTTACAACCTTCACAGGTCTGTAAAGCAAAGGAAAACTGAAGTAAGATCATAATTACAGTTGCCGTTGCACTTAACCGTTGACCGCTTCACTTAATGACTAAGTTGCCGGTCCCAATTATGCTCACTAAACGAGGACTACCTGTAGTGTTTTGGCTGTGAGGGAGCATGGAATTCCAGCTTCCACAGCCACTTCCTCCTTCACTTCCTCCTCCTTCTTCTTTGAAAAAAGCAACAATTGGTCTAGCCTGTCCCTGGCTTAACCCACATACTTGAAAGGACTCTGCTTTTGGGCTTCTGCAGCTTGTACAGTGGGGAATTCCCTTCCTGGTGGCCATTGCTTTCAAGGAAACCCTAGCTACTCAGTCCCTCTCCACATAAAAAGTCCTGTTAAAAACAGCATACCATTGTATAATGCAACTTGGTACAGCTATGGCAGAACTTTCCAAACTTTTCATGTTGGTGACACACTTGTTAGACATGCATAATTTCATGACACACTCTTACAGCAGGGCACAAGGCAGGCACTAGGACCTGCGTGGAATCACAGCAGGTTTGGAGGCAGCCAGGCACAAGGCAGGCACTAGGACCTGCACGGAATCCTGGCAGGGCAGGTTTGGAGGCAGCAAGGCACAAGGAAGGCACTAGGACCTGCGTGGAATCCTGGCAGGGCAGGTTTAGAAGCAGCAAGGCACAAGGCAGGCACTAGGACCTGCACGGAATCCTGGCAGGGCTCGGAGGCAGCAGCAGCAGCCGCGACACACCCAGACACTGCAGCCGACGCACTAACGTGTCACAACACACAGTTTGGAAAGCTCTGAGCTATGGGCTCCACAAACAGATCTAACACTTATCCAGTGGCAGCACTTTAGCTACGCAAATCTTCATGGCCACTTGATGGCAGCCAGGAGATACAAAAACAAAAAAACAAAACAGTGGTCAATAGCTCAGTGAGTTGACTAGTAGACAGGTCAGCAATTATTTTGAAGAAATGATGCAGAAGCTCTGAAACTGACTAGCATTCCCTGACAACATGCATACTGTAGATTTGAATGGATTTTGCCCTTATGCTTCTGTAGCCTGTGTTATAGTACCTGATACTCTCAGGGAAGCCTTGCCTCCTTAATTCCACTCATCATGGAATGCTCCTTTGAAAATCCCAGTTCATCATAGAATGTAATCTGGTACAAATATGGCTTTAACATATATCCACTTTTTTTTGTCTCCTGCACTTTTGGATGAACTAAGCTGCATGTATGCTTGGATATGACAAGCACTTCAACTACACTTACCATACAGTAACTTAACAACCACTAGATGGCAGCCAAGAAATACAAAAAACTCTAACTCCTCCCTGCCACTAAGTGGCAATAGGTTGATTGGCCAACAGGTCAATAACCATTTTGGACCACTAACTTGCAGTTAAGAGAGGTGACCTCTTTGCTGCCATCTAGTGGTTGTTAGGTTGCTAGTCAACAGTCCTTTGGGGGGGAAAATAGAAAAAAATTGGATGGAGAGCTCCAGTCTTGCAAGAACCACTTTGACATGTGTGGTCGGCTGTCCTTTTTCAGTATGTTTGGCAATGTTCAAATTTTAACCACTAATTAATTATCTTTCAGGGTTGCATGGAGGAACTATAGGGACAGCAGCACAGCAGGGTCACATTATTAAGGGCAGGTTGTGGAGACCATGTGATTTCTTCCCAAATCCAGGATAGGAGGATGGATGAGCCCTCTGTTCAGGAATCATTTTTACATTGATAATGAAGTGGTATCAACTTGCCCCTGATGACATCCTTTGTGTAAACTTCTTAATAGTTCACACAGCTGCTAATCAGCTTGTGGTCACAAAGAGCTCATCACAAAGAGCTGTTTATGTGAAGTAGTGCTCCCAACTGAGCAGCTGTCTATGCAGCCAATATTATTTCCATGATCACCGTAGCAGTTTTTCAAGCCACCACAATTGTTTCAGCCTCTTTTTTCTCTCTCTCGGTTTAGTTTATATCCCACCTGTCCACTCAATTGTTGAGTTAAAATAATAAAAAAAATGTTTTAAAATAAACACACACACACACACACACACACACACACACAAATGCTATCATTCAGTTAGCAAAAGCCTGGTAAAACAGATGTATTGGATCAGTGCTTTCTAAAGTGCCGCCATTGGTGACACACCAATGGTGGCGGCGGCAGTGGCGCGGCGGCGCGCATGGGGGCGGGGGCGTGCACAGCGGCGGTGCGGGGGGCGCGCAGGGGCAGGGGCATGCATGGCAGTGGCAGCAGCGTCGGCGGCCTCCGCTAAAACACGGAAGTGCTGATGGCGTGCTGCTGCCGCCGCCGTGCACGCCCCCATTGCCGCTTCCGGGTTGTGTGGCGACACACCAGACTGTGTGTTGTGTTTGGAAAGCTGTGTATTGGATATTCTAAGAGCCAGATGAGTGGGCACCTAATACAACTCCCAAGGGGCGGTATTCCCTTCTTCCAATGCAGGAGAATATTTGCTAGATAAAGGGATCTCTTGTCAATGGAGCATCTTCAGAAGGCCTTGTCCTTCACATCTTCACATCTAGACAGTTTTGTAAATAGGAGAAGCCTTCCAGGTGATAAGTTCATAATAGGGGTCACCATCGGAGTTGGTTGAGTGAGATGAATATAAAAATGCAACCACTGATTTCTGCTTTAACTCACCCCTGCACTAGATCCCATGTTTGGGCACAGACTGGCAGAGACTTGCTATCTATAAGAGATACAAGGAGGAGGAATGGACCCATTGTTGTTTCCTAGCATGTGGCCCAGGCTTGGGGCAGCAGGTTCAAGCTTCATAAAGGCAGGAGTGTTTTCTTTCTCTTGAAGAGGCAATTGGGCATGCCATAAAAATCTGCCTTGGTTGTCATGAATCAGCTTGCTGCTGCAGATGAGATGGAGAATACTAATGAAGATACAACTGCCAATGTAGTGAACATTTGTAGGTTGACTGGTGGCAGAGGGCCATTTTGGAAAATGCTTAGTGTCATGGTCTCCGATTCAAAGCTTCTGGGTTTTGTATCGGAGATAATGACATGGAAAGAGTTAACGTCTGATCGTGGTTCCCAATTTACCGCTAAATTTTGGAAAGCGTTCCTAAAACTATTGGGAACTACCCACTCGCTCAGCTCGGCGAACCATCCGGAGATCGACAGAGCGTCTGAACGTGTCCAGGCGACTCTTGAACAATACCTCCGCTGTTACCTCAATTATCAACAAGATAACTGGGTGGAGTTACTCCCTTTTGCTGAAGCCGCTTACAACAATGCAGTCCACTCTTCTACTGGATTATCGCCTTTCAAAGTAGTTCATGGCCATGATTTTGTTCCTATTCCAGATCTCCACCTCGATGTACCCGCCAACCACTCCCCTCGTGACTGGAGTGATTTGGTCACTTCCTCTTGGCCTGTTATTCTCAAGGCACTCAAACAGGCTCAACAGACTTACAAACGTTTTGCTGATCGCAAGCGAAAACCTCAATGGAACATACAACCGGGCGATCTTGTCTACCTGTCCACCAAGTTCTTGAACACTACTCGGCCTCCAAAAAAGTTATCTGCCAAATTCCTTGGGCCGTTTCCTGTTGTCGCTGTTATAAACCCTGTCACTGTCCGGTTGCAGTTGCCTAAATATCTTCGTCACCTTCATCCTGTATTCCACTGCAGCCTTTTAAAGCCGCATACGCCTTCTGCAGTCTGGCATCCTGACACTCGCTCCCCTACGCCTATCCTCATCGATGGGGACGAACATTTTGAGATTGACCAGATCCTTGATTCCAGAATCTACAGAAATCACCTCCAGTACTTGGTTTCTTGGAAAGACTTTCCTGATCCTGAATGGCTTCCTCTGTCCAGTATACATGCTTCTAAACTCATTTCCCGTTTCCACAAGAAGTACCCTCTTAAGCCTGCATAGTTGTTTCTCTATACTAAATTTTCTGCTTATCTTTTTCAGATGGGGTGATATGTCATGGTCTCCGATTCAAAGCTTCTGGGTTTTGTATCGGAGATAATGACTTGGAAAGAGTTAACAGGGGAAGAGGCCGTGCTGGCATACGTGAGACTGCTGTCTGCCAATGGTGGCGTATGTCAGCATTTGTCTGAAGACCCGGAAGTACCATCTCAGTGGCTGAACAGGGGGGTGGGATTTAGGGCCATATATCAGTGTCTGTTGCACGTGCTTTTGTTCAGTAGCAACTTTCTTTTTGTAACTGTAGTAACTTTTAGTAAACAGTTTTCCATGAGCATGGTGTGAGACTTAGGCCATCCCTCCCATAGAAATCCTCTTGGAATCTTATGGCCTGCACATTTCAGGTAGACATCATCTATTCAAAGGAGAGTGCTGGAGAGCCATAAAGAAGAGTGAGATAATGGGGTGTTCTCCATTCCTGCAAAATGCTCTCCTCCCATCAGAAATAGGACAATTTCTCCCTAGTGGAATGAGCTGATCTCCCATATGAGAAGTAGTGCTCCTCACAATCTCAGGGGTCCCACTTATAGAGATCTTGCCTGAAAGCACCCTCACCCCAAGGTCTCTAGAGCTGCTTCCGCTCCGATTTCCTGCCAGGCCATCTGAAGGGATTTTCATCTGAGCCACTGAACAATTCACACAACTGGAGTACATTTATGACTGAAAACAACTGCCCAAACTGGCAATGGAGAAACAATGAACTTCCTAGTCAGAAGAGCCTGCATTCTGGTTCGAATGAGCCTAAAATCATAGATGAGGCCTGTGTAGCATGACAACAGCACCAGCTGCAACAATATTAGTATGCTGCTCATAACCAGCCCCCCTTCCCTATTATAAATAAAACAAGTGGAGTAATTTTGGACCCAGACATGGGGATGTCTCTTGAAACACAGCAATGCTCTTTCACTCTCTCCCTGCAATGTCCCCGTTCATTGTTATTCTCCAGCAGTGAACAGAACTTGGATTGAACAAGGGACCCATCTGCAGCCAGAAGAGAAAGAGAGTCTCTCTTCATATGACTGTGTAATGTAATAAAAGGAGTCTTTCAGATGCCTCCACCAAGGAACAAAAGAAGGAAGGAATGGGAGGGGAGGGGAGGGGAGGGGGAGAAGCTGGAGACCAATTTGCAAGGCAAGAAATTCAGTGGAGGTTACTGAAGGGGAAAGACCATAAAAAGCCTGGAAATGGGTGACAACTTGGAAGCATTGAAGTCATGTAAACCTTTTCCTACTTCGTCAGTCCCAATCCAGTAAGATTGTCAATTGATTGAAAATTTTGTAGGTGGCTGATTTTGAGCTCATCCATATTTTTGAAAAAAGACACATCGCTAAAACCTGAGTCTCTGGGCCTTTTTCAAACACAGAAATAAGTGAGGGAAATTGCAAACTAATACTACTCTTGGCTTAATAGGAAATAACAATATTTTTAATTTATATTGTATTATGGGTATTCTGAATACTCCAAATTCATTGTTTTATTAATAACCTTTTAATGAACAGTAAGGCAATAATATTATTTCCACATTGCACATGTGGAAAATGAGGCTCATAAAATTATGGTTTGGTTTAATATGTGGCAGAGATGAGTTGTGAATTGTTGGCTCTCTTACACATGAATCTGTGTATATGATTTCTCAGAACTCCTGGTGAACTTAATGGGATTCAGTTCCAGATATATTAGGGCTGCCACAGTTCTGAATATAATTGCTTACTAGATGGTTTATAATTATACCTATAAAACCTTTAGCTTTTATAACATTTTGTGTGTGTATGCACTTGACATCTACCCTGAAGAAGTGTTTGGTGAACCTAAATGTTGACACATTA
The DNA here is from genome assembly GCA_023362775.1 of Charina bottae. Classification (NCBI taxonomy): domain Eukaryota; kingdom Metazoa; phylum Chordata; class Lepidosauria; order Squamata; family Charinaidae; genus Charina; species Charina bottae. The sequence goes on from JALMGJ010000003.1 coordinate 5,128,061, forward strand.
CCTGGTTAGTTTTCAGGTTAATATATTTCTTTTTTAATCCTTGCTATATTTACACAATTGAAATGACTTTAAATCATTAACAATTGTCTTCAGCTATGATCTCACTGGTTGACATATACTTCCACTAATTAATCAACTAGATCTTTAGTTGACCTATTTATTTATTTATTTAATTTTTATCCCTTTATTATTTTTATAAATAACTCAAGGTGGTGAACATACCTAATACTCCTTCCTCCTCCTATTTTCCCCACAACAGCAGCCCTGTGAGGTGGGTTGGGCTGAGAGAGAGTGACTGGCCCAAGGTCACCCAGCCGGCTTTCATGCCTAAGGCGAGACTAGAATTCACAGACTCCTGGTTTCTAGCCCAGCACCTTAACCACTAGACCCAACTGCAATATCAGTTTAGTTTTTCAACGCTGTGTTGAACTTTTAAATAGTCATCTACCTAGGAACAAAACAGAATCCATCCTCATGAATGTGTACATGGGGGAAGATGCTGGCTGTATAGTTCAGAATGAACGTTCTGAAAAGAGCTACCACAGTATTTTCCTGTCAGCCTTGTGAGGTAGTTCAGATAGGAAACATACCCAGATGAACTAATTCTACTTTATTGTAAGGTTACATTAACAGAATCTTGCAATCTTGAAAGTACATTTCTCCCCTGTTGCTTTTACAGCCCAAGAAACTACGGAAGGTCCCTTCTGAGATTTTGCCATGCCCATGTTCCTTCTGCGGGCTATGCTGCCTCTTATTCCACCGTTCCCCTGGCTGTGGCACTTCCCCCTATCTCCCAGGGTCATTCCCACACACCATTACATTTATTTACAGTAGAAATGTGAGGCAACATTGAGGATCCTCTTTTGATATGATGTATAATAAATTTCTAGGGAAAGATACAAGAAGAAGAGCCCTTCCCTCCGTCCTCCCACTCCACTGGCAATTTTGGCAACATTGACATTGCTAGCAACAATGGAGACAATGCAGGGAATTGTCAGACCACTAAAAAGAGAGCCAGTTTGGTGTAGTGGTTAGGGCACCGGGCTAGAAACCAGGAGACCATGAGTTCTAGTCCCACCTTGGGCACAAAGCCAGCTGGGAGACCTTGGGCCAGTCAATCTCTCTCAGCCCTAGGAAGAAGGCAATGGTAAACCACTTCTGAAATCTTGCCCCAAAAAGTGCAGGGATTACTAGGCAGCTGCCATGGGTCAACAATGACTCAAAGGAACCCCCCCAAAAGGTCCATACACGCCCCAAGGGCTGCAAGCTGTCCAGTATGTGCAAAAGAATGAAAGAGCAGCGACTACGAAAGACTACCTGTGCTCATGCTGTTCTGAGCCAGTTTGGTCTAGTGGTGAAGGCACCAGGCTAGAAACCGGGAGTCTGTGAGTTCTAGTCCCGCCTTAGGCATGAAAGCCGGCTGGGTGACCTTGGGCCAGTCACTCACTCTCAGCCCTAGGAAGGAGCCAATCGCAAACCAGGAGACAGTGAGTTCTAGTCCCGCCTTAGGCATGAAAGCCGGCTGGGTGACTTGGGCCAGTCACTCACTCTCAGCCCTAGGAAGGAGCCAATCGCAAACCAGGAGACAGAGAGTTCTAGTCCCGCCTTAGGCATGAAAGCCGTTTGGGTGACTTTGGGCCAGTCACTCTCTCTCAGCCCAACTCACCTCACAGGGTTGCTGTTGTGGGGAAAATAGGAGGAGGAAGGAGTATTAGGTATGTTCGCCGCCTTGAGTTACTTTTAAAGTAATAGAGGCAGGATAATTTTTTTTAAAAAAAAATTATAAAAAAGGCAAGGCGCAGTTTATGGCCAGTCATTCTTTGCCCAGAGTAGACACAGAGGTAAAAAAAAAAGTTACAGAAAGAAATCTGTGATGCTTATCTACCTTCTCCTTCTTAAATGGCACTGAGCTGATAATTATACTCTTAGGTGCTGCTACCTGGCCATGAGCCAAGGAAGTTACTGCCTTACTGATGAGTTGCAGAATACACTGTGAGCTTTCCTGAGCCTGTCGTTAAAAGTCCCTGGCAGTTTTCATACAAGTTTGACATCTTCAAACTGGCCACAGTCCAAACCGGGTAATGATATTTTGTCCACCAAAACTTTCCAGGCTGGATATCTTTTGCTTTGCTTCTTAACCTGGAAGGAAATTTGGTACAGAGAGCAAGAACTGTTGAACAGAATGGGTGGGGCAATGGAAATTTCGTTCTGATATAAAGGGACTAATGTAAGCTGCTCACTGCAGGTGACATCCCCAGAGGGGTGAGTTCTCCTCTCATCCGCTGCACAAGAGCCTGCTGATTATCCAGAAGGAATCCTCACCACCCTCAGTGGCTGCCACAGATGCATTTTCTGAGGAAGGATCAGGCAGCTGATTGAAGGAGACCTGGAGTAATTTCAGTCGAGTGAACTCTCCATCCTTCTGGCCTGGAAGTAAGATGATATGGAGGCTCAGTTCTGGACCACTGACCACTCTTCTTCCTGCCTCTTACCCCTGTCCAGTGTATCTATTTGCAGCTTGTCCCACTCCGTGTTGAAGTAATGCTGCAGATCATCCCTTAAATATATCTAGCAACCAAATGAGGATTTTCTCTTTATAAAGCTGAAGGCAAGGCCTATCTTCTTTGCTTATTTTTAATTGTTTGTAAGTTTCTCTAGGAACCCTTCTTGACTGAAGAACAGAGTAAAAAAGCTTAAAATAAATATTTTCAGACAGATTCATTTTCTGGCAACTGGCCCAGAGGCCTAAAAGACAAAAGACTAGCCAAATTAAGTGTCTATTAGTTAATTGACAACATACACTACCTTCCCCAGCGTAGCCTCTCCTAAATGAGTTGAACCAATTCATGTCATCCCAGCCAGTTCCAGGGCTGACCTAAACCCTGACCCTTCTTAATACACAACCACAGGCCACACATCTGCTCATTCTGTAATTTGATCTGAAGTGTCCATCTTCTCTTGCTCAGTATATGAAGCCCTGAAAATAATCCATGCCTCATCAATTAGATGGTTAGTATTTAGACCAGGGCTTTCCAAACTTTTCCCACGGCGACACACCATCATTGGTGTGCGATAAAACCCGGAAGTACTGCTGTGGCGGCGGCACGCAAAAACGCAGAAGCGCCGCCGCCGCTTTCAGTTTTTGCGCGCCGCTGCCACAGCAGCGCTTTCAGATTTTCATGCGCTGCAGCGGTGGCGGCAGCGGTGTCCTTGTGTGCCATGTGAAAACCCAGAAGCACTGATGGCCTGCCGCCACTGGCGGCGCGTCATCAGCGCTTCCGGGTTTTGACGCGACACACCTGGGCCCCGCAGGCGACACACTTTTGTGTCGCAACACACAGTTTGGAAAGATGTGATTTAGACTATGTATTTTGTCTGCCCTTTTTCATTTTTTCTCATCCTCCCTGTCTCTGCCACCACATTAATCTTTGCTCCTCCATCATTGGTCTTCATTACTGGGGCAAAAAAAGAGAAAAAAATCAATATAAGGAAATGACACTTTAGCAAAGGACATAGGACAGAGGTTCACAGACAACAAGGCTATTGTTCACCAGAAATTACTGTCAGGTTAATAGGTTGGCAGATCCAGGATAGGCTTACATACTTTTTTTGTGTGGAAGTTAGGGAAGGAGAAGAGGTTACAGAGGTCAAATTTCTTTCTTTCCTCATAAATATTCCAGACTCAGGAACTGTATGGAACCTGCATTCTAGATGCAAAACCTGCAACCATGCAAATAATCAAGTCACTGACTTTGTCTGATAAAACTTAGCAAGCTGTAGAGTGTAAGAGCCAAGTATCAAAACCATATGAGAGTCCCCCTTCTGGGGGGAGATGGGCGGTGGCAAAATTTGAAAATAAATAAATAAAAATTTAAAAATATCCTCTTAGCAAGGTGGGTGCCACTGGAGAAATGATGGTAGTAGCTGTGAAATAGAACAGAGTTGGGCACCATTTCAGTAGCTGGGGCAACACCTTCATTTTTACAATTTGTGTTCACCTGCAAGAGCTGCAGGGATATGGCTGGTGATGAGATGATGTGATGAGTAATGAGATTCTTTAAAAAAACATTTGAGGGGAATTAAAAAACCAAAATAAGTACATTAAGGTTTTCAGGGGTTTAGTACCCTCATTTTGTCCCTTATTTTTAGCTCATAGGAAAAAACCCAACAGATAAAACCATGCCACTGAAGAATATCTTTTCCTGTTTGGATTCTGACAGCATGATCTGTGGGTGCTCTGAAGCCACAGAATAAATTCTGTGGGCCATAGGTTGCCCATCCCTAAACTAAAATGCAATTGAGTGATGGTCCTGCCATTCGAGAAACAAGTTGCCTTTTACCCAGCTTTCCAATAATATTACAGAAATCCCCTAGATCTAATATTGTGGTAGGATGAACTAGGTATTTGAACCTCTCTTAACTTTAGGATGCAAACAGTGCTGCAGGTCATGGTGTCAATCCACGCAGGCGCTGTGCTTCTTAAAAGTTGTTCAAAAGGGTTCATTTCCTTTCTGTGGAAGCTTTGACCTACATCCAAGCATTCAGGCCGAGACCCAGCCTGCAGAGAGATCCAAAGAAGTCTTGGGTGCAGGTCTGAATGACTGTCAATCATCTATGTTCCAGGTAGAGTGGGCCTCCTGGGAGGACGAGGACTTTTTTTCTTTATGATACTGTTTTCTAATTCACTGTTTGTTTGTTTGTTTGTTTGTTTGTTTGTTTATGTACTGTCTGGTCTCTTGAGGAATTATATAACTGTCCTCCTTCCTCAGTGTTTGCATTATATAGTAGACGTTGTTGGGAGATAAATCCAATGAATCACGCATGTCTTTTTCTAAACTGGCTGACACAACTGACCCTTTCTAAATTGTTTCTTTCTTCTTCTTTGTTTCTTTCTTCTCCTTCCACTAGAGAGCTGCTCTCCTAACTGCAATGCTATTGGATTCATTTATGACAGATTCTTTTCAGATGATAAGAAGTTGCAAGATTAAAAGGAAGTTTACTCATGACAACAGAAAGCTTTAAAAACTTTTTAGTACTCAAGCACAAGTATGTGAGGGTGAAAAGAAATGCAAAGGGGCTTGAAGAATCCAAAAACCAACCCTGGGCTAAAAATGCCTGTGCCTACTGCTTATTTTCAACACAGATAGCATGCTACTGCTTACAAGAAAGTTAGTTTCTCCCTAGCCAAACACAATACAGTAGAGCCCAATCTATTCCATTCCTGATCCCCACTGCCATCTTGGCATTGCAAACAAGCTGAAAACAATAATACAAATAGGTTGTATTTCACAATTATTCAATACTCCGATTGCTGTACATCTTAATTAGCATCTTGCAAACTGCTTCGAACATTTGGGAAAGCTGAATAAAACTCTGCAAATATTTAATAACCCTGCAGTGCTGTATGCACACACCACGTTGAGCTCAATGAGACTTATTCTGAGGCAGGAACAGGGTTGTGCTGTGAATAAATAATTAGATATCAATAAGTATTATTCAAGTACTCTAGTAGTGTACCACCTAGCTTGTTTAATCTGGGGCACATGCCTTTGTGAATTATTAAGTTTTTGGACGAAGGAACTAATTCAGAGAAATGGTTAAGTCTTTCTCTAAACCCTTTCTGTCACTGGGCTTGTTGTCCTAAAGTGTACCATGAGTATATGAAACACCAACCCCATTGCTTCATTCCTTCCCTAAATAAACAAGCAACCTTGACTGGCTTTTCCCCACTGAAGTTGTCCTTTAGATTCCAGTATAACAGCATCCTTTTGCCATTTTGTCTTGCTGTGTCAACAGTTAACCAGACTATGGACTCCACTGAGGATGGCAATGTGGAAGCAAGCTTACGAGTACACAGGCAGCAGTGCTTCTTCTTGTGGCTGGCTGCCAGCCACCACTGCTTCTCTTGTCTCTGTTCACCTAGAGCAGTGTTTCTAAACCCTCGGCAACTTTAAAATGTGTGGACTTCAACTCCCAGAATTCCTCAGCCAGCATGCTGGCTGGGGAATTCTGGGAGTTGAAGTCCACACATCTTAAGGTTGCCAAGGATTGAGAAACACTGACCTACAGCAATGCTGGATAGCTTTCCATCCGTGCAGCCTCAAGCTCCCAGAATTTCCCCTTATTTTCCCTCTCCAGCAAGACCCAATAAGCTGATAGGGATGGGGTCCTCAGCAGGAGGGGGCATGTTGGACATCTGGTCCTAAACCCCACCAACCCGATAATTGGCCCTGATAGTTAATAAAAAGTAATCCTAGACTTGAATCTCTGGAAAGCATTCACAGGATTGCAGCCTTCGGCTATATGCAAAGAACATGCTTGCCAAACAAGGTAAAAAATCAATAATGAAGCTGCTGTAACTGTCAAAATGCAGTTAGCATCTAATTGGAAATTGAACAACTCATCAGTCAAAAACTGGATTAAGAAACTACAGAATATTCTGACTTTGATCCAGGCAACATTAAGCACTTTTAAATCTCATTGATGCAACAGAAGAGTTAAAACATTGAAATCAACAGGTATTTAAAAAGCCAGACTTAAAATCGAGCATACACTTGAGTAACATTAATATGTATTAATACATTACAGAGCCAGTTGGGTTTAGTGCTTAAGGTGCTGGGCTAAAAATGGGGAGACTGCGCATTCCAGACTTCCCTTAGGTATGAATGGGCCAGTCATTTTCTCTCTGTCCAACCCACCTCGCAGGGTTCTTGTTGTGGGGAAAATAGGAGATGAGGGTATTATGCATGCTACTTTGAATTGTACACAATAAAGACAGGATATAAATCTAACAATAATAATAACAGCAACAAAATCCATCGGTGCCAAGAAGAAAGAAGGGAAGAGAATCAACTTTCTGTGCGTTTTTGGTAGAGACAAAACAAACATACTTTCAGAACTTCTGCTTATCAGAAACCTGAGATTTCTTTTTAAAACAATGAATGTGGGGAAAAGCAAAAATTACAGTGTCACTCATCCCAAATGAAACTGAAATATGAATGCCAAAAGACAGTATAATAATGCATTTGTGTATATTGCAGTATCATCTGGACTACATACCAATAGTATGAGCCAGGAGTGAATTCTTGGGAAAATATGCTGTTTTCAAAGGCTGAGACAGATATAAATACCAAGCTGATTCCAAATTAAACTGGAAACCAATTAAATTGGGGTTTTAGTTTTACTGTAATGCTGTAGTGCATGATAAAGGGTAAAACTGCAATTAAGCACAAACTTACGAATGGAAAAACTTTGAAATAAACCAGTACATGTCCTTCAACTATAATAATTATAGCCTACTATTTGCACTATAGTGGGCAGTAAAGGCAATTCAACTCATACATGTCTACCCATTATAAAAATTGTGCTATCTTTGTTGGCAGCCTGAATAGGCCACCAAGGCTAAACTGTCTTCTCATTCATCTAGGGATACATTCATCTGAGGCAATAACACAGCTGGTTTCTGTAATATAATCATGTTATATATCCTTTTCCTTTCAGCCTCTGCAATTGGATTGCACATGTTGTAGATTGCTGGGTGCTGTTTCCAAAATATAGACTATAGTCATTGGGTTAACAGTGAACTTCATTAAATGGATATCCTTTTTCTACACTGTGATAGTCTACCCTGTGGATCTATATTAGACAGATCGCTTTGATTCAGCTTTTTCCATCTATTCTTGCCAAAAGAACTCCTCAGATGGGTTGTAGAATGCAAAGAGACATATGAAGCTACCTTCCCTGGTGTTTGACTAGGGGTCCGCTCTAGTCACCTTGGCTGGCAACGCCTTTCCAGAGTGTTGGGCAGAAATTAATTTCAACCTTGCTATCTGATCTCCTTTTAACTGGAGAAAGCCATGGATTGAAGTGGGAGCCTCCTATGTGTGAGGTTCATATTCTGCCACTGAATGATGGCTCTTCAACTTATTATTAGATAATAATCAATTAATAGCTTTCAAAATGCAAGTTAGTTTTGTTTGGATGTTCAGGCAATACAATTTCACTTTTGAGCCCAATTTTATGTGATTCTTTGAATATGTTCTGGTAGGTTGTTTTTGACATTTTTTCTGAACTTACTAATTTAGTGACTTTCGTTACTTGAAGGCTCCATCCTCAGAGTGTCATTGGCTAGGCTGCTCAAAGTTTGAACAATTGATGGAGATGTTATCTTAATTTAAGGAGACAGTTATGATACAATCTGAAATACAGAGATGTGATTTTTTAAAATTTCCCTTTCAGACCCAATGATCTGAATTATATGCCAAGCTGTGGTTAAGGTAAAGAAATCCAGAATAAACCATGGTCACAAACTTTGGTTAAACTGTTCCACCATGGTCTGGGCTCAATGACAAACCAGAATATAGACAATTGCAATATAATTTAGAGTTGTGAAAATCCTGTCATAGCCTTTACAACAATGCTTCAGCCCCTTGTGCATATAAAGTTATATATAAATTGCAGACGTCATAGAAATATAGATTAGAGATAATCATATGCTTTGCATGTCAGTCTCTTTCTCTGCCTATTTCATATTCCAGTTTGGTCTAGTAGTTAAGGCGCTGGGCTAGAAACCAGGAGACTGAGGGTTCTAGTCTCGCCTTAGGCATGAAAGCCGGCTGGGTGACCTTGGGCCAGTCGCTCTCTCTCAGCTCAACTCACCTCACAGGGTTGTTGTTGTGGGGAAAAGAGGAGGAGGAAGGAGTATTAGGTATGTTCACCGCCTTGAGTTATTTATAAAAATAATAAAGGCGGGATAAAAACTAAATAAATAAATAAATAACTCAAGGCGGCGAACATACCTAATACTCCTTGATGTGTGGATGCCAGCAACGTGTCCACAGTTAGAGTCTTCCCACGCATGGAGAGAAGGGGGAATGAGAATCAATCAACATGATGTGAGGTTTGGATGCTATTCTGTGGACTAGCTCCTCTCCCCAGGCAGACATCAATAATCTTTAATTTGATCCTGTTATCTATGATCCTTCTCTTTTGATTAGACAAGAACACAGAACTATTTATGTACACTGGAACACTGGAGCAGCATTACCAATGACATTCATGTTACAAATGGCCAGGCTGTCCTATCTGAGAATCCTCTCACAGTTTTCCCAATATCCTTTTTCTTCTCAGATTATCTCTGACTAATTTCTGCTCTTTTTAATGTCTCTCCATCCCCCTGGAGTTCACACTCTGGTGTCTTTTGCCTGTTCCTGGTCAATTTCATTTCCCCCCCCTACTTTAGTCATTTTTTTTCCTTTGGAGGGTTTCAACCTCGAGAGCTCTGTGGCATAATGTAGTGGGAAATCTGACCATCTTCACTGCATAACTATTTTCATCAGAGAATGTAAAGATTTTCATCATAAGATGCAGAGGAATTTTCAACAACTATGCAATAAATAAAATACAATCGATCTGTTTCCTGGATCTACCCAATGTCAGAAGTGAAAAATATGGATAGATAATTGTATCACTATTTTGATCTGGAATTTGGTCAAACCAGAATTGCAGTCTTGACTGAAAAGAAAACACAATTCTATTAGAACTGCTAATAAACCTGATAACTAGGAACATACAAGGGCCATTTTCATTATAAAACAGCCCCAAATTCATGGTGCTGACAGGATATTTAAATTAATCCGTGCACCTTAACAGATATTGATTGATTGATTGATTGGGTGCTGCCAGATTGCTGACGACTTTAGAAATCATATGGATAGACTCTCTCCAGTATGATCTATCCTCAATCTGGCCTTTTAGGTCTCTCATTGGTGCACTTATTGTGATCAAGTCCATCCATCTTGCTGCCAATCATCACCATCTCTTTCACTTTTCCCAGCATTATGGACTTCTCAAGGGAGCTGCATAATGTGTTCAAATGTACCTGTATGACAGAAAATAGCTGCAAATATAGTCATTCTTAAATCCATTTTAAATTAATAGGACCTGTTAGTTGCATTTTTAATATTAATACCTCTCTGGATTAGAGCTGAACCATGCAATTTATTCAGTAAAAGTATTAGTGTATTATATAGCAATCAGGGAGGAATTCCTGAGTGTACTTTTTAAGTGCTGGAAGATGGTGGTGCTGGTGGAAACCAGAGGTACCTGCCATGGATCAGACAAACTGACTATTTCCCTTCAGAAGAATTGCATTATAAACTGAGAACAGCACCACCTCTCTCAAGGTCTATGAGGAGCAGCTTCTATGGGTGAGAGTCCGTATTATACTCTCTGTCTTCAGCACTGAGCATCAATGGAAGGTGGCTTTTTAAAAACATTTGCACCTCGTTTCTTATCTGGGAAACAGCTAGATTGAAGGAGTGGTTTAGAAAATCTGCTTATAAAAGTCTCCAGGTGCTTGGATTCAGCATTGTAAATCTGCTTCAGTTCCCATTGTGTTATCTTGAATCCTCAGCTCTAGGGGTTTCAGGCTGCTTTTCTGACTACACTCATGAACTTTCATTCTGCATTGCCTTGCTATCTGGACCTCCAATTCTTTCACTTGATTTGCCTTGTTGACTTCATCTTCTGATCCTGATTTTATTTGATCTGTGAGAACTCCTGGTTTTGATTTTGGACTTATTAGAGAATGTTATGAGATGATTCTGTCCTCTGGATTTCAGCTTTGGCAAGAGCAACACCTACATCAATCCTATGCCTGTTAAGGATTATAGGTTGACTATAAGTCGCTTGTGTTGACAGCAGCAGCCTGTGCTATCAACAGGTGTGAAGACATTTTAAGAATTATTACCTTGCTGGTTCAGATGGAGAGAACTTCTGCTCCCATCGTCATCCCTTCATCCCTATGCCATTCCTCTTCAGGAACAGTCTTCATCAGAAGCTGATTCCAAACTCAAAGACTTAGAAACCGTAGAGGAGTGGCTAAGACAGGCAGTGGACAGTTTGAGTTAGACAACCAAGTGCCCAATGGAAAAATAGGCCTCCATATGCATAAAGGTTTACAAAGAAGGCAGCACCTATTTATAAGGAAGACTTTATTTCATGTGGATACCAACAGTTAAAGCCTGAGTGGAGCTTCAGAAGCTCTGGATAATACAAACCCGGTTTCCAGCATTAGTGCTAGAATAATATTTGTGAAACGACGTCTGATTCTGCTCTCTACAGTATTCCTATGTACTCTAAGGTCTTATCTTGGATTCCAGGTGCTTGACCCCTGAACTCTTTCCAAAATCTGCTTTGATTCTGGCCTTATTTATTGCATCAGCTTTTTACTGGAGCCTCCTGCTTGAACTGACTGCTTTTGACCTTGCACTCAACTCTCTGGGTGGTATTTTGACTCTGTTGCCTCATCATTTAAGCACCAGGGCTGCTTAAAGGCATGGTGGGGGAAAAGAGGATCCCCCTCACCATTCCCACACAAAGGCTGCTGGCACTTCTGCTGGGTGCACCACCTTGCCAATTACCTAAACACCTTTTCATCACATGCCATGATGCAACAACCTACCTTTAAAACCCAATAGCAGTATTGCCAGCAGTCCTTTTCTTTGGGGCCTGCCAAATGGCCAGATCACACTGCCAGTATTTTACATAAATAGGCCTTCAACAAAGACACAAACTTATCTATAAGCCTGCACAGAGAGGCAACATTATGCCCTGAACATTTGTGTGTGATGTGTGTGTATAAAAACATAGTCAAGCTCAACCTCCCTCCCCCTCTTAAACAGGTTGCAATTTGTGAGGCTGCTGACACTTGAGCCATCCATGTCACAGCTCCTGTTATCGCTGGCAATCAATATGGCCCTCGACCTTTCTCTTGAACTCAGTTGCAATACATAACGTGGATAGCATCACCCTTTCTCCCTTTCTTTCTACTGTCTTTGCTATTTCCACTGTGAGGAAGGTAAAACACAATACCACGGTTTCCTTTCTTAAAAGCAAGGAAGGCACGAAATAACAAGGAAAAGTGTCTAATTGGAAGGCTACACAAAAAAGCAAGCTTGTCATTAAGGCCACATATTAAAAGAAGCTCTGTGGTGTCTTCTCTTTAAAAGCATCCATAGAACCACCCACATCTTCATTTCACCTCCCTATTTATAGGAATTGCTGTGAGCAACTGAGTGTTTGCATTAGCATTAGCTATACCCTTTAATTATTGTTCTGGTATCTGCATGGAGAAAAGCAGTTTTAGGTAGTTTTAATAAGGAAACCGGTAATGATAGATCTAGTCCCTCTATCTTATTGTTGTCTTCGCACCACGTGAACAGTACTAGCATCATGGGTTCTTCCCAACACACTCTATGATAGATCTCCTACATCTCTCTTTGTTGACTTCAATGAATTTATTTCACCAAATTTCCCTCACAAGCATGTCAAATTCAGATTAATGGTTTTTTTAATTATTATTACCTGAGCTAACAGGAGGAAACCCAAGCTAGATTGCCAATGCCATTTTAACCGTACCACCTAGGACCCCCTTTTTCAGGAATATCTAAAAAGCTAAAATGGTCATTTGAAGAGAAAGGGAAGATTTCTCTTTTATACTGTGTCTCCTTGGCAATCTTTGGTGACCTGCAGCAAGGCTGTCCTGCAGAGGCTGTGAAGTAGGCAGAACTACTGTTTCTCTCTGGTTCTTGCTGTGGCCATTGCTGGCTCCTCATTCTCCAGCAACGGCATCAATCTTCTGGGAAGATTAGATGACATAATTCCCCCACGGAAGGATGGGTCCATTGCCCTGGTAGAATCCTCAGGGGTAGACTGATCCAATAATTTTGCTACTTCAAAAGGTGGATAAGGTAGCATCCCATTCCAATTCTATATATGGAGCTGAACTTCAATGGTATGACAGAGAATATCTTCTGCCATGCTTGGGAAAATAGGCTTTGAAAAACTACAATTTATATCCATCCTAGAGAAATCTTTAAAGTACTGTACACTTTTGTCATTTTTCTACTCCATTATGGACTTCAACCACATCCCTTGCCTATATAAAATAACAGACATAGATGGATGGATGCATTTTATATGCATTTAAAATCTTGACCTTCAGTAAATGCTAGTAAGAAACTACACAGTAGCATAAAAGCATCATCTTGTATAGAAAACTAGATGAGTACAATTCCGATTTCCCTCACTAGCACATTGCAAAATCCATTGCCAACCCCTATGATAGGACTACAGACGCATACGAATCCTGCTGGATTGTTGCAATATATAAGCCCTAGTTAGTGAATGAATGAATGATGGCACAAAAGAAAGGATTTAAATAAGATTCCTCAGCTAATGTACATCATTGTGGTGGTGGTGGTTTACTAAATATGTATGCCTCCTGACCTTAAGTAAGTTAAAAAAAATTGGATCCACAAGGCTTCGCTGGTTCCCATGAATAATCTACTAAAAAACACAAATCACTAGTGGTCACCTACAGTTCCCAGCTAAAACTGCTCAAATGTATCATTACTTCCCTACATCCCACCCTGGACAATAACCCTTCCCTTTTATAGTCAAACCTGGGGATGGCTGATTCCTTAGAGCCACCTTAGATATTTAAAATATTTTAATCATAGTCAACGTCACTTTAGAACTATCTGCCTCTTGGATTTTATTTTATTTTATTGTAATTTATTGTAATTCTATTTTTATCATTGGTTTTGTTGTATTTTGTTGATGTTGTGTTGTGAACCGCCCAGGGTCCCTCCTTGAGGGGGAGATGGGCGGTTATAGAAATTCAATAGATAGATAGATAGATAGATAGATAGATAGATAGATAGATAGATAGATAGATAGGCTATGGGGATGGCTCAATACTTGCTTACAGGCAGCCACCCAGCCTAAAATAGCTGATTAAAAACAACATTTTTGACCTCAGAAAAAGCTGTGTCCTCCAAACAGTGAAGGAACATTTCAGTTCCCCAGGATATCACTAATTCAAGATAGTCATCCTTGAGAAAAGGAGATATAGTTCCATCACAAAACAGCTGAGCTGGACTTTCTCAAACACTATTTAAATGGTTTAAATAGAAACTACATATATTAATGCATTTTCATAATGCATAAAATGTCTGTGTTGCTTCTAACTGCTGCTTTGTAATTATTACAGTCCGCAAGTTATTGTGTCTCTCGCCTCTCCTTTTATATTCCCCTTCTCTTCCTAATCCTCAGTACAATAGTAGCTGTATGTTTATACAAAAGGGTGGTGTGAAGCCACAGTGCTTTTCTTTGACAAGGTGCTTTGTGCAATTCTCACGGAGGTGAGGTAGCAATGCGGTCCTCTTCAGTGATGCCCTTTGGGTCACCTTGAGCCCCTGCCCAGCACTTGTCGTAGCTGACTGGAAGAGTTATTCTGGGCATGCACAGGGAATGTATAAAAGCCTCTTCCATGGCTAGAACTGCCGGAGGATGAGAGGCAACATGAAATGAAACAGTACGTCCACTTAGCTTTTAGAAGCAGGGCGGTGCATTGCTGCATAACTAGCTTTGAAAGGCTACTTCACATGAACCTTTATCAAAGTGAAGCACCCACAGGATTTTCTCTCTCAGTATTATATGCCATTCATGCAGTGAACAGGAATTTGATCTATGAAAGCCTATGTTTATTTTTGTTGTTGTTGTTGTTACGTATGTGTTATGCTTAAAGGTGACCCAAGAATTTTTTCTTGAATTATTACTTATCCATATTCATCCTTCTCAGCCTCTTTAAGCCAACCTCCAGATGTGCTGGGGCTGCAGTTCTTCAATTCCCCAGCCTTTGGTGGACTTCTGGAGGAAGAAATGGTGGACAGAAGATGGGTCCGTGAAAAGCGGAGCCAATGACCATGGCAGAATCAAGATCCAGCAAGCAGACAGGCTCTTTGAAACCTCTCTGGACAAGGAGAGGACTTGAGATCACCCACAAGTGCTCCAGACAGCTGCTCCTTGTCAGGAGACTGTAAGATAGCAGTCTCTGGTGGGTTTAGAGCTCTGGGACATGAGGAAATAGCCATCTTGCTGTAACCGCAGTGGGTGCTTTTGAAAGGACGCTAAGTTCAAGTATCTCCTTTTCTAATCACTTTTGGAAATTGCTTGTTAACTGCTTTTCAGCTATTAGGAACCTTTGGATTGACAAATTTTACAGCACTGGGTGAGTTTCCTCAATCCTTAGCGAAAGAAAGTTTTAACTACAAGTTTAAGAACTTAATTTTTTTTAATCAACAGCAAAAGGGTGATTAAAACTTTGATTTTAGAAAGTTACAAATGGACTAAGGGTCCAGATAAATTTGAAATAAGATTTTGGAATTAATTATAAAGAATCCTTCCCATGGGAAAATGCTTTTATTTTGATTTTTTTTTTCATATCAAAACATAAGATAAGATTTTAAAATTTGGACACTAGAGGGAACTAAAGATTACAATTAATCTTTAGGAGAAGGACACATAGACTTGATTTACAATTACAGAATGAAGCAAAATATTCTACATATTGAAGAATATTTTTGAAAAATGGACTCAGAAATTATTATTAATAGTGTCAACAGAGACATCTGCCTCTATGGAGAGACTGTGTCTAAAAGATGTTATGGAAGGGGAAAAAGTTTTATCTGACAAAATTGAGACTGAGTTGAAAGTGGATTTACAAATGACAGGCTACAAGAATGACATGGAAAAAGGTGTTACACTGGACATACAAAAGAAACCGGCTGATGTTTTAATAATTAAAAGGGATATACAAAAAATAAACCAAGAGAATGACCTGGATAATTTTCCTATATTGGATTTACAAAAGAGGCTTGTTAAAATTTTGAAGAATCTTGTGAGAAGGGACAAAGAAAAAATGAAAAGAAATCAAGTTCTACGACATTATTTGAAGGGACTAAAGATTAAGATTGTTAGAAGTAAAACCAAGGAATATAACGCTGGTTTATTTGATCAAGGTTAAAATAGATATGTTATCTCTGGTAACCCTTAATGGACTTTTGCTGACACCAGGACTAAAATGATGCTGCTTTATGGATTTGTTTACAGATAAGAGATGGGATATGGGAAGAAGAGATCATTTGTTGTATTTCAAGAGGAGGTGATAAGTTACTAAAATTGTTTATACTTGTGATGAAGGTGGGAAGTCACTTCTTTATATATTTCTTTTCTTTTTCTTTACTATACTGTATTCTTGCTTTTCTATTTCTATTTTTTCTTTCTTTTCTGCACCTTCTACTTTTTCTTTTTATTCTTCTATCTTCAGCTACTTTACTCCCAACTTAAGAATGGAAAACGGAATATTGGTGGACAGAAAACGAGATTCAAAGATACTCTCAAAGCTAATTTAAAAAAATGTAATATCAGCATTGAGAACTGGGAAGCCCTAACTCATGAGCGTTTCAATTGGAGGTCAGCCTTTATTAATGGCACTATGGACTTTGAAGAAGCACGAGTACAGGGCGAAAGGGAGAAAAGAGCTAAAAGGAAGGCACGTCAGGCAAACCCTCATCATGACCGTCTCCCACCCGGAAACCTATGCCCTCATTGTGGGAGGTTGTGTGGATCCAGAATTGGCCTTTATGGCCACTTACGGATCCACTGTTAAAATTTTACCTTTGGAAGACAATCTTACTCGGCTACGAGTGATCACCAATGATGAATGATTAGTTTTTACTGTTGTAATTATAGTCTTTAATAAAATTACTATTAAAAAAAACTCCCCAGCTTTTGGCATGCTGGCTTAAAATTTGGGAGTTGCAGTTTCCCCAAATCTTGAGGTTGGGAAAGGCTGTCTTATCTATTTCCTTCTCACCATTCCACCCAATCTTCCACGTTCTGTCTTGCATATGTTCACTAGCCAAGTCCCAACTAAACTGGACACGTTCCCATTAAAGTTGCACACCTGGCACAATTATTTTTGAACAGAGAATTCAAACAGAAAAAAAAAGTTTCTTCAACAGAACACAAGTTCCTGGGGTCCCAGGTTGGTTAAGTAGCTTATACATTCTGAAAATAAATACACTAATAAACAAACCACAAGTAATGCATTTTATGGGGTAGCTATAGCCATAGCCAAGCCTCATACAAAATAATGAATTTCATGGTGCTTAATGGATCCTGAAAAAATATGAAAAAGAACCACCCAAGAAACCTGTCTTCAAAATGTTTCTAAGGGTTGAGTAGAAAGGGAGCAGGAGCAAAGAAAGGCTCTTAGATGCTGGTCATCTTCTATATAAGATTGCTTGTACAAAGTATTTTCCCCACACCTCAAAGGAGCTCAGCTTTCTGTAGACACTTCGCTTCTTGAGAAGATTAAAAACTCTTCCCATGAGCTGTGGCTGTGGCTATTTCCCTGTAAACCGATCATTCAGAGCAAGAGGTATGAAGTGATAACCTTGAAGACTTAGCAATAGTGCTCTTCTTTTTTCCAAGGAGTAGTTCAGGAGGCAGGAAGAATCTGTTGACAGCCATCAAGTGGGGAACAATTTCATGAGTATCTTTTATCTTCAATGGCTGACAGATTTTCACCTAGCTACAATTCCAAGATATGAAAACAAGGCAAAATTGGAAGCTAGTGAAGCTCAGAGGCTAAGAGACTCAACTACAAATCAAGAAACTATCCCTCTGCCACTGTTCACTGGCGGGCCTTTGGCTAGCCACTCACTCTCCCTTCATTTTGCACTCTAGGGATAATATTGGTCTACTTTACTATAGCCTTTCCCAACCTGTTGACCTTCAGATATGGGACCTTCAGTTCTCAACTAGTATGCGTAGAGGCTGCTTTCTGAGATTATTCTAAACCATAGCTTTCCAAACTGTGTGTTGCGACACTTTAGTGTGTCACAACACACAGTTTGGTGTGTCGGAACACAACCCGGAAGCGGTGGCGGTGGCGTGCACGGGGGTGGTGTGCCGCCGCGGCAGCGACGACGGCAGCAGTGCGACATCAGTGCTTCTGCATTTTAGCAGAGGCCGCCGCCACCACCATGCACGCCACCGCCCCCCGTGCCGCCACCGTGCACGCCCCCGCCCCCGCGGCCGCCATTGGTGTGTCGCCAACGGCGGCAGTTTGGAAAGCACTGTTCTAAACATTACAGTAACAATCCTTACAAATAGATTTGTGATCAAGATTCAAACTCTCATGCAGATAGTATTGCTATCTATCCGCCTGGATGTTTCTGGGAACATTTTGGGGAACATTTGAAAATGAAAAAAAAAATTCTTTTTCACTGCTTTAATATATGATATTGAAGGTTGATGTCACAGGAATTCTACATTCTCTTTCTCTGAGACCCTGGATATTTGTAATACTTGTCTAAGACTGTCAATATTCATAATTTACCATCAACATGAATTCACTTTCATACTTCTAATGTAAAATGTAAGGGGAAAAACCAAAATGATTATATATTTAGATTGTGAATCAGTTGACAATGTAGTGAACATAAGTATATTGATTAACATCATAATTTACCTGTCCATAATAAAAACATCTAATTTTCAATAAATATTTGCTTGTTGGTTTTCTTTAAATACTCTAACAAAAATGCATTCATTTAGATTTATATTGTTACTTTAATGGTTAAACGCCCAGAGCAGTTGGGAGTCAGGTGGCCTAAAAATTGTATAAATTAAGGTATAAATAAATACTTTATTTCATTCTTTATCAAAACATGGAATCCAGCTGTAAGCTTCTATGAACAGAGGATCAAACCAAACAGAAAGAGGTAGGTTCTCTCTGAAGTTGAATTTTTTGCAGTATTGGAAGACTACACTGGCCCTTTCTATGAGGCTGTTCCATTTACCAAAAGTGCAAGGTTGTGTCATGTGAACGAAAGGGGTCATTTTAGGTAATATTTTGTTCTTGACTTTCTGATGCCAAACGTTATTTGTTTGCATAATGTAATTAGTTGGAACTATAAAGTAGTCAGTTACAGTGCTAGGGATAAAGAAACTCTTTAAGAACTCAAGGCATTTCTTTTTTTTTAGTAGATAATTACCCAAGTGTGTGTGTGTGTCTCTGTGTAAACATGTATGTGTGTATCAAACCATTCTGAGTGCTGTCTCCAATTGTTCGTAATTTTTCTAAGCTTGTTCTCTTGGTGATGAGACACAATAAATTACTTTCATAATCGGGGACAACATTTGAAATGTTGAACATCTGAAATGTAAAGAGTCTTAATTCTTCAGCATTTTGTCAATAAAGTTGTTGAGATTCTGCTACCATTTTGCCATCCCCAAAGAGGAAAGAAACCATGCTGAAAAATCTTCCTGTTCAAAGTAAGGCTGAAATGGACATTCTGCTTTTTGCAACCAATGCTTTCTAAAAGTAGATGGAAAATAATATATGATTCATGGACAATTGATAGCAGGAAATAGCCACACCAGCACAAGCTTTCCATAACGTGTGTATACATTGGACTCCTCTTTCCAATAAATGTCAGTATGAGATCATAAGTGATATTATTTAGCATAGCTGGAGTGTTTTGTGCCGTAAGTAGCACCACTGGCACTATATCACTGAAACCAAATACGTTCATTTCCTCCAGTGAGTTTATTCAGTTTGTATTTTTCACCTCTATTGCTTCATAGAGATGCCACACTTTTTTCTAAGGGAGATCTGCCTGCAGAGGGAAGGTATAGATTGTATCTTCAAAGCAAAATAGTGAGTTTGAATTTTCTTCTGAGCCTTGAAAGAAGGTGCCCCATTAGACTTTCTCTAGCCATTAATTTTCTCTGTGTGAGAAAATCACTGTGTGATACATACAGTATGTTCCATCTCATGATCTTGATTCAATCAAGCTTCATTTTTTTTCTTGTTATATTCAGTAGTCAGCGTCCATGGATAGGGCCAGAAAGGGATTGGAGGGAAAAAAAGGCATGCACATTTGCAATTACAGGAAACAATCATAGCATACTCTTCATGCCACTGAATAGAATCAGATGTCAGGGAGAGAAAGCTGGTTAGCTTGCTAATGAATCCTGATGATATTTGTTGGAGATGATGGAAGTGACAAATGAAAGCTCATCTGTGAAATCAGGGGCCTCCAACAGAGGAGTGGCCGGCAGCCTTCCAGAGATCTGTAGCAACAAATGAATTCCAGAAATTTAGGGAGGTTTCCAGCCTGGATATTGTTTAGTCAGAAGCAAATCCTACTGATTTCAACTCTCAAAAGTAAATATGCACAGGGTAGTAGCTCTAGCCTTAACAGTGTGAGTGGTTTTTCTTTTTCTTCACATTCTAGTCAAAAGCGTTTTTTAAACTTAGCCAACAATTTTCTTTCTTGCCATCTTTCCAGCAAAATTGACCTCCACCACACTCTTATTGGTTCTAGTTGGGAGCATATACCCAAATATTTATCACTGGGGAGAATTTTAGTTTTTGTTTTGATGTGGTGAAGACAGAAATAGACATCCCTTCAGTACATTGTTGTTCTCATGAAATTCAGACATATACAACCCTTTGTGCCTAATACTACTATTTTAAAACCTCAGGCTGAGTTGTTAATAATTAAGTTTGTATTAGGCACTGTAGCAGAATGACCAAGCCAATAGTGGAAGAAAAGTAGCGGCCATGAAGCAGAGAGACAGATCTCTCACCAGAGATAAGCAAAATCATACTTCATTTAAAGAGAAGAAAAACATGTGACTCCTATTGAACTTTAAATATTAAAATGCAAATAGTTTTGGTAAAGATAAATCAGTTCAGATCACAATGATACACCTTAGCAACTTAGAAAGAAAAATTCCAGAAGAAAATGCAGCGCTCCATGTAGATTTATTTATTTACTATCACGCCTTTATTATTTTTCTAAATAACTCAAGGCGGCGAACATACCTAACACTCCTTCCTCCTCCTATTTTCCCCACAACAACAACCCTGTGAGGTGAGTTGGGTTGAGAGAGAGTGACTGGCCCAAGGTCACCCAGCCGGCTTTCATGCCTCAGGCGGGACTAGAACTCTCAGTCTCCTGGTTTCTAGCCCATTGCCTTAATCACTAGACCAAACAGAATTTCCAGAAAGATCCTGAGAAAAGTTTTCAAATTACTACTGAGAAATTATACAACGATTCTAAAGAGAAATAATATCTTCATCTGTGGCTCATACAGATAAATATAGAAAATTAGCCTTAGCAGCCCACAAAATCAACCACTCATATTCCTAGCTAGAAAGTTTACCTACTTCTACAGAAGTTTTCTGAAGACTTTCTGAAGCACAATAACCCTCTACTTCAACAATCCTTGGGTTGCTGCACCACTGAAGACCAAGCAGTTGCAGGGCTGGAATCCTGTGCTCTGTCATCCGTTCCTATAAAGCACCCTTCCCCAGCATGATGGGCCCCAGATTTGTTTGGAATATAAATCTCAGAATTGGCCATACTGGCTGAGGATTCTAGGGGCTGCAATCCAAACGCAACTGGAGAGCACCAGGTTGGATAAAGCTACAACATGCAAAGCTGCAGATAAACCACCTGGTGGATTCTGACTCCTAAAGGCCTTCTGGTCTAGCTTCCTGCAGTGATTTAGGATGATCCATTTATCAGATGCCAACAGGCAAGTTTATACAACCTAGACTACAATGTGCCCCTGGAGCCCAGTTAGTGTTCTGTTTAAATGGACTCCAAGGGTGGACATTGTGGCTCTTGACTTCAGCTTGAAAACATCCCTACTCACCTCTCCTATTTTCTACTGAAAATATGTTTGTATAGATCAGTTTCTTTCCACAGAATTATATATCTGTATGGAGCAAGCTGCTCTTTATCTTTATCTTTATCTTTATCTTTATCTTTATCTTTATCTATCTTTATCTTTATCTTTATCTTTATCTTTATCTTTATCTTTATCCTTTATCCTTTATCCTTTATCCTTTATCCTTTATCCTTTATCCTTTATCCCTCTGCTGTTTCCTCTATTCATGTCCCTGTAGCCCTATGTTGGTCTTTCAGTGACTAACAGCCATGTCGCTACTGGGTAGTGACTGAGTTGCAAGCCAAACTACAGGTAGCAAATCTCAGGCCATCCTTCATGTAGAACATGGAAGGGCAACATTTTTGTGGCCAGGACTTTAATTCACCCCCTTTTGCAACTCCCTCCCTCCAGGAGACAGCTGTGACATCATTTGGGGGAACTGGGCAGAATTTCCATCCCTTTTTATTTCTATTCTTCAAAGGTATGCTGCATGGAGACTGTGAGTTCTAGTCCGGCCTTAGGCACAAAGCCAGGTGGGTGACCTTGGGCCAGTCACTCTCTCTCAGCCCTAGGAAGGAGGCAATGGCAAACCACTTCTGAAAAACCTTGCCAAGAAACTGCACCCAGCCGGCTTTCATGCCTCAGGCGGGACTAGAACTCACAGACTCCTGGTTTCTAGCCCAGCATCTTAACCACTAGACCAATTTTGGCTAAGGTTCATTTGAGGTGTGTGTGTGTGAAGCTTTAGAAAGTACACACCCACTGAGCAGGGAAGAGCAGTCTTGATGGTAAATCGGGTCTCTCCCCTTCTTTGGCAAATTTATTTTGTGGATTTATATTCCACTTTTCTACCAGCAGGTGAAGGCAGTGTGTGCAAAACTCCTTCCTGCTGCTTTATCCCCACAACAAGGATCCCATGAGGAAGATTGAGCGAGAAAGAGTGACTGGACCAAAGTTGTCCAGTGAATGACTCTGTGTTCCCCAGTCCAAGTCCAACTTCTGAAGCATCACCCCACAAGAGAGAGCAGTCACAAGAAAGGGGAAGCGTTTTTACCTGTCATGTCTCCTCCACAGGACTGAGGGCAATGAAATGGTCCACCAAAAAGGAGATGGTGTTTTGGCTCAGCCTGAATAATAGGCTGGGGGCTGGGGGCTGGTACGGGGGTTTAGTCACAAGCATTCGAGCTCTGAGCACTAGCCGCAGCCAGCTTCTGCATGCATCTGTGTGTTTCTACACACACTTATGCAGACAGACATGTGCTTGTTGTGTTAGAAGGTGTTAGAAGGCTACTTGGCTGTAGAGTTGGGATGTACAGTACAATGTCCTCTTTATGCTGAATAGGAGTGAGAGCTTGGCCTCCTTTTTTCCTTTACGTTCCTTGTTGCTAGCGTGTGTGGCTGCTCTTGGAGGACCAGGGGTAGGCTTACTGTCTGCTCTTTAGACTCATTTCAGGAGCACTGGAACAGAGGGGAAATGGAAAGTCAAGAGTGAAGGTGGGATATACAGTAAAACAGCAAAGAGAGATGTTCAAGGCCAAATTATGCCAGAATCATTGCTTTTACATGTAAGAGGGAGAATGTTTTTTAAAAATGCAAATTAGAACATCTGGGTGGGAAGCTCTGCCAAGGAGGAAAGTGACAGTCCTGAGAACATCCTCTCTTTGATGCTAATATTTATATTAGGCGATTATGTCCCACTGGCATCCAGAGAGATTTCCTCCAAAGCAAATATCTGTTTCAGGGCAGCTGGATGATCGGTTGAAAAGTTGGCAAAGTGCTAGCTATTATTCAGTGTTGATTCTCATGAACCAGTTGCTAGAGTAGAGAACTAGGGTCTGACATCATTTTCCCTTCAGCTCAGCATCTTGCACCAATTACCTGACCAGGAGGTCTCAGGGCTTTTTCAAGGGCTATGTGCAAACCGGGCTCAGTTGGCATCAGCCTAGGAAGCAGAACAACAAAATCACTAGGACAAGAATAGCCGTTGGCTATTGGGCTCCATTAACACATGAATTGTTGAGAAAATATTATGCTGCCTTATTTTCATACCTCCCTGTTAATTGCTTATTGATTTAGAGCTTTCCATTATTGAATGTCTGCTCTAAAATAAGATATTGTAGGGCTTGGTATTCAGGTATGCAGAACACCAATTCGCTTCTGGTGGGACTGTTCAGATCTGAAAATTCTTGCAAAAAGTA
The DNA here is from genome assembly GCA_023362775.1 of Charina bottae. Lineage (NCBI taxonomy): Eukaryota > Metazoa > Chordata > Lepidosauria > Squamata > Charinaidae > Charina > Charina bottae. Next base: position 5,151,859 of record JALMGJ010000003.1, read on the forward strand.
ACCTGCCACATTTTCATCATCACTATTAAAGGGAATTCTTTAGTAAGGTCCACAATTTACATTTGGAATCTTCAGAAGGAAAAGGGGATGCTCCCTGCACTGATGGTGCAGGTGATGATGATGATGGTGATTGGCTTTCCAATGCTCTTCCACTGCTTTGCCAAATTGGGAAATTCTGGACAGTGGTAGGCATCTACTTTGCATGCAGACAACTCACTGAGAAGCTGAGAAGCTTCATTACACCTGGGAGCAATCTCTGCATGACAGTATAGAGTCACTCAGAGTTTGAGTTAATATTGAGCTAGAGATAGGCTGACCATATTTCCTTGAGACAAAAACGGGACATTGGGATGGCAAAAAATGGGACAGGGTTAAACTTATGTAATATTCTGTATTCATGAAAAGGTAAGACAATAAAAATGGTTTTCAAGAATTTTTAAGATCCATTTGCTGGTCCTTAAACAGATTACTGTATATATAAAAAGAAGAAATAAAAGATAAACGAAATAAAAAGGCGGAGGCAGGCAGGGAAAGCACAGGAAGGCAGAGTGTGGTGGCTGGCTGGATCAGTGAGGCTGGGTCAGGATTGGCAACAGGCAGAGAAGGCGCAGGAAGGCTGGGTACAGCGGAGGAGGGAAGAGGTTCTATGGTGCCTTCAAGTTCGAGTTCTGCAGAGGCTTCGGCTGGAGGCAAGACGAGGCTTGAAGCAGGAGTCTAGTGATCGGTTGTCCCCGACAACCCATTCCTCCTTTGGACATCCTTTTACATTCTTTTCTTCCCGCCATTTTGGGTAGGAACCAACTGGTTCGCTTTCCGTTTGGCGTGTCTTGTTGCCCTTTTTTCCTTGGTGCTGATAGGCGGTAGCGGCTCCACCTTTTGATCACCGCCAATCAGCTGCTCCTGGTTTTCCCGCTGCAGGTTTCCCGCTGAATTAAACTCTGTTGCAATTTTCCAAGCATTGCTGCTGAGCTCCCCCTCCCTCAACTCTGAGTCAGGCTCCATTCTGACATCACCAGTGACACGGTTTTTTAAAAAACAGGACAAAATTGACATTGATATTAAAACGACAGGACGGTCGGGAAATGTGAAAAAAACAGTACTGTCCTCTTTAAAACGGTACGTATGGTCAGCCTAGCTAGAGAGGCTCATGGTCTGACCAATATGAAGCTGGCTAAGGCACAGGCTGGTATGTAAATATGATCAATCAACCCAGACACTGTCAATTACACAATGGTCTGAAGAGCTCACCTTTCTTTCTCTATCTCAACAAGAATGTTATCACTGGATCTCTGTTTGGAAGACTATTTAGACATTTGGATTGCATATTCTAATTTATGTTTAATTTATTATTTTTTCATATTGTTAAACTGCTTAAATATTAGCTATTTAACTATATAAAGTGACCTGAATATATATGCAAAACTAGTTTTGTTTAGTACAGAGCTTTCCAAACTGTGTGTCGGGACACATTGGTGTATCGGCTGCAGTGTCTGACAGTGACAGCTGCTGCTGCCTCCGAGCCCTGTCAGGATTCCGTGCAGGTCCTAGTGCCTGCCTTGTGCCTTGCTGCCTCCAAACCTGCCCTGCCAGGATTCTGCACAGGTCCTAGTGCCTGCCTTGTGTCCTGCTGTAAGAGTGTGTCACAAAATTATGCATGTCTAAAAAGTGTGTCACCAACATGAAAAGTTTGGAAAGCTCTGGTTTAGTACATAAGAAATGTGTGGTTTTGTGAATTCTTTTTCTTTTTCTTAAATACAATTAAAAAGAAAAATAAAGGAGACTCTTATGCAGAATTGCATACTTATAAGAATAATTATTTTAGGGGCATGGTGGCTCAGCGGGTAAGACGCCAGGCTTGTCGATCAGAAGATAGCAAGTTCAGAGGTTCGAATCCCTAGCCCTGCGTGCGGAGTGAGCTCCCGCACTAGCCCCAGCTCTTGCCAACCTAGCAATTCGAAAGCATGCAAATGCAAATAGATGAATAGGTACCACTTCGGTGGGAAGGTAACAGCGTTCCACTCGCGTCATGCGGCCACATGACCGTGGAAGCATCTTTGGACAACGCTGGCTCTTTGGCTAACAAACGGAGATGAGCACCAGCCCCTAGGGTCGGACACGACTGCACAAATGTGCAGGGGGAACCTTTACCTTTACCTTTAAGAATAATTTTGTTCAGAATTAATTCTACTAATATCTTACCTGAACATATGATTTAAGGAAAGCCAGTGTGGGTGTGGCACAGATCAAACTCCTGAGCCACAGAAGCTCATGGTGTGACTTTGGACCAGTCACTCACTCTCAACCCATCCCACCTCATAGATGGGTGTTGTGGTGAAAACATGGGAGGAGAGAGTGTGGTATATGCTGTCCTGAACTACAAATCAAACAAACAATGTCTAATTTATAGTCCCTCTGGGCTACTTAAAAGGAGTAGAGATGCATCAGTTCATATCCAATGACATTTTATAGAATCCTTTGTTCTTCTAGCCCACCACTGCCTACCTTGGCTGATGTGGAGTCCTAGATGTCATCAGTTTTGCTGAGAGAGATTCTTTAGTTACATGGATAGGGATGAATCTATTCCAGATGAATCTGGGACCTTCTCCATGTCAAGCACGTCCTCTACCACTAAGTGATATATTCTTTCCAATAGAAATATTACTGCTTCTGCCTCACATTGAATTGCAGCCCTCATGCTACTGTCCACATCACCAGAGAAAAAAGATGCCGATACTCTGCAGTAAAATGCTCAGAGTTTCATTTTCCTTCCCTTCATTATGGATTTTAGCTTTGGTGGTGGTATTAGGTGAGGTGGCATGATTATATACTGACAAAATGATGTCTCTAACTTTTTTTTATTTAGAGACTGTCTAGATGTAAACCACAGTTACGAATAAGCAAAGTGCTTACATCTCTCCAGCAGGAAAAAACCTACAGTAGATGGCATCTCTCCACATTTAGCCCATCAGCTTTTGGAGCTAATTGCCTTCCTTAAAGAGGTGGGAGGGGAAGAATATTCACTTAACTGCCAAGAGAGACAAGCTTGTCACAGGTAAAACAGGGACAGAGAACGTTTTGAAACTTCCAGGTCACGTTTTCTTACCTGAGCTTTACATGTTTATAACTTGTATAAACTTCAATTACGTATTCATGCAGACAGTCCATAATTAAGTTCACTTTATCATATCCTTTCTTTAAATCCACAAATGTATAATAAGCCTTCTTTCTCCTACATTTCTCAATGATCTGCTAAAGACCAAAACTCTGTTGTAGATACCCCCTACTATGCATAAAGCCACACAACACTTCCCAAATGTTGCTCATTGTCACTTCTTGTACACTTTCAATTAGAATTTGCCAAACACCTTCTGAGGCATGTTTGAGAAATCACTCTGTTTTTGCATCCATACTTGTTACCTTTCCTTTTGTAGAAAGGAACAATTAATTGCATCCTTCCAACCATCAGAAAGAAATGCAATCTTCATTCAAACATTAAACAAATTGCACAGCTATTCTATACGCAAACCACATTTATCCAGTCATACCATCCATACCTACCATTTTTCAACATGTTCACAGGTTTTATTACTTCCTTTTCATTATTTTTTTAAAAATATACTAACATTTTCAGCATTCATTTTGATTCCACTGTTGGACAAATCACTTTTATTCCCACAGAAATCTCTAAAAGACTTGGGGAAGTATAATGAAACATGGGACCCCTTCATAAAATATATTCAAAAAGAATATAACATTAAATAGAGAACAAATAATAATAATAATAATAATAATAATAATAATAATAAAAAAAAAAGTACAAATAAAGAAGGGGCGAAAGGAAAAAAAAAGAGGTATAAGAAGAGAAAAATGTAAATCAAGTATTTACAAGAATTTTTTTGTTTGTTTGTTGTTATGTGTTATATATGTTCATTGTTATGTGTTATATGTTTGGTTTATGTTTTATGTTAAATGTAATAATAAAAAAAAAGAGCATCTCAAAAAAAAAAAAAAAGAAATCTCTAAAAGACTCCTTCCAACATTCTTTCATTTCAGTTTCATACTTAATCATTTCATCCCTTTTACTTTTAATTTCATTCATTCTGCTAAAGGCCTTTTCCACTAACTCCCAAAACATTTTTTTGTATTTCCAAAAAATTTACTCTGCATTTTCTATGCCTTTTAAAATATTAACCATTCCTTTCTCTCTGATGATATTCTTTGCAACTCTAATTTTCTTTCTATACACATAATATAGCATCTTTCTCTTGTCCCTCATTTAATGAAGCAGTCATTCCCTTACATGCATTTTTTTCTCATCCACAACCTCTTTCACTTCATCATACCACCAAGCATCCCATTAGCACAACTTCACATACTTCTGTGGTTCTTTGTAACATAATTATTTTCAGTCTGTTCCAAGCAGCTTCCACATAATCTTTCCTTATATCTACATTCCATTATTCTGTTGGGAGATTAATCTCTCTTCTAATACTTTACTCTACAAGACCCGTATTTTCTCTTTGTGCAATTGTTCTATTTTCACTCTCATTTCTTTCACTTCTTTCCTTTTTTTTCCTTTTCTGTTTTTTTCCAATATCCATTCTTGACATTGCCAAATAATGATGAGTTATTAAGAATCTTTCATTCTCTTGTATTCTTCACTATTTTTCAGTCTTTTATCACAATCAGTTCAGTAATATTTTTTCCATTTATTCCTTTTTCGTGTGTGTGTGTGTATGTATGTGTGTATGTATGTGTGTGTGTGTGTGTGTGTGTATGTATGTATGTATGTGTGTGTGTGTGTATGTATGTATGTGTGTGTGTATGTATGTATGTATGAATAGATTTATTTTGAACTGTGAAAGAAAATACTTCCCCCTCCACCACCCAATTGCATTCATTCAGAATGTTAAACAATTTTCCCCAAACTGGTCTTTCATTATCATCATTCATTGAGGCATAACATACAACTTAACACCAACCAGTGAATTCCAACTTTAATACAGAACCATAACAGTCTACAGTAGATGACACCAGTTCATGCTTTCTGACATATCTTTATCCCTTTTGATGATAATTAAACTACACCTTTACTTTCACTTATGTGTTAATCAATTCCATTTCACAAGATCAGACCACCTTAATTCAGATCTACTGCATCTTCCCCCTTTCTCTTAGTTTCTCAGGTACACAACATATACATTTCTTTTTCTTTATTTATGCTATTTACATTACAGGTAAAGTCTTACAGTCTTACATGGCTGTCCAGATGGCCCACAGAAAATTGACTTCCACTAGCCATCATGGCTTCTGTCAATTGAGGTTTTCACACATTACTTTTGAGTAAGTTAGAGAAGGTATGGACTAAGTTACCAGCTGTAGCTGTACCTAAGCCACATGCAGCATTCCTTACTAAGGATAGGAAGTATACCAGTTAGATTTGGCACATCGTGATCAGTATGCTACAAATACAGCCAAAGCCCAATTTTACCCAAAATATGCTTCTGCTATTCTATGCAAGTCAAATGTCTAATCTAGAGACTGCCTTGCAATCTAACATATTACATCCCACAACTAAAAGATCCAAGCAGTGTACTGACACACCATCAGGACACCTATCTTTTCTGAATTACTACATAGTATCCCATCACCAGCCACCCCAGTTTCCATTCACCAGTCCAGTAGACAGCATTCTGAGATCATTCTGCAGTGGGCTGTTTGGATCCTTTTCTCCCCCCTCCCTTTTTGCCCATATAAATATTCAAATTCTCTTTCATCTACTCAATAACTCCCTATCATGTGGAGAATACTATTTTTGCTATATAACACTCCACACTTGGCAAATGAGTTTGCAGTTAACATGTAGCTTGGTAAAATCCCAAGCAGATGAGAAAGAATTTCAAAATGATCTCTCCAAACTGGGTGAGTAGGTAAGAAAAGTGTAAATGAGATACAGTATTAGTAAGTTTTTCAGCCACAAATTCTAAGGCAAAACATTCTGGCTTAAGAAATATATGGATGAAATCTGAACTGACCATGACTAACCCAGGGTGAGATCTTAGACTCTAATGAATTGTCCATCACATACATACATACCCGAATGATTTAGGTGAACAAGAAAAACTATTTTCCCACAAAATGTATCATGTGCTAAGATGTTGTAGCCATTAGATCACTTGGTTTCAAAAGTAGAAATCTTACTTTAAATGGCCATGAGTTGTGAGAATTTTAGGGGAACAAAAATATTTCAATCAGCCAGTCCTTAGAGATATGGCTCAGCGGGTAAGACGCCAGGCTTGTCGATTGGAAGATCGCAAGTTTGGAGGTTCGAATCCCTAGCCCTGCGTGACGGAGTGAGCTCCCGCACTCACCCCAGCTCTTGCCAGCCTAGCAATTCAAAAGCATGCAAATGCAAGTAGATGAATAGGTACCACTTCGGTGGGTAGGTAACAGCGTTCCGCACACATCATGCGGCCACATGACCGTGGAAGCGTCTTTGGACAACGCTGGCTCTTTGGCTAACAAACGGAGATGAACACCGGCCCCTAGAGTCGGACACGACTGCACAAATGTGCGGGGGGAACCTTTACCTTTTTATTTAGCACCAGAGGGCAGCATCTAGCTGACCTTATCTGATCTCAACCTGTGAAGCAGGTTTGGGTCTGGTTTGGGGTTGGATTTGTGATCATCAGGAAATCTAGTGGTGTAGGCTGGACTGGGAAGTTGAGAGAATACCCTGGAAGAAGAAGCCAGTGGCAGATTACTTCCATATTGTTGCCAAGGAAACCAGATGGATGTGTCCATCACAATGTCATCCTGGAGGCACACCTTCTCTGTAGCAGTGCCTGCCCTCTGGAATGAGATTCCTCCTGAGATTCGAATGGCCTCACCCTACTGATATTTTGAAGGGCCCTGAAAATGTGGCTCTTCACCCAGGCCTCTGACGAGGATGACTGACGCCCCTTTCTTTCCTTTCCTTGTTCCGGATTTGTTTTCTTTGCCATCTTTCTTCTTTTGTCTTGTGCTGTTTTTGTGTTTTTGTATTGTTCTTTGTTTTTAAATGTTTTTAACAATTGTAAACTGCCCAGAGCTGCTGGGAGTAGGGCAGCATATACACTTAATAAATTATTCTTAGTCACCAGCAATGAAGCTTGACTAAAGGGATCTTTAAAAAAAGAAACATTGAATGCCATTTGTTTGGGGGAATGACTATACAAGCACAGTTACAACCTTCATGTGGTCATCTTGGAAACCAAATGCTTGATGAAAAGGACCCTCAATCTGAGTCTCTAAAACTCATGTAATTGACTTGTATTCCCAAATCATTTTTGGTATATAGTTATGAATAAGGTGCAATATACAAATAAGCTGTCATGACCAGTAAAAGCAGTGGCTTTCTGCAGCATTTATATAATGTTTGTTTGTTTGTTTGTTTGTTTTGATGGATATATGTCCCTGATTAGCAACTACCAGTGAAATAGTAGCCATTTGGAAAAGCAAGTGAATAATGAAGAAGCAATACTTCTACATGATAAATGGTTTTCATGTCAACAATAAACTAGGGTATAGAAGAAGAGGATTCATAGCTGATTCTCTAAGGTATGGTGAAACCACCACCATGTATTCCACCCCATCCACTGATCTTTTACCACAACAAACATTAATTGGATGATCAATTTTCACATTCTGGGCATCCAACCCAATGACAAATGATAGTGTCATCCCCCTTCCCCCTATCCCCACCCCAATTTCTGTGCTGCAGCTTTCAGGTCATGCAAATGAAACAACCCTCTGTTTACAGATTACATTCCTGAGGTTGTTTATCCCACCTTCCACCTTCTAGTTTGCCAGAGATAAGGTGCTCCAAAAGGTAAGAAATCAATAGTGGTTTTAATTACTGTCCCCAGATTTATCAGTGCTCCCGTGTGGTAATTATGGCCTTTTTATTAGAAATTTGGAGATTAGGAGAGAGGTTGGTAGCTGAAGCAACACACAAAAGGAATTGGCATGGTTTTGGCTTGGGTGAGCCAGGGTCAGCAGTAGGCATCAGGAAGATCTGGATGAATCCTAGATGATGCCTTTGTTTTGTTCCCTGGAAATAAATAAAGCATTTCAGTTTGCAATTGTTTAAAATGGGCAGAAAATCCACATAATCTGAAGATCAAATGATTAGAATGTGTTCTTCGATCATTCAACAGTTGAAAGAAAAAGAGAGAGAGAGAGAGAGAGAGAGAGAGAGAGAGAGAGAGAGAGAGAGAGAGAGAGAGAGAGAGAGAGAAAGAAAGAAAGAAAGAAAGAAAGAAAGAAAGAAAGAAAGAAAGAAAGAAAGAAAGAAAGAAAGAAAGAAAGAAAGCCTTCTTAGATGTACCTCCATTGCCCATCCACTGCTAAGCAAAATGCTTAGTGGAAAATCTATTAGCAATAGGTAATGCAAAGTGCAGCATTTCCCTCTTCTTCTCTCTCTTTGTGCCACTCTATAGGTTATATGAAATTAGGATCACATTAAGCAGAACTGAAGGGTGCCCCTTTAGCATCCTGGAAATAAAATACATGTTGTGGGTGGTGGGCTGTGGAAAGGGCAGTCTTGTATCTTCTTCAAATTTCAGTATTACAGGACAGGATAGCTAATTTAGAACTGCGTTCAGTAGTGTTGTAGCATGGTCAGTGCATTTTTAAACTGAACGCCAACTGATGTAAAAATATAAATATAAATTTGGGCCTCTACTCCAGAAACCTTGTGCTGCTCGTGTCCCCTGCAGTGAGGCTTTTCCAGGACACTTCCTGGCTGGCATATTTACACCTTGGGAATAGATCTATCTACCTCCTGCTCTGGTCTTCTTAATTTCACCAGCATGCTTGTGCCTTAGTCTTGCTCCATATATTTTCCAAATAGGAATCCCTGGGAAAAGCTTCATCTGATTTGATTCTCACTGTGCCAGAAAATTAGGAAATGCTCTTCTACCTCAACAATTAAAAAGAACCATCTCCTCAGGAGACGGAGTAACAAAAGTAGATATGCCATTTTTGCAAGGAGCTGATGTGATGTACAGTATGCTAATCCAGATCCTGTCATACTTGAGTTTGATTGATTATGTGCCATCAAGTCATTTTTGACTCCCAGCAACCACATAGATTTTCTCCATGACCATCTGTCCCAAACCTGGTCTTTCAAGTCTTCCAACAATGCAACAATGCAACAATGCATCCTCTTTCCTTCCACCTTTCCCAGCATTAGACCCTTTTCCAGAGAGCTGGGTCTTTGCATAATGTGTCCAAAGTAGGATAATTTTAGCCTGGTCATTTGTGACTGAAGTGAGAATTCTGGGTTGATTTGTTTAATGATCCATTGGTTTGTTTCCTTGACTGTCCACGGTATTCTCCAACACCAAAGTTCAAAAGCATCAATACTCTTCCTATCTGGCTTCTTCAAAGTTCAGCTTTCACTTCCATAGAGTGTCACAGAAAATACTGTGGCTTGCATGATTCTGATCTTTGTAAGTATAGACACATCACAGCATTTGAAAACATTTTCCAAGGTCTTCATTAGCCTGCTATTTGCCAAAGGTCTGGTTTAAGTGGTGCCTATTATTATCTGTTATTCAGGTTGCAGATGAAGTATCTCATGTCCATCCATCTAGTCTAAATAGTTATAATAATTCAACTTTGAAGCCAGGAATTGGCTAGCTATTTGCAAATAAATCCAGTTTATTAGTGCTCTTTTCTTTTTCTTTTTTTCAATTATTCAGTTCTACAAAGACTCCCATACAACACATCCCCTTTCCTTTTTCTTTTCTTGTACAGATACGCAGTAACAGAGAGATCCAGGATGGTTCAGGCCTTGTTGTGCTTGACTGCAGTTAGATTTTTGTGTGTGTGCCTTCAAGTCAATCTTGACTCCTGACAATCACCTAGACACATTCTATGCAGTTTTCTTGGCATGGTTTCAGAAGTGGTTTGCCATTGCCTGCTTCCTAGGGCTGAGAGAGAATGACTGGCCCAAGGTCACCCTGCTGGCTTTGTGCCTAAGGTGGGACTAGAGCTCATGGTCTCCTGGTTTCTAGCCTGGTGCCTTAACCACTGCACCAAACTGATTAGGCTGATTCAAATTCTCATGCAGCTATTGAGCTCACTGGATGATTTGGGGTAGTCATTATCTCTAACCTAGCCTTCTTTACAGGATTGTCATGTGGTTAAAAAGGGCATGGAAATCCACTGCCCTGAGAAATTATAAATAAAATAACTCTTGGGAACTTGCTGTTTTGCTCTCATAGTAAATTTACCTGCTCTCATGTCAAATTCACCTGAAGTTATGAGTTTTTAGCCTCGGGACATGGTAATCATGGAAACTCAGTTTACTCCTAATACAAATGAGATATGAATGGTTTTATTTTGCTTGCACATAGTATATGCACCAAGTATAGATAGCCTTCTGAGTTTTCCTCAGGTCCTTGTAAAGTAATAGACTGGTGCTATTCAGAATAGTCCAGTAAGAGCCAAGAGCTCTGGGGCGGGGGGGGGGGGGGGGAAGCAGCAAGCTCTTTAACTTAATGGATCTTGGTGTGTTAATTAAAGATCTACTGTAACCAGGGACACAACAAACTCCCTCTCTGCTGGCAGCCAGTGCTTCATGTCCAAATGCATTGTTATCGACTAGCCAATCAATTTTCAAATTCCAAGCAGACAAACAAATGAAGAATAATTATATCACCCAGTCACATGCTATGGGTGATGCGAATGGAACAACTCTGCATTTCTAACGTGCATACACACACACACCCAATTGTTATTTAGAGGGCTTTTTTGTTTTCATAGACCAAGCACTCCTAAGTGGAAAATCTATAAGACAAACTTCAGAGGTCACTTCTGCATGAGGCAGGCAAGAAAACAACATTGTGGCATGCTTTTTCTTTATTTCTACAGGGTATGTACATTAGATACAAATATATTAAAAGATGCACAGCTCATGTTACAGTAACATAAAATGCATCAGGAACAAGATTATGTTGATATTTATGCATAATAAAAAGGGTCTATTTATCTCCAAAATTATTGCCTTGGCAGGCAAATGTAAATTTGTGGACCATTTTCTTTTGAATCCTTTACAAAATGGGGAAATAAATCAGCTATCCACAACCTGGTACTTCAGATATTGAACTACGACTCTCATGCTTCCAAGCCATTATGCTGTCTGGGGATGGGTAATCCAATATTTTGAGTGAACACCAAGTTGGGAAAGACTATTTGTCCTATTTTATACAAAAATCTCCTTGGTGGTGGTTAAACTGGTAAATTCCAGATCTCAAAAAACAATTCTTTTACAATAGACTAAAAGGCCCTCATGGCCAGAAGCGTGCTGAGCCTTGCCAGGGACCAAAGAGAGGCCATAAGATGCAGATGGCTTATGTCACAATATTTATCAGCCTGTTACAACTAAATGGGGCGTGGTGGCTCAGCGGGTAAGACGCCAGGCTTGTTGATTGGAAGATTGCAAGTTCGGAGGTTCGAATCCCTAGCCCCGCGTGACGGAGTGAGCTCCCGCACTATCCCCAGGTCTTGCCAACCTAGCAATTCGAAAGCATGCAAATGCAAGTAGGTGAATACCCACTTTGGTGGGATGGTAACAGCGTTCCGCGCGTGCCATGCGGCCACATGACCGTGGAAGCGTCTTCGGACAACGCTGGCTCTTCGGCTAACAAACGGAGATGAGCCCCGGCCCCTAGAGTCGGACACAACTGCACAATTGTGCGGGGGGAACCTTTGCCTTACCTATAACTAAATAAAAGCAGACAAATGGATATTGGGTGATATTGGGCCTACTGCAAAGATGATGTGGATACCTGAACATAAAGTTAAATCTACATTCAGGCAGGACAGGAGAACTGGAAACGAGCAAGTGGAAAGGAGTAGTTCAGGATAACAAACACCTCTTGTAGATCAATACTCAAATCAGTAGGGAGGACAAGGAAAAAAGTCTTGCAAGGGGGTTGTCAACATGTGCAAAATGGCAGGTGAGTTATTATGACGACACACAAACAAAAATGGATCTGGGCTTGGATTGTGTCATCACACCTGCCTTCTTGCAGATTTTGATCCCTTCCCTCAGGGGATGCCCCTGTTTTTGCGCTCCTTCTCCAGTGTCCCAGGGAATTGTCCTATGAACCACACAGTGACACCACAGCTTCCATATTGCCCCAGACAGAGGGAACAGGCACCCCTTAGATCTTATGGAAGACAACATTCTTGTCATTCCTCTGATTTGTTCTTTTCTGCTGCTTAATGAAGAACTGAAGATAGTGAACAAACCACTGAGGGAAATGAAAAACAACAGAAAAGAAAAAAGCAGGAAAAATAAAATCACCAAGAAAGAATAGTAATAAAAAACCAAACGATTTATAAAAATGCTGTGATCAGCAATCTGATCTTTAAAAAAAAACATTGGAAACATTTCATGAAAACTTAAAGCAAAATCTTCCCTTTAAAAAAAATGATTGCACGTAGCAGTAACTTTGGAGGATGGGCTCAATTTTGTATTATGCTGGTCTATGACTGAAATAAAGATTGTTATATTATGTTACATTGTGTTATGAGAAATAAGAGGAGTTCCACACCTGTAATACTTTTTTCAAGAATATTTTGCTAAAATATAAGATAAAACTCATTATTAGATAAAGCTCAAGGCAGCAACTCTTTCACCAGATCTTATAGAACAAAACAGAGAAGACAAAGGGGAGTTTCATCTGGGCTAAGGCAATTTTAGAAGTATTCTCCCGAAATAAGTATTCTTAAGTATTCTTAAGAAAGGCCTGGTTACTCTTCTGAAACTTCATTGCAATAAGGTTCTGGAGAAGCCACCAGAAGTTTGGTTTGAAGATGACCTTACCACTACAAACTCATGGTGATCTGTCCATAATGGTGCAAGCTATTTCCTCACTGGCTGAGATTGGGAACCACTGTCCCATAGCCCAAGTTCAACCTCACCTAGTCTTTACATCTTCTCCCTAGAATCTTTTCTGAATGCCAGTTCTCCCAGGTCCTTTCCCTTGCACAGAGTGGCGTTTCAATTCTAGAAGAATCCCTCCTTTTCTGAAGGTTCTGCTGAATTGTTTTGGATCAGCCATGCCTCCACGGGATTAAAACCCAGATCACCTTGGTTGGTCCAGGTAGTGGACAATAAATTCCAAGCAGGCGGGTAGAGCAAAGCTAGTGCACATCACCTCTTCTCCCCTCATCCCCTCAGCAGATCCCAGCGTGGCATATTCCACCAGACAACCTTCCCCCTGATCTTCCCAACTTCCCTCCTCTCCTCGTCCAGCATCACTGACACTGCTGATGTTATGTCATGGCAATATCTCACCAGCCTACTTGCCCCTCATCTTCCCAACATCTTCCCTTGCCTTGGCCACCACTGCCACCACAAAGTCCCAGCACGGCATAATTCACCAACCCACTCCCAATCTTCCCAGGGCCATTCTTCCCAACCGCTCCCTTCCCTCACCTTCCCCACCCTCTCCTGTCTCCATTTAGATGCTGATGTCCTTAGTTTTCCTGCCCTGGACCACTTCTGCCCAGATGTAAATAGCCTCGTTTTGTTCATGCACAGAACAAACCAATTCCACTTTTGTTTTGCACTTGGACCAAAATACCTCAAACATGTGTTTTTCAGTTCAGGCCTGGAACACCCAAAACCAGTGTTTCACGCATGTTCTATCAGGAACATTTTGCACAACTCTAGGTACAATATTGCTCAAGCCTAAAGGGACAGCATAAAATATACAGATCAACCAGGTCTTGTTTTTTTTCCTCCCAAAATTACTGAAATTAAGTTACCCCATTCTGGATAAAATGTCATGCACATATATTTACATTGCAATAACTTGCAAAACTTCCCTGCTTTATTGTGAGGTTTTTGCTGAACAGCTTAAAGCAGCAGTATCAGCCAGAAAGGTGCTGTAGCTTTACTTCATTCATTCATATAAGGAAGACTTTTGTACAGCTTGATTGATTGCTTGATGGCCCTTGATAACTGGTGGGTATCAGCTACTAAAATGTGCTCATGGCCCACCCCCTGAAGGAAATAGCTGGGCAGTTTAGTCAACAACAAGAACAACGGTCTCAGATTTTGCAGCTGACCAGTAATAACAAGAAACTTGTAGGGATTCTAAGTGGACCTTGTTGCTTATAGAGGTTTGAAGATGCACTAAAGTTTAAAACATGTTGCCTTCCCTCTACTTGGCATGTATTCTTATTTATTCAACCTATATGTGGAATATACTGTATATTAAGGGAAGCTGGATTGGAAGAAGATGAGCGTGGTTTTAAAATTGGAGGAAGAAACATCACTATACTGATGACACTACCCTGGTAGCCAAAAATGCAAAGAATCTGCAAGCCCTAGTACAAAAAGTCAAGGAGCACAGTGAAAAAAATGGGACTAAAGTTAAATATAAAAAGACTAAATTAATGACAACAGGTAGAGCAACCAGCCTTAGAATTGGCAATGAAGGTATTGAAGTGGTAGATAGCTTCTGCCTTTTAGGATCAACCATCAACAGTAAAGGAACAAGCAGTCAAGAAATACACTGCAGACTAGCACTTGGTAGAGCAGCCATGAAGGCCTTGGAAAAGATATTCAAATGCCATGATGTGTCTACACCTACAAAGATCAGAACTGTGCAAGCCATGGTATTCCCTGTGACACTCTATGGAACTGAAAGTTGGACTTTAAAGAAGCAGGATAGGAAGCGTATTGACATATTTGAATTTTGGTATTGGAGAAGACTCCTGAGAACACTGTGGACATCTAAGAAAATGAACCAATGGATCATTGAACCAATCAACCCAGAGATCTCACTCAAGGCATAAATGACCAGGCTCAAATTATCCTACTTCGGACACATTATGCGAAGACCCAGCTCTCTGGAAAAGGCTCTAATGCTGAGAAAGGTGGAAGGAAAAAGAGGACGACCAGCAGCAAGGTGGATAGACTCAGTTATGGTGGCAATGAGTGTACTGAAAGAACCAGTTAGAGATAGATTGTCATGGAGAAAATCTATGTGGTCACTAGGAGTTGAAAATGACTTGATGGCACATAATCAATCAATCAATCAATCAATCAATCAATTGCAAATACACTAAGTGCAAAGCATTTCTCATGACTCATGTCTAGCATGCAAAGTGGGGTTTTCCACCATTACTTTTGGAAAGGAAAGAGATCTATTTTGTGAGTATTCTGGATCTTGCTGTAAAGAGATACTTTTTTTCATCAATTCCATCCTTCTACACTCTCCAGCAATTTCAATCAATCAAAGTCAAAATTCTACACCCAACTTTTCTTTATTATAGATGCCTTCCCCTTGCTGTTGTTCACAGACTGCTGAAAAGTATCTCCTTTTCACACAGCACTTTGGAAATTTATGAGTGAACTGTTTTTTTTAAAGCTCACAGAAAACAACTTCTTAATATGTTTGGGGCTCATCATATCTCAATAACAACTATACAGTATCCAACCATCATCCCCCCCAAATATTATTTCTTTGAATATATGTGCTTTTTGGAGTAGTGTTAAAGAGACAGATGTTGGAAACAGAAATGGCTTTAGTCATGCATAGCAATGTATTTATCTCTGAAAACCTCCCCCAAAGTATCCTATCATATTGCTATACTTGTTGCTTGAAGCTGGATTCTTACTCTTTTTTATTCTTTGGAGATTCTAATAATAACAGCTTTAGTAAGGGTTCAGACCACATGGGAAACTGCAGATCATACTACTACTATTACTACTACTACTACTACTCATGCCTTTTCTGGATAGGAAAGGAGGAAAATATGAACCTGAAAGGAAGCTAAGTTTATTCTCATAATGGGTAACCATAGTTTATTGGTATACCTGAACAAATGGTGTTTCCTTTTTTTTATTCACTCATTACAATAAATTTGAAGGATTTCATTAATTAATGAGAATGGAAGAAACTATATCTCCAATCTATTTGGATTTCCACAAGTTTGGAAAGCACTGATTTAAAACAATAAGAATCATATAAAGCCCTATAAAAACCATATCACAAAATTCAAAATTCACAGCCGAGGTGAGCACATCCATCCATAACAATCAATACAGCCACTGTACCGGCTCTGCCATGCTCCCAGGTCCCCATGCCCATTGGCAAAACCATGTGTTCAGAGCTTTGCAGAAAGCCTGCAGGGTCGGGGCCACCCCTGATCACCCCTGATCACCTTTGGATGATGTTCCAAAGGGTGGGTGCTGTGGCTGAAAAGGCTCTCTTCCTGGATCCCATCAG
The DNA here is from genome assembly GCA_023362775.1 of Charina bottae. Classification (NCBI taxonomy): domain Eukaryota; kingdom Metazoa; phylum Chordata; class Lepidosauria; order Squamata; family Charinaidae; genus Charina; species Charina bottae. The sequence continues at coordinate 5,168,157 of JALMGJ010000003.1, forward strand.
GTGACATTTCTTAGTCATATGCCCCTCCTACCAGACCTGATGGGACAGGTAGATATAGTTAGAGAGAGATGATCTGCTTCTTCCATGGTGATGTCAGGTGATTTTTTGTGGCTTTATTTATTTATTTATTTAAAAGGTAAAGGTTCCCCCCGCACATTTGTGCAGTCGTGTCCAACTCTAGGGGCCGGTGCTCATCTCCGTTTGTTAACCGAAGAGCCAGCGTTGTCCGAAGACGCTTCCACGGTCATGTGGCCGCATGACGTGCGCAGAACAGTGTTACCTACCCACCGAAGTGGTACCTATTCATCTACTTGCATTTGCATGCTTTCGAATTGCTAGGTTGGCAAGAGCTGGAGCTAGTGCGGGAGCTCACTCCGCACGCAGGGCTAGGGATTCGAACCTCTGAACTTGCGATCTTCCGATCGACAAGCCTGGCGTCTTACCCGCTGAGCCACCACGCTCAGCGGGTGTATTTATTAGCTCTGCCCAAAAACTTCAGCAAAGTATGTGCCCTGGGGGTCTTTTATTTTAACAGTACAATTTTACCATTTCCCCCAGATGTTTTCCCCACCTTTTGCCCACCCCTTTTCTTAAAGCTATAATTTAAATTTTAATTTATTAGGTGCTCAGCAAACAGTATAGAATACCTTATGTGAGCCACTGAGACTGGCACAGTGAATTTGTTGGTGCAGGGAGAGCATCGCAGAGATGGAAATATTTTTCAGATGAAAATGTGTGGAATAAACAGAAGAGGCGATCTTAAATATAGCTTGTGACACTCTTCAGAGCCACACTGCCTCAAACATGTCAACTGGATTTCTATTTTCTTAATGGAAACGTTTCGCTCCTTATCCAAGGGGCTTCTTCAGTCTGAGTAAAGTTGGTAAGGGAATCCTAAATATGTTCCTAGGTAGCTGTGTGACCTTACACCTGGGGCTAGGTCATGGTTATATTGAGATGTAATTTTTAAGTCCTTTTATCATCTAATGGAGGGTCGTTAAAAACACCATGCTGCTGTTGAGCTTCTGAAATGGTCTTAATCTTCCTAGGCACAGAAGACAACACGGGGAGGAAGATGGGGGAGAGTTTGTGCCTGAGGCCCCCACCTCTATTCAAGGAAGGATTTTCCAAGTTGGCATAAATGGATTCCTTGACCCCTCTCTCAAACCACCTATCTTCTCTGTCTAAAATGTGAACATTAATGTCCTCAAATGAGTGTCCTTTTTCTTTTAGATGAAGATAAACTGCTGACTCTGGTCCTGTGGTGTTATTTCTCCTGTGTTGTGCCATCCTCCTGTACATAGGTTGTTTGGTTTCTCCAATGTAGAGTTCAGAGCACTCCTCACTGCACTGGATTGCATAAACTACATTGCTTTTCTTATGTTTTGGAGTTTGATCTTTGGGGTGTACAAGCCTCTGTCTCAGTGTGTTGGTGGGTTTGAAATATACAGGTATGTGGTGTTTGCCAAATATCCGTTTTATCTTTTCAGACACGCCAGCCATGTAGGGAATGACCAGGTTCTTTCGTTTACTCTGAGTCTCAGCCCTATCTGTCGCTGTTTTAGGTCTGGTAGATTTAGATTTGGTGAAGGCCCAATTTGGATATCCACAGGCCTTCAGGGCTGTTCTCAGGTGCTGATTTTCATTCTTTTTGGAATCCATGGAGGTGGGGATGGTTTCTGCTCTGTGTGACAATGTCCTGATGACTCCTAGTTTGTGCTGCAGTGGATGGTGGGAGTCAAACATCAGATATTGATCTGTGTGTGTGGGTTTCCTGTAGATCCCTATTTCTAGCTTGCCACCGGTCCCAATGAGGACTTCACAGTCTAGGAATGCCAGTCTGTTGTCCTTGGTGTCTTCTCTGGTGAAGCTAATGTTGGCATCTATAGTGTTTATATGGTCCGTGAAGGCCTGTACTTCCTGGGCCTTGATTTTGACCCAGGTGTCATCCACATACCTAAACCAGTGGGTGGGCACCGTTCCCTGGAATGTGTTGAGTGCTTTCTTCTCCACTTCTTCCATGTATAAATTGGCCACAATGGGTGACACAGGAGAACCCATGGCACAGCCGTGTTTTTGTCTGTAAAAGTCACCTCTGTATGTGAAATAAGTGGTGTTAAGACACAGGTCCAGAAGATGGCAGATCTGGTTTGGGTTGAGATGGCTTCTCCTTTCCAGGGTGCTGTCCTCTTCTAGTCTCTTCCTGACAGCGGATAGAGCATGAGTGGTGGGGATGCTGGTGAAAAGGGAGGACACATCAAAGGAGACCATAGTTTCATCTGTATCCAGTTTCAGGATCTTTGCTTTGGAAACAAATTCTTCCGAATTATGGATGTGGTGTTCAGAGTGTCCAACTAGAGGTGCTAGTATGGTAGAGAGGTGTTTGGCAATGTTGTATGTTACCGAATTGATGCTGCTGACTATGGGTCGGAGGGGTGTTCCTTCCTTGTGGATCTTAGGAAGTCCGTAGATGCAGGGGATGGCTTCTCCAGGATACAGACGGTGGTAGGTAATCCTATCGATGGAGCCATCATGTTCCAATTGTTTCAAACTGTCTATTGCCTTTTTCTTGTAATTGTTGGTGGGGTCTCTTTTCAGTTTTTCATATGTATGGTGATCCTCCAAAAGTGAGGTAATTTTATTGTGGTAGTCTGCAGACTACCACAATAAAATTACCTCACTTTTGGAGGATCACCATACATATGAAAAACTGAAAAGAGACCCCACCAACAATTACAAGAAAAAGGCAATAGACAGTTTGAAACAATTGGAACATGATGGCTCCATCGATAGGATTACCTACCACCGTCTGTATCCTGGAGAAGCCATCCCCTGCATCTACGGACTTCCTAAGATCCACAAGGAAGGAACACCCCTCCGACCCATAGTCAGCAGCATCAATTCGGTAACATACAACATTGCCAAACACCTCTCTACCATACTAGCACCTCTAGTTGGACACTCTGAACACCACATCCATAATTCGGAAGAATTTGTTTCCAAAGCAAAGATCCTGAAACTGGATACAGATGAAACTATGGTCTCCTTTGATGTGTCCTCCCTTTTCACCAGCATCCCCACCACTCATGCTCTATCCGCTGTCAGGAAGAGACTAGAAGAGGACAGCACCCTGGAAAGGAGAAGCCATCTCAACCCAAACCAGATCTGCCATCTTCTGGACCTGTGTCTTAACACCACTTATTTCACATACAGAGGTGACTTTTACAGACAAAAACACGGCTGTGCCATGGGTTCTCCTGTGTCACCCATTGTGGCCAATTTATACATGGAAGAAGTGGAGAAGAAAGCACTCAACACATTCCAGGGAACGGTGCCCACCCACTGGTTTAGGTATGTGGATGACACCTGGGTCAAAATCAAGGCCCAGGAAGTACAGGCCTTCACGGACCATATAAACACTATAGATGCCAACATTAGCTTCACCAGAGAAGACACCAAGGACAACAGACTGGCATTCCTAGACTGTGAAGTCCTCATTGGGACCGGTGGCAAGCTAGAAATAGGGATCTACAGGAAACCCACACACACAGATCAATATCTGATGTTTGACTCCCACCATCCACTGCAGCACAAACTAGGAGTCATCAGGACATTGTCACACAGAGCAGAAACCATCCCCACCTCCATGGATTCCAAAAAGAATGAAAATCAGCACCTGAGAACAGCCCTGAAGGCCTGTGGATATCCAAATTGGGCCTTCACCAAATCTAAATCTACCAGACCTAAAACAGCGACAGATAGGGCTGAGACTCAGAGTAAACGAAAGAACCTGGTCATTCCCTACATGGCTGGCGTGTCTGAAAAGATAAAACGGATATTTGGCAAACACCACATACCTGTATATTTCAAACCCACCAACACACTGAGACAGAGGCTTGTACACCCCAAAGATCAAACTCCAAAACATAAGAAAAGCAATGTAGTTTATGCAATCCAGTGCAGTGAGGAGTGCTCTGAACTCTACATTGGAGAAACCAAACAACCTATGTACAGGAGGATGGCACAACACAGGAGAAATAACACCACAGGACCAGAGTCAGCAGTTTATCTTCATCTAAAAGAAAAAGGACACTCATTTGAGGACATTAATGTTCACATTTTAGACAGAGAAGATAGGTGGTTTGAGAGAGGGGTCAAGGAATCCATTTATGCCAACTTGGAAAATCCTTCCTTGAATAGAGGTGGGGGCCTCAGGCACAAACTCTCCCCCATCTTCCTCCCCGTGTTGTCTTCTGTGCCTAGGAAGATTAAGACCATTTCAGAAGCTCAACAGCAGCATGGTGTTTTTAACGACCCTCCATTAGATGATAAAAGGACTTAAAAATTACATCTCAATATAACCATGACCTAGCCCCAGGTGTAAGGTCACACAGCTACCTAGGAACATATTTAGGATTCCCTTACCAACTTTACTCAGACTGAAGAAGCCCCTTGGATAAGGAGCGAAACGTTTCCATTAAGAAAATAGAAATCCAGTTGACATGATTCAAGCTACAGACAATTCCACCTGGATGACTGAGAACCTTCATAGACACTGCCTCAAACAGGCTTTCAGACCATTTTCCTTTATAAAACACAACTTCTTTCACCTTCTCACCTCTGCCTTTGTTATGCCAGAGTTTTGAATTGACCTTGCCAAGACACCATGGGCAGATAAGTTTGCATGCAAATGGGGGAAATTACATCCATTATTTGGCAGCAGAATTTCTTTAGCTTTATTTTATCTGAAGTGGAGCAGAGAGCACTCGCTCAGACTGACATTCCTTTTTATCACTACCCAAAATTAACCTTTTCTTATTTTCAAGATTGGTTAAAAAGTTGGCTTTAAATGCCCATCCACCTTGACACCTGGATTTGTTTTACCCCTAGCAGCCAGCAGTGTGATAATGATATAATTGTGTAATGGGGCCATACTAGTATATATGCAATTTGCTGTCTTGATCCCCATAATTGTTCAGGTGGTGCTGATACAATGACGGAATGTGCAATGACATGGCATTCCTTAAGTATAAAAACATGCCACAATGTTACATATTGCTTTATTGGTTGGTGCAGGCTGTATGCAATTCCTGGAGAAATAAATATTGCAATAAGGAGACATGTGATGCTAAAGAAGGATGAAGAACCCATTATGGGAAGTGTTATGCTGAGTGAAGAATGAAAAATGATAGAATGAAAAATGATTTTAAAGAGAGAGAGAGGGAGATGCATTTATCCACTGGGTAGTCACCTTTCCCAAAGTAGTGTTTTTCAGTGCAAAAACAATGGATGATGAATATTTAGCAGAGCAGAATTCAGTTTAATTTTTGCTTTATGTTGAAAAATGATTAAATTTTCCATAGATATTGCTACTATACCTTTTGAAATATTTCATTTATCTTGAGGGATCTGAACACAATTGCATTGAAGCAGCCTTTCAGATTTTCTCTGCCTGTGTTTTTTGGGTCCATAATACACCCATGAATCACCATCCCTTCAAAAAATAAAAATTGCAAAATCCTCTTGTCAAAAAGGAAAAGCCAGCTCAGTACAGTCTAACTACAACTTTATATCAATTGTCATGACTTTCCCAGAACAAAGTTAGAAACATTAGGGATTTTTTTTTAATGTTAAAAAGTATGGTTACCTCTTCAAACTTTTCTAGCCATTATTGAAGAGTCTACATTCCAGTCTTGCGAGGGAAATTGTAAGCAAATTCTGCCCTCCCACACACACACATTTTTTTTTTGCCAACCAGAGGCGTCTGCAGGGGGAGTAACAAAAAACCAAGATGGCAGCCATGACCACTCAAAGCTCCGCCCCTTTTTACATGGGTCACATGTGCACCACACACACACAAAAAAAAAGTCCAGGGCTTCAGTTGCATGGTTGCAACGGCCATCTTTTTTTACTCCCCCATGGATGCCCCTGTTGCCAACCTAAATGTCTGGCTGTTTCCCAAGCTGGAAATCTTGACTTCAGAAAGCCTTAAAATAAGGCATAGTGAAGACTGAAGTAGGCTGACCATATGTACTGTTTTAAATGGGACAGTACCATTTTTTTCACATTTCCCGACCGTCCCGTTGTTTTGATATAAATGTCAATTTTGTCCCGTTTTTTTAAAACCGTTACTTAAAAATTTGAAAGTTCCCACGAACCTGTCACTGGTGATTGGACATTGCTGCAGAACTTCTTCCCCTTGTGCTTCTCCTTGTGCTTTTTTTCTCCCTCACCACCACTTTCTCTTTGCTCTCTCCTGTTAGACTTGCCTTAATTTGGTGCTGCCGGAAACTCCCCGGGCTGCACCCCCCTCCCTCTGTGCTGCTTTTTGTGAGTGACACCACTTCATACTGAGGAGGGGGAGGAGGAGGAGGAAGAGGGGAAGAAGGAGGGAAGGGGAGCGAGGGAGCGCCTACGGATTTTCCTGGTGGAGAGGAGAAAGAGCCTCTGCGGCTCATCCAAACAGGTAATCCAAGAGCAGCCGTTGGTGGGGAGGTGCCGGGACAGGCGAAGCAGACCCACCCTTTGGCCATAATACGATGGGCAGGGCATGGGGGGAGGGTGCATTTTGGCCAGGCAGTAGATGTAAGAGAAGACAACTGTGCAGAGGGGCCCTTCCTGGTCTGTAGGTCCATGTGCGCGCGCCTCTGCATAAGGTGCCGGAGACGGGTCTCAGTTTAACCCCATCCCATTTTTGCCATCCCAATGTCCCGTTTTTGTCTCAAGGAAATATGGTCAGCCTAGCCTGAAGCTACAGCCAGCGTAAAGGGAAGGGGAAAATGTGGAGAGATGCCAATCTCTCTCTCGCCTTATCCACCTGCAGCTGGCAAGGCTTTAGGGCTCGGGAATATTGTTCTGCCCACCACATCCTCCATGCATTTCCCTTGAATGTAGTGGGGCAATTTTACAGCAATGCATGTTGCCTCAGAAACACCAAATGGGACAACTGGAGGTCATCTGGCAGGACCCAGGAGACATGCCTTCCCTGTGGCTGCGCCTGCCCTTTGCAACAGCATCCCCTCTGAGATTCAGCTAGCCCAACCCTGCCTGCCTTTTTAAAAGACCTTTTTTTCCCCCCAGGCATTGGGTCTGGGAGAGGTAGGACCCACTGGATGAATTTTCCTGGCACTTTATATGTTTTTGTTTGGCGAGCTCTCTCTCTCTCTTGTTTTACTGTGTTGTTTTTATTGATTGTTTGTCCCTTCCAATCAGGGCTGACTCCTGGTGACTGCTTGGACAAGTCCCTGCAGTTTCCTTGGCAAGGTTTTTCAGAAGTGGTTTGCCATTGGCTCCTTCCTAGGGCTGAGCGAGAGGGACTGGCCCAAGGTCACCCAACTGGCTTCATGGCTAAGGCGGGACTAGAACTCAGTCTCCCGGTTTCTAGCCTGGTGCCTTAACCATTACACCAAAGTGGCTCTTTTTACTGATTTACTGTATTGTTGTTTATTAATGATGCATGCCACCCCAAGTCAAGTGCCAAGTGGGTGGCTAAATAAATAAATAAAGCAACTCCATTATTTATACATTCTTCATCACTGTAAAACAGGGAGGAAGGCTCTCTTTCAGAGGTGCCCATAGGACAGGGGTCAAAAAAGTCAAGATGGAGGCCACAACATATGGTTGCATACAAAAAAAGGCTGGGGCTTTGATTGCAGTTGTGGCCCCCATCTTGGCTTTTTTGACACACACACAGATACCCTGTGGATGTTCCTTGTCCCTTTGATAAAAACACCAGGAATTTCAGTTGTACCAATTTTAGCATTGCCATTTTTGCATCAGACAGCACATAAGAATTGCTGTGTTTTTTTTATGTCAAGGTGAGACTATCTTGGTTTACTTTGCCTTTAAAAATAAGATGTGTTAAGCATCTTCTCCCCCCTCCCTTTTTTTAAACTAAAAGTAAAGCACCCTCCCAGTGTTTGTTTGGGGTTTGCAGCCTGTTCAATTCCCTGTTATTCACAGCCCTGCTCCTCTGGCCTTACCTCTTCCTCCTGAGCCACTGGTATGATATGTTCCTAAAAATATTTTGTTTTTCATTGTTTTGCAGTAATGATAAGACCATGGAAAATACAGAAGAATGGTGTGCACACCGCTTCCCGCTTTCCTTACCATTTGTCTGCCTCTTCATCAGCAGACTTATTTCAGATACCAATTTCCTTTCTGAGCTGCCTGTGTTCCACCTCCGGTCGGTCTAAGAGGCCTGTTATTGCTATACAGGCAATTAGCAAAGAAAAGACAAGCAGTGCTTATGTGACATCAACAACCATTTCACCAACCTCAGTCTGAGCTTGTGCCGCTTTGCATTTTTCCTTCCACTTTCAGTGTTTACAAATTCCCCAGACTATTCATTTCCAAGCCCCTTTGCTACACATTTACATGAAATTGGGATGTTTTCAAATTGTCTTTTCCTAATCCATCCTGAAATTTACTACAGTATGATCACAGGCTGATCCTTGTTTAATTATTTTTGTAAATCTAGACTTTGGGGAGATGTCAGCCAATTAGCATTCTCTCTTGATGCCTCCAAGCTGGCCAGTAGCTGAGGCCCACCGGTTCTATTTACAGTACATAATAGTCATGCCAGCCACATGACCATGGAAGCGTCTTTGGACAACGCTGGCTCTTTGGCTAAGAAACGGAGATGAGCACCGGCCCCTAGAGTCGGACACGACTGTGCAGGGGAAACCTTTACCTTTACTAGCTGATCTGGCCATGTTTTTCTTCTTCAGAGCCCCGCAAAAGAAACGAAATACAAGATGTTGTGTTCCAGTGCTCTGCCCCTCCACAATCCATGTATTTGTTGCTCTGTACTTGTTGATACTCCTCCGGCAATTTGCAAGGAAAATCCTTCTGAAAGGCTGCACTGTGAAAAGTGAGGGAAGGCCTGTTGTAAAAAAAGCAACATATATACCTGTGGTGGCCTGGGGGCGTAAATAGCAGAAAATCTGCATGGAGAACCCTTCTGAGTGTTTGCAGTTATGGTAGTACGGTGGCATAGCTACCACCCTTTCATATAGAGCCCTTCTTAATGGCTGGAAACTTGGTGGTATCATGTCCCTGAATTATGGAAACCACCTCAGTGTTATTGGGAGCAAGTAAAGTGAAGGAAATACAAGGGTGCTTCTGAGAAACTACTTCTGTAGCTTTCTTCTCTAACATAAGTCTGAGAGCATCTTGGAATTTCATTGGTTCGTGTCATGTAAGGGAGACCAGATAAGTGGATGTTAACAAGTTCAAATATGGAACTAAAAAAATACATAACATGTCAATGTTGAACACATTCCTTCTGGAATTACTGACTATTAAATTAAATAAAAGGAAAGCCAAAAATCCAGAAGCTCACAATTGCTTGGTGTAGCATATATAACATTAAATGTGGTCACTGCCATATAGATTGAGATTATATATATATATATATATATATAATCTTGAAACTAGTCATGAGTCTTGCTCTCATTACTGCAAAGGAGGACATCTGAAAAAAAAATCATGCATAGGCCTGTCCCTCACTTGGGTTTTAAAGCCTTTCACAAATAAATATGTATACAAATGGTCTTTTACAACTGAACACCCATTTTTTAAAAAATCTCTCTGCATAGAAAAGGAGGTGCTGGTTTTAACCAAAGGTGCATTTAGAGAAATAATAAATGAAATAAATTGTATGTGTTTGCTTTCATTTAAATGCTCGCCATTATACCTTATCTCCACTTGTGAAGAATGCGCTTTGAGAGGAGAGAGTCTGAAGAATACTTCAGCTCCTCTTGCCTTACTCTCCATCCCCCCCCTTTCCTAAGCAGTAGATTCAGATCCCACAGGTTTAGCAGAGGAAAATCTGCCTTTCTTCTTCTTCTTCTTCTTCTTCTTCTTCTTCTTCTTCTTCTTCTTCTTCTTCTTCTTCTTCTTCTTCTTCTTCTTCTTCTTCTTCTTCTTCTTCTTCTTCTTGACAGCAGCAGCCTGGCCATGGAACACACAAAGCAGCAGCTGTCTCAGGAATTAGATTGGGGGCATTACCCTGGATGGGCTGGGAGACAGGCAGAGCAGAATGATGAGGCACAATCTGACAAGGTCTCCTGGATGAGCCCCGCAAGAAGGAGCCGAAGTGTGAGTCTGCATCCCATGTTAATTGGCAGGGAGGGGGACATTTGGATTCCCCGCCTCCAACAACAGGAGAGAGACTTCCAGCTGGTCAGGGCAATCCTGCCATCTTCTGGGACCCTCCTTTCCAAAATGACATCCTCGCCTCCCCACCACTTCTCTCCCACCTGGTTTCATTGGCACTTGCAGAAAGCCCGAGCTGCAGCTTTCAGGGCATCCATTTCTCTCCCCCCAACCCCTCACCAATGATATATTGCTGGAAGTTACTTATTTTGTTTTCTGTGATTCCCCGAGTGCAGACTTTTCCGGGGGATTTCTGGAAATTAACGTTCACATGGATATGGACTTAGCAGCATCATTGCATTGCCCAGCCTCCCTTACCCCTGTGGAGGTGGCACTCGAGGTGGCAATAGGGGGCTCTTTGCTTGTGTGGCTCAGTTGCGGCCCCAAATGTTGTTAGGCATGATTACGGTGACCACGTTTTCTTGGAAAAAATAAAGGGCAAGCCTGAAAAGGGGGCAAATCTGAAAGAGGTTCATAAGGATAAACATTTTTAATGGTTTATGTTTATAATTTTGTTTTACAAAGGAAAATTCAAGAGCAAAACCAAGAAAAGCTTTACAAAACCATTTATTCTAATAAAAATATCTAAAATCAGGCAGTATATGTAAATTTATTTTAAAAAGACAATTCAATTTCCATATTTTTCACATGAATGTGAAAGTCTGTGCATTAAGTGGTACCATTTATATGGTAAAAACAAATTTTATTTATTTATTTGTTCAATTTCTATAGCCGCCCATCTCAACAAGTGGCTCTGGGCAGCTTACAGGAATAAAAACCATAAAACAGTTAAAGCTATTACAATTAAAACAATTAAAATGCAAAATAAATATACATGACTGCCCAGTAAGCAATGTATGGATGTTAATATAGCTAAGAAACGGGACCATTCCCACGTTTGGGGCCCCAGGCCCGGGCACATAACCAGGTCTTCACGGTCTTGCGAAAGGCCAACAGGGTCAGGGACATCCTGATCTGCGAAGGGAAAATATTTATTTATTTATTTATTATTTCTAACTTATATCACCGCCCATCTCCGCCCAAAATATTCCAGAGGGCAGGCGCTATGGCAGAGAAGGCGCACCTTCTAGTCCCCGCCAACCAACATTCCTTGGCTGATGGGACCCGTAGCACGCCCAACCTACCAGACCGAATTGGACGGGTAGAAACAACAGGGAGAAGACAGTCCCTTACGTAACCCGGTCCCAAGCCATGAAGAGCTTTAAAGGTGACAGCCAGCACCTTGAATTGCACCCAGAAGCACACCGGCAACCAATGCAGCTCATGTAGCAGCGGTGTTAGATGCATTGAATATCTGACTCCATTTACTACCTGTGCAGCCGCATTCTGCACCAGCTTCCGAATGCTCTTCAAGGGCAGCCCCATGTAGAGTGCATTGCAGTAATCCAGACAGGAGGTCACGAGGGCATGAGTGACTGTGAACAAGGCCTCTTGGTCCAGGAATGGGTGCAGCTGGCGCACAACCCGAAGGTGTGCAAAGGCCCTCCTAGCCACGGCTGCCACCTGCTCTTCCAGCAGGAGCCGTGAGTCTACGAGGACCCTCAGATTGCGCATTGGGTCCATCTGGGGCAGTGCAACCCCATTTAGGACCAACGATGGAAAGACCTTATCACTGGAAGGCCCACCAACCCAACGCCACTCAGTCTTGCTTGGGTTGAGTCGAAGCCCGTTGCACCCCATCCAGGCCCTTACAGCCTCCAGGCACTGAGACAGGACATCCATGGCATCACTCAGGCGGCCCAGGTGGAGATATAAAGCTGGGTATCATCAGCATATTGATGATATCTCACCCCAAACCATCAGATCACCTCTCCCAATGGCCTCATGTAGATGTTAAATAGGAGAGGGGAGAGAACCAAGCCCTGAGGCACCCCACAAAGTAGGGGACGTGGGCAGGACCTCTCCCCCCCATCAACACCGACTGGAACCGACCCCGGAGGAAGGAGGAGAACCAGAACAACACTGTGCCACCCACCAACTCCCAAAGCTGGTCCAGAAGGATACCATGATCGATGGTATCAAAGGCCGTAGAGAGGTCAAAAAGAGCAAAGATGGTCGCACTGCCCCATCCCGCTCCCGCTAGAGGTCATCTAAGAATGCGATCAATGCCATCTCAGTCCCGTAACCCAGCCTGAACCCTGACTGAAAAGGGTCCAGATAATCCAAATGACCAAAATAAAGGACAAAAGTGAGTTTTTGAAAAATAAACAAATCTAAAGGACAGCTTTCTGAAATAAAGGACTGTCCTTTGTTTATTTATTTTATTTATTTAATTTTTTATCCCGCCTTTATTATTTTTATAAATAACTCAAGGCGGCAAACATACCTAATACTCCTTCCTCCTCCTTTTTTCCCCACAACAACAACCCTGTGAGGTGAGTTGGGCTGAGAGAGCGCGACTGGCCCAAGGTCACCCAGCTGGCTTTCACAGCTAAGGCAGGACTAGAACTCACAGACTCCTGGTTTCTAGCCCAGCACCTTAACCACTAGACCAAACTGGCTCTAAAGAATCTGGACTGCAAAGGCCCAGAAAACCATTACATGGCAGCAAAGAAACATAGAAAACTCTGGATTTGGCCAGCCTAGATATTTTATGCCTATCACCATCCTCTTCTCCTCTGAAGCTTTCATGTCTGAGGGAGCCAGAGGAGACTCTCATGGGATCAGGAGGGGGAGGAGGAAGAAGTGACATGTGACCCTGTTTTTCCCTTTCTCCCACCCAGTCCTCAATTGCTACAGTGTTCGGGAGACCCAGCTCTGACTTTTTTCTCTCCAATGGGGGGCCTACCTGGAAGGTCTGCCTTGGAGCCCAGAGAGATACATTTATGCTACTGATGATGCTCAGTACTCTTACTTTGTCTCCAAGCTAGTCTGCTTAAGAAAGAGAACTAGAGCTATTCAGAGAAGGGCATCTGGAGTGGTTCTCAGTGGCTGCCCAGGGAATTGCATAGGACAAAAGAAACAAGCTGGTTATTGGATGCAATGTGAAGGGAGCAAAGCATTATTGACATCAGAGCCACCTGGGAGAGGACAGCAGAGACAGCACAGCAATGCAGGCACACCGAGTAAAGCAGCTTCACTACCCTGTTAGTAAACTAAGTGGTGTTTGGGATTCAGAAATACTTGGTGCTAAAGTAGGGATGCAGGAAAAATTAGGGGAGACATATATGAAAAGTCTAAGCGTTCTCCTCTCCTCAGCAGGTTGCAAGGATTGCACAGAGATGTTGCGTTCAGAAGGCCTCTGAAGGTTGGGAGCAGTGAAAAGTGCAGTTAAGGCACCAGCTTTCACTAACTAGGCTCAGGGGAGAACATAAGTTTCCTTTAAACCTGTAATGACTCAATATGGTGGCTGCAGATCTAACAGAAAATGTGGACCAATATATAGCAACCCGCAGGAAAAGCTGTTCAGCATCAGGATATGCTAGAGCCCTTGATTAAAAACAGAATATGTATGAGAATCATGAGAAAATCATGGGTGTCTCTGGAAAAATCAAGACACTTAGAACATTGGGGGGGTTGGATTCAGAAAGAAAGCATCCATCACAGGACCCGAAGCTCTCATTGACACCCTTTTCTGCTTGGTGAACATGTTAGGTTGTTAACTAGCAATCTATCTCTGCCTTTAAAAAGGTAAAGGTTCCCCCCGCACAGTCGTGCAGTCGTGTCCGACTCTAGGGGCCGGTGCTCACCTCCGTTTGTTAGCCGAAGAGCCAGCGTTGTCCGAAGACGCTTCCATGGTCATGTGGCTGCATGACGCGCGCGGAACGCTGTTACCTACCCACCAAAGTGGTACCTATTCATCTACTTGCATTTGCATGCTTTCAAATTGCTAAGTTGGCAAGAGCTGGAGCTAGTACGGGAGCTCACCTTTAGTGCTAAGTTAATACCAAATTTATTACAGAGATGGGAGAAGCAGATTTTTGTGACCAGCAACCACACTTTCCTATAATGTTTTGGGCCTCCAAAGACTGCAGATAGTAATAGCTAATGATGCCATGATTTCATTACCCATTACCTTGAGGATTTGGGTGGGGCTGGAGGTATTTTAAGAGTGAAATACATGCCATAAGCCTTTGCCCCTTGACTACTGCCAAAAACAGCTGAAAATTTAGGGCTCTGGAACCACATACAGGGTGCTGCAGAAGCACTTATCATGCAATGTCCACTCTTGTATAACCTGACAATCCATGCAGGTGACAGATCCTCATGTACTTCTGACCCCACTCTTAGTTTGGAACTGGCCTCCACTAAAGCAGGGATGTTCTACATGCTCAGAATCCTTAACACTCAACAATGAATCAAGTCAAGCAGTCTCCAAATATCTGAGAAGACTTGAAAGCAAAATAGAAGAGACTCCTACAAGATGCATGTTTTATTTTGTGCTTTTCTTTTAAAGTGAGGCTCAGGGGGATTACAAATGTCAGCAAAAATGAGGTTATCCTCACCCCACTCCACAACCTACTGATGTGCTTTAGGAGTTCTGGTGAAACTAAAGGAGGGTGAAATTTTTAATTCTACGGTTTTGTTGTAAAAACCAAAACAATAAAAACGATGGGATTGAAAATTGCAGATTTCAGTTTTTATTGTTTGAGGGACTAGAGCACAGCTGCTGACTTTTAGAAAGTAATCCATATGAGCATTTCTTGGTATGATGAGCTGGCTTGGCCATCCTTTCCCCAGTTCAGAGAGCTGGGTTTTGGCAAATTCTAGGCATCTCTCAAGAGCTGAAGACAACAGCCAGCTTCTTCCAGCTTTAGCTGCTGTCAAACCAATGATAGCAGCCTGTAGCCAGGGAAGAGAGTGGCACAATACATTTTTCTCAGCACACATATGGCAGCATATAAATTACCAGAAGGAGGAACTGCACAGGTGGGTCATAGAGGTTGTTTGATTTGGGGTAGCTCAGGGTATGACTCAAGGGTATGGAGCATGATAGAGGTGATTGATGGCATTTAGTGGGTGAGGAAAATTTGGCTGTATTAGATGCCTCCAAGTGAAATTAACAGATGGGTGGGGAGGGCAAAGTGAAAAGCAACAGCTTTTAAGCTAAGCAAAATCTTGTGAGCTACAACTATCGGCTCATAAGAATTAGGCCAAGTCTATTATACTGAACTTAAGCCTACTTAGATTTCAAGGGAGTGTCCTATAAAGTCCAATAAATAATTTGAAACCACAAATAAAAGAACAGTGGATATGTCAAAGAAGTTGTATGAATCCCCCATGCACAGTTCCCACTTATGAAGTCACCACCCAGAAGCGTGGCACCCCAAGGATCCCTATTTCTGCAATTCTAGGCACTTAGAAATGTGGAGTCCATGGTGCTCTCTGAGCCTTGTTTTCTTGCAGATGTTTCATTGTCAGGCTAGGCAACATCTTCAGTGCGAAAAGGGAGTGGGACTTGCTCTCTGTTTATATACCCTGGCTTGTCCTGCCTGTGTTGGTGGGGGTGTTGTACTCTCCTTGGTATTACCTTGATTGGGTTGTTGTTTGCAAACAACAGCCCAACCAAGGAACTCCTAAGGAGAGAACAACACCCCCACCAACACAGGCAGGACAAGCCAGGGTATATAAACAGAGAGCAAGTCCCACTCCCTTTTCGCACTGAAGATGTTGCCTATCCTGGCAATGAAACGTCTGCAAGAAAACAACAAGGCTCAGAGAGCACCATGGACTCCACAGTTCAACCCTGAGTTACAAATATTCTCTTTGATTGGTACTTAGAAATGTGCCAATTTGTTTGTGGGCTGGAGAACTATAAGCACTCTCTAGTGACAACATATGCAAGCAGTCAAAACCTAGAGGCAAATATACAGTATCTGTCATCTCAAACAAACACATCAATGTCTGAAGAACAAATACAAACTTTTGGTTATAGAGAAATCAGACAAACTGTTCCCTATGTTCCCACCATATAAAATCTGCTGTTTTATATGGTGCTGTTTAACCACAAAAAGCAAAGAACATGAACTTACATTTTATTTTTAAAAAAAGCAAAAGCAAACGAAATGTCTGTTATTCCTCTTTGAAAGAACCACTTGGAGGACTTCATGCAATCAAATCTTTTCAACCTCTCCCTGTTCCAACTTTATTTCCTTTCACCGTGGTTCGTGTTTTGTATATTGAAAGGGCAGGCACCCACATTAACTGCTGCCAAAATGCAGGCTTGTTGCCTGATACATTGATCTGTGCATGATGTATAGACTTGGATAAAGTCTTTTGCTATTTTATGGTGACTTCTCAATGGCATTAAACCTCATTTATATGTCTATAAATATATGTGTAGCTTTGAATGGGAGGCTTTATTGCATCTTTCATAAGTTCCATCCATTTGGGATACAAATTCTGTTTGGCTGAAAAGGCAGCCTATTATGGGCCACGAGCGAAAGACTCATCATGATGATGGATGGCATGTAAATGCAGGGAAGGCCTGTGCACTGTAAAAATTGCACCCAAGTTTTTTGTGAAGCTGTCCGATTTCAGAAAGGGTGAGAAGATGCTCCCCAAATGCAGGATTTTGCTTCTACGACTAGAGTAAACGGCACACAGTCAGTTACTTTGGAGACAGAAAAAGGATATGTTACAAAAAAACAGGAAGGCCTTTTCAGCCTAAAGGCTGATGTTTTTCAAAACATACAGTATATGTTTAGCATCCAAGAGCCAGAAATACTATGCCTTTATCCACTGGAACTGGGTCAGGCTACAGAAAGATTTGCCTTTTCTTTGTTTCTTTACAGTTTGTAGGAAGTAGATAAAGGGTCATACTAGATCAAATTATGTATACTGTTTATATATGTGTACGTGTAAACTCTTTGTAGAGTTTGATGCAGAGATCAACAATGGAAAGCCCAAGCACAAGCGCAACATTCACACATGCCCATATGTATGTATCATCCTGCCTTCATTTGGACTGAGAAAGATGGATTGGTCCCTATGTGGATAAGGTCAATATACAGCATTTTTTAATGCTGAACTAAGTTGGATGGTCATGTGTCAGCGACACTGCAGTGGATTCTGCACTGAGTAGAGGGTTGGACTAGATGATTTCTAAGGTCCCTTCCAAACATATTTATTTATTATTTTTATTCATTATTTAAATTTGTATCACCGCCCATCTCCTCTATACCAGGGAACTCTGGGCAGTTCCATTTATGGAATCAGGAACTTACTGCTGTATTCTTGCTGGAGTAAGATAAGAAAATCCTTCCATGAAAGTGACTCTCTTTCTGTAACTTCTTACAGGTTTGCCCTCATATGTTGGCCTACTGACATTCCCTCTCACCTGCAATTACTCTTATTCTGTGAATGAGTATGGAATCACACAGCCCAAAATGGTACTCATAGCTCAGAAAGAGTTGTCTACTACGTAGTAGTACTACGTAGTAGGAGTGGATGAGAATGCACCTTGACATTTGTCTACATTGTGCGCCTTAGCATATAGTCCCAATCTAGACCTTAAGGGTAATTTACAAAGCAAACATTAAAATAATTGTGTTATAAATTAAAATGGATAAATTTATTTGTTTGTTTATTCATTTATTTTTCAAAATTTACCACTGCCCATCTCCCCCGAGAAGAGGGACTCTGGGCGGTTACCACAGTACGCATTATAAATTAGGTAGTAGGAGAACAGTAGAAGAAATTGTGTATCATATTCCTCAGTGTGGGACACTGAACAATGTAGATGGCTCTCATGTAGGCTGGCAAGGTACATGTATCAGCTCACCTTGTTTGAAATGCAGTGCATTTCGGTGACATCCCTGTTTGATCAGTACTTCTCATGAACTAATGGTGGAATACACAAGTCTACTCAGAAATAGGTCCTATTGACCTCTGTTGAAAAGTATGTAATTTGCAGTTGAAATGAAGGTTATGTTTGTATAAAGCAGGAATAGTATTCATAGAGCAACAAGGGTATGAAAATGATCTGGATTTGAAACCAATGCATTCCCAAGATTCTTCTAAGATGCCTGGTCAAGTGTCACATATCTTTGGATATTTACCAGTTACTTATAAACATAACTTTGTACATATTTCCAGATTTTGAATGTAATATGTATTATTATTGTATGTGTGTCTGTGTGTGTGTGCGCGCGCGTGCACGCCTTCAAGTCAATGTTGACTCCTGGTGACTGCCTGCACAAGTCCCTGAAGTTTCCTTGGCAAGGTTTTTCAGAAGTGGTTTGCCATTGCCTCCTTCCTAGGGCTGAGAGTGAGTGACTGGCCCAAGGTCACCCAGCTGGCTTTGTGCCTAAGGCAGGACTAGAACTCACGGTCTCCCGGTTTCTAGCCTGGTGCCTTAACCACTACACCAAACTGCTTCTCTAATATTAAATGTAGCATATTTATTCACATTACAAATTAGCAACCCCCTCCTCATCTTGTTGGAAACGAGGGGGGAGGTGTTCTGTAGGTTTTTTTCCTGACATTTTGTTCCACCAAGGACAACTTCTTACAATCACTTTTCATCTTTCCTTTATTGATCTTGCCCTCACTTGTTTGCAGAGCAATTAAAGCCACCCTGTCTGTGATCATCCAGATCATTTTGATTCAAACGTTGATGATTCATTATACTACAATAGGATGGTATTTATTTTATACAGTATATTTATATTCCACTTCCTATGCTGAAGCATTTCAAAACATTTTACAGTAAAAATAGCAGCTCTAGTGGACAACCACCTCAGCATGCAAAGGAAGCTAAAGTGGACAACAACTTCAGCATGCAAAGGACGCTAAAGCTTCTTTGTAGCCTTCACCACCATGCAAGTCAAACAATTAAATGCACTAAGGCAAGGCAAGTTGGCCTCCTGACAAACCTGCTCTCTAGAGGTCTTATAGCTTGTTTTATTGCACAGAACCCCTCAGAAAACCAGGAAGAACCCCATCACTTTATCAGAGAAGGCACTTAGGGTAATTGTTAAGTGGCTCATTCTGTGTTCCTATTCCCCAGTTCAACAAGAGTCTCAGTAGAATTGCCAGATTTGACTTCTCAAATTCCACCAGACCATTCAGGAATCCATAAGATTTCCTAAGTCTCCAGAGTGAACAAACTTAATGGTTTTCTCACATCTGCAGAGGGATCTCACATCTGCTATCACACCAGACTTTATCAGATGGTAGACTATATAGGGGTAACTCTAAACATCCCCATTATCCAGGCTACTTCCCTTTTGAGCTGAAGCAAAAACTAAGTTGAGGGTTTATCCTGGTATATGCATTGGTCCAATAACAGTTTGAGACAGACTCATTGTGGGGGTCATGAAATCCTGAACTGGCCCTGCTAAGGCAGAACAGTATGACTGGCCCTCCAGAGATTCTTCAACATCACACTTGAGACCAATTGGGCCAGCTCAGTAAGGAAGACTGTTGGGCAGCAGGACTGTTGGGTCGTTCATCAACAGTATCTCCAGTCTGTTTCGTTATCCTACTGCCAAGTGGAAGACATAGTAGACTGTCCCAGTTTGAAGAGGTTTTCTAGTGAGCAAGATTGTATTCCTATAGAGCACAGCACTTTTCCAGAGCTGAACTCAACACTGTTCTACCCCGAGGAAGCTTCCAGCTGTCACTGAGGGATATCCATGCATAGCCCTATAGGGGGAAAAAAACAAGGGGATGGCCCTCGTTCCCTTACAGTTCCCCCAAAGTGGTCCACCAGAGGAATGATCTCCTTTGGTAATACCATTAACTATTTTGACCATCATAGCCAATGCAATTAAATGACAATGAGGGCAAAAGAAGCCAAAGGCCGCAAAGGGGGAAAGGGGAAGAGGGAAAGCAGTGCTGAGAAGAACAGCATCAAACATAAATGGGTGGCACAAATTTCAGATATATATTCAAATCAGCACTGAATATTTGCTGCTGTATGAGCCCCCCCCCCCCGCCATACTTGCTTGTCTGCGAGAAGAGAACAGAAACATAATAAGGATTGCGGAGAGCAAGCAGACTGACTGTGAGCCATCTGCTCCCTCCCCCTCCCACTAGCCTAGATTAACCCTGCCATCAAAGATAGAACATGTCAAGCAACTCTGCCTGTGTATACAAAGAATGTATGAAATGCCATCCAGGAAGGCCTCAGTGCCAGACAAACAGAAAACCAGCTTGGAAATGACAATTTTTATTTCAGAGACCAGTCAGACTTCAGTACCCATGGCAGGAAGATAGACATGGCAGCTTGTGTAGTAACACCAGCTGCAGCCTTAATATCCACAAAAGCTGAGCCATGCCATAAGCAATAACTGCATAAGCAATAGCCACTGACCATGTCTAAGAAGAGCTGAATGCCAAAGAAGAGGTGGCAACATCTGGTCTTAAGCTAGGGAGAAGTCTTTAGCCACCTCTGGTCTACTCAGCCACACCTAGGCCCAGACAAGCAGGCAAGAGAGAGAGGAGACCTCTCTTTCTTGACTAATATCTTCCTACCTATAAAATAAATGGGACACTTCAAGAAAGTGTTTCCATTCTCCTTCAGATCAAGAGATCATTAGCTCTTGTGATGCATCCCTGTGCAACCCCATCACTTTCTAATGAAAGTGAGATTAGCCCTGGCACCAAATGAAGTCACATTTGTTGTTCATGCTATCATTGTCACCTCAAGGTCTGTCTCTGCTGGGGGAAAGGGGGGGGGGCTTCTCCTGTTTCTGCCCTCCTCAGAGAGGGGAACAGCATCATGGCAGCATCCATGATCACATCAGGACATGAACAGTCCCAGGCATTTCATTTCAAGGAACACATTTTTCTCTTTCCAAAAGCATAATTATGATGGATTCTATACTCCTAACATAATTCTGTGAGAGGCATCTAGGAAACCGTAGCAGAAAATTCCATCCAATTCACAAAAAGACTGTTCTAGAATTTGGGGAAAAAACCAAGGCAGTTCAGCTGAACCAAGAACCAATATGCATTTGAGAAAAATAGCAAATCTCCCATCTCCCTATAGATGCCATGTCCTAGAAGTCTGTCTACACAGCTGCCTGCCATTTAATAATTACGTTTGGTGATTTTTTGTAAAAAAAAAATTAACAATATAAAAATTAGAACAGCTTCTACAATAATAATGATTTTTAAAGTGTCCCTATTTCAGTCCAACCAAACAGAAAAGTTGATACTGTAGGACTTAGGACATGGTAGATGCAGGACCTACATATATGGCTAAAATAAGCCTTAAAAAGGGAGGTATCCCAAAATATGCACAGTATGCTGAGTGATAACCATCAGCCAAAGGATTTTTTTTTTTAATCACAAAACTCGGGCAGAAACAGCAATAATCAGAAATGGTATAAAGGGCAAAGAAAATGGTTATCTGAAACACTGCACTTCCTCTTAAGAAGATCAGCTATCTGGACAACCTGGGAGTGCCTGCTAAGGTCCCACTTATCAGAAGGTATGGCAGAAGAGCCCCTGTCCCTCTGTTGCATTTACTCTGGAATAGTTTGGCCCCTGCATGTGCTCGATAAACAACTGAAGCACAAACATAATTTTACAGTATACTGGCAGAAGGTAGAAAACAGCACCAATGGGGAGGTACTGCTCTCCAAGATTAAAAAACAAAAGCTAGAACATGTCACTTAGTCAAGACATATTACTGATACTTTTAGAAATTGGGGGCTGCATTATTACCCAATTCAGTAATAATATGTTGCATCTAGCCTAATTTCACAGATGTCAACAGCTGCTACATGTGCATTATGTTATCAATTATGTGCTTAAACAATGTATTATTGTTGTTGTTGCTGATGCTGTTGTTGAATGGCTGCTTGTGAGTTAGTGCTTTGCTATTGTATCATGGGAAAGTAGCAGAATATGCCATCCTTCCCTCTGCTGTCTGAAATGGTTCAGTCCAGGCATTAGTTGACCCACGTCAGTGAGGTCATTCTTTTGGAGGACTCATGTTCTTAGATTTAAATGCTGATTTTTTCCCCCTAGACTCATGCTAACAGAGAGGAGATGTGTCATTGCCTCAGTTAGAAAATGCTGGGGTTTCTTCTTTTCTGCTTGCCTGTTTTATGAATGAACCAACTTTCTCTCCCAGTGAATCTTGGAGAAACTTTGGGTTTTGCTTCTATAACATGCCCTGAGTAATTCACAAATGTATCCCCCAAGTTATGTCTCCCTTTGGATTTGCCACAGCATTTTTCTTTGGCAATCAAGGAAAGGGTTGTCCCAAAAGATACAAAATAGGAAGCTTAGCATGAATGATTGATTAAAGAAATCTGAGCTGCTTTACACATGACAACTTTCCTGCACAAATTAATTTCACACTGTGATGCATGAAAATCATGCAGGTGTTTCTGTTGCTGTAATTATATGGATTCATTAGTAGAAGCAACTTCCAATAATGTGTATATTTTTAAAATGTAATCATGTAGATGGGGACTGAGAAAGGTTTTTGCTGCCTGGCAAAATGTCATGGGTGAAGTAAGCTTTGAACTTCCTGTAACATTCATTCTTCTCTCTGCTTACATGCTGAGATGCAGGACATGACATAGTAATTGCTGAGCATCTGGTGGTCTACATGGAATAATTCTGTTTGCTGTAGCTAAAACCATAGAAGATAGGTGTCTCAATGGCTACTAGCCATATACGGTATATCTAAGTGATACTGCCCTGTGTAGTGGTAGCATATCCCAGAATAATTCTTGCCTGGGACAGAATGCAGTCCTTGTCAACTGCCTCCTTACAAGTTTCCAGGAACATCTGGCTGACTGCTCTTAGACACATAATGCTGTGCAAACACTATATCAGTGCAATGGTTGTGTTCATAGAAAACCAATAATTGTTATTTGTTTATTTATTGCAATGTATAGCCTGCACCATTCCCAAGATTCTGGGCAAAAATACATAGTCTAAAATCTAACATAAATTATAAAACAACAGTAGACATCATAACTCATAGATTAAAATATCCAGAATCCATAGTTGAGAAGGTTACGATACTGTAATCCTCTCGCATTGAATGGAGTCTAGACCAAAGTATTAAAACAAAACTATTACATAAAATTTCCCATACTTTTAAAGCTATTTGAAGTGGTCTATTATAATTATTGACACAGATTATTTTGTATGTGGTCTGGAATTGTTGTTCCATGTCTGCCAAGGAAAAACAGGATCTGATCATTTATTTATTCATGCATTTCTAAGATTCATAAACTGTCCTTAGAATGATATACCAAGATGATATATATATATCAGAACTTAAATAACATAAAATGTAATAAAACAATTATAAAAACAGAACATCCAAGTGTATAGTTAAACTAGATAAGGTTATATGTTTAATGCCATTGCATAAAATCCTAATTAAATACCCATTAGTTAAGTGCATTAACTTTCGAAAGAAGGCAAGACATTTGATGGAATTACTCAATGAGATTCAGAAAGTTTGAAAAGATTTGGAATATTCCATTTGCCCATCATAGGATGCAGTTGCTCAGTTTTTACAGTGTTTATATGAAGACCACATAAATAATAGATGAAGAAAGATGTATATATAAACCCTCTAAAATATGAAACAAATTGAAATTTCTTCCAGAACATGTAAGGTTGGAATTCCACATTAAATAGAATGTCTTGCACAAGCTTCTGTCTACATCTTCAGCTACAAGTGGACCATAATTAATCAGAGAACTAGTTTTGAGTCATGCCAAAGTCTAATGAGCCATGCAACAAATCCTTTTCTTCCTTCCTTTCTTCTTACCCTCTTCTCTAAGAATTGTCTGACAGCCAAGAAACATAGTATATTTCTCAAATATGTTTTACAGTTCCGTTCTGGCAAATCTTACACAGATGACGATGTACTGTATAATGACATGCTTAGACATCTGCTTGTTGAGCATGGAGCAATGTCATGTTCTGGTAGGTGGTTATTAATTGCAACAGTCCACAGTTTGTACATGGAATTAAAAACAAGCCAATGTGATCACCATACATGACAGTTCTTCGGTGTGAAAGTAATATTTGTTGTTATTAAATTTGGGGGTTGAGTTAGGGAAAAATCTCTGTTGGGTTATCTGGAGAAAGTACAGCTGTTTGTAGAAGAGAAAGAGAGTTTCTTCTATTTAAAACACAGAGCATATGATGTTCTTTAGCCCTATTGGGCACTATTAATGTGGGAGTTGAAAAGAAATACAACTAACCCCTCTTAAGACAACAAAGATAAAAAAGAACAAAGATATATTTTAAAAAGTAAGGTGGGAGGAAAAAGAAGCTGAACACATGTGCACACCAATCCAAAACATCTGGTGACAGCATTTCTATTTTTCTGGGAAATGCTTTACACTCTGCTACTCCCTGCCAAGAGTTTGGTCAGTGAATAGCTGCATGCATATGTGAGTTTAAGTCATTTATAACAGCCTTCCACTTCCCGAAACACATTGCTTACTCCAGTGATAGGAATCTGAAGATTAAGCAGATAAAAATGAGAAGCCTGTCCTGTTACTTCAGTTAATCAAAGAGAGCAAAATTCTAGGGAGGGAAATCTTGGGGTGTTTGTGTGTGTGTGTTTATGTATGTTTCTGTCTCTTCTCTCTCTTTTTCCTTGGGACACCAAGAATTAAAAAGAGAAAGGAACTTAATGTTATTACAAATGTACAAGCTTTTAAACAAATATACTATGAATATCCTTTTCTATTCACATTTTATTTGAGAGAATAAACAGTTGTTTAATTGCCCCACATAAGATGCTGAACAGTCAAAGTGACTCATATTGGAAAATAATCCCCAACTTCATTTGTGATTTGTTGGAGTTCTGTTTTAGCCTTTTCCATTGAAATGGAAAACCCTTTTTCCATATTCATGTTTCAAATGTCTCAGAAAGTATTACTGATGAGACCAACCATTTTAGAATGATTTTAGGGTTTGAGTTGGACAGAATTTCTCTTTCTTATTGTACCTCACCTAAGATGTAGGCTGTTGAATTTTGTACCACTTAGCTACAGAATTAGAATCTTGCAAAAGCCATGTTAATGCATTTTAAAGCATCCTGAACTATTAGTTTTTATACACTTTTTCAAGGTGAATCTCTGCAAAACTTCCATGGAAATCTTATGATTTGCAGGTGATTATGGAAGTATGCTACAGCCCCTCACTCATCAAGAATATGGGTTATAGCTACCACATATGAATGCAAATGTAATCCTCCCTTGTAGTTGTGCACTGCAGAGAGAGATGGAGGTTATTAGCAAGCTGTCTCTCAGAGAAGCTTGCTTGCCATTACTGATATTCATTAGTTACAGTTTGATTGCACTTTGTGTCCAAACATTGATTTTCAAACCAACTTGTGGCAATTAAATCAGAAAACCAATAATATATACAAATAATACAAGACACTAATATTTGATAATTCTGTTGAACAGATAATCTGACCAGCTATTATTACTTGTATTATGTAAAGATACACAATCTTTAACATGTTTCTCAGATTATTTTCTCATAGAATTTCAGACAACAAGGAGGTATTTTGAGAGACATCGGGAAACACAGTAAAGTGCATGGAATGAAAACAACAGGAAAAATGGGGAAAGAGGGGGATATGATAGGAGGAGGAGGATGTTCCAATGCATATTAAATAAATATACAATGTAGTTTCATTAAGATGATAAATCCCCCTTTACAGACTTTATCACAAAGACAGAATATATAGGACATTCCACTTGGTTCTTTCCATACTTGATAAGCTTCCAAAGAATTCATAATTCACTGGTACAAAGGTTGAAAGCTTCTCCTTTACTACTGTTATGAAACCTCTCTTTCAAAATGTATTTTTAGTTATATCCCAGATCTCATATTCTGTTGCTAAATATTGACTTAAGGCTTAAGACCATAGTGCTGAAAACTTTATATTTCAAAATCCCTTAGAAAAAGTCAGCTTCTCAACTCCATCTACTGTATTCTTCATTCAGTCATCTCTTGGTTTTCAGGATATCGCTACCACATGCTTTTACATTGGCCATTGTCACAGATAATCAGGGAAGTTTCAAAACAGAGAAAGGGTGGGTTTAATGCGAAGAAGAAGAAGAAGAAGAAGAAGAAGAAGAAGAAGAAGAAGAAGAAGAAGAAGAAGAAGAGGAGGAGGAGGAGGAGGAGGAGGAGGAGGAGATCAAGTTTATAGAATGCACACAATCCTGAAACTGCTGATTTGTCTCAAAGCTACAACCTCTCCTTTAATCTCTTTGATGAAGCCAATTCTTTCCTTTAAAACAGTGCTTCTCAAACCTGGGTAAATTACCCAAAATTGGATAAAAGTGGGTTTTCTTTGGGTGACAACACACAAATCCATTGCTCAATCACAACAGGGACATTTAAATCGACTTAAAGTGTTTTACCTACATTGGGTAAAAAGGACTTTCTGATAAACAGTTTTGGGTAATGAAGGAAAAAGCTTGGGAAGCACTGTTTTAAAAGCTTAGTTTTTGCTCATATTTAAGATGCCCTGAGATTGTCCATTTTGCTTTGACTGTCTAATACAGCTACTTCTTAGAATTTTGCTCCCATGTCTGAAGAGCCTGCACAAAAGGAAAATGGAATCATTTGAACCATCATGTAACTTGAATCACCTCTAAGTGATTTATTTACATAGGGGATGATTTATTTTAGATTCCACAATAAATATTGATAATATACAAAGTAATGGTCATTGTTAAAGTGACCCAGTAGGCAGCATATGCTGTTATCTTATAGAACAGTCATGGAAGCACTTGGTTCTGACTCCAATTATCAATTGCTACTGGCTGGGTTTGCACAACATGTTAGGCTAAAAAGTGTTGGCCAGCTGGTGCAAATCCAGCCCAGTCAGTGTGGTTATTTTATTGTTTGGTATCTTGTGCAAACCCAGGCAATTGGGTTAATTCAGTAAATCATGGTTCATTTTATTGTGGCCTATCATATTCCATCAGTGGGATGGATTCAGAAGGTGTCAGATTAGATCAACCACATGACTAGTACAGCAAGTTTCTGATATCCATAGAACTTTTCTTTCAGCCTCTGCTATAACTGTGCACTTTTCTGAATACAGCATATTGTTTCCTGCTGCTGACAAAGAACTGTTTTGCATCTCAGAAGCGTACTACCTATTAATACATTGAAAAGAATATATGTCTCATATGACCAATTTGAAATCTGAATTCTTTTTAATATTTCCACTGAAGAAAGAGCGATTGAATTACTGTATGCCACACCTGTGCTACAAACACAATGACAAAAAAGCTGCAGCAAGACTTAAGGTACAGATGTAACACTGAAGAATCTTGGTTTGATTTTTTCTTTCAAAAAAAGTACTTAACCACACAATCAAAGTAAATTGCCATTCTGAGCACCTTGTTCCAGGAAAAGACATACTACAAATGGGAGATAAATATTGATCAAAGACGTGCCGCTTTCTCTGTGCAAAAACAGGCTATAAGGAACAGGAAGGATCTGGGTAAGGGATAATAGAATTGAAGAGTTTCATATTCATAAATCAGGAAAATTGACATTTGAGTTTATATAATGATTTCTAAGGCACATAACTCAGAAAACAACAAAAAAAGTGGGGAGGAGGAAAGTTTCAAAGCAACACAAGTTGATTTGCAGATTCCTGGTTACAGCATTTGGTAATAGTAACAGGGCAAACAGAAACAACATCTGAGGAACTGTGAAATGACACTTGAAAACCCAAGGAAGCTTCAGGTTGATTTTTCTTGGACAGCAGACCCTATCAATGCCATATAGCAACTGACATTTGAAATTGAGAGAAGCCATAAAGATAGCATAGGGTATGGAATGGATGGAGAAGTTGCAGTTTAAAGGAAAAAAGGAAATTCCTTTGTATGAACTTAAAAGCCCCTTTAAACCTGATTCCCCATACAGATCATTTTATGAAAGGAGGAGCAGTAGCAGGAGAAGGAGGGGAAAAGAAAGCTATATATTACCAATCCATTTATCTGCAAAATATTATTGTTTTCTTCCAGAACAAGCAAGCATAAATATTTGGGGAAATGAGGTTTAAGAAAGCACATGACAGAAAGCAGGGCAAGAGTCAAACACCAGTTATAACAGCAGAGTTCAAAATTAAATAGCAAAGAAGATGGGCCTTGATTATTGCATCCTTCTATAGCCTATGTTGCCCATTTAGCACACAAAAAATGACATTTTCCCTAGTGCTTTCTGCATTCCCAGCAGGCACTGAGAGCAAGTTGACTCAATTTAATCTCATTTTAACAAGTCTGGGCAAAACAAAGTGCAGCAGGGCCTCACATTTCCAGGGGAAAATACAGGTGCTCCTCAGTAACTAGTGCCCTACAATTCCTCCTCCACCCACCACAATCTGCACCCCAGAAGGGTTACCCCACAACTGCATGTCCTATTGCTATCTTCTTCTGCCAACTTTGCACACAGAGGATGGAGTTCTGAAAATCTGGACACTTCCCATCCTACTTCATCTACAGGGCAATACAGGAAAGCCATGAACTAACCAAAGACACGCACCCATCAGCCTCTAGATCCAAGCTGAACTTGGACCCAGCACCATTCTCGTTGCCAGGAAAGAGTTAACTGAAGGACTCTCCTGCACAGCAAGGAGATCCTATAGTACACCTAGACAGTTTTACACACACCCGTTTTTCCTTTGGAACGCACAGAGACGCACAGAAACCCCTGCCTTTCCTCGGGTATCCTGCGTCAGCAGCAAAGGCGATCTTGCTCGCCAGTATCCTAAAAGGAAGCGGGGGGAGGAGAGAGAAAGAGAGCGCGCCGGCAACCCATTGCGTCGCTCTCCCTGGTGCTGAAACAAGCAAACCCAAGCAATGCAAAATAAAACAAGTGACGGTGGACTTACCCAGGCTGGAAAGAGAAGCGCCGCCGAGCTCAGATGAGAACAGGAGTGCTCCTTGTCCGGCTGTCTAGTAGTCTCACGACTGATAGCTCTCCCAGCTCCTGGGCTGTCCTCTTCAACCCGCCACTCGTCTTCTCTCCATAGAAGGAGACAGAAGCCGGCAAGAAGCAAAGCTGGGGGCGGGGATAAGGGGGAGCAGAATCAGGTAAACGGGGAGTGTAGGAGTCAGCCAGCTCTCTCAGCTGGGACAAATCTCCTCTAAACCCTCATTGCTTCCTATTTCTCCTCTCAGATCGTTGTGTTGAGCCAAGAGCTTTAATGCAGCTACTTGATCCTCACCCGTTTGCGCTCGTCTTTCCTTTCTCTTCAATTTCAGCAGCTTGGAGGTGCCCCCCACACACACACACAACACACATAAGCACACACACCACTTTGCCTTTAGCTTGCAGGAAGCCATCTAGTGGCCAAAAATAAAAGCAATCCAACATTCTAACATACGTAAAAACAAAATCACAAGAGCATTGACTCAAAGCGTATGAGCCGAGCCTTATCTGCCTATTTATGCTCCTATTTATGTCAACTTCAGATGTTTTGATTTGCTGTCTCCATCTGCCGTGCAGATTCATGTATGTTGGGGACAACATATTTTTGCTATTTTTCTTGTCATAGACTTTGGGATACTAAGGGCTTCCCAAGATTTCCTGGAAAGAAAAACACTGAACATACTCTGCTGTCCACTCTGCCCAGGAACTACTCAGATCCCCTGATTCTGGTTTGTTGGGTTTCACATCCCACCCTGTCCATGCACATTCAGGTTCAGTTTAAGCATTTGATTCAACCAAGTGGGAAGTTTTTCCAGAACTGGAGTTCTTTTGTTAGAAAACTCATCTTCCATACAGTCAAGAGTAAAGTGGGTCAAAGACATAGGAGAAGCGAGGCTTAAAGAACCAGACATCTCCTGGGTGCTCAGCTTAGTGAATAAAGCTGATATTTTGAATTACCCCTGTCTTTTAGTACCAGAAAGTTTCTTTTTGGGTGCCTCTTTAACTGGAGCTGGATGGTTATTTGAGGATCTCCATGTACAGGGCCATGGCATGACACTTTGCCCACTCAAATCTCTACTTGTGCATGAACAGCTAAATCAGAAATGTGGATTTTTATGGTTTTCCTCGGTGACATTCTATTTTTCTATGTGCACTGATTTTTATTTTTCATGTACAGAAACTCAGTTTGGGATTCCAACTTAAATTATGAAATTGTACAGTACAAGAAGAACTTTATCATTTCATTCTGCTGAATACCTCTGACATTAACAGTTCTACTGATACCACCCATTCTTAACTGTAATTGGCATTTCATGAGTTATATTTTTAAATTAAATAGAAAAGCTATGGTTTCTCAAATGTTACAACAATGATGATGTTGTTCTTCTGTTTAGCACTTTTGCAGTATTCAATGCACTCCCGCTATGTCCTATGTTTGGGGATACATTTACAATTATCCTTAAAGGTAGGCCTATTTAATAATCCTATTTTGCAGATAAGAGGTGGGAGCTTAAGGCTCTTTAGAGAGTTCATGGATGAAATAAAATTCAAATCAGATTTTTTTTTACAAAGTAGCTCAATCTCTTAGACATTGCTCTCCATTAAAAGTGTCCAGTAGTGAAGCACCTTCTTCCTCATAAAAGCAGCTTAATTTACAATGGGCCATTTGGCAATGACATCCAGCTGCGACTCATCTGCTGTATATTTTCACACCTCATTGAAAGAGAAAATTTCCTGCAACATTCCTCTTATACACAACCCTGGAGGGGTTCCACACAGCCCTGTAAACAAAACAGTAGCAAGCTGACATTTGAAGCAATTAAAAGTGTCATGTTAAAGCTGCCTCACTGGTGAGATGAAACAATTCAGGGGGCTTTACCTTAAAGAAAAAGTCAAGAGTACCAATGCTTAATATATGACCTTGTGCTTGGATTATTTGTTATAGGCTAATAAGTTAATTAATTCTATTCCCCGGATAAGTCAGACAAAGTTCTTTCTTCAGCATCCCAAGTGGAACCTGAAACCCACTAGGCAATAAGGTACCTAACCTTGATTATATGTCAAATCCACACTCAGTCATAGAAATGTCCTTGTTGGCTTTTGGAACAATCAGCCCGACCTACCCTACAATAGAGGGTATCGTTGTGAAAACAATTGAAGGAGGGATTACTATGTACTGTATACAGTAGCATCTGACCTTCTGGAGGGAAAATAAGTTATGAATCTAATTAATTAGTTAATATTTGAAATTCATCTATATGATCAGCTTAATGTTTACCAGGAAGGTATTTTTATCCACTTATTGCAGATGTCTGTGCGTGAGAGTGGGTGTGCATATGAAAGAGGACTTGCTTGCACATAGAGACATCAGATGACAAACAGAGACTTACCTGAAGGGAGAGCTGCCCTCAATAGATCACAGATGCTTTAAGGTGGCCACCACATTAAAGCACCTCTTAAAACATAAAAAAAATAATCCAGGAGCAATTGTAAAGTTAAAAACTGTTTGGAGTTCTATTATATTACAACTGAACTTTGAAATTCTCTTTATTCCGATAAACCATTCATCTGTTCATAGTTTGAAGAACTGTACAAGGAAAACAAAACCAAGTTATATGGCAGAATTTTAACCAAATGGATAGGAGAAATTATTTGGAAACAGGTTTTGAATGATCCAAGATAAAACATGCAACTTAAACTAATGAAAATATAATATATTAATAGATAAAATCAGCCCAAATTTTGTAGTTGAATATTCTAAAAAGAATCATTTTTTAAAAAATTGTTTCTATTCCACTTTTCCTTCAGAAAGGAAAATGAAATAGCTAGTAATAACATGCAATAAAATAGCATGATTTCAGGACTCAAGCTCTGATATCACAGGAATGGAGTTAGTAAGAGGTATTATACAATAGCAAAGTTACTGAGATTCCTAAGATCTTGTCATCTGGATGTGAATATAATTCTTCCACTGGATTATAAATGTTAACAAAATTAATATTTTGGTATGTAGAGTGTGTGGGTTGTGGGGGGTTGGACCAAAGTGTTCCCCTCAAATGTTCGTCTTTTCAATGCCTGTTTTAACTTGTTGCTCCCAGCACATTTTTCCATTTATAAGGTGACTTCTTATTGGGTCATGGTGTGATGATGCTATGACTGTAAGGTACCTAAAGTCATTATGAAAATGGGTAACATATAGATTTTTAATTAACAATTAAAAGTAAAAATGATGTGATGTAGTCAAATTTGGTTATATCATTACAATATAAAGCTTTAAAGAGTAGTTTTATAATGCAAGGGTTATCCTACTGAAGTATTTCAATATGTTATTTTGTTGTTCTAGTATGTTTGCAAACTTGTAACTGTGAGTTTTCTGAACTTACAATTACCTGTATAAAAGTATGTACTTAGAGTCCCCCTAAGGGGAGATGGAGCAGTGATATAAATCGAATTATGAATAAAAAATAAAATAAATGTACTTAAATAAACACTGAATGTCAGGAAGAGTCATACCTTAATAATAAATCTCATGTTTTTGCATGTGGAAGGCCCCAGGTTCAGTCTCTGGTATATTATGATAAAATTACTTCAGAAAGAAGGGTTGGAAAAGGCCCTTGGACCCATGCCATAAGCTGAGGTGAAGTAAACAAACGAGATCACAGGGTTCCAAGATATGCCTTAATATATGCCTACTGTGAAAAAGGCAGACTCCATGGTGGGAATCATTAGCAAGAAAGATAAAAACAAAACTGCCAATATCATAACGCTGTTATAAAATTCCATGGTGAGGTTAGAATTGGAGTACTGTACAGAATTCTGCTTTCTCCATTTCAAAAACAATAATGAAGAGCTGGAAAGATTAACCAAAAATGATTAAGGAGCATAACGGGCAGGAGAGGTGAGCAAGTGGTGAGGCTTGGGAAAGGCGTATAAAATCCTGCCTGGCATAGAGAAAGGAGAGAGAGAGAAATGTTTGATTAATCATCAAAGAGAGGGTGAATGATGGAAGATAGTAAAGGAAGTGCTTCTTCACACAGCACAAAGTTAACAATGAATCCAGTACCACAAGACAGTAGTGACAGCTACTAACTTTGATCATTTAAAAGAGACTTAGACAGAATCATGGAGGAGAAAGTTATCAATGGCTCTAAGTAGTGCTGTGTTAACATTTGTTCCATTTTAAAGCCGTAGTGAAGCAAGCAGAAGTGAAATGCAACAATTCCTTTCAGAAATAGAGAAGGAAAAGATCTTCCTACCTTTCTAGTGACTTTGCACATGCTCATGGACCATCTTCCTTTTTGTTTCTGTAACTTTTTGTTTCTGTAACTAAATCATATCCCTTATGAATATACAGTGGAGGTGAGGAATAGATTTAAAGGATTAGATCTGGTAGACAGAGTGCCTGAAGAACTATGGATGGAGGTTCGTAACATTGTACAGGAGGCAGCAACTAAAACCATCCCAAAGAAAAAGAAAGGCAAGAAAGCAAAGTGGCTGTCTGATGAGGCTTTACAAATAGCTGAGGAAAGAAGGAAAGCAAAAGGCAAGGGAGAAAGGGAAAGATATAAGGAACTGAATGCAGATTTCCAGAGAATAGCAAGGAGAGATAAGAAGGCCTTCTTAAATGAACAATGCAAAGAAATTGAGGAAAACAATAGAATGGGGAAGACTAGAGATCTCTTCAAGAAAATCGGAGATATCAAGGGAACGTTTTGTGCAAAGATGGGCATGATAAAGGACAAAAAAGGCAGGGACCTAACAGAAGCAGAAGAGATTAAGAAGAGGTGGCAAGAATACACAGAACTATACAAGAAAGATCTTTTTTGTTGTTCAGTTGTTTAGACGTGTCTGACTCTTCGTGACCTCATGGACCATAGCACGCCAGGCCTTCCTGTCCTCCACTGTCTCTCGGAGTTTACTCAAATTCATGTTCATTACATCGGTGATGCTATCTAACCATCTCATCCTCTGCCGTCCCCTTCTCCTTTTGCCTTCAGTCTTTCCCAGCATTCATTCATTCATTCATTCATTGGCGATCACTCGTAGCCGAGTAAGATTGTCTTCCAAAGGTAAAAATTTAACAGTGGATCCATAAGTGGCTATAAAGGCCAATTCTGGATCCGCACAACCTCCCACAATGAGGGCATAGGTTTCCGGGTGGGAGACGGTCATGATGAGGGTTTGCCTGACGTGCCTTCCTTTTAGCTCTTTTCTCCCTTTCTCCCTGTACTCGTGCTTCTTCAAAGTCCACAGCGCCATTAATAAAGGCTGACTTCCAATTGAAACGCTCAGAACTGGCTTCCCAGTTCTCAATGATGATATTACATTTTTTTAAATTAGCTTTGAGAGTATCTTTGAATCTCTTTTGCTGTCCACCAATATTCCGTTTTCCATTCTTAAGTTGGGAGTAAAGTAGCTGCTTTGGAAGACGATGGTCAGGCATTTGAACAACATGACCGGTCCAGCGAAGTTGATGTTGGATGATCATTGTTTCAATGCTGGTGGTTTTCGCTTCTTCTAATACGCTAACATTAGTCCGCCTATCTTCCCAAGTAATTTGCAGAATTTTTCGGAGGCAGCGTTGATGGAATCTTTCAAGACGTTGGAGGTGGCGTTTGTAGAGGGTCCATGTTTCACAGGCGTACAGAAGGGTTGGTAGTACAATGGCTTTGTAAACAAGCATTCTGGTCTCCCTACGAATTTTTCCCAGCATCAGGGTCTTTTCCAGTGAATCCTCTCTTCACGTTAGGTGGCCAAAGTATTTGAGCTTCAGCTTCAGCATCTGTCCAAAGATCTTAATGTCCCTGATAAATACGATGGTGTGGTCACTGACCTTGAGCCAGACATACTAGAGAGTGAAGTCAAGTGGGCCTTAGGAAGCATTACTAACAACAAAGCTAGCGGAGAAGACAGTACCCCAGCTGATCTACTTAAAATCCTAAAAGATGATGCTGTTAAAGTGCTGCACTCAATATGCCAACAAATTTGGAAAACTCAACAGTGGCCACGGGATTGGAAAAGGTCAGTTTACGTTCCAATTCCAAAGAAGGGCAATGCCAAAGAATGTTCAAACTACCGTACAATTGCGCTCATTTCACATGCTAGCAAGGTATGCTCAAAATCCTACAAGCTAGGCTTCAGCAGTATGTGAACCGAGAACTACCAGAAGTGCAAGCTGGGTTTCGAAGAGGCAGAGGAACTGGAGATCAGATTGCCAACATTCACTGGATCATGGAAAAAGCAAGAGAGTTCCAGAAAAACATCTACTTCTGCTTCATTGACTACGCTAAAGCCTTTGATTGTGTGGATCACAACAAACTCTGGCAAATTCTTAAAGAGATGGGAGTACCAGACCACCTTACCTGTCTCCTGAGAAACCTCTATGCGGGTCAAGAAGCAACAGTTAGAACTGGACATGGAACAACCGATTGGTTCAAAATTGGGAAAGGAGTACAACAAGGCTGTATATTATTACCCTGCTTATTTAACTTATATACAGAGTACATCATGAGAAATGCCGAGCTGGATGAATCACAAGCCGGAGTTAAGATTGCCGGGAGAAATATCAACTACCTTAGATATGCAGACGATACCACCCTAATGGCAGAAAGTGAAGAGGAACTAAAGAAGCAGTGACAGATTTTATTTTCTTGGGATCCAAGATCACCACAGATGGTGACTGCAGCCATGAAATTAAAAGACGCTTGCTCCTTGGGAGGAAAGCTATGGCAAACCTAGACAGCATATTAAAAAGCAGAGACATCACCTTGCCAACAAAGGTCCGTATAATTAAAGCTATGGTTTTCCCAGTAGTAATGTATGGCTGTGAGAGTTGGACCACAAGGAAGGCTGAGTGCTGAAGAATTGATGTTTTCGAACTGTGGTGCTGAAGAAGACTCTTGAGAGTCCCTTGGACTGCAAGGAAGTCAAATCAGTCAATCCTAAAGGAAATCAACCCTGACTGCTCATTGGAAGGACAGATACTGAAGCTGAAGCTCAAATACTTTGGCCAACTAATGCGAAGAGAAGACTCACTGGAAAAGACCCTTGTGCTGGGAAAGACTGAAGGCAGAAGGAGAAGGGGACGGCAGAGGATGAGATGGTTAGATAGCATCACCGATGTAATGAACATGAATTTGAGTAAAGTCCGGGAAACAGTGGAGGACAGGAAGGCCTGGCGTGCTATGGTCCATGAGGTCACGAAGAGTCAGACACGTCTAAACAACTGAACAACAACAACAACTTGAGCATGCTAAGTTGTAGGATCAGATGATTGATGGTAGGTAGGTAGGTAGGAAGGAAGGTCTCCATCCTGCTATCCTACAGTTTATTTTTTTCTCCAAATATGTGCTCTCCCCCTCCAACTCCCATAGTTTTGTAAATGCCACCTCCTCCTCTTCTAATGGTTATCTGACCACACAATGCAATGATCAGGTGATGGCACAACAAGGTAGTTGGAATAAGAAAAAAGAGATTATAACCTTAATGCCATTGTGAGAGGTGGAGGGGGGGCGGAAGGAGAAATTGCCTGGGGAGGGGAAGGCAAGGGCCTAACAAGGGCCTAGTAAGGGAATAAGACTGAGAAGGCCTGTCACTTAATCAGAGTTCTTGCATTTATTTACTTGGTTTAAATATTGAATTTCTTTTCACAGTGAACACTTAGGATGGTTTACAATTTAAAGTACAAAATTGAAAAATAATAAATTAACGAAGTATAATAAAAGCATTGGCATTTAAAGTCTGGACTCAAGAAAGGTATCTTTACAGATTTTCTGAAGGCAGACACAGTAGGATCCAAGCAGAACTCCTGAAGCAGTGCATTCCATAATCCAGGTTGTTCTGAAGCTGTGATCACATTTGCCAGAAATGTAAAGCTTGAGGACAGCCTTTAATTACATATCATCTGTTTGAGGGAGGCTGGCTTAGAAACAGACACCATAAGGGCAACTGGATCCCCAGTTTATTGTTGAAGGGTACAATAACAGAATCTTGAAAGCCTGCCAGATTCTCCCTCTGCCCTGACTTATACCATACAGCAGTGCTTTCCAAACTACCGCTGTTGGCAACACACCAGCAGCGGCGGTGGCGTGCATGGCGGCAGCGCGGTAGCACGCGCATGGCGACGGCAGTGGCTGTGGCCTTGTGTTTTCCGCTAAAACCCAGAAGCGCTGATGGCACGCCACCGCCGTACACGTCCACTTCCAGGTTTTGTCACGACACACTAAAGTGTTGCGACACACAGTTTGGAAAGCTATGCCATACAGAATCAAGGTGGGGTTATCTTAAGTCTTCCTCACGTGTCCTCCTTTCCTAAGGCTGAGATGTCATTTATTGTCTCTTTTCTCTGCTAAGGGCTCTTGCATATCTTTGCAAACTTTTATTTCTGTTTCCCTCTACATTACATATGCCTCCTTGACCAAGCAGTATTTTTTCAATAAAGGTCCTATAACTACCTCCTTGAAAGAGTGGGAACAAATACTCCCCACAAGGAAACATTGATCAGGTCCCTTAACCATGTGTCCAATCCTGTAAGTATCCCTCACCTCTCCACATACCCTGCCTGGGTCTACCCAAATTGGGTTGCCATTAGATGGCAGCAAGGAGCAATAAATCATTTAAATTCTTTGCTGCCATCTAATGGTTGTTTAGGATTTTTGCCTGTAACTTTGAGAACAACAAGCTCCAAAATAGCAAGATGAGCAATTGCCAAGGTTGCATCCACATGACCTGCCCCAACGCTGCAGTCTAAGAGACGGCAGATCTGACAGACTCTATGTGCAAAGAAAAATGCAATTTACAATGAACTACTGAAAACAAGTTGAAGACAAGAGATAACTATTTCTCTGCCAATGCCTCCATGGCCATGAAAATAGGATTCCATTTAGGCCTTCATCCACTCTCAATCTGATTTGCC
Organism: Charina bottae; assembly: GCA_023362775.1. Lineage (NCBI taxonomy): Eukaryota > Metazoa > Chordata > Lepidosauria > Squamata > Charinaidae > Charina > Charina bottae. The sequence goes on from JALMGJ010000003.1 coordinate 5,206,099, forward strand.
CCAATATTTCCTCATCTGCTCTCAATCTGTGTTGCTTTCAGCTCTTTAGTATATCAGAGAGCTCATCTGACTCTGTGAGAACAAGAGGGCATTCAGGAAACCATTCGGATCCATCAGGCACCTGGATTTGATGTTTTACTCCACTCCTGCAAAATTTCTCAGTGGCCATTACTCTAGAGATTACCAGAAAGATATCTGTCCATGACAACAGAATGAACAATTTGCTCCCTCACCTTAAATCTCCAGCTTCATCCAAACAGAACATAAAATTCAGCATGGGCTCTACTTCATGCAAGGGGCCAGATATTACTTGATACAGGTCTAGGATTATGTGGTTTCTTGGCTGGGCAACCTCAGCATGGTCACTGACATTCTCCAGGCCAAGGAGCTCAGGAGATGTGTCCATTAGGCAGCAGAGTAGATGGTATGCGGTTTCAGCCATCCATACCCAACAGCATGCACTCAAGATCTTCAGAATTTTGGCTGGAACACCTGATCAGTAAGGCTCTTCCATATCACCATCCTTCAATACTAGCCTGCTGCCCTCTAGTCAAGGCTAGGAGAGATGAACTGCCCCTCCTTCTCTCAGGCGAGTCTTTATGCTCCATGCCAGGTCATGCCATTTACCCAGGATTTACCCATGCTCTATGCCACTTACCCAGGATTAACTCTTTGCTAATAGATATTTAATCAGCAGCTGACCTAGCACTAAAGAGCAGAAACTTTAGTGGAGTGGCCATCTTCACTGAGACCATGATTTTCTTAATTAAACTCCACCTGAAAGGAAGGGAGACCAATTGGTGTTTTGTCTTCCTTTGCCTACAGTGGTAGATTGCAGTCTTCTAATGTATCTCCATCTGCTGTTATTATTTAAGTGTTCATTCCCAGATTGTGTCCTGTTCCTTAAAACTGTCTGATCCATCTTTTCCAATCATGTGCTTTCCAGAACTCTAGCATATCTCCTGGCTTGCACTATGCTGAGGAAGGATAGTTTAATCTGGGGTGGGGGAGGGAAGTGTATTATTTTTATGCTGTTAGATCTACAAAAATAATTTCGTGCCTTCATTAAAAGCTATTGATTATATTTTAAAAAGAGATTACCAGCAGACTGATAAAACTATATGTGGCAAAGCACTAGATCAGTGTACAGTGTTATTCTGCTCCAAGCAGACATGTTGAGACTCTCCTGGGTTCAGCTGGAGACAAAATTGAATCTAACTGGATGATCAGAGTGAAGCAATTCTAGGAGTTTGCCAATGATATTCAGCAAAGAGAACCTTCTGTGTCAAGAGCTAATTTAGCCCATGATAAAGACACAGCATGCTTCAATGCTGCCAGACAAGTATTGAGGAGTCAGTCCAATGAAGGAGTGCCATGCCAGTCACACAATTGCAGGCACTGCACTTATTAGACATGTGAATACTTACAGACTTGGCACTTCCTGTTGCTAACACACCAGATGCCAGCCAGCAAATGAGTAAAAGGAATGGTTTTGTTCATTCCACTGGCACAGAAGATCATCTGAGCCAACTTATGTTCGAAGATGGTGACACTTCCAGATACAGAGTACACCTAAAGTCAATGTAATATCACTTAAGTAACAAAAAACTCAAGCATTGGGCAATAAATCAAGAATGCTTACTGAAAATAATGGTAGGCACTTATTCCACCTGTTCCAGCAACACCTTCCAGGTATGGCGGAACTTCAAATCCCAATTATCCCAGTTACTGTTCCAATAGATGTGGAATCTTTTAGGCTTGGGGAGATGGCTGTAGAGACTCAGGTAGCAACTCATATGAGATGAACATATATACATGTACAACTCATATACAATGGTTTGATCATTAGGGTTGAACACAAATGACCATTTGAAATTCTCCACCGTCAAATCTGTGACCAGAAAAAATGACTGTACACTTCTCTGAAGTTCTCCAGGGGAGGAAGAAATACTCCAACAATTTATCAAGGGGAAATATCTCTTTTACCAATTATAGTGGCCCCACTACTGGAAAAGCTCAATAGAAGGAACTCTCCTGTCTTTTCTTGAGATTTAATGGAACATAGCAAACCACCAAGGCTGCAGACAACTGTAGAGTTTATTGTGAAGGAAAAGACAGCCCATTCATACAGTTGTCTTGGCCACCTCATATGTAAATAAGTGCAAAAACATCCACACTCTATCTATGAAAATGTTTTTGAAATTTTCTTCTCCTTTGAAAACATTTCTAAAGCAAATTTTCATCAAAATAAAATACTTTTATGTGGTGAATTTAATTTGCCTCGTGGTGAAGAGGCAATGCAAGGAACACTTCAGTAAAGTGCTTTGTGCATTCTTGCCGCCTCTTCTTGGCTTCTGCCGGTACTTGCAAAAGCTGGAAGAGAGTTTTGCACAAGAATTGCACTCATATAGAAGCCTGTGTGTGTGAGTGGTGTGTATCCAATATAAATGTGCTAACTAAAAATGGAAAATTGAGGGATAGTACCTGGGAGAGGTTAGCTTCTGTGAGATACATGCATACATACCGGTACATACATCCCAGCAAACATGAAGCAGGATGGCAAGGGAAAAAAATATTTTCCTGGCTACAGATTTGGTCAAATCAGTTAATCAAATACTTTTTAGCATAATTTGCAACAAGAAGAGTTGAAATCCTATTGGAATCTTGAAGAATCTTTCAGTTAAGAAGAGAAAAACAACTGAAGATCCAGTATCACACTCCTGTGATCTCTCAGGTATCTTTCTGGGAAGCAATAAGATAGGTTAGGGACAATTTGGGGAAAGGGGGAAGCAAGACAGCGATCAAGGCTGGCTGCAAGCCATGTATTATTTAAGATCTAGAAAGTGCATGGAATTTACCAGCTGTGAATTATGGTTCACCATCTGCTTGATACTGTGGCAAAATCAATAGACATATTGAGGCAATGGTCTCCAACATAGATTGGGCAATTACTTACTCTTTAAGACAATACACTGTGCTCATATGCCATAAAGTTACTTATATTTGCTTTTATTATCCCAAATTAGATAATCATTTGAAAACCTGCATACATCCAACCAACCAGCAAAAAAAAAATTAAAAAGAGGGATCACCAACATGCACATCCCATGACCAGCTCCCTGAAAATAAAATTTTAGGGTAAACAAAGTTATTGAAGTATCGGAGAAAGGTTAATGAGAGCTTGAGCTGTCAGCTAGTTGCTCAGCTCAAGTTACTTGCGTAGGGGTTTTTGACAGGAATTTGTGTTTATATGGTTGTTTGGTTTCCCTCTAACAACAGAAGCTAAATTTAGCAGGTATAACAGAACATATTCCACAGAGAGAATTTCCCATTTATTGTGGTGACACCAGCAAGAACTGTAGCAGCTGAGAAGAAGCCATAGTGATGACAGCAATTCCAGACATTGCTTCTCAAGCTGAAAGGGTGGGTCAAGAGTACCAGGCAACAGATAGTTCTTCTTTTCCTTAAGTCAAGTGCTATCCTTTCCCTAATGCTCAACCCAAACAGGATTTTGGAATGACATCAAAAGTGGAAGCCCAGACAAATTAATAACCCCAACAGAGCCCTGACAGAACTGAGTGTCTCCAGCCAAAGGCATGTCTGCACAGGAAGAAAAACACTGTATGGAAAAGAGTACAATATCACTGCCAGTGGGAATAATACAGAGAGGGTTATGTCTGGAACTGAAAAGGGGGGTTATCAGTGACTATTAGCTGAGCTGACTAAATGAAGCTCTATTTCAGAAGCACTGTGGCTCTAAGTACAAGTTACTGAGAATATATAATGGGGATCTCACTGGCTTCTGTGCCTGCTTGTGAGGGATCAGAAGCATTAGGAAGACTGGTGCGCTAGATGCAGTCAGTACAAGAAGGCAATTCTTGAATTTAAGGAAGAAAAAGAAACACCAGCCTGGACGTCCCTCTTCCTGGGGTAAACTAAGCAAGTGTTCCATCTCAATGTCATTTTGTATGGCAATGGTGACAAACTTCACCTTGTGAAGGCCGATCCTCCTCAGCTGACAGCCTTACCTCAGAGGAGTGACTTCAGCTCATGACTCCTGCAATTTGGCTTTGAGAGGGTGCTTCATTCAAAGCTTCACTGAAAAGAAGCACTCCTTTGAAGCTCTGCACACCACTACAATCGTTTTTCGCTTTAACTTAGAAGGTTAAGTTAAACTGAAGATGGGAACTGCACAGGTATGACTGCTTCCCATTATGTGCAGTGAATGAACCTGATTGCCCCCCACCTAGGAAATGGTATGGTCCAGGCAGCACAATGCCACAGTCTGTACTGATTTCAATGTTTAGCTGTTGTGGCAAAGCTGATGCTAGCTTCAGCCAGCTCCCTCTGCAGCTGATGGTCTGGGGTCAGAGGGAGATATCTCCAAACTCTCTTCATCCAGAGCTCTAAATTATCCCATTAAGGCTTGAGGAATTCTTCATGGTTCTTTCCTTCATTTCCAATATTTGTATAAAAAGTTTGCTACAGCTATTCCCCCCCCCCCAAGACATTTGTATCTGCCCTATATGCAAATTCGCTTACTGTAACTGTCACTGATACTTACACATGAGTGTTGAGAGATTACTTGTCATGGGCTACAGCAATGCAGCTGCTTCTCAGGAAGGAGGGAGCACATTCCAAGGAGGGGGGCAGGACAAGAGACAACACAGCCCGGAGCTGGACCATGGGAAGACAAAGAGATTCAGAGTAGCCACGCCCTAGAGCCTCCCAGGTTATTTCCCTTTAGGGTTTAGTCTGGCAAGATTCTGTCTATACGTAGGCTGACCATACGTCCCATTTTGAACGGGACAGTCCCATTTTTTAAGCATTTTTCAAGCGTCCCATCGTTTTCATAACAATCTCAAATTTGTCCCATTTTTTAAACCCGGCAGGAATGGCGTGGAAGGAGGATCTGAGCTGGAGCTGCCAATTGGAGGCAGCCCGGAAGAGGAAGCCCTCCTGCCTATCAGCGCGCGGCAAAGAGACAGGGGCAAGGTTTGCAGGCAGGAGCCAATCATGCGGACCGGGGGCGGATTTGCAGGAGGGAGCCAATTGCACACACCGGGGGGCGAGGATCCCTGTCTTTTTCATGAATACGGAATATTACATAAGACCCCATCCCATTTTTGTCTGAAGGAAATATGGTCAGCCTATCTATATGGTGTAAGCAAATAAAGAACTGAACTTGGCTGGATTGATTCTATGTCATTCTTGCGCTAGGCCTGACATTACTATTTCAAAAATAAATCTGGATGTGCATCATGAATTCTTTTTCTACCAGTGAATCACCAGCCTGCAGAAATGCGTGGGACAGAACCAAATCAAGCCACATCCAGGCAACACATTCTGTGTAACTATACATACCTTCACACAGTGGGTTTTTTTTCCTGAATTCTAAATCTGATTTGTTTTTAAATGTAATTAAATTAATGCAATTCTCCTGAATTTAGTTCTCAATCTGACTAAAGGGAAGTTGATTTTGAAATTCCTTTGGAGACTGGAGAAATTTGGAAAATTTCTCATGAGATGAAGGAGGTGTCCCCACCCCCCCACCCCCATTGACAGGGGGGGCCATGCCAAGTGCACATTTTATTTTTCATTATGCAATCATTTCTTCAGTGATCAGGAGCCTTCCTGGTTTCCCAAGCTTCAGTGAAATCCAAAGGTAAGGCATCACAAGGGAATCACCACATGGGGCTTTTTGGTAGTGGTGCTACTGCCACTATAACTCCTGAGAAATTGTTGGAGAAGTATTCCTTCTTCTGAGAAATACAGAAACATCATCGACCCACTTTCTCTGGCCACAAATTTGGTGGAGAATTTTGAAAGATATGCAGTATTTTTGAAGAAAAGAACATGTTGCCAGAAAAACAAAAAAGGGAAGGGAAGGGAAGGGAAATTGTAACTCTTGCATGTGTCATTGCAATAAATGATAACTTCTCCCTGAGGGATGTCTTTTGTTCTACCTGCTAAATTTAGCTTCTCTTATTAGAGAGAAACCAAACAACCATATATACATAAACTCCTGTCAAAAGGAAGAAAAGAATGGGGTGCAACTAAAAACAAGGTAAATATACATTCCAAGGGAGCTAAAATATTTTACAATAGATGTTAAAATATTTTAAATGAAAATATTTTAAAACTTTTAAACTAGTCTGCTGGTAGATGAATTAAAATTGATTATTCATATTATTAATCATGAGCAACCCTGGTGAATTTGTCTCATGGGTTGTCCCAGTATAAAGAATTAGATAAGCATGTATATTTTTTCATAAGTTTGTAAAGAAGTAAATGTAAAACAATGCTTGTATAATTATAGTTCATTAATGAAGTATGGCAGGGCTTTCCAAAGTTTTCCCGCGGCGACACACCAACCGCCATTGGTGTGTCGCCGCGGGAAAACCCGAAAGTGCCGCCATTGCGGCAGCGTGCAAAAATCCGGAAGCGCTGCTGCCGCTTTTGGTTTTTTGCGCACCGCCGTTGGTGTGTCGCCGCGGGAAAACCCGGAAGCGCTGATGATGATCAGCGCTTCCGGGTTGTGTGGCGACACACCAGACTGTGTGTGGCGACACACTTTTGTGTCGCGACACAGTTTGGAAAGCTCTGAAGTATGGACACTTCCCTCACAGATGAAGATTATACATAGGAGTATTTCAAGGGAATATTTAGGGAATGCTGGAACAGTTTGTGGAATTGATCAAGAATGTTAAAGAAAGCTTGATAGCTGATATTGAAATATATTGTTGATTCTATCTAATTTACGAAAAGAAAAGGAATGTTAAATTTGTGGTTATGTGTTGGCGCTTTGGTAAAGGGCTCCTGAATGTAAGAGCCAGTATAGTGTAACTGTTAAGCTATTGGACTAATGCTGGGAAAACCCAGGTTCACCCTCAGCCACAGTCGTTCACTGGATGATTTTGGACCAGTCACACTGCTCAGCTCAATTTACCACAGGGTAGTTGTGGAGAAAAATTGGAAGAGGGAATATATGACCTTGAACTCTTGAATGAAAGATTTACAGGATGTAAATCTAACAAAATAAAAGGTACTTTGAGATTTGCCTCCCTTTCTTTTATCTGTAGATTTAAATAATCCTGGCCCTGTTATGAGCTGAGATGTTCCAGCAACAGTCTCCAAGATTTGGGCAAATAACAAAACAGAAGAGGATGGAAAAATCTTTCTTCCAGCTGTGACTTGTGAAAATCTGCCAATTTCTCAGATGCCATAATAAGTACCTGAAGACTGGAGATTCCAGCCACCCAGAAGCCAAGAGTGGATAAAATGATAGCAGAATCTCTTGATTAGATTTGTGTGGCTTGCTTTCCCCTCACAGACTTGATGTAAACTGAGGATTGCATGATAATGATGGACATGGAAAATTACTAGCTGGCCCCTGATATAGGACTGATTAAATATCAAGTTAGTTCATCTGAGATTTCATTGAAATTATTTAAAGTGGGTTAGTCATGACTTAACTTAGTTCCTACTGAATGTAATTGGAGCAGAGTTCAGTCTAAAAATCTGGATCTAAACTAATAAATTATCGTTACTATTCGTTGCTCTTTTGAAATATATTCTCCATCTTTCAAATGAGGTTTAAGGCCAAAGTCTCTACAGGTACAAAGATCATTGAGAGGAAACCAAAAAAAAAAAGTAGCACTGAAACAAATTTGTGCCCCTCCAAATACTCCACAAAATGAGTAACAATTATTCTGAATTAAGCAATAATTCTGAAAAGAAAGCACATTTTTGACACACCACAGTGAACTCCTGCCTTTTCAGGATTGCAGTTGCCATCTTCCATTTGCATGTTTTAAAAATGGAGCATTGCAAAGCTGCTGCCTGATTATCAGTTGCCTTTTTTAATCCATCAAATATTAGAATGAATTAATTGAAATACATTGTTAACTACATATCACAACCTTAGGCATAAGCTAATCATTACTGTAATTAGCCTTCATCAACTCCTTTTTCCTCTGTATTCAATATCTGCTGTATATAATCTCCGTAATTCTTTCCAATAATGGTATCAGGAATATAGTCTTATTATCTCCCCACATGCAGCTCTAGGGCTGGGGTTAAATCCAAAGGAATAAGACCTATCTTGTCTCTTCACATTTGAGTGAGATATGAATGGAAGAAGACGGCTCCCTAGCTGTAACTTGGGGATCACCTTTGCATTTTCTTAGACACCAGTGGGAATAGGAAAAGCATGTATGGAACTAAACTGGAAAACATTTAAATTTATTTATAAAGTCTATGTCTGAATGTTCAGTGTGTTTAACAGTGCCATACTTGTTGGCCTGTTTTTGTAGACTTGATCTACACCATGAATATGTTATATTGCTTTAAAACCATTCAACTGCTGCATGTATTCTGCCAAAAATATCTGAGTATTGCAAGTATTTTTCAGATCCTGAGTATATTGTAAAAGGTTACCAAGGCATCTACCTTTCCTGGGACCTGAAATTAGGAAAGGTTCTATTTAAAAATTAGAAATTCAATAATTACAATTTAGCTTGGGTTAGATAGCATTCTTCAACTTGGTGCCCTCCAAATGGGTTGGGACTGCAACTCCCATATATCCTAGCCAATGTGGGCATCTGTTAGAAATAAGCTGAGAAGATCCTTGAAGGCTAAAATTTAATAACACTGAATTACAGTTTGTCCAGAAACAGCTGGTTTTCTGGTTGTCCTGTAAACCACCATGCGTCATAAGGTTCAGAAGTATTCAAAGGTTGTGAATGGCAGGCTAGAAAAACTGACATTCATAGATAGGCACAGAGATAGAACCAATATCTTCTCAAGGGAGAGATGTTGTTTGTCATGTAGACCCAAAGAGATACCTCACCCTTCCCTTTGGGAGATTGAATGTTTGAGCCATTTAAAAGAAAAATTAAAGGGTAGACTTAGAAGGCAGAACTGGTGTAGGAATCAGAAGAGACAACTTGGTATGGAAACTGGGAAAAAGGACTGGGATTCTGCCCATCTTCCCAGCAGCCTCAGAATTAACTCAGTGGAACCTAGTTTGGTCTAGAGGTTAAGGAACCAGGCTATAAACCAGGAGACCGTGAGTTCTAGTCCAGCCTTAGGCATGAAAGCTGGCTGGGTGACCTTGGGCCAGTCACACACACTCAGCCCAACTCACCTCACAGGGTTGCTGTTGTGGGGAAAATAGGAGGAGGAAGGAGTATTAGGTATGTTCGCCGCCTTGAATTATTTATAAAAATAATAAAGGTGGGATAAAAAAATCTAAAAAAAAATTAAGACAGAGGAAATATCTGCTATTTCTGGAAATATAAGTAAAAAAGTTTAGCTAGGAATGTTGTGTTAGGTTTAATCTTTGTTTCTTGTGCTTTGCTAAAGATTCCTGACCTATATTTCTATGCACAAAGTAATTTGTACAGACACTGCTAAGTGGTTATACTTTTAGGGAAATTAATGGTGCTCTCCCGCTGATTATGTTTTTATGTTTTTAATAGTTTTGTTTTTAATGATTTTGTGGTTATTTTTTGGTTGATTTTGCATTGGTTTCTGGGTTTTTAACTTTGTAAACCACCCAGAGTCACGGCAGCGAGATGAGAAGCTATACAAATTTAATAATAAATACAAACAACTATATAAGATGTTCATGAAGTTATATTTCTTTAGAATCTTGTGTCCTGAAGTAATAAGTTGAATTCACTGCAGTCTCTTTAAAGAGGGTTTTTTCCCCATTTGTAGCAGACCAGCACCATCTTGCGGTCTGCCTGAATTATCTCTTTTGTATTGTCCTGTGGATTTTCTGTTTCGTTGCTGACCCTGATCAAGGCAGCCATATATTTATCTTCTTAAACAAGGAAGATATGCATATTTTATCCAAAGTTAAAAAGTGTTATTACAATTATCTTATCTTTGTTTTTAAAAATATACATTTATGTTGTTTATCTCTGTAAGATTGGTGTATCTTCCAAGGAAGGGAGGAAAGACTAAAACTTCAACTTCTTTCATCAGGACGGCGTTATAGAGTACCATATGTCAAAACATCTAGACATCGAAACAGTTTTTTCCCTTGTGCTATTGATTTGTTGAACTCCTAATTAATGCAGCATGATATAATGATTGATAATGTATGCCATTGCTTTGTTGAACTTTTAATTAATGTAGCATGAGATAATGATTGATGATGTATGATAAGACATGACTGCTAAGACGTGACCAGTAATGCTCTGTTATATGTGAACATATGCTAGATAACAGATTATTGTCCCTCAATTTTCCCTTTAAATATGAGTATGTGTTAGTTAAATAGCTGTAGTATTATTTTTTTCTTTAATTTTTCTTTTCTTGATTGTATAATTTATTATTGTTTATTTTTTTGATGTTAGGTAAATACATTGAGAGCTCTTGCACCGAAGTCAAATTCCTTGTATGCTCAGTCATACTTGGCCAATAAACTATTCTATTCTATTCTATTCTATTCTATTCTATTCTATTCTATTCTATTCTATTCTATTCTATTCTATTCTATTCTATTCTATTCCCTCTGAGCTACCCAACCAAGAGGTTGCCTTATAAAAATTATTTCCTTTCCTTTTCTCCTTTTAAACATTTAAATGACAAGCAGGCAGCATAGGTTGTAAGAGCTTAGTCTTTCTCACACAACAGATTTAGGAGGGAGGACACCCTTTAAGGCACCCCTGCAAGATAGGTGGTGACAGTGGGAACTACCGAGCAACAACCCAAACAAGGGTGTGGAGACCCAGAGCCTTTCCGTAGCAGGAGGTTTAGGACCTCTAGCTTTCCACCCCATGGACTCATTTCACTACAAGTCTAAGTAATAAATGCAAAAAATGACAGCATGGTGTGTTTTGCGTGATGTTAAAATTAACTTGCCAGACTACTTTTCTGTTGGTTCCCCTCCCCACCCCCTTTATTTCTGTTTGATTCTTGCCACTCTCCAAAGAGATTTCTTTGTGCAGAAAATAAGATTAGGAATGCAAATAATCAACACAGCATTCTCTATTTGGAATGCTTCAGGCAGGAGACACAATGTAAATTTAAAATGGTGTATCTACCTTTATGTCTGCACATTACTTTGTTTAAGTTGTCAATGCTTTTGAGTTGAAAATGAAAAGAGTCAATAATATTCATCTTAAAATTTTAAAAAATGCAGCACAATCTCTCTGTATATCTATCTTTCACTGCTTATGTATATGAGCCTTTACTAAAAACAGGTAGGACAGATCAAAATTCTTGATTTAAAATAAATAAAAAGATGGAGCCACTTTAGATGACAATTGCCTGAGCACAGTTAAATTAAAATTGGTGTACTATATCCTGGGAAAGGGGCACGATGGCTCAGCGGGTAAGACGCCAGGCTTGTCGATCGGAAGGTCGCACGTTCGGAGGTTCGAATCCCTAGCCCCGCATGACGGAGTGAGCTCCCGCACTCGCCCCAGCTCTTGCCAACCTAGAAATTCGAAAGCATGCAAATGCAAGTAGATAAATAGGTACCACTTCGGTGGGTAGGTAAGAGCATTCCATGTGCATCATGCCGGCCACATGACCGTGGAAGCGTCTTCGGACAACGCTGGCTCTTCGGCTAAGAAACAGAGATGAGCACCGGCCCCTAGAGTTGGACACAACTGTGTGGGGGAACCTTTACTATATCCTGGGTACAAAAATCCAGATGACCATTAATTAGAGTTAGTTTTCTGCATCTCTTTGCTTCTACTTGGTCATAATCTGGATTTTTGCATCCCAGATGTGGCATATAGGGCTTACATTATTTGATGTTTCTCATGTAGCTAAAAATGGAGAGGGCATGTGGACATGAACATGAACATAAACCATAGCTTCACCTTCCTCAGGGCTAAAATATAACTTAACAGATCATTAAGTACATAGCATGAAGCAGCCCCTTTACTCTTCCCTGATAGCACTCTGAGTGGGGGAGGAATCCAAGTTGAGATCATCATGCATGGATGAGATTTTAAATTTTATCTCTTCATGTTGTTTGCAACATTCCTCTCTCTCTCTCCATAAATATTAAAAATATATATTCCAAATGGCTGTGAAGGGAAAAGTTTAAATCAGTGTTTTTCAAACCTGGCAACTTTATGCTGGCAGAGGTATTCTGGGAGTTGAAGTCCACACACCTTAATGTTGCCAAGCTTGAAAAATGCTGGATTAAAGTCAGAGAGCAGAGGGAGGGGGAACTCATGCTCAAGGTCAGACCTCTGTCAAAAAAAAATAATAACAATGGCAGCTGCATGCAATGTATTAATATATTATATAGTTTAGCCTTCAGTAGCTGGTCCCTCTGCATTGAGCAGGGAGGCCTGAAACTGGGGGTGGTGATGGGTAGGCATTCATGCTGGCATTTACTTGAAAGCCAGAACTCAAATTGAAGGGAATAGATGAGAATCCCTTTTCAGACCTTCCTCCTCAGATCAGCAGTCTTGAGGGAATTCACTGGGAAAGGATCCCCAAGCAAATTTTAATCCCTCAACTAGGCTCCATAAAGACCCATCCCTAATATTGCTGCTTCCTATTTTCTTGCCATCACATTTTGCAAATGGAATTTAAATATCCATGGTTTTAGAAAGGTAATAGAACAGACATCAATTATTGGTATCATTACTGACGTTTTGTTTTTTCAAAAAGGAAAAAAATATTTTGTTATAACTTTGAATGGTATGCAGGGTCCATTCAAACATGCCCAAGACTATTTCAGCTTCTTACAAATAGACGATTGTAAGAATCAATCATTGCAATAAGCAAAGTCACCCCCTGCTTTCTCTCTGGGAAGGTAAGCTAGAAGGGCAGTTAAAGAAATCAAGCAGATGAACTGCCTTCCCAGTGAGGAAAGATGAAAGCAGCTTGAGGACCCAAATCAGTAGGAAGGTAGAAAGTGGGGATTTGACAGAAGTCTATCATATACAGAACCGACTCCAAACAGATCACGAAATGAAATTTAGCAGCAGGACGGAGAGAATGTGCAGTTATGGGACTCGCCATCTTAAGACATGATGATGGGAAGTGGATTAGGTGGCTTTGTAAAGTAATTCAGTGGGGGTAGGTCAACCACCATCTATTAACTCTAAGTTAAACTAAACCACAGCAGTAAGAACTTATTAGCAATGTACACCTCTGCAGTTTCTCTCTCCCTCAGCGTACCTCTTCAGAAGAGCCCATGGAGCCTTTAAGAACTGTTAGTCAGCATTCAGCACAAATGTAGTCAATAGAAGGCAAAACTTGGCCAGCCTTCTAAAAGTGTCAGTTGTTTTCAGTCCTCTGCTGAGGCAACTCCCTTTTTTCTGGTTCATCTGAGCACTGGAAGTTGTCCATGGTACCTATTGCTGTTCATCAGGCTTGAGTCCAGATCTCCGTCTTGTTCCTTTGGGAGGAACACAATCCTGTTTCGAGCCAAAGAAGGAAATTCCATGGAACCAGTCAGTTTCTGGGCTAACAGCCACTCCATCTTGCTGGGTAGAGCCTCACTCCTGAGCCTGTTTTGATCATCCAGTCCTTGATAGCTTCCAGGCACCAAAGTGCTCCAAATCTGTCAGACTGAGAGGGCATCTCCTGTGCACAGCCCTCTTCAGGTCACCCCACAGATTTTCAATTGGATTCAGGTCCGGGCTCTGGCTGGGCCACTCCAAAACTTTGATCTTCTTCTGGTGAAGCCATTCTTTTGTTGATTTGGAGGTATGCTTTGGCTCGTTGTCATGTTGAAAGGTGAAATTCCTCTTCATCTTCAGCATTTTAGCAGAGGCCTGAAGGTTTTGTGCCAAAATTGACTGATATTTGGAACTGTTTATAATTCCCTCCACCTTGACTAAAGCCCCAGTTCCAGCTGAAGAAAAGCAGCCCCAAAGCATAATGCTGCCACCACCATGCTTCACTGTGGGTGTGGTGCACTTTTGGGGATGCACAGTGTTGTTTTTGCGCCAAACATACTGTTTGGAATTATGGCCAAAAAGTTCAACCTTGGTCTCATCAGACCATAATACACTTTCCCACATGTTTTTGTCAGACTTGATGTAGGTTTTTGCAAAATGTAGCCAGGCTTGGATGTTTTTGTTTTTGGTAAGAAAAGGCTTCTGTCTTGCCACCCTACCCCACAGCCCAGACATATGAAGAATATGGGAGACTGTTGTCACATGTAGTACACAACCAGTACTTGCCAGAAATTCCTGCAGCTCCTTTAATGTTGCTATAGGCCTCTTGGCAGCCTCTCAGACCAGTTTTCTTGTTTTTTCATCAATTTTGGAGGGACATCCAGTTCTTGGTAATGTCACTGTTGTGACATATTTTCTCCACTTGTTGATGACTGTCTTCACTGTGTTCCACGGTATATCCAATGCCTTGGAAAAAAATTTGTATCCTTCTCCTGACTGATACCTTCCAACAATGAGATCCCTGGATGCTTTGTAAGCTCTTTGCAGACCATGGCTTTTGCTGTAAGAGGCAACTGAGTAAATGTCAGAAAAATCCTGTTAGAACAGCTGAACTTTATATGAGCTTGATCAGAGTCACTTTAATTGATGGCAGGTGTGTACTGACTACTATTTAACATCAGTTTGAATGTGATTGGTTAATTCTGAACACAGCCACATCTCTACTTATAAGAGGGTGTGTAGATTTATGCAACCACTTTGTTCTAGTTTTTTATTTTTATTTTTTTGCCTTAAAAGGTTTCAGTTTGTTTTTCAATTGAATTGTACAGCTTATATGTTATATTAAAGGTGGAAAAAATTCTGAAGTGATTTATCTTGTTCTGATTTTTTTTACATCTCAAAAACCTGGCATTTTAACAGGGGTGTGCAGACTTTTTATATCCACTGTACCTGTAATCTTCTGGGATTGGGTCATTTTCTAATGAGACGAATTGGATGTTCCAAATGAAAGAAATATAAGAACATTTATCTATCTATCTATCTATCTATCTATCTATCTATCTATCTATCTATCTATCTATCTATGCATGGTAATAAGGCAGCCTTCCAGCACAGAGCAATGTAAGCCTCTTGCTGTTTTCTTCTGAAGTAGTTAAGCTTTTTTCCCCTACTCATCTTGGAAATGGGCTGGATAAGCAATGCTAATATTAATACTGCATCACCATTAAACTGCTGTCACCATGATGGGCCTCCAAGCGCATTCATCCATTCTAGGCAGCATTCTAGCAGACAGCAACTGCACCATCAAAATAAATAGCCCTTAAAAGCAGAGACAGGAGACAAGCAGACTCCTGGGGCTCTGAGACGTGGCAGATACAGGGCTGTGCTTTATACAAGGCTGGAGAGCACAGCACTTGGGAAAAATATGTTGCTTAACATGCCCATCAATTCACAAGCTTTCCAAGGCTCAAATACAACCTGCCACACTGCCCAGTTTCAGGCATGTTCTAAACCAGATTCAGGGACTGGCTGGGGACATGGGCATATTAGAAAGTTCCCAAATGGGATAGTCCCAGGTCAGGGTCCTTCAGATTGGTGATTTGAACCAGGAGGGAAGAGGATGGAGTGCAGCACTGAGCTGTTCACCAGAACAGGGAGAAACCCAGGACCCTTGAATTTATGTCTGCCAAAGCAATGGCTCTTTGCTCCCTGCTCAGGTGGCAAAGTATCTTCCATCCCCTTTTGTGAATGAAAGAGTATCAAGACCTGAACAGTGGCTTTCCTAGTGCCAGGATCCCTTAAACAGACTTAGAAACTCAGTGGGCATCCTTGGCCCAGTCATCACAAGAACCTTGAGTTTGTCTATCAGACCGTCCCACAGTGCATAGGTAAATGTAAAGGTTCCCCCCGCACATTTGTGCAGTTGTGTCCGACTCTAGGGGCCGGTGCTCATCTCCGTTTGTTAACCGAAAAGCCAGCGTTGTCCGAAGATGCTTCCGCGGTCATGTGGCCAGCATGACGCACGTGGAACGCTGTTACCTTCCCACCGAAGTGGTACCTATTTATCTACTTGCATTTGCATGCTTTCGAATTGCTAGGTTGGCAAGAGCTGGGGCGAGTGCGGGAGCTCACTCCGTCACACAGCTTGCCAAATATAATCCTTGTTCCTGTTCCCATTTTATCTCCCTCACTCAGCCCTGGATCCAAAAGACAGAGATGAGTATAAGGCCTTGCAGTTCAACCTGCTCAGAATGCAATCCTTGGACCTCGAATATTTTGCTATCCTGGAAAGGAAAGTTTGTACAAGCCCAGTTTGCCATATTGTTGCTCACCCTCTGACTTACAGCCAGTTTCACCTAATTGATGATGTAGTAGTAATTCCAGTTAGTATACATAGCAGCTCTTCCCTCCTGACTATAAAAAATACTCTATATTAATAATAAATGCAGTCATTCATATTTGGTTGTTCTCTCATGACGCTTACAATGTCATTGTTTTACTTTTCCTAATGGCAGGGCAGGACCCTGAGCAGGAAGCCCACTTTCCAGGTCGTCTGCAGCTCTGATTCTACGATTCCCGATGGAGTCTGTGAACTGTCAAGTAAAGCAGCTGGTAGAACCTGGAGGAAGGTGGAAATCATTTTTAAAACTCACAAGCCTCACCCTACTGATCTCTAGAGCAGAGCTGCTGCCTTCCTTCTCAAAATGGATTTATTATGACTTTGGGTGTCCGCTGTTAGATCCTAACTTTATGTGATGTTAAATGCATTGCCTGCAGCTTCATGTATCCTTTTTTCCCCTTTGAAACTACATTACCCAGAGAGAGAAGGTATAGCCCTTCTTTTCCTGCCATAACTCTACCAAAAAAATCTCTCCTCCACCATCACCACACTACAATTACAACTCTATAATTGCAGCGTGAAGGGGAGACATTTTTAAATTTGATCTTCAGGATTAGAGATGAATACAGAACACAACGGGCTCTGCCTTCTGGCTTCAGATCTAAATGATGTGAAAACAGGAGGGAGGAGGAGGGGAATGAGGAAAGCAATAAGATGCAGTCAGCTGATCCTTACACCATCAGGGTTGCAATGAGGGAAGGAAAGATGAAGTCCCCTCCGCCCATTTGACATGCTCCCATTTCAAAAGAGATTCCCACATAAGCACTTGCTGTTCAGCAAAAATGGAACATAAGGCTGCAGGTGACTCATACAGTTAAGCCCTCAGTCTGTCTGCCCCACATGGAAAGATGCTATATTAGGTGATGGTGACCTTTTGGGGTTTTTCAGGCTTGAAGTAATCCAAACAACGTGTTGTAAGGCTAACAATATCTTTATTGATAGCATAAGGCAATAATGGATGTATAGTGCATTATTGCAAAAAAGGAAAAATCAAAGCATAAGCAGAGTTCCATCACCAGAAGTGAGGAAAGAAAAACATCATGGTCTGTGCAAAGACCAGGCATAGTTACAGTTCAGATACAAGTACATGTAGATAGCAGTCTACATAAAGAAAAGCATAGGAAGAACATAAGTGAGAACATAAGTAAGAACAAATACCCATGGTTCATAGCTGAAATACCCATGGCTCAGAAATTTGATTGGTTCTCTTTCAGCCTAGCATTTTGGTAGCAATTGTACTTACTATAAACCATCACACGATGGCAGTGTGGCGCGTTGACTTTGTCTTAAGAAAAGTTTCCCTGGGAAAAATACTGATAAGGGTTTGTTATGACTAGATAGACAAGCACCTGCTGTTTACGAATCGACTGTTCGTAGAATGTTTTGGGAACCAGCTTTTCAATGCAGGGTCACTTGTAAATTTCCACTTTCAGGCCAGATTCAGTGGAGAAAATGCCATGTGTTTAATTCTGCATAGAATACTTTTACCAAATAACTTTAACATGCTATGGCTGGAGCAGACCAAAAAAAGACCAGGGCAAGCATCTCTGTGACCCTGTGAAGCATCATTTGCCTCGTGTTTCTGGCCCTTTACCCTAAGATATCACTGTTTTCCCAGGATCATTCCCAGAAACCAGGCAGATGGGAGATTCAAAGAAAGGAAAGAGGCTAAAGCAGAGTAACATGAGGAATAGAACAAATGGAATTTTTTAAGGGGGATTAGAGGCACCAGGAGGTATGCATTGCTAGGGAGCAGAAGTGTAAGACAGGCTGGAAGAGTGGGAACCTTAGAATTGAATAATGAAAAAATCCTGAGGCAAAGCCCGTCCTTCAGAAAAAGCAGGGTGATGGCTAAGGAGGCCACAGGTCAAGGATGGGTTGAAGGATTCTTTGAGAGCAATCCTGTAGTGAAAGCTTCCTCTACATGCTGGCTGGAGAATTCTGGGAGTTGAGGTCCACACATCTTACAGTTCCCAAGTTTGAGAAACACTGTTGTAGAACAACAGAGAGCTCAGGATATTTGTTCTTTGGTTACTCTAAGAACAGTCAAGATAGGACATGTTTTCTGTGATAATGCTGCCTGGCATGGTTCCTGGTTCTGCTGCCTGGCATGGGATGGAGGAAGGGATAGTTCATCATGGAGATGGCTAATCCCTTGATTTTATTGTCCTTCTTTAATGAATATTTTACACATCTGGATTCATAATTTATAATTATTTTATATGGTCTGTAATTTTTATGTATAGTTTTTTAACCATTTTATCCTGTAAACCGCCTAGAGTCCCTTATTCCGGGAGATGGGCGGGGATAAATTTAAATAAATAATAAATAAATAAATAAATAAATAAATAATGTCCATGGAGTAAGGTATAGGATCTGGAAACCAAAAACGAGATCTTTGAGCATTCTTGCTTCCCATAGTTCTTTCTTCTCAAAATCTCCAATGGTTTACCTCTTAACAATATTTTAATGGATATTCCTCTACAGGGTATTGTTATATTGGAACAAGCCCTATAGTTAACTTTATGTACTCTGCCTCTGACAGTGAATCAGGCCTTTCTGTTTAAGATAAAAATCGTCTTTAATTGTGAAATTGCATGGGTTTTGCAGTCATTCTATCCCTTCAGGAATCCTAGGGAAATAATATTCTGATGCAATTTGTGTGTGTGGATTTGTGCCCCCCACGTAGGATTGGGTCCATGCAGAAGAAGCTTCTGTAAATTTACTCAGAACTAAGTCCCATTGTGTACAAAAGTTTCACTTGCAGGACTGTGATCGTATTATTAAAAAAAACCCCATGCAAATATACTCAACATTAAGCCAACTGAGTCCAATGGATCTTTCTCCAAAGTAAGTGGGTTTAGCATTGCAACATTTTAATGTAACCTTCAAATCAATTTTTGGACAAATACATTTGTTTATTTTGGGGCAACTCAGACAGACCCTGTTTTGTTTTGGGGCTTCCAGTTTATCCTATTGAGTAGGATGTGGGACTTTTACCCCAAATTCTTCCCTAACACAATCACAGTATTATCTGCACCTGAAACAGCTGATTTTTTTTAAAAAAATGAACAACATGTGTGAGAGAGAACAAGAGATCATATTTGCAAATGCTGCCATCCCTACTTGTTTTCATGGCTCCAAATTTTCCTGTCCAAATCCAGACAGGAAAAAATTGACATGCAAGGATTTGCATTCTCTTTGACAGAGAATCCTTCTCCAACCTCAAATTCTTTGTAATTTCAGGGGAATAGTGGGGTAACTTAAACCTTCAAGAAGTGAGAACCTGATCTACATTTTAATTGATACCATTCTCTTGTTGCAGCATAATTTGGCACTTTTGTACTTTATTTTACCACTAAGAAAAATAGATTCACCAATTACTTTAATTATTTGGGTTTTCTAACTAGAATATTTTGATCCAGTGGTTTCTGGCATTTGTCCTTTCATCAGCCAGTCTGATATTGTTCACAAAAGATATTAATGTCCTTTACAAAAAGAAGTGCCTTTTGAAGGAAATAAAGATTTTCAAAGGCACAGTCTAGCAATATCCCGCTGAAATCAGTAGGAGATGGGAATTGTGGAAGGTGTTTTGTAACTTCTTCTTGCTGCTGAAACCATTTTTATAACTTCTTCTTTCAATCACACCAGATTCACAACAAAATAAGTGGGGGGAATTAGAAGAATGCTTCAAGAAAAATTGTATATAACAATCACCCATGGTGCTTCCATTAAATGATGGATCCAGATGAAGATTTGATTGCTGATACACAAGGTTCTTCCCCGACTGATTTTTAATAAAAGGCAACTCTCTTGATAATGTCAGCTTTTTAATATCTAATTTGTCAAGCTGGAAGGAAAGTTGAATGAGCTGTATCTATTTATTTGCTCTGCAGAAATAAAGGGAACTGGCCACCATCAGAAAGAGGGCTTTTTTTATCTAAGCTGCTTAGTTGAGTGGGGCCAGGGACAAAGGTAATGATGATGGCCCAAGACACTTGTGACAAAGTTGAGCAATCCTCTGTATGGAAGTGTATATCCTGTATAATTCAGAGCTTCATGCCTGGGCATATTAAATATCCACCAATGTAATCCATTCCTAAGTTTGGAAAAGCATGCACCAGCAAAGGAGCATTCAGCACCATATCAGGGAGGGGCATCTATGGGGAGGTAAAAAGGTCAAAATGGTGGCTGCCACTGCACAATTGAAGCCCTGACCCATGACACACACAAAAAGGGGCACTCCTTTAATCCTGCAATCATAGCCTCCATCTTGATTTTTTTGACTTGGCATCAGGAAAACCTATGATGCCACTTGCCTTTTCTTTGCAGCAGAATAGAAATCTGACTAAGCTGAAAGTTCTCCAAACTATTAATTGATTAGCACATTCAGATGGTGCCTGAGAGAGAAGGAAATTCAAAACAAGCTTGGCTAAGCGAAAGTCAACTTGCACCCCCCAAAATATGAAACTGAGAAGGGAAATCAGGGCTGCAAAGGAGCAGGAGGAAGGGCAGCAAGAGAAATGTTCTGCTGTTCAATGGGAGAAGCTCCCGCTTTAATGACACACAAATACCGCATCAGGGATAGGCAGTGATAATTTATGGAGAAGCAGCAAATGGCCAGCTTTGACACCCACGAAGAGGAGATGTCAGCTCGACATCTGTTCCTGACTCTTCAACAACTAATTATTTCTCCACAAGCGGCAGTCAGTTGCTGGAAAAGCCCTGGGGTGGTTTCAGACCTGTCAATAAATCCACATTGGACCAGCTAAGACAAAAATAATAAACGCTTCAGGACTGGCATCAAATGATCAATTGAACTTTGTGAAGGTTACTCACAGCCAGAAGGAAAGGAAAGGGAGAAAGAGGAAGAGGAGACCTGGGAAAATTTGACCCACTCGTGCGAAAAGGCGGAACCGAAATCTGTCACAGCCAAACCAGACAGTCCTTAGAGAAGCGACCCATGAAAGAGAGGCTGGCTCATGAGAGACTGATGCATGGGACCGAGGAAATAATGAAATTCATTACAAGAAAAAAATGTCATTAGATCAGAATTGATACAAAGATTAAAACTGCCCACCTATTTATCCTCAGAGAACAAATGATATGATGGCCAGAGTCAGGGCCTTTTTACAAATATGGGAAAGGAGGTCACCAGATTTAAGCCTTTCATTTTTGTACCATTGAAACCAACTGCATTGAAAGGGAGTTAACTTTAGTTAGACTGTGCCCTGTATTTTTCACTGGCTTCATTGTGTCGTGAAGTTTCTTTTAAAAGCAACTTTATTAAAGTTTCAGCATAAGATAAAATACAAAAAGATAGAAAAAGATTGAAGGAAAACTAAAAGAAAAAAGATAAGCTAAAAAAGTGCAGAAAGAAATAGAAAGAAATACAAAAGGAGTGACTTCCGACCTTCTCCAACACAGATACAAATACATAATACATTAACCTCTTACTCTAATTTTAAATATATATATATATATATATATAGAGAGAGAGAGAGAGCTTATTGTTGTAACCACAGGTCATAACGTAAGAATGTAATAAAATACAATAAAATATAATAACATTAAAACAATAAAATGAAATTATAAAATAAAATCCTCCACTGACTGCCCCATTTACAACGAGATCAGGGCCAAATTATTAATGGCAGATGAACTCAAGGGCTCTGATGTTGAAAAACTGATTTATCTTCTTGCAGACATGTTTCCAACTGTTAGCAACCAAGTTGCTACATTTGCTCTGCTCTCACTTAAACTCGGGAAGAAATATTTAAGTTCTTAGTTGTAGCTCTGGCTCTATTTTGTTGTAACCTTTTTCTTTTATATTTAATGCTTCTTTTATTATTTTATTTTATAATTTCATTTTATTGTTTTAATGTTATTATTTTTTATTGTGTTTTATTGCATTCTTATATTATGACCTGCAGTTACAACAATATATATGAGTGTGTGTGTGTGTTAAAATTAGAGTAAGAGGTTATTATGTAAGAGGTAAGTAAGTTACCTCTTACATAAGTAAGTAAGTAAGAGGTATTATGTATTTGTATCTGTGTTGGAGAAGGTCGGAAGTCACTCCTTTTGTATTTCTTTCTGCACTTTTTTAGTTTATCTTTTTTCTTTTAGTCTTCCTTCAATCTCTTATGCTATGACCTGTGGTTACAACAATAAACCTCACTATAATTTTAACTATAATAAACATTATTTCTATAAACTATACCAACCTAATAATCAAATCTCAAAATCAAAACTTCCATTTTTTTCAGTTACATGCAAAAAGTCCAAAAGCAGTTTCCACATGTCGTGAAGTCTCAATGCAACACTTATATATGCCTATATGTTTATTATGCATTAATATTTGTTGGGAAGGGAAACAGAATTGGGTGATGTATTGTCGAAGGCTTGAGAGTTTGCTTCTGTCTGTGCTCCTGCCCTCTGAAGATGCCGGCCACAGATGCTGGCGAAACGTTAGGAACCACAACTTCCAGAACACGGCCACACAGCCCGGAAGACCCACAACAGCCAAAGAATTGGGTGAGTTGGTAGCAGATCCAGGGTTGTCTCTTATAGCGGGTAAGCTTCTGTTCACCTCAGTGTGTCTGTAGCAGCTGACAATATGATCTCTGAGTTGCAAAACTGCCTTTCTTGAAACTCAAAGTTAAGCTTCAGGTGGGCCATCCTGGTTTGGGTGAAGGCTTAGGGAGGACAAGCCTTTGAGAACATAAAGGTATTCTATTACTACATTTCTATTTAATAATAGCCAGGGTGAAAATATCCAAGACTAAGGCATAAGATGTCCTTCCAGCAAATAGGCTGCTATTTCTTGGGCAGCACCCATTGGTTCATGTACTTATGGGTTCAATGTTCATCAGAACTGTTCAGTGCCTTCAAAAGAGACACTTGAGCAAATTGCTAATCAGACATGGTGTTACTTATATAATGCCTCTTATGCCTGGACTTTCTGTCAGACCAGGCACAAGGAATCTGGGAAGAGTAATTGAGCTACCCTGGTTAAGGTTCAAAGCTCCTTCTTATATGGACAGCTACTAAACATCTAGTCTATATAAACAGCTAATAAAAAGATGGGACTCATGGATGATGACCTGTGCACCACAACTATTATGGCCCTTCAGATATCACTGCCCATGCTCTTAACTTCACCTTCTTTCTCCTAACCCACAATCTAAATATAGATAGTAAGATCCTTTGGAAGTGACCCATCTGTGCTGATTGTACCATCATGGTAAAGCAGTGATAGGCAACTACAGTTGTTGTTTGGCACTGCATTATTTATTGTTTAAAGAAAATGGACTCTGAAGGTTGCAGGAATATGTTAATGGTGCATTATATCACTGGAGAAGGAGTTAAAGCAAAATTGGTGCATCAAGTTTTGAAGAGTCTTCACTCGCCCATGTTAGCTCTTTGTTTGTTTGTTCCTTTATTTAAAATCCACAAACCTGTGGCACAAGAAATTGGTGTTAGAGATATCGGGTTTCAACCAAGCACGTCTCACACAAGCTTGAAGGAGGGGCAGTCCTGCTGCAGCCTAATCTTACTTGCTTTGTGTGGGAGGAGCTTGAATTCTGATTTCCTGTTCCTGTTCTTTTCCTCTTTCTCTTTTCCTGCTTGAATCTCCACCAGGGAGGATGGTCATCCAAGGCTGTCCACGTTGCTCATACTTGCATTCAGCAAGGCCACATTAAGAAGACTGTGGGTTTGGTCAGAACCTATCGCTCGCACGCATGAACCGTTTGCTACCATGAAACTGATCTACAATAAAACTGTAAGCTATTTTTCTGTAACTTTACATTAACGTGTGAAGTGTGTTTATTTTACTCTGAACTTAATTGAGCCTTATGTGCAAGTATTCCCAACAATTGGAAGGTCACTCTTCAGGACCTCCAGAGGTATGAAAACAGGGCTGGAGCTGTCTATGGTCTACAAGCTGCTCATCCCTTCACTGAAGCATTGCGTACTTTAGATACTGAACCAAGGCGAGGATATTTTGGAATATTACTTTCAAAATTCCCAATTAATATGAGGTTTGTCATCCAACACATCTAGAAAGTAACAAGTTGGGGAATTCTGATGTATAACAATGTAATAAAAAGAAGTCCCAAACTGATTTCCCTGCCAATGTCCTGTCTTCTTTTGACTGGCCAGTGATGCTATGTCTGCATTCCTTAATTGTATAGAGCAAAGATTCACAAAGGCTTAATGAACAATGGTTTCCTAAGGTTGTCCTTCATTACCAATCACCTCAAGTTCTGATCTACATATATAACAGAAAGAGGTAATCCTGGTAGGTGGGCTTTATCATTTCAGGTTAAACCATCTAGTGGGAGTAGGTTGTATTCTGAATGCTGTTCTGGTAAATAAAATACATCTGCAAACTGAACGTTAGCATTGCTGAAAGTAGAATGTAGGTGAAGGAGGCAGCTTTATTTATTAAAACAGTGCCCTTGTACACTATCAAATTGTTTAAACATGGTTCATAAATATTGAAACTTAAATGGATTGTGTTTTTGCTTTTATTTTTATTAATCCCATAATCCTCTCTCAGTCATGACCAACAATGGGGGCAGGGGAGGGGGGAATTCTAATTCAAAATCATGGATGCTGCCCATTCATTATGCAGTTTCATGCAAACTGACTTGTTTTGCATATTTTCTCCCAAACACAGATTTTTGTGGGAGAGGAATAGGATTTGCAATGTCCATAAAATATTCACTCAACAAGTGAAGCACAATTCTGTAAAATTTTCTAATGACACTAGATTCACACAGACCTTTTTATATTTCTCAGAACCACAACAGAAATGAGATCACAACCTGTTAATAATCAGTACCTCTCACATAATTAATGATCTTTCAATATTTCTATATACAGTACTACACTTAGGGATTATTTGCTTATTGTGGGTAGATGGTGATGTGAAGTTGGGGTTTGTTAGGTGACATTAAAGAGTGCCAGCGGGATGTAGTGGTCAAGGTGCTGGACTAGGAATGAGGAGATTTAGGTTCTAGTCCACCTGGAGCCCCAGAACCTCATGGGGTGACTTTGGTCCAGTCACTTTCTCTCAGCCGAACCTACCACACAGGGCTGTTGTTGTGGGCACTGCTGTGCAAAAAAGCTGGGATATAAATCTAATAAAAAATAAACTCTAATGTAACTGAAAAACTGAACAACAGGAGGCAGTTTAGGAATGAAAGACTCAAGAGAGGCCAAAGAAACCAAGCATAGCAAGCAATGGATTACAGATCCCAGAAGGGCTTGAAGGAAATATTAAATGGAAGAGAAGGATGAGATACATTGAGAAAAAGAAGCTAGGGAGCATGAAGGACAGACAGATGGATGGTGTAGTGCTTAAACTGATTTGGACAGTATGAGGAGATCAGCTTGCTGAGTCTTTTGGATTGCGGCTGGAAAGGAACATGTTTACGAAATAAATAAAAAAGTGGAATCTGAGTGTCACAAAGCTCATGGGGTGGCCTAGGGGGGCAAATTCACACAGCTGCCTAGCTATGCTTTCATCCTGTGCCATGCAGGGAAACCATGATACCTTAAAAATCAGGCTGCCCCAAAGCATGCCCCTGTGGTACAATCTGAGTGTGTCTGCTGTGGGCCACTGTCTCTTCAGAACTGCTGCACCAGTGTAAGGCACCAAAACTTATCACGCGCCTCTAGAGAAAACCAAATACACAACGGAGACTTTGGAAAGGAACAGCAGCAAGTTTAATTGGCCAAGCAAGATTGCTGGATGGGGGAACCATACAGCTGTCACGTGCAGGTGACCTCTGAGTGGAACCACCATGCCCAAGTACAACAGGGCACAAACTTTTATACAGAAATTACCAGCAGGAAGTGAGGATGATGATGGTATGCCCATATGTGGGTCAGGTGTCGTCTGACCATTCTCTGGGATTGGCTAGCTTTTGGGGATCAGGGTCCTGCCCAGGGCTCAAGATTTACTGTGGGATTCTGGGATCCATCAGGCCATGGGGTGACGTGGGTTATCAACATAGTTACAAAGAGAGGGGCCTGTGAACATTCACACCAATTGTTCCATGGGCACATCCTGGAGACCAGAGATTACCACTTGCATCTTACATAGATAAAAGTAACACTTTAAGGACATTCGGGTTATACAAGCATAGCTGGAACACAGAGGTCAGAATCATTAAATCACATCTTCATACAGTTACATCTTTAGAAGGGGGAACAAAGGATTTATTACAGGAAAGTCAAGTAAACAGGTTAACTTAACAAGCAGGAAGGAGATGCTGACCAGATAGGGGGCCCCAGGCTGGCATGCATTCCTAAGGGAGGTAGAATTAGCTTAAGAGTTTAGTACCTAATATTACTATGCAAAATTCTTTGGGGCCTGTTCTGGCACCCTTCTCAAGGGTCATCCTTGGGCACAGATCTTTGGTTCAGCTAAGAGAGTGTTTGGCACAGTGGAGTTCTAACCGTGTTTCACTAGGGGAATATTATAACATTGTATTCTCTAGGCCTAATTCAATCTGAGTGGGTCTGCTGTGGGCCACTGTCTCTTCAGAACTGCTGCACCAGAATCAAAGGTTCATGATTGGTAGCTAATTAAAATGAGTGCATGAGAAGCCACCAATCAGGCCTGGTATTTTTTTTCCTCCTTAGCACCATTGACTGCACAATAGTCAAGCAGTCAATCCTCTGATGCAGCACTAATGTCCATAGGGAGACCAATCAATTGGTTGATCACCTGGTTCATTAAAAAAGGAAAAGAAAAGTGGCAATGGGACCTGGAGGTCTGGTTGCTTTTGCAGCCAAAAGCAGACCTACAGTAAGAGTGGAGAAGAGGTCAGGGACCAGACAGATGCAGAACCAACTGCATCCTCAATATTCACCTGTTTTAGACACCCTTGCCTATGCGCATTAGTATGGTCTATATTGTCCACATGCAAAGTTTTGAAGTGGGATAATGTGGGAACCACAACTTCTATAGCAGAACAAGGTCATATTTGGGCCGCTCCAGTGGCTGGCTGCCCTTGAGATACAAGTGGAAGCATGAAGATATGTGCTATGAGACTGGTGGGTGAGGAGTGCTTGCTGTGATGCAAGGAGACTATTTGGATATGGCCAGGACCAGTCATCATCCTTAACCTACATCTCACAGTTATTTAGAAGAAAACATCATGGCAGGAAGAGGAGGAAAACCTCACAGAACACCTTCATATAAATGTGAGATATAACAGTAATAAATAAATATGCATTGCAACGTGGATAGAGGCTGTCTAGAAAAGTGAAAGGGCAAGAAGGAAAACTCCACTGTGTGAGTAAGGAGCAAGAAGGAAAAGAGAACTAGAAACAAGAGAAAAAGAAATGGTTAGACAAGATGATAAAACGGCAGAAGGAGAACCAAAGATTGTGAAATGAAGACAGGAAGATGATGGGCAGTGGGGAATGAGGGTGGGAAAAGCCTTATATGCAATGCCAGTGTCCATCTATGTGAATGCTAATGAGAAATGAAGAGAAAACGTTTCCACGAGTAAAGACAAGTGGTTGATGTTATGTTATGTAGTAGAAAATATTTCCCCTTCATTTCCATGTTCTTGATGGTTCTAGCCATTGGTTTTCATGTTTGGAGCTCCATTGTCAGAGATGTCCCGCAGCCTGGAAAAAGTCCTTCCTTCCAAACTTTAATGTGAAAAACTCAGCACTGTAAAGTCTGTAAAGCAATGGCTTCATAAAAACAATGGCTGAAAGGAGCAGTGTGATGGTCCTGATCCTTTAGCTACTAATTCAGAGACTCTTGCTACAAGCCATCAAGGATATGAAAGAGTTCTTTATTAAAGCAAGCAACCATTTCCAATACAAAGACTAGAATGAGAACCAGCCCGTGCCAAACAGTATTTACATCCTCCACCTTCCTACCAGCCCCCCCCCCACATTGGGGAAGTCACTCCATGACAGCCCCTCCCTACGCTCTCACCAGTTCCATACTTCCCAGCCACAAATCCTTCATTAACAAGCGGACAGTGCCATTCGGGCTGGCCTTGGTGTCAGCCGTTTGACTAAAGAACCTTAATCAACATTCCTAACGGCCCTGCAGGCATGCCAGACTATTACTACCCGCCATAACTACGCTGGCAGGATGCTCCATCCTGAGATACCGCCCCCCTTAAAACAAATCTCCCCAACCCAAAGATTTTACCGAGAGAATACATATACACATTTATGATACAAAGTTTTTTTATTATTTTTTAGAACAAAGATAAAAAACTACAAAAAAGAAAAAACACTACATACAGAAAGGAAAACATTAAAGGTGCAAAAACAGAAAAGAGAAAACTTCTAGAAAGTTACATATACACAGGTGGCTTCCCGCTTTTCACAGCAAGAATATACAACAATTTCCACAAACAAACCCTTCCTCTAAGTCAAACCATAATCACATTATTTCTATAAATCCTTCGAATAACACATATATAAATCTCTAATACAATTGCTCCTTCCCCTTACATAAAATATATATATACATATATTTAATTTTTTACTTCAATCCCTTCCTCTTAAAAAATAATCCATTTAATAATTGTATTCCCCTTTCTACTACTATTCTATATACTTCTGTCTACACAATACACATCAAATTATGAAAACAAATGAATCTTCTGCCTTTATAATAAACAATCTTAACTCTATTAGATCTCAAAGACAGTATAAAACATTATATCTTATCAATATCCTTTAAGTTTTATAAATCTATAACCCTATGAAACAATCATATTAATCTCTTTATCAATCCAATTATATATTTTTATAAATTGTCTACTTATATAATTAACTATCTTAACCCTAATTATGCTTAAAAAACAATATAAAATATTACCAGAATAAAAAATATCTTTTAAGTCTTAGAAATCAAAAATCCTATAAATCAGATTAACCTCATTATCAGTCCAATTAAATATTCTTAATGTTTTACCCCTCCTCAAAATATATCAGGGCATATAGACATTTCAAAATCACACCAACAGCACTTTTCTTTTTTACAGAGATGTGCAATAGCTTCAGAAAATACAGTACAAAGTTTCCAGCGAAAGAGGAAAAAAAGTTTCCAGCGAAAGAGAAAAAAAACAAAGAATACATATACACATTTGAAACACACATTACATCTCACATTTTGGATATTCCATGCCTTCCCTTCCTGTCCTTCTAGGGCTCCCCTACTTCGGTTTTGCTGGGAACTTATCATGAATTTTTTTCACTAATTGGGGTGCTTGCACATGGTGGCTGTTTACCCATTCATTATGAGCCTTAGGGAAATGTTTCCACTGTATCAAATATTGCATCCCTCCACGATGACGTCTGGAATCCAGTATGTCTTGCACCTCAAAATGCTGCTCCCCATCAATCATCACTGGGACTGGTGTGGGTTGTTCCGGATGCCAACATTGGGCCCAGCTTTTTCGAGGGTTGCCATGTCCTTAGGAACTTTGTAGACAAATAAACCTTTTCTCCTACCTTCAATTGCCATTCTGGTGCCCTTTTTCAGTCAGCATATTTCTTGTAGGATTCCTTAGCCTCTGCCAGCGCTTTCTCTATCCATTCATCCGAAGGAACTACTACTACCCCTCATAACTACGCTGGCCGGATGCTCCATCCTGACAAGCAGGTTCAGGCTGTAGTCAAACTCTCCACAGAGACATCAGTATTCAGCAGGGTGCAATACATTCATTTCCAAAAGTGCCAGCATACCCTTTTAGTGCTGCTATCATCATGTGCAATTCACTGAAATGTTACAGCATTATTAAAGGGCATATTAGTGCAATTAAAACCTATATTCAGATGCAGAATCCAATACTGCGAAATGAAAATTTGACAGCCTTGGGTAGTTGGAATGATGAATGTTCTTTCCAGGCATACAGATACAATAACACCACAGATCAGACAAGGCTGATAAAAGGGATAGCATTTTGGAAGAAGAAAAAGCTGCCACCAATGGCACCAGAGCACCACTGCTCCAGCTAGCTCTGTACAGTACTTTTGACTGGGACTGGCATTAGCTTTGCAGAAGTCAGGCCAGCTGCCCAAGGAATCTAACACACACACACACACACACACACACACACACACAGAGAGAGGATTTGTGCAGCAGTTTAAACTGTCCAAAGAATTTCACTATTATTATATTAATAACCCTTATAATAACTTGTGATGATACGCCACTTTCATTAGCGCCCTATTACATGATGAGGACCCTGAAGCCCACCTAATGAAGCACTTATCAAGGTTTCCATCCTGTGTTGAAATATACATATCTCTTCTTGGTCAGTGGAACAGACGTCTTTGTATTTACAAAGCAAAAATAAACTAAGTTGACTCTAAATAACAAAGTCAGTCAATGTCACCGTGGGAAAAGTTATCTAATGATGAGAGAAAATTTACCTTCAAATAATAAAAGTCCCATCAGAGAGTTTATATAGTCTCCTCCTGTGCAAAATCTCATTGTTCCCTCCCTGCCACTAGAGGGAGCAGTGTGGAGCAACCTCACACTTTGCTTTTTGGCAAATGGGTGCTTTATGACAGGCATGTTCATGATGGCAGCCATTTTGTGAGCATGCCCACAATATACTCTCAAAATTGCAAGTGTGGCCACCATTTCAAAAAAGTTAGGGACCCTTTCCCTGTTGTCTAACAAAACCATAGATCACAGCTTTCCACACTGTGTGTTGCGACACTTTAGTGTGTTGCAACACACAGTTTGGTGTGTTGCCACACAACCCGGAAGCGGCGGCGGGGGTGTGCATGGTGGCAGCAGT
This sequence comes from Charina bottae, assembly GCA_023362775.1. Taxonomy (NCBI): domain Eukaryota; kingdom Metazoa; phylum Chordata; class Lepidosauria; order Squamata; family Charinaidae; genus Charina; species Charina bottae. The sequence continues at coordinate 5,237,190 of JALMGJ010000003.1, forward strand.
GGCATGCCATCAGCGTTTCCGCGTTTTAGCGGAGGCCGCCGCACCCGCCGCCACGCACGCATCCGCCCCTGCGCGCATCCTCGAACCGCCGTGACCGTTGGTGTGTCGCCAACGGCGGCAGATTGGAAAGCACTGCCATAGATCATCTTCCACAGTAACTTATTTCAAGAGTGAAAAAAGATGTAGCAATTATTGGGCTCTTTTCTTCTCATTTTCCTTCTTTTTCTCTATCTATTGAATAACGTTTTGGAGCATATTTGATGAATACTGGAGTGTAAAGTTAGTCTCTTCCAGATAATCAATGGCATAATACTCAGCCTGAAGAGATTTATATAGTCATTTAATAAATAACAGAACGGTTGAGCATTTAAAAATTCCTCCAGAATATTATGACTGGGAATGTTTCCTTGTACAGCATCTTGTGCAGTCATTGTTGGCATTTGAAAGAGGGGATTCTCCCTAGGGGGGAGACAGAAGGTCATATCAAGTCTCACATCAAGTCTTTATTTCTTTTAATGTTGTGCCTTTAATTCTGTCTTGACTCCTGGTGACTGCCTGGACAAATCCCTGCAGTTTTCTAGGCAAGATTTTCAGAAGCAGTTTGCCATTGCCTCCTTCCTAGGGCTGAGAGAGAGTGATTGGCCCAAGGTCACCCAGCCAGCTTCGTGCCGAAGGTGGGACTAGAACTCGGGGTCACCCGGTTTCCAGCCTAGTGCTTTTAACCACTATACCAAAGTGCTCTACTTATAAAGAGAAAGTGACTGTTGTCAAATACAGAGTATGAATGTAAGCTTCAGTGGTAGCAGCAGATCTTTAGAGCTGCCTGCTGAGGGAGGCCCAACCATGGAGTTGTCAACAGGGCTCTTCTTATGCTAAAATACTTATTGATTAATGGAAAAGGGTAATGTCTGGGTTTAGTGCTGCCAAGGCTACTGGATTGGATGGATTGAATCAGCATTTTCAGAAGTTTTCTAGGGGCCAGTCTTTCTATATTCCTGCCTATCCTGCAGCACCCTCTAGATGTTCTATCAGGCATCATTTTTTCAGGATTTGGGCAAGACGTGGAGCCAATTCCGTCCTGCTTTCAAACAGTCAAAATAATTACAAACCCTTTACTATAGTCGTGTGCTTCCTGAAAGACAGGGCCCATCCCAAGAGCTCAGGGGACAGTTACAATCCTTCCTCAAAGACTCAACACTATTGGCACAGTTTCAGGCACCCCACTAACAAGAGAACAAGTGGCCAGAGACAGGCACAGGAGTATCTTCTCCATCACTCCTTCCCACCCCTCTCTCTATCCCTAAGCAGATCAAATTATCAGGGCCGCAACTGGGAGGGGGCAAGCGGGGCATGTGCCCCAGGAGCCGTGCTGGGGGGGTGCCAAAATGATGCCTGGGGGGGCGCCAAAATGACAAAATAACCCATGGGCGGGCGTGGAATCCATGCTTGCCCCAGGTGACACAGACCCTAGTTCCATCCCTGAGTTTATATTGTATTATGTAGATAATTTAAAGGGTGAGACTAAATTGTGGAATTCATAAACTACAGTAGTATGGGAAGACAAAGTACTGCCATTAATCTCTTAAGAAAGAAAGGGGGAGAGAGGAGAAGCCACTAATAAAAGATCCTCTTCTCCCTTCCTTCCCTTCTGCAGGCTCCTGAGGCGCATTTATAAAAAAGCCAAGCTGCAGCTCCAAATGAGTGTTGTTTGCATTACAGATTTATCTTGACAACAACCTCCCCCCCCCCCATTTCTTCTGTGGCAAGCAATTGTGTAAATAATAGGCATTATTCTCCCACGTTGTTTATACAAAGTAATCCTGCATATTTGTCACTCCAGAAGTCCTTGCTAAGTCCACTATTGAGATGGTTAGACTAGGGGGAAGTAGCGCCTTTGGGTACCAGCGTGCCTGTAGGTTCTTGCCCATTTGACTTTAATTTTTAAAGAAGTATTTTAATTACAAGAAAATGGGAAACTGTCATGCTACAAAGTCTCAGTTTCTAGCATGATGGTTATTTACATGAATGTCTGCAGGATCCCACGGGCATTTTTAGAAAGCAGAAGCAAAGATATTTTTATTAAAAAAGCTAAAGAGCAATTTGGGATGGAGGGACAGGGTGGGGGATAGAGGGGTGGTGGGAACCGCCTTATCAGTAGAGTTTCAGTAGAGTTGAGAAATACTTGAAGGAGTTGCAGTTTGATGAAAGTTAATAGGAGTTTGTCAAGAAAAGTGGGGAAGTTAAACACTTGAGTGCCAAGAATCTGATGCAAAGGGCTGCAATTGGAAGAAGTCACAGTAAGGAAATCAGAATAAGGGACCTCTGGCCAGGGAGAGGTCCTTTGTCCCAAGGAGTAAAGAGGCAGAAAAAAATCAGGATATAAAGGTTAAGGAGGATATAAAAACTTGAGTGTAAGACCCATATGTAGAAGAGAAAGGAGTGGAGCAGAAGAGGTCAGCTGGCTCTGAGCAATTGCTAGGATAAAGATCAAAAGGAAAGGGTTAGCTAAGGGACAAAGCTTTAAGTCAGAGCAGAAAGACTACAAAAGACTACAGGAGTAAGCAAGAGGTAAAAGAGAGAAAATACCAGGCCTCCCTTGGAATTTTCTCCCTGCAGCGCTATACTCAGCTGGGATTCCATTCCCTGCAGCTAACAAGGGGAGAAGGACAGCTGGGGTGAGAGGTGTTCAGGAATTAGGACAAGCAGTTGGCTATCATGGGGAGAGAGCGGTAAAAGCAGGAGCTGCTATACGTGTGCTTTGCCACAATGACAGCAGCAGCCATCTTGTGAATAGGTAAGCTCTCCCTAAGCCATAACATGCTTTCAAAGGTTCAGAGGTGTCCACCTGCTCAAAAGAGATGTTCTGTTCTTGGCATAAGTAGGTCTTCCTGCCATACCTTCTCTATATAAAGTGCCTCCATCAACAGAGTCTATGAAGGTTTCCCTGGATTTGTCCTTTTAAGGATACGGGGGAGGTTAGGGTTAGTTTGAATGTCTATGAAGGTTCTCAGTCATCCAGGTGGAATTGTCTGTAGCTTGAATCATGTCAACTGGATTTCTATTTTCTTAGTGGAAACGTTTTGCTCCTTATCCAAGGAGCTTCTTCAGTCTGAGCAAAGTTGGTAAGGGAATCCTAAATATGTTCCTAGGTAGCTGTGTGACCTTACACCTGGGGCTAGGTCATGGTTATATTGAGATGTAATTTTTAAGTCCTTTTATCATCTAAAGGAGGGTCGTTAAAATCACCATGCTGCTGTTGAGCTTCTGAAATGGTCTTAATCTTCCTAGGCACAGAAGACAAAACGGGGAGGAAGATGGGGGAGAGTTTGTGCCTGAGGCCCCCACCTCTATTCAAGGAAGGATTTTCCAAGTTGGCATAAATGGATTCCTTGACCCCTCTCTCAAACCACCTATCTTCTCTGTCTAAAATGTGAACATTAATGTCCTCAAATGAGTGTCCTTTTTCCTTTAGATGAAGATAAACTGCTGACTCTGGTCCTGTGGTGTTACTTCTCCTGTGTTGGGCCATCCTCCTGTACATAGGTTGTTTGGTTTCTCCAATGTAGAGTTCAGAGCACTCCTCACTGCACTGGATTGCATAAACTACATTGCTTTTCTTGTGTTTTGGAGGTTGATCTTTGGGGTGTACAAGCCTCTGTCTCAGTGTGTTGGTGGGTTTGAAATATACAGGTATGTGGTGTTTGCCAAATATCCGTTTTATCTTTTCAGACACGCCAGCCATGTAGGGAATGACCAGGTTCTTTCGTTTACTCTGAGTCTCAGCCCTATCTGTCGCTGTTTTAGGTCTGGTAGATTTAGATTTGGTGAAGGCCCAATTTGGATATCCACAGGCCTTCAGAGCTGTTCTCAGGTGCTGATTTTCATTCTTTTTGGAATCCATGGAGGTGGGGATGGTTTCTGCTCTGTGTGACAATGTCCTGATGACTCCTAGTTTGTGCTGCAGTGGATGGTGGGAGTCAAACATCAGATATTGATCTGTGTGTGTGGGTTTCCTGTAGATCCCTTTAGTTTCCTGTAGATTATCCTGTAGATAATAGGTTAGTTTGAATAGTCTCTTTACAGCAGAAGAAGTAAACAACTATGGGCTAGCAATCCAGAGCTGCCCCGCTCCCCCTGCTTTTCAGAAGTGAAATAGTGCATATAGAGGAGAGGCTATAGAAGTAAAGGAGATAGGGTTTCAAGACAATCAACATATATTTGTGTTAAATACCAAGGAAGTTTTCTATAGAAAGAGAGATTATGGCATAATAGAACTCTGTTTCTGCATGAGGTAGGAAAGCTAGGTCTCAGGAGAGAAAAATGAATGAAGTGAAAAATGCACTGAATGGAATAGAACACAGAAACTTTCCTTAACAGGTATAAAGCCAGGATGCCCTGGGCGAGATCTGATGGACTGATTGCACTATCATTATCTGCACATACAGGCCAGAAAAATGTCTGATCCTTAAGGTAGAGTTTCTCAACCCTGCCTTTAAGGTAATACTAGATGAGTCTTGGCTGCTGCTTTTCTCTTTCTCTGCTTCCTTCGGGTGTGCAATTTAGCATTTGGAAAGATGTAGAAATACTACACACCAAACCTAGGAGAACCAGTGTGAAACTTTTAAGTCAAATTGTAGAATGTGATACTGGCTTACCTGGAAGATATAGACCATCAGGGGCAGTGCATATCAGCCACAATTGGTTCAACTGAAGAAAGGCTATGTCAGGGTATGATGCCAGGAGACAGCAGCAGCATACTATCAGACAGGCGACACAATCCAAATTGAGATCGAAGTAGTAACAATGGCAATTGGACAGAAGCTAGGGGAAAAGATGATGTGCCCAAACACAGCATAGAGGAGAGCACTCACACAAGAAGCAATAACCAGGGAAATAACTTTGTTGCTGCAAAGGGAAATGCTTTAAAGAAACAGGTCCTGATCGGTGGATTATCTTGCTTCTTTACCGCTCCCATACATGCTGGGAAAGCAAGTGCCAATCAACTTCCATTCTTGGGCAAACCTTTGAGGACAAGTGGTTTCCATTTGTGTGAGCAAAGAATACCAGCAGTCATAGACTCATACAGTTGGAAGAGTCCTTAGACTTCATCAAACCCAACCTTCTGGTCCAATGTAAATCCACACCCTACACGACTTTTCCCCCATTCTTGCTGTCGCTTGAGCTAGAAGGAGAAACTGGAAAACTCTTCAACTCCACCACAGTATTTGCGCTCAGTACAGAGAGATGCCACCTCCCAGCTTTGCAAGCCCCTTAGAAGAATTTCCACAAGCCAAAAAGGTTACTAAATTCTAGTCCAGTTGGAGCAAAGACATTGCCTGCAATGAAATGAAGTGCAGCAGATATTCTGCACAACTCTGCTAGTGCCAGCAGAGGATGGAAAATGCCACTTTGGATGCACAGTAAGACAAGATAGGGAGAGGGGGCTTTTGTGATGGGTTACAGACAGGCTGAAGATGACTGCATGTGCTCATGTCTTCCCAAATTCCCTGGCTATCCTCCTGCCAGGGAAAGCAGGAAGGGTAGATGAACCCGGAATCCCAAATCTCACTCAAAAAACAATCCCTCTGATCTAAGTTCAGTGCCTCTCTTCCACATTAGCCCTTTTACAGTATTTCTGGATTGCTTTCATTTTTCTCCAGTTTATTGACATGTTCATGCCACTCCCCTGCTCTCCATAACTAAATCTAGTGTAGCTGAACTATACTGTATTCCATATTGAGTTCAATATGGTTGATGGCTTTGGTCAAAGACATGTTGGCTTTGATACTCCAACTTTGCATATTGAGCCAATAAAGGTGATCATGCATTTTGCTTCCTTCTTCAAATGCCACCAAAGAGAAGAGGAGTTAGCAAGTAAAAGAGGAAGGAGTCCCTGTTTGCTGAAAATTGTAGGAGAAGCTTGAGCAGCATGGAATAGGGAGAGAAAAGGAACGAACATCAGCTGAAACTCAACAATCTTAAGCCTAGAGTGAGGAGAAAAGAGAAGAGAGTAATAAGAAACTCTATTAGAAAAGGACAAGTCAACCTTATCCAGTCTTAGTACTTTGCGAGAATCTGAACTTCGCCTGAGAAAGGTGATCAATCTGCCCTTCTGAGGTCTTTATCCTTTTCACAGGAGGGAGAGGAATCAACATGCTCCAGATGCCCCACCTAGGGATGCTTGATAGATTTTCCCTTACCAGCTGATCTTTGAAAGATTTATAACAAACCCAGAAAGCCATAAGGCCCCTACTGTTAATTTGCTGTAACAGTGTGGATATTATTTCATACTATTTCTATAACCTGCAAACTTAAGGTGGACTTCTGGCCCTTGAATTTTTGAAGGTCATGGTTTGTGGCTCAGAAGATTTGGAACTTGCATTGCCTTTAAAGCACATCTGTTTCAACACACTGTTCATTCCTTGACTCCTTGAAGTTTTTAATAATGCTTTTGGGTTCTGTTCTGCAGACTTTTACCTCTACCTGTCTTATTTACTGTAGCCTCTTTTGTCTGGTAACCTCTGCCTGTTGAGATCCAGTCTATTCAGTTACCCAGTGCAGTCTTTTACTCTGGCTTCTCTTCTCTTTTAATCTTTTTCCCTTTGCACTCTCTTTTTATATTCTTAGATTGTAAGCCTTTGAGCAAAACCATTTTGTAAAAACATGATATTGCTTAATCATTATTATTACTATTAGCTGGCTATGCAGATTTTGTACAGCTTGAACCAGTCCCTGGAAGCTATGCAAGCTTAATGCATCTCCATTACTTCCATTAAAAGCAAAAGCATATCCCTGCAGATACAGAGCTGGCAAGTCAGAGAGAAGGGTTGGGGCAAAACCTTCTGGTGTGTTAACGTGCTTACTTATATGCGCTTTCTTTTAAATGCAAGGATGCATTCAAAATGTGATTATAATTAAAGGAGGGAGGAATAATTGCAAGACTAAGTGGGGAATGTTCCCAAAGCTTTAAGAAAGCTCATAGGACATTCATTGATGTTAAAGTTAAGTAGGAAAACAGCCTGCCGGGGAGCCCCAGGTCAGTCTTATTCTGCCAACTGTCAACTAAGAAGGAACAAGATTTAACAATGGAGGATTGCTGAAGCCCTTTAGCAGGCCACAATTTGAATCAGACATTCTGATTGGCAGCTCAGCCTCTTAGGCATATTATGGGCACTTCCAGATAGTCAGCTTAATGTGCTTTCCTCCAGAAATACATACAACGATGTCCAGCATAATTAGCTCTGTCTTAAGCCCGTCTTTATTCTGCTTCAGTAACAAGGCCAGCATGTGGTGCTATCCTAACAGTGTTCTATGGGACAAGTAAAGGGACAGCGATTTTTGGTGGATTTCCTGCTGAGAGGAAATCACTCTCCTTAACAGGGGCTGCAGCTGGAAGAGGCAATGAGTAATAGGTTTAGCCATCTGTCAGAGTTTGATCTGCAAATTGAGTAAGGGCTTTCCATTCCTGCTTTACCAGCAAGCCTCTACCCAGCATGTGAATCAGGCTGGTTCTGCTTTCCCTGGCAGCCCCTGTCACTCACCTCTATGGACCAGGTGCTGCAGGTAATCTCTGCAGTAGGTACATAGGGATGACAGACAGGCTGTTCCATAGGACAAAGCAGGCAGCTTGCACTGCCCCACAGAGCAACCTGCCTTTCATTTGGGGCATACTTTTCAACAGGCATCAATGTGGGTTGGAAAAAAAACACCCCAGTAACTGGCAGGCAGGTCAGATGATGGTGCAGGCTGCCTGAATTACCCTTGTGGTGCAACCTGCTAAAAATGGCCCATAGGAGCTAGTCAGGTCCTAGGTCCAGCAGCAGCATCTCCACCATTGCTGCCAAGGCACCACACATCGTACATGTAGCAAGCGTTGTCGGGGAGAAGATGGAAAACACCACTTTCACACCAGATCAGAAAACTCTGAAATTAGCTGACCTTAGCTCCAGGTTAGGTACCGTATGAGAGGAAGGCTATGTCATGAGGACGTGACCTTCAAGAATGTTTTGTGAAGCATCTTCAAGCCAAACGTAGAGACATATATGGATGTGCCCTATGCTATGGTCACCCTAAAAACAGCTGTTAAATTATTTCAGTGCGGAGAATATTGTATCCTCTTGTTCTGGAGGACCACAGATCATTTGTTAAAGATGAAGTATGGATAGATAGTCCACACAATGTATATTAAGCCAGAAATTGTCCAAAGGAAAAGTACTACCAACATTTCTAGGATGTCCAAAATTTAGATTTTTCATGTTGAACTGACACTACTGGAAACCAAGCTCATACTGTCCATTTGCATGCCTGTAAATCAATTCAAATTTAAAGGGTTCCATTATACATCACTACCATTGCAAAGATTTCATGGAGATCCATCCCTCGGATGTCCTCAGTATCCTGTACATAAATGTCAGTCTCCTTATTAGCAATATTTTTGCAAGCTTTCATGCACAAACAGCCTCCCTCCCACCCCCACCCCCACCACCCCCACTGAGATCAACTTGAGACTTTCCTGAACACTTAATACCTCCCAATTCTGGCACATCAAGGAAACCTGCTTTCCTGGGCTCCCCATAGCATATATTTCCACAATTATGATGATGTGAGTTTGTGAATAGACATTTGCTTTGTTCACAGCACCCTCTCAGACTGTACTCTGAATGCATAAAAATGTGGGAGCTTGACTATTCGTCATACTTTGTATCTGCAAAGAGAGGCTTTTATTTCTAGTGCTTAGACTCTCAGAATGGCACATGCTGCTGTCAGTATGAATACTACACCTACTAACTAATCGTGCTTTCCATAACTAAGAGAAATTCCTTCCCATTGAAGCATCATACTTGCAATAGGCATGGATCCAGGTTTACCACTCTTACTGGATCTTTAAAGTAGTGGATTTCCAGGGCAAGGCATTTTTATAATGATAACCTTACCCCTATCTCTCTTCCCGAAGAATTCCCATTCTTTTGCTGTTTTGTCTATAAAGACAATTATAACAATTATTAAATATAATTACAAAACATGTTTTTCCTTTTAAAAGTTTTGTGTTCAATGTTTATTGTTTGCTTTACAATGTAATGTTATTAACTTTTTCCAATTTTTGGCAGTATATAATTTTATTAACGATTGATTATATCATTTTGATGGTTACCCCATAGCATAAAAATAGAATGCTATAATAAATAATAAGCAACCAAAGCTGAGAGATGTGACCCTAATTTTTGATCACACTTAATCATTTGGTGGATTGAATGGATGTGTATGCATCATTTCAGTCCAATCCAGAATGAATAAAGAAAAATCAATTTATCACCTCCAAGTCTGGAAATTGTGGATTGGAGCCCTCTGGTGTGGTACATCCTTGTGGCAGGGTAAGCTGGCTAAATAGGCCTGGGGTTGTAATTTGGTCCAAATTGTTTTGGACTGCTTGCCTACTCCATGTAAAACATTACATGGACATCTACTGTAGAAGCTGCTTGGACTGATTAAGGCTGCCTTTTGGTGGTCAGATCTGTTAGGCAAAAAAAAAAGGTGGTGGTTGGTGGTATGTTTGGTATGTTTGATGAATCAAAGAGCAAGGACTGAAACTGCTGGAGGAAGCAGGCACAGAGTTGGAAAGAGGATCCCTGGAGAAAGTAGAAATATGCTAGCAGGATCAGAGAGGGAATCTGCAGAGCAGACTGGCTGGTGAAAGCTGCATTTGGAGAGATCAGACCAGGAGCCCGCAAACAAAAAATGACCAAGGTGCTGGCTTTTCAAAGATGCTGAGAAAATATTTATTTTCCCCTCCTTCCTTCCTCCTCTCTAGGCTAACAGAAGCCTAAAAGGATTATTAAATTCTCTAAGAAGGGAGTTAGCATAACAAAACATTGATAGTATATAACGGAAGGAGGCAATTAAGAACTGTAAAATTCCATGTCATTGGCGATCACTCGTAGCCGAGTAAGATTGTCTCCCAAAGGTAAAATTTTAACAGTGGACCCGTAAGTGGCTATAAAGGCCAATTCTGGATCCGCACAACCTCCCACAATGAGGGCATAGGTTTCCGGGTGGGTTTGCCTGACGTGCCTTCCTTTTAGCTCTTTTCTCCCTTTCGCCCTGTACTCGTGCTTCTTCAAAGTCCATAGCGCCATTAATAAAAGATGACCTCCAATTAAAACGCTCATGAGTTAGGGCTTCCCAGTTCTCAATGCTGATATTACATTTTTTAAAATTAGCTTTGAGAGTATCTTTGAATCCCTTTTGCTGTCCACCAATATTCCGTTTTCCATTCTTAAGTTGGGAGTAAAGTAGCTGCTTTGGAAGACGATGGTCAGGCATTTGAACAACATGACCGGTCCAGCGAAGTTGATGTTGGATGATCATTGTTTCAATGCTGGTGGTTTTCGCTTCTTCTAATACGCTAACATTACTCCGCCTATCTTCCCAAGTAATTTGCAGAATTTTTCGGAGGCAGCGTTGATGGAATCTTTCAAGAAGTTGGAGGTGGAGTTTGTAGAGGGTCCATGTTTCACAGGCGTACAGAAGGGTTGGTAGTACAATGGCTTTGTAAACAAGCATTTTGGTCTCCCTGCGAATGTCCCAATCCTCAAACACTCTACGCTTCATTCGGGAGAAAGCTACACTCGCAATGCTCAGGTGATGCTGAATTTCAGCGTCGATGTCGGCTTTTGTAGATAGATGGCTGCGGAGATAAGAAAAGTGGTCGACATTTTCTAGTGACACACCTTTAAGCTGGATTGATGGCGCTTCAGAGGGATTGGTTCGAACTTGCTGGTAAAGCACTTTGGTTTTTTTAATGTTAATCGAGAGGCCGAGCTTTTCATATGCTTCTGCAAAGATGTTTAGGATAGTTTGAAGATCTTCCTCGGAGTGTGCACAGACTACGTTATCATCAGCATATTGAAGTTCTATAACAGAAGTTGCAATTACCTTATTTTTTGCTTTCAGCCTACTAAGATTAAAAAGCTTTCCATCTGTTCGATATATAATTTCTACACCAGTAGGAAGTTTCTCTTCAACAAGTTGTATAATCATAGCGATGAAGATAGCGAATAAGGTTGGAGCAATAACACATCCCTGTTTAATGCTGGATTCCACTTTAAATGGATCGCTTTGAGAGCCATTGTTATTCAGGATTGTTGCCATCATGTCATCATGGAGTAACCGCAAGATGTTCACAAATTTATCAGGGCGATGTCCTTCCATGTATATCAATGTAAATCTAGTAGCTTATTAAACTAAGGCCAATGTATAATTGAAATAAGCACAATTATTTACTGGAAAAGCAATGCAACAATAACCAACACTTTACTTTTGAGAAGAAACTGTGTGGATAAGTTAGTGGCATGGGAATGTTCCCTATAACTTTGTTCTATGCTATGGGGAGGACAAGGCTGAATCTGTCTGGAAAACACACAGCAAGTTTGGAGGCCTGAACATATTTATTTATTTATTTATTTATTTATTTTTCAAATTTATTCCCCGCCCATCTCCCATGCAAGGGACTCTGGGCGGGTTACAATAAATAAAATTTAAAAACTATACAAAATATCTCACAAGCATAAATAAATAAAATAAAATCCAAGATGGATTAGGACCCGCAGAATGGATCATGGGGCTACGGGGCTAGCCAACCCCAGGAGGCACTACCACCTCCGTCGTCCCAGGCCAGGTGGCAGAGCCAGGTCTTAAGGGCCTTCCGAAAGGCCAGGAGGGAGGGGGACAGTCTCACCTCCGGGGGCAAGATATGAACCAGCGCAGAACCATGCTGCCCACCCCCAACTCCCTGAGCCGCCCCAAAAGGATACCATGGTCAATGGTATCGAAAGCCACTGAGAGGTCAAGAAGAGCAAGGATGGACGCACTCCCTCCATCCCACTCTTGCCAGAGATCATCCATAAGCGCGACCAATGTGGTCTCCATCCCATATCCCGGCCTGAAACCTGACTGGAAGGGGTCCAGATAATCCGTTTCCTCCAGAATCCTCTGGAGTTGCAACGCCACCACCTTCTCAACCACCTTTCCCAAAAAGGGAAGGTGGGAGACTGGGCGAAAATTGCCCAGGATTGTAGGCTCCAGGGAAGGTTTCTTGAGGAGGGGGTGCACCAGCGCCTCCTTAAAGGCAGCCGGGAACACTCCCTCACTCAAGGACGAATTAATCATCGCCTGGATCCAGCCACATGTCACCTCACTAGCTGATTTCACCAGCCAGGAGGGACATGGGTCAAGCTGGCATGTGGTGGCGTTTACAATCTGGAGGATCCTGTCTACTTCATCAGGCGCAACAGGATCAAACTGTTCCCAGGTAACATGGTAAGTACGAGCCTCTGGCATCTCCCCAGATCTTGTCTCACGCGTGGAGTCCAACTTGGAATGAATCTGAGCGATTTTGTCCTGCAGATGCTCAGAAAACTCTTCCGAACGGCCCTGTAAATGGGTCTCCCCTTGCTCCCGACCCAAAAGCAATCTTGTAATCTTGAAAAGGGCCGTCGGGCGGCATTCTGCTGATGCAATAAGAGCGGAGAAATATTCACGTTTCGCCGCTCTTATCGCCACAAGGTAGGCCTTAACTGCGGCTCTAGATTGTGTTCGGTCAGATTCAGTCTTCGTCTTTCTCCAGCGGTGCTCTAGACGTCTCTTAACCCTCTTCAAAGCCCTTAACTCTTCCGTGAACCACGGAGAGCAGCGGGCCGAGCAGGGCCGGAGAGGTCGCATAGGCGCGATCTTGTCCAGGGCTCTGGCCGCTGCCTTATTCCAGGCTGCGGCCAGGACCTCCACTGGACCGTGAAGCAAGTCCTTGGGAATAACCCCCAGCTCCTTCTGAAACCTCACTGGGTCCATCAGTCGCCGGGGGCGGACCAATCGAATGGGTCCCGCCTCCCTGCGGAGTGGGGCAGTACAAGGGAGTCTCAGGGTCACCAGGGCGTGGTCTGACCATGACAATGGAGAAAGATGTAACTCTCCCCTCAGATCACATTGCCACTGCTCGGACAAGAAAACTAAGTCCGGAGTGAGACCACTGTCACGAGTCGGGTCACGAATAATCTGAGACAGGCCCATAGCTGCCATGGTAGCCATGAACTCCCGGGCCGCCTCCGAGGACCGTCCCAGAGACGGCAGATTGAAGTCCCCCAGAACCATAAGTCTGGGGAACTCCACCGCCAACCCCGAGACAGCCTCGAGCAGCTCAGGCAGGGAGGTTGCTACGCAGCAGGGAGGCTGGTACAGCAGCAACACTCCCAACTGTTCTCGTGAACCCAACTTGAAAAACAGGGTCTCACACCCGGTCACTTGTGGAGCAGCACCCCTGAAGGCCACAAGGGACTCTCGGATGACAACTGCCACCCCTCCTCCCCTGCCCCGGTGTCTCGGCTGATGCCACACCCGAAACCCGGCTGGGCACATCTCCGAGAGGGCTACTCCCCCCCTCTGGGCCCAGCCAGGTCTCGGTAATACACACCAGGTCGGCCCCCTCCTCTATGATTAGATCACCTATAAGGGGGGCCTTGTTGTTCACCGACCTGGTGTTCCGCAGCAGCAGTCGGAGACCGGAGCCCACGAGGATCTGCTTACCAGGGCCTGGGTATGAACACATATATCACCACTGTGCACACACAAAGGCCACACAAGTCTTTGTATATGATAGTACTTTCAGGGGGTAGGGGACAGGTTCATTTTAGACAAATGCCTAAAATGTTTCTGAAAATCCAGACATTTTGGACTGTAACTTTCAAAACTGCATTTGGAAGCATCAAACATGGTCTGGAGCTCTTGACAGGCCATTATATGCTCTTTAGTACATTGGGCCCCTTGATTTGGAGGAAGTATCTTCAAATGACTGCAAAGTCCCAGGATGTCTTACTGTACTCAGCCTTCAGGGCTGTCTGAAACCAGAGTAACCTGGAGTTTCTGCTGGGACAGAGTTCCATCAGAAGAACCTCTGAACTCCATAGGAAAACTGGATCCTGAGGACAGGAAAACATCCCCATAGCATTTTCTATATTAAATAGTCCTAGCTCCCGATTGGCTCCAATTTTCTGCAGCTGTCTGATTGTTATTTTCTTCCTTGAACACCTGAATTGTTTTATGGGGATTTTGACAACTCACATTAGATGCCATAATCAAGACAAACCAGTTATTTAAACAAAGTCCTTGCAGACAAATTAATACTCTGGAACTTTCATTTGCTGCCTTTTCTGTCTTCTCCCTCGTTGATTATATGTAATTTTTTCATTAGCTTCTCTCTGCTTTGTCACCTGCACAGCCTGTTTAATCAGTTTTTGATATCTCATTTGTCACCCTGGCTGCCCCCAGTGTCCTCTCTGAAACATGCATCATAGCAACAGCAGGGGCAGCAATAAAAAAGTCTTTTGGAGGGTTTTTTAAGGTGGCTTTTATATAAATTGATCACATGCTACAGGGGCAGCCAACTCATTAAACTGAGATATGCTTAGTGAATCCCAGTCCAACTCTGTTCATGTAGCCTTTCCTGGCTCAAACAGAACTTTGCAGCTTCTGTCTTCATAGGTTGGGCGCCTATTGAAACAGACAAGTGTTCACAACAAACACCCATCCTTCTTCCTTGTGTTGTGCAACATGTTTTTTAGATTGTAAACCTAGGGTACACACTGTCTCACTACTCACATTCATAAGTTTATCTGGGATCCTTGTTTAACTGAATAAAAGGGTAAAAATGCTTTAAAGAAATTTGACACAAATCTGCACTTGGTTTTAGAATGATCTCTTTAGAACCCAACAGGATATCAAGGCTTTCATCTCTAGCATAAAGGTAAGAGACTTGTGGCCCTTTAAATGATGGTGAATGTAGACTCCCAATGTATCTCAATGCTGGTCAGGCCAGCTCAGCCTGTTGGGAGTTGTAGTTCAGCATCATCTGGAAGTGTGCAAGTTCTGCATCTCTAAGCCAGCAGCCTAAAAACAGCTTTCTTACATTACTGCAATAATATGTGTGAACCAACACCAGAACCACTTGGATAAAATATGTTCTTGAGTCCCATGGACAAAATGAATTATTTACCAGCCAGCTGACACCCAGATATAATTTGATATCACATACTTGACTGATTGTATAGCAAGCATTCAAATATTTAGAAATAATAACTAGCAATTTCTAATGTCAATGTTTAAAAAGAATAGTTTTGGGAAGTAGAGACGTTTCAGTTCTAACTAATTCAACTTGTTTGACTTCCACAAAACTTACGGTGTCTACTGTATCCTTTAATTCCCATACATTGATGCGTGCAAAATAGGTCACTGCAACTTCAAAGGACTTTAAATGCAAAACATTTAAAATATTAGGATGGATTATAAACCATTCAACCCTCTGGTGCATTGTCATATTTTCTTTTTTTCCCCTTTTAGAATAGCAAAACAGTGCTTTCAAGTGGCTGCTCCCCCTCCCACTTTAGGACATTTATAGCAGCACAAGAGTGAGATGCCCTCCACATAAAAAGTAAACTGTGGAATCTGCCCCCTTCCACAAAAATCACCAGAAAATGACTCACACAATCCTGAAATACTTTTCTCTGTGCTTCCTTTTGGTGTTCTAGTTCCAGGGTTGTCATTAAAGTAATGCACGATGGGGAAATCAGCTGCTCCTTCTCTGGCCAGAGCCAGGATCATTCTCCACAGCCATTCCCCACATTCTGCATGTTGGGATTATCAGGAGTCAACTCAGCATTGTCTCATAAGCATAATAGGGGGTCTTTCTAGTAAACACATCTCTACTGTGCTTGTGGGATGTTACCTGAGTGACCTGATTTCCTCTTCCTCTTTCTTCTTGGTTTTGGGATTCTCATTCTCCATTACGCTTCGGGCACACCTGCAAGCAGGAGGGCTGCACCATGCAGCTCTCATCCATTCCATCTCGCTTGCACGCAGATCTACTATGAATCTACTCATATCCAGATCTACTGAATAAATGTAAACTATCTCTATTTTTCTTCATCTAACTAATGTGTGAAGACTGAATTTATTTCTGAATGCAATTAAGCTTAAAGTTCAAGATCCCTGCTGGTTCACACTTCTACTCTGCAAGATTGTTGTTAGCTGCTTGGAGTTCTTTTATTAACCTTCAAGACTCCATCACTGCAGAAGCCAGCTTGCTTCTGTGACTAACACTGCAGACCAATCTGCTTCTTGTCAGGGCTGCAGAGCCAAGGTCTATTTTAGTCATTGAAGTTATCCAGATCCTGTAGGTAGGTCAGAGACAGCAGGAGAGAATGTTCATTTTGTGTCTAAAAGGCTGTGATCTTCATGAGGTCTTTGGAGACTGCTGTCAGAAGGGAAACTATCCATCCAGTTTACATCTTCATCCATAGGATGAGGAGGGCAAAAGCTACATCTGGCCTGTAATGGACTTGGCATTTCTGCATTCTCATGTATAGCTCATGGGGCTATAGAGGGATTAGGAAATACTTCATAAGGTACATTTTCACTTCTGTGTTTCCTGGCATTACATAGCAAAACTACACTGCTTGAAATTGACAGTAGATAGGACGTTACTTTGGGATATATTACCATCTTGATCAAAAGCCCAAAATTACTCAATTGACTGGTTTGTTTGTTTGTTTGTTTGTTTGTTTGTTTAAAAATGGGCACCAGTAGTTGAATCATTTGGACATTTAATAAGAACCAAACCTTGCTGAAATCCAGCTTTGACAAATCTGGTGCCAGATTCAGAGTACAACAAAAGGGTAGAAAATGTATTTTATTTCTTCTATTCTAATATAAGTTCAATTGTGTGGTTTAAATAAGAGTTTCGTGTTTCAGCAACCAAGAAATAAGCACTCCACACAAATAGAACATTCTTTTCTTATTGCATAGGAATTAACAGAATACTCCATGGAAGTTGGCATTTGAGTACCTTCTGTCTATTTGAGCTGTGGAGGAACATAATTTTCTAAGATGAGCTAGTAGGCCCACCAGACATGTTATAAAAGAAAGAAACTAAACATGATTATTGATGGAGTTTTGAAGGTTAATAAAAGAACTCCAAGCAGCTAACAACAATCTTGAAAAGTAGAAGCGTGAACCAAAAAAGACTTCCACATTAAGCTTAATTACGTTCAGAAATAAATTCAGTCTTCACACAGTAGTTAGATGAAGAAAAAATAGAGATAGCTTACATTTAATCAGTAGAACTGGATAGAAGTACATTCATAGTAGAAAACACTTAATCATCACTGGTTCTTTGTAGACAATCGTTATGGAAATGGAAATGTCTGCATGCAAGCGAGATGAAAGGATGAGAGCTGCATTCTGCAGCACCTCCTGCTTGCAGGTGTGCCCAAAGAGTAATGGAGATTATTTTTTTTATTGTGATATTTATACCCCGCGTATCCCCTCCCTAATGGAGGACTCTAGGCAGCTTACATCCACAATCCTTTATACAATTATACAGTTATACAATTATACAATTCACCGCACGTGAAGGGAGGGGGTAAGGGAACTGACTCTTCTAAGGCTCTGGACTACAATTCCCAAGATGCCTTGAGCCGGCTGCTGACTTCCTGTAGATGTTACTTCCGGGTTCGTCGTCACCGCCGCCATTCAATCTTCCTCCGATCTTTCTCTCCTCTGGTGGAACCGACTTCCCAACAGGACACCAGCAAATTTTCCACTTAAGGTGGTACCCATTTATCTACTTGCTAGGCTTTCGAACTGTTGGGTTGACAGAAGCTGGGACTAGCAACGAGAGCTCACCTCATTGCGCGGGGGGTTCGAACTGCCAACCTTCTGATCGGCAGTCTACAGCTCAGCAGTTTAACCTGCTGAGCCACCGCATCCCGTATTGTTAAACCCCAAACTCAAGAAGGAGAAAGGAAGTCGAAATCAGGCGACCCATGTGACATCCCACAAGGACAATAGAGATGCGTTTACTAGAAGGACCCCCCTTATGCTTATGAGACAATGCTGAGTTGACCCCTGATAATTCCAACAATTATGCAATTTAAGAAAATGTGCATTACTGATCATATACTACATATGGTATCTTGTTTTTAAAAAGCCAAAATAATTTCCACCATTAGTTCCAATTTTGCCAGAAATGAGGATCAGGGAAGTGCTAAATACACAGCCTTGAAATCCTGCCCCAAATTATTGGAATGTTGTCAAGCCATAGGCATTTTTTACCTAATGAGAACTAATCTTCAGATATGACCAAGCTCCAATGAAAAGGGGGAAATGGGGAAGACTAATTCTGGGGTGATTGCAACCATGCTATTTGTACATTGCTGGTATGAACAATATGTAGGAACAGCAACATCCACACATCTAAGATGGATAATCATATTTTATAATAGTGATTGTAAGAAAGAAGCATGGTGTTGGGTCGTATGATCTTAGTAAGTTTCACCTACGTATAAAAAGCTAATCAAATGTATGGGATGTTGACTCCAAAGTTAAGGACCAGGCCTAACAAATTCCTTTACAAGGTTCACCTAAGACTGCCTTGCAAATTAAGAAGGAAAGATAATTAATAAAATCTACGTCTTTTCCTCTTATTGAAATATCTGTAGTCTTGGAATCTTTTACACTGGGTGAGAATTCCTTTGCAGCACTACACATTCTAAACTCTGTCCTCTTTGTTAAGGACACAGCAGAGAGCGAAAGGACCATTTAAGGCATGTTGCATTTAACAAACAGCCCATTTCCTTACCCCTGCTTGTTACAATGTGTCATCATCAGCTGCTTTCACCAAGATCAAATGAAACCACTATGATCATTATTGGGAAAACAGTGATACTTTTGCTGTAGGGGTAGTTTCATGTTACCTCCTGCTTTTTCTAATGTTCAACCAAGTTTTTTACAATCACCTTGCAATTCAAAGACATCTGGACATTCATGAGCATCCAGAGCTGCTTTGGCTTCAAGCCAATGAACCAGAAATGCCAATAGACCTTGCTTGGCTGTACACATTTAGTACCTGTCTGTGCAGCTTTATTGTATGTATATTTACGAATGTATGTTCGTAGAAACAAGGGCCGGTTGAGTACAAGGATATCTAAATTAATTTGGGCCTACAGCAGGCAGAGTAGAAAGGGAAAGGAAGGTTAATCCCACTCACCTAGCAAGCCTGTCTATAAACGCACGGAAAAAGCCCAGAAGCACTTGTGGATTGAATGGAAAAAGAAAAGAAATGACTGCAGGTTTCCTTCATGGAAGCACTTTGCCACACTGGCTAAAATTACTACTGAGTCAAGGCAGAAGCAGTACATTTCAAGTGCAAAATAAATATGTCTGAAGTAGAGGCAATGAACATGATCCAAACACTATTAGCTGTAATTGCAAAGTAAGATGTTTGTGTACCTTCTAAGTACAAAGATTTTTAAGGAAACAAAGAGAAGAAAACATGATTTCCAATAATGCAACACACAAATAAACAAAAACAAAATCCAGACTTTGAAACGTGAAGGTCACTTCCAAGACAACTTTCCAAATGGGCATTTCAGATGTCAGCTCAGGTCAAGAGAAAAATCTCATTATTTTGAAGGTATGCTACAATGCTGGCCTAAACTAGCATAGTTTTGCCAAGAAAATGTGAAATCAATGAAGATGGAAAAGCCCCAATGACCAATATTCCATCTTTATCAAAAAAATGTCATGTTAAACCTATTCAGCTCTGTATCTTCAAAAGTGATGAAGTGAATGACTAGAACAGGGCTTTCCAAAGTTTTCCCGCGGCGACACACCAAGCGCCGTTGGTGTGTCGCCGCAGGAAAACCCGGAAGTGCCGTCGTTGCGGCAGCGCGCAAAACCCCGGAAGCGCTGCTGCTGCTTTCAGATTTTCGCGCGCTGCCGTTGGTGTGTTGCCGTGGGAAAACCCGGAAGCGCTGATGATGATCAGCGCTTCCGGGTTGTGTGGCGACACACCAGACTGTGTGTGGCGACACACTTTTGTGTCGCGACACAGAGTTTGGAAAGCTCTGGACTAGAAACATATCCTCAACTCTGAAAGCCCAACAGGTTTAGGGCTGCATATTGTTTATTGATGGCTCAGTCCCTCGGACAGGTTTGGTGAAAACCCCAAATGTCCTGCATCTTATCTCCTTCTGACTCTGTTTGAACCAGGATAGGAAAACTTTCAGGTTTCAGAGTAGATTTCCTCTGCAAGGAGACAGTCACATTTAGGACCTTTTCTGACTGTCACAGAGCACCAACATAGCCAATCTATCCTGTGAAACATATTGCATAAGGATGGGCAATTGGCCTTTGACCGAAGTTTTCCTTCCTGAAAAGCTTTCCACAATCCTAGATGGCCAGGTTGACCAAGTTCAGGAATGTGAAGAGTTGCCAGAAAGATGCCACTAGGTATTTCTGCTCATTACCCTGTGACCCTCTGAATCATTATTGGTAACGGGCAGAGATTAGAAATTTAGCTTGCTGCTGGAAGGTTTGAGGCCATTTCCTGCATGATTACAGTGAGGTAATGGCTGCTTCATATGAACTGTGCCAGATTTATGTTTCTTACCCAGTAAACAGTCTAATTGGTTGTCCAATATGAAGGCAATCTATCTGAAAAATTGAGTATGGTGCACCCACTGAATCCTAGATGAACATTCAGCTGAACCAATCTGTCACAAGTTGACTTTCTGTTCTTGGTGTTTAGCTCTGACAATATGTGTGTTTCGGCCAAGGCTTGCTGATCAGCCCTGTTATTTTTTATGTATGCATGTATTGTATGTATGCCTTACCTGGAAACGATTGCCTTGTATCCTTTCCTGGAACTTTGTGACAAGTAGTTGGATAATTTGAAGTTCTAAAATATGCTTCCTTAAAATTCTACAACTGCTTATATTCCAAGAGCCACATAATTCTCCCTGTTAGGATAGTTATTGTAACACATCTATTGGCTCCTGACTGGCACCAGGGTGCCAATACGTAATTTGGCAACAAGGATGGGATTTGAAGCAATGGCTTTCTTGGGGAGAAAAGCCACAGAAGAAGAGGGTGCAGAATGCCAGCACTTGGGCACCAGTGGATCAAATTTTGAGTTGCCCTCCCCCCATGTCATGGGAATCTGTCAGCCCTTTGAGGTAGGTCAGGCCAGGAAATGAACTCCCTAAGCTTGACTGGAATGATACTTTATAGATATGGGCTATAACAGAATCTTGAAAGCCCGACTGCATTTTCCTTTCTCTCCTTCTTATATTCCCAGGAGTTAGGATAGTGTTTCTTCCTAATATTTTGTTTCCCAGGCTTAAAGCATGCTTGTGTACACGTTGTTGAAACTGTCCCTGCACAGTTTTCCAAGGTCACCTCTGTGGCTTGGTACAGAATCCGAGATGGTTGAGCACGCTGCGGTGTAGGGCTTGCAGGCTTTGGGTGTAGCAGAGAAAAGGGAGCAGAAGTCAGTGAAGGGAGTGAGATGGATCCTCCTAATTGTGCTCCGAGATGGGTGGGAAACTCTAGGAGCCATTCGGAAGGAGGTCAGCAGGCTCTGTTGAGAGAGGCACTTGGAAGATGCTTAGAAGAGACGGGAGACAGCTGAAGAGTGCACTACTGCCCTGGCTGTTTGATTTGTTGAAGTAAAAATAAGCAAAGCAAGAGAAAATGTGTGCCTACCCCTGGAAAGGTTAGAGCACTTTTTGCCTCCTGTGACTGGAATCCAAAAATGCAAGATGGAAACGTGTAGGATTCTAGCTCAGATGAGGAGTGGATAGAAGACCAAGGGAGTGAGGAAATGTGGGCAGCAGAGACTTGAATTATGAATAAAGCTAAAAGGACCAACCACCCAGATGGTGCAGGATTATACCTAGCAGGAGTTGGCTGACATTATTAAAAATAACAGGAAACAACCAAATGAGAAGCTAAGAGAGCCAGTTTGGTGTAGTGGTGAAGGTGCTGGGCTAGAAACCAGGAGTCTGTGAGTTCTAGTCCCGCCTTAGGCATGAAAACCGGCTGGGTGACCTTGGGCCAGTCACTCTCTCTCAGCCCAACTCACCTCACAGGGTTGTTGTTGTGGGGAAAAGAGGAGGAGGGAGTATTAGGTATGTTCGCCGCCTTGAGTTATTTATAGAAAAAATAAAGGCGGGATAAAAATTAAAACAAATAAATAAATAAGTCAATGGTACTCATATGGGAGTATGGTGTGTTTGCACTGAATGTGATACTGATTCATTTGGGCAATTTGTGTACTGACCCAATGATAAATCAGTATTTAAGAGGGGTCAGGAATGCCAATCTCCCTCTGTTTGATTGGGGTATGCTAGCTGTGCATGCTAGATACCCTATAGCTAGGGATTGGGAAGAATCATTTTCATGGTCCACCTCTAAAAAGAGCTTAGAGTGCCGTCAATCTTTATAGAGGTTGCCAATGAAGGAATGCTTAGGGCAGAGCTTTCCCAACTTTTCATGTTGGTGACACACTTTTTAGACATGCATCATTTCGCTACACACTCTTACAGCAGAGCATCATTTCGCGACACACTCTTACAGCAGGGCACAAGGCAGGCACTAGGACCGGCGCGGAATCACAGCAGGTTTGGAGGCAGCAAGGCACAAGGCAGGCACTAGGACCTGTGTGGAATCCTGGCAGGGCAGGTTTGGAGGCAGCAAGGCACAAGGCAGGCACTAGGACCGGCGCGGAATCACAGCAGGTTTGGAGGCAGCAGGGCACAAGGCAGGCACTAGGACCTGTGCGGAATCCTGGCAGGGCTGGGAGGCAGCAGCAACCGCGACACACCCAGACACTGCAGCCGACACCCTAACGTGTCACGACACAGTTTGGAAAGCTCTGGCTTAGGGAAATGATAGACTGCATTCCTACTCCAGAAACTGTGGAGGAAAAATATGCTAAGAAAGCACTAAAAGATAAAATTACACAAGTAAGAAGGGCTATGCCAACTGCCCCTCCTGAGGAGACTGTAGTTTCCTTTTTACCAAAGAAAGGAGAAGGACAAGGATGGAAGATTCCTCTCCTTGCAGATTGAGGGTGGGGCAGGTCTCCAAAAACAAAGCTAATAGAGGCGGTCATCTATGGAGACCCACACCCACACTCATACAGAAGTATCTTAGAAAAAACTTATTGGCTTATCTGAGAAAAACACTAGGGAATGACGTGATGTTTATTTATCAGACTTTTATGGCTCCCCATTTTAAAAACAAAACACAAGAGTTATATAAAACCAAACATTATAAACCAGTAAAAGCAGAAACTACCATCTGGTGCCATAACCAGTCTCCTTCAATGCAGCCAACACCACTATCTTCCAGCTTTGACTTCACCCTGTCCCAGCGCTTTGGAGGAGGAGCCAGCCCTTTACAGCTTTCAGGAAGGTTAAGAGGGTAGGGGCCTGCCAGATCTCAAGCGAAAGGATGTTCTGTGGGGGCTGCCACAGAACAGGCAGGCTTCCTAGGTCCCACTAGATGGTCACATTTAAGGGAAGGGATCTGGAGTATGCCGATGCTATTAGATCTGGTGGAATGGGCAGATACCTTCAGGGAGAGGTGTTCCCACAGGTAACTTGGTCCCGTGCCATGTAGAGGGTATTATTAAATACCATAATTATCAAATACCTCAGTAACAACCAGCACCTTAATTGCACCTGAAAGGAAAATGGGAGCCAGTGCAGCTCATGCAACAGAGATGTAACATCGGCGAACCTAGGGGTGCCCAACACTGTGCATGCTGCCACACACTTGACCAGTTGTAACTCCCAGGTGGTCTTCAAGGGCAGCCCCATGTAACTGATTTGGCCAATATTTTTTTCTCAATTCCAGCTGATCAGGCTCCTCAAGACCAATCTGCTTTCACCCTGGAGCTTTTGGGGTAATCTATTGTTAAAAGAGGTCCACTGTATGATCAGGTTACACACACAGCTACTTAGTTTACTGACAAGAAATATGGAAATGCACTGATCCATTATTGCTTTCTCTTACAGTGCATGTTGGACACGTAGATGGGCATTCCTCAGGCACTGATATAGCTTTATACAATCAGGCTGCAAATCAATTAGCTCCAGGGCAGGCTGCCATACCAGACTCAGATCAGGAGGAAGAAATATCAATCCTAGCTATGTGGGCTCATCAGAAGTCTGGACGTCTCTGGGTGTTAAGGTTACTCTGGTGTGAGCTTTACAAAGGGGAAATCTCATGACCCAGAAAAAAACAAAACAAAACACAACGGTAGCCAAGATAACAGAAGGGCTATGAATATTATCAGAATATTTCTTCCACCATAAACATCGGCTCCGCTGTTAGTGGAGCTGTCTTCAGTACGCTATTTCTTCCCCGGAAGTCCTAATGTGGGCAAATTCTTCCATGCCACAGCAAAGGAAATACTATTGCAGTCAGAACTAAGAAGCCCCCCCCCTTCCCCCCCCATAAGCCTTTATGTTTTGGACGAGAAACTAACAATATGAAATATTTGGAATCAGTTTATTTCCCATTCACTTGTACAACTAAGAATATGCATGTTTATTCAAAAAATAAGGCTACCAAAGCCTGTCCCAAAATATATTACAACATTCAAAATGCTTGGCTTTTACAAATGACACAAATAGGGTGAGATGATTGGAATGAACAAATTGGGAACAGTCATGTGTGGATAGGCACTGTTGCCTTTTGTGGAGCAATTTCAATAGCAACTCAAATCAGAAGCGACAGAAAGTCATTAGTTACTGACAATTTAGTGGCTTGTATAGGGATAACTATGTGGTGTCACATCTGCCCTCATTCAACACAAGTCTACATCACAGATGAGATCCTTACATAGCTGGCAGGCATGAGAGCTGGTGAAAGAGCAGATGGACTTTGAAATCAAATTGTTTACATGCCCTTAGAAGTGGTCTTCTCTCGTATTGGACAGTCTGCACTGGTTAGTTGTACAGAGAACTTCAATATTTGGATAAGTAAAATTGGCCGGAACATATAATCATTTCAAAAATAAAATAAAGAAAATGCTAAACGAAATTTTACTTGAGGGTGTCAAGTCAGATGCATGCTCACAATGTTCCAGTCAGGATTAGACAGCCTACCAGACCTTTTGGAGTAGACGCAGAAAAAAGGCCAGTAGAAGTAATCCAGAAGATGGTTCAAAGCATAGCTCTTACAGAAATCATTCTACAAGGCAAATCTTATCAACATGCCTATCAACAAAGGGACATCCTGTTTCTATGTCTGGTTCAATGAATGTTCACCATTCCGTTTCAGTATCAGCACCTGCTTTTATTTAAAATAATCCATTCCCCCCACCCCATCATAAAAATTAGATAAGCAATAGAATCAGCAGCAGCAAAGTCTGTGGAGTTAATGTTGATGGTATTGAATTCTGAATTCACTGGTACTTCCCAGAGACCCAAGTTGCCCTAAGAGTGTCCATAAAAGAAAAGAACTCCCGCCCCCAAAATGTGACCACTCTGAGAAGGAAGAGCAAATTATCTTCATTTTTGTGCCCCACTGAGAACCTCAGATGAAAGCTGTATCAAGTATTCAACTCCTCGAGAGAGAAAACCTTTCATACCAGTTCCAGTACCTGGTGAGAAGAAGAGGGGAAAAAAATTAATACCAGAGACACAAAATACCTCTCATCTCTTTTCCCACTCACAAGCAGGTAACCAAGGTCCAAATTAGATGTGCTACAGGCAGCCAGAGTTATTTCCTGACATGCCTGGACATATAAAGCAGGACAGAAATTATATTTTGTTGTAAACCGCCCAGAGTCCCCTTTGGGGGAGTTGGGTGGTGATAAATTTGATAAATAAATAAATATAATATTTTATCAAAGGACCATATGTGAAGTAGATAGAACATGATCTCCCTTGTGCATTGTAATTGTTGCCTAACTACTCTACCTCTTGCTTAGTTACCAAGTATCACAAGCAAAGTGGCAGAGTAGTATTTAACAATATTAAATTTAATAATAAAATTACTTATGATACCACACACAGCTTTATATGGAAACTGAAAAAGGCAAAGTGGCTAACCTATCTGGTTTTATTTTAAAAACAAACTGTCTTTTTTATCACCATAACCTCTAGTTCAACAGTACAGGGAGCATTGTTATGAGACAGTGTCAAAGGGCTCTTACTAAAATGGTAGAAAGATAATCTCACAGCCAATTCTTCTACTTGTAACTTCAGGCTTAATGGGGTAATTTTAATGTCAAAAGTTTTAAGTTGATAACCATCATTCCAGTACTGATATGGAAAGCAACTCAGAATACATCACCTCTGAACGATGCTTAAAAGCAAGGGATGGAGACAGTTAAAGCAGCTTCATTTTGAAATCAGCTTTATTTGAAGCCAATTTGCAGCAAGCCAGTAGAAATGGCAGATGATCAGAAGGCTCGTTCAGTTTCAGACTAGCTTCATAATTTATCCCAGCTAACATAAAACAGATCTCAGTTTGTTTTCCAACTCAGACACATTCTTTTCAGGGCAAAGGTAGATAGAAAATAGAAATAACTGACTCAGTATTATTGACTTGAAATGTGGTATTGGGACAGAGGCAACGTTCACAGGATCAAAGGTCTATTATCAGTTTATCTGAAGGACAATGAAGAAATATTCCTCCATATAATCCAAAGCTTGGTTATAGTCAAAGACTTGCAGTTACCTAGGTGTAATATATGCAGCAAACAGTATCCTGAGTTTACTGTGAATCTGTATTTTCTACAGCAGAGAATGGCATCTTATAATGGGTGATATACTATTATGCTCCCTATACTCTCTCTGGAAGCCTTAGAAATGTTCCGATGCTCCTTCCTATGGGAGGAAATAACTCCTTTCCCAATTTCAGAATGACAAGCCAGAAAAAGCACTCAAAACAAAAACAAAAACCCAAAGAACAAGAAACATAGGGGTAAGGGAGAGCTATGTAGTTTTGCTGGTAATACCTGGGTAGGCTGGAGAAAACAGACCCTTATGATAAATCCAAGATACCATTTTCTAGAGTGAACCAGTGCATTCATGATCTATGCTAACTATCCTGATGAGAACTGGACACTGTTTAAGCTTGCATCCACCATGAAGGCAACTGCCTGGGCCACTTTCTTCATGCTGAGTTCCCTCTGCTCTTGGAGTATGAGTTGGGATAGCTGCCCCAAGGCCTCTGCTATCTTTCCTGTCATTATTTACAATGGCTCCTGAGATCCGTGCTGCCACAGGGATGTCCACTGGGAAGAGGTTGTGGAGATCTAATACTGACTGCAAGAAAGTATAGTGGTAGTAGCCAGGGATGTGCTACCCTTTGCTGCTCTGGACTCTCCACTCAAACCTGAGGAACTTAAATGTCTCAGGAAAAGGAAAGTACACGATAGAACTGTATATGATAGAACAGGACCACCTCTATTGCCAGCAGATCCAACAGGGGATCCACGGGAAAGGATGGTTCTGGTTCCTTCAGGCCTAAAATGTTGCAGATTTTTCTGAGTATTTGTGGGAAACCTTCAGGGACTCTTTCTCATCTAGGGACATTTGGGGAAGAATTATAACTAATAAAAATATTTGTGGTTTCCATTCAAATTTTATTTGTAGAATTTTCTGAATATTTTGATGTATTTCTTTCCAGTACTTCTGAATTTTTCTGTAAGACCACCACATGTGATAGAATGTTTCTTCTTTATTGTGACATTTCCAACATTTATTGTTATATGATTTGTCTATCTTGGTAATTACTGATGGAGTTATATATTACCTTTAAAACATTTTATTCCAATTTTCGCTTAAACTATAGCTTGGAGTAAATTGTACTGATTTTTTCCATAGCACTTCTCATTGGTGTACTGTGATTACTTCTTTAAAATTTTGCAATCACTTTAGCATAGTTTTTAATTTGTTCCATTTCCATGTTGTATTCCAATAACAATTTATATATACATCCTAACAGGTGACCTTGATTCTGTATAAGTGTTTCAAATTCTATCATCTTACTCAAGGTCCCTCCTTCTTTCTTAAGATCTCTTTTTATTTTTCCAGCAATTTGTAAATACATCAACCATGCTGGATTTCTACCTTAATTGAGCAGTTCTTGCTGTGTCTTCAGTTAACTTTCTGAGTCTGGCCATGGAGCTTTTGACTCTAACAATTAAACTAAATAAACAATGTAGTAGAAAAGGAAAAAAGAAAAATTAATTACACTGAGGACGTCTTGGCAGTATAAATGGCTGATGGAGCTGACAAGCTGTGTGCACTTCGTACCTATTTCCTCCACAGGATGTAATGTCAGAACATTCCTAAACCTTGCTTCTTGAGCAAGTAGGAAGATTATACCCACGATAGGATATTCTGACTTCACTCCTGTTTTTTTCTGTATATATTGTACCTATAAACTAGTAGTGTATTACTTTGGGTTGTTCGGAGGCTGACAAGACTCCTACAGTGTTTGCACTATTTATGAATCACTCCAATTCACTAAGACTCTGGGCAATGTACAACTGATGGAACAGATCTCCTTGGAGGGATTAAAAAAAAACTTTAAACAAAGTTTTGAATAGGCATTTAATCGCTAATTGTTTTTGTTTAATTTTTAATATTTAATTTGCAAATGATAATTTTGGTTTTATGTTTTTATTGTAAATCACCATGAGATTTTGCTAGTTGAGGTTATAAAAAATTAATGGATAAATTAGTAAAACAAAGGAACTTCAAAGTGCTGCTGCTGAGGTGTACATCAGAAAGGTTCAGAGAAAGAAGATAACAAATTTAATCTCTGCTCATTTAATGACCAAAGGGAGATGGCTAAACATTCCCAATCCTTTTCATGAAGTCTAGAAAATTTCTGCTATTTATGAGTGCTACTTAAACATACAATAAAAAAAATCTCATATGAAACCAAACAAGACAGTGGTGCTTAAAAGTTTGTGACCCCTTTTGAGTTTTCAATATTTCTGCATAAATATGACCTAAAATGTGATCTGCCCTCCACACAAGTCCTAAAACTAGATAAAGAGAACCCAATTAAACAAATGTGTCAAAAACATTACACCTATTCATTGATTTATTGAGGAAAATGATCCAAAGCTACATATTTGTGAGTGGCAAAAGTATGTGAACCTCTAGGATTATCAGTACATTTGAAGGGGAAATTAGAGTCAAGTGTTTCGATCAATGGGATGATAATCAGGTGTAAGTGTGGGAGGTCCTGCCTTATTTAAAGAACAGAATTCTGGAGATTCACTATCAAAGTCTGATCTTCACAACACAGGTATGTGGAAGTTTGTCATGGCTTGAACAAAGGAGATTTCTGAGGTCCTTGAATTGAAGCTGTTCTGTAAGGAGGAACAGGCTAAAATTCCTTCAAGCCAATGTGCAGAACTGATCAACAGTTATCAGGAATGTTTAGTTGCAGTTATTGCTGCCCAGGCGGGGGGCACACCAGTTACTGAAAGCAAAGGTTCACATACTTTTGCCACACAAAAATATGTAGCTTTGGATCATTTTCCTCAATAAATAAATGAACAAGTATAATGTTTTTGACTCATTTGTTTTAATTGGGTTCTCTCTATCTAGTTTTGGGATTTGCATGGATAACAGATCACGTTTTAGGTCATATTTATGAAGAAATATTGAAAATTCAAAAGGGTTCACAAACCTTTAAGCACCACTATATTCTAGCTTCATTTTTTTGACCATGCAGCACACAATATTTTAGTGGCAGCTTGCTGTTTTCTATAAATGTCTTTAAAACTAGTGCCTGCTAGATACCATTACATTCTACACTTTTTCCTAACTGGGCAGCACCAATTTGCAGCTGACACTATTCCCATATCCTCAGCTTGCAGTAGATGCAAATAAGTAATTTTAACTTATAAACACCTGCACAAAAATGGAACTCCTGAAATAGTCTCTTCCAATTTTCTGTAACCTTGCTGCTATCCCTGGTCAATGTTTTAAAACTCACCTTAATTGTACCCTGACTGTTAGCAGCAATCAACACATTGGACTCCTGCAAAAGAAGAAAAACTATTAGGGATTATGCTGCAGGGAGTAAACCAAGTAAATTGGGTGCTGTTTGCTTTAACAATCAGATATGATTGATTCCAGCATTCAAGAGACGTCTAGTATTTGACATAACCTTTGAGAAGCTGTGCCTAAAACAGTTTGGGAACACCACCAGTTGGTGACATGATACAATTTATTTCAAACCAGCTGACAAACATGAAATAATTGTGAGATCTGTGAAGTTGGGAAGTAAGTGAGAAATATAAAGTTTTCTTTATTTTCTGGCATATGTATGGAAGTTCTCAAGGTGCCTCAATTAAGCTCAATCATTGACTACTGGAACAAACAAAACAGGCAACTTTTACATATAACAGAATGGAAAATGACTGAATCTAACCATAATTTTGTAATGGCTTCTAATATGCTAACTACTCCTTTATTATCTTTGTCAGTGACAAAGTGCCCAGCACAGCAATTCAACTTGCTATATTTGAAGCTCTCCAAAGGTGAATGTGTTTATAGAACACTCAAAATCTCTATCACCTGAAGGCAGAAAATATTTGGGTGGAAAAGCATAAATTACACCAAATATAAAACAATTCATACAACCGAGAAGCTATAAAATAAAAGTATTCAAGTATTTAAAGCAAATCCTTTGGTTTAACATTAAAGATGCTTACCAGTTTTGCTCATGCTCTAATAAGCAAGGAAATTGCAAGTTAAGGTAGTAATCTTAACATCTATGCCGAATATGCTAATAAATTGGGAAATATTAGGTGGATTTCTTTCCAAGTATAGAAGTATATAGCCATCAACTGTTTAATTGTCTGGAAACAATTCTCATTCACAACAGAGAAAAGACAATTTACAAATATAAAATAGAGCTGGAAGCTGCAAAAAACCCACAACTGACTGATATATGACCAATAAAGATAAATTGGTTTATTTGGAATTCAAAAATATATAACATTAGTTCTTGCAGTTTTCCATGTCACAAGAATAGCTGTTTTCTGACATTCCTTGATTCTAAACTTACAGATAAAAAAATCGGTTTTAAAACTTCTCCACATTGCTCAGATTCCAGGATTGTTAAGTATCCATACTTGGAAGACAGATGCTATATGCAGTTATGGTTCTTTTAGCATTTGTGCATTAACTTTTAACATTATTTAGGTTTTAAAAAATTATTTCTAACATTCCTATTTCTCTTTTCTATGCGCAATACAACCAAAATGTATTTCAGTGCAATTCTACACACAGCTCCTAAATTTACTTCTAGCTAAGCAGGTATAGGGCTGCAGTTATAGAAACATCATAAAATAATCAAATAATGAAAAGATGAAAAATGCATTTTTGAGAAAATATGTGTGTCCAAGTATATTTCTCTTGGGTGACATCCAGATTTTGGATGCCAAACATCTATTTCTAAGAAGTTAGAAGTTTTAAGCAAGACGTAAGTATGAAATAAACCCTTTCATTGTTGAAGAATAGAAATAGATAGAGCTAGCCTCTTTCCAATGTAAGAACCAAACCAATCTTGTCCAATCTTGTATTAAAAAAGAGTAGAGCCCTTCAACCCTTTCCCACTATCATTTTCTGGGAATTCATTCTGTATTTCTTTTTACATTGCACTCAAGCCTACCACCTTAGGATTTTCTGATTGGTCCTTGGTCAGATTTTTTCCTCTTTTCTTTTTTGGGGGGCAGGTGGGGAGATCAGCTAAGGTCAGCTATGTGCTGTCTTAGCAGATTATTCAGTTGTGGAGTCCTTGGTGCTCTCTGAGCCTTGTTGTTTTCTTGCAGACGTTTCATTGCCAGGCTAGATTATTCAGTTCTTAGACTCCGATTCCCATGTCCCATTTTAACATATGAAAAAATGTGTGGCAAAGATACCTGGCTACTAACAGTTGGAATCAAGGAGTAGTTGAACACTTCAGTGTCTGACCCATTATTAAGTCTGATTATCCTCAGTATTCCCCCCCATCCCGCCCCATATAACACCTGAGCTATCACCTTAGAATGAAATATTTCACATGCAGATGCTGCTAACTACCTTCCTTTAGAGTAGAAAACAATTCAGGATAAGCTCCAGAATGTGCTGGACAGTTGCTAAGATAGTGGGTATGCATGATTTCCATCCAAGGGGTTGGTGGAAAAAAATGCCTAAGTATTTAAAGGAAGAGCATTGCTCTATTACTTCACTACCTATGTTTGATATTTCTTCTGGCAAGACCACATTTATTGTGTCATGGTTTAATATTAAATTAAAAAAGAGTGAGTAGACAACCCTGCTTAATACCTCTCTCCAATGATATAGGATCTGATCAATATTCTTGGGGGTCCACTCTCACTCTGGCTGTAATATCAGCACTGAATCCAATTATTAGCCTGAGTAGATATCTATCAATATCTGTCCTTTTAAATTTCTCCCATAATCAAGGCCTATATATTGAATCAAAGACAAAGGTGAGATCAATCAGTGCTGCATAAAGTTGTTTTTTGAATCCACTGGTGTACTTTTGAATTCTGAGTGACACAGTGATCGATTCTACTATGGCTTTTATGAAATCCTGCCTGTTCCAGATGTAAACAGTTTGTTGCTTCCTCCTAATCCTCGAGTTTATTCAGAAGATGTCAGGCATAAAGTTTGGAGGAGACGTCCAAAAGACTGAGCAGTATTTCCAATAACTGAACGGGAGACTAGATGATTAATTCAGACTCTGAAATCTAATAAGGCTCCTGGGGAAGATCTTCTACCCCCTGAATTATTGGAATGTCACATTAACTGATGGGCTCCCTTTCTCCCAGGTTTATTTACTCATATAAATAATTTACTCATATAAATAATTATATAAATAATTCCTGCCAAATTCCAGTTGGTTGGGAGCTCTCTATTGTGGTTCCCATTTACAAAAAGGGTGGTAAGACTGATCCCTCAAATTATAGACCAATTAGTCTAATTGACATCATAGCAAAATTGTATGCCAAATATCTTTTATACAAGATAGAGGACTGAGTAATTGAAAAGGGTTTGCTACCCGAAGAGCAAAATGGATTTAGGCCTGGTCGCTCCACTATTGATAACTGTTTTATTTTATGTCATCTAATAGAAAAATATACAGCTAAAGGGAGCCAACTGTTTACAACTTTTATAGACCTCAGTGCAGCATTTGATTCAATAAATAGGGACCTTATTTGGAAGAAACTTATGGACCTGAGCATGGATCCCAGACTCCTCTCTTTAATTAAGGCATTATATTCAGACTCATGCCTAAGGGTACGCACAGGAGTGCATAGTAACCCAACAGGGATAATTAGCACCAATAAAAAGATCAGACAAGGATATATGCTGGCTCCCATTTTGTTTAATCTGTACATGAATGATATCCTAAAGTTCCTTCATTCAACCGATATGCATTTGCCTAAAGTTAAAATAAACATGTAAATATTCTGCTTTATGCAGATGACATGGTATTGCTGTCATATGCCCAGGTAGGGATGAGAAGATGCTGCGCAGGTTTAGTTCATACTGTGCACTCAACTATCTGAACATCAGTAAGTCCTAGACTAAGCTAGTTGTTTTCAAGAAGAGGTGGACTAAGTATAAATATTGTTAACCGCCCAGAGTCCCTCCTTGAGGGGGAGATGGGCAGTTATAGAAAATAAATAAATGAATGAATGGATGGATGGATGGATGGAGCCTGGATAGGGAACATATAGATCAGGTTAAGTCGTATCTATACTTAGGAATCATTTTTACAGAAACAGGTTCCTGGTTCCCACATTTTAAGAGGAGTTTCTTAAGGGCTACAGCCTGTGCCGATGCCATAAGGCAGCTCATCAACCACAGTTACCCAGGTTCTCTAATTCCAATCGTAAAGGTATATAAGAGGAATGGGAAGAGAATGAATGAATGAATGAATGAATGTGTGTGTGTGTATGTATGTATGTATGTATGTGTATGTATGTATGTATGTATGTGTATGTGTATGTGTATGTGTATGTGTATGTATGTATGTATGTATGTGTGTGTGTGTGTGTGTATATATATATATATATATATATATATATATATATATATATAAATATAAATATAAATATAAATATAAATATAAAAAACAAAGTCAGCTAGTAATTAAAGTATTCAACTATTGGATGAATATCTTATCTATGGACCCAGATAGATTACCCAAGCTCTGTTTTGAAGAGCAGATGCATAATATGCTTCCTCACACTTGGGCTGCCCAACTTTCAAATTTCATCTCACAATATGGATTCTCCATCCAATTCCCAGTCCAATCAGATCTGAAGGCCAAGAATAGTTTTAAACAAAGGGTCATGGATGTGGCTGCCCAAGATGATAGTGGCTGGCTCAACACAAATAAGCCTCCCAGTTAGAAAAGTATTTAACAACTTACCTCAACATCTTAGAAAAGCTTTTTCTAGAGCTCGTTTTGAACAACTAGATTCTATGGTAAGATATGGGAAGTTTCATGGAGTTCCATTTGAAAAAAAGACTGTATCTGTGGCACACCAGCTGTTGAAGACATTGCACATACTGTATCCTTTTTGATTGCAATCTATATTTTGCAGAAAGGACTGTTTACTTAGATTCTTATTTAAAAACTAAAAAAATACTGGGGCACCTAGGAGAAACTGTTTTACATTTTGCAGGGAACGAATCTGCATATCACTAGTAAGACTGCACTCTTTATATCAAAGGCCATTTCGAAGAGGACTGTTTAGATCAGATTGGGGTTAACTGCAGGGGTGATGACTTATTATGAATATGTCATACTGTTTTCTTTGTATTTATTTGTATACTTGTATCAGTTTTATACTTTTGATATGGTGATATGATTAAATCAATGAAGTTTCTATTCTATAACTATTAATATCTTTATCAATTCTGGCATTAAAGTTGCCAGGCAATAAAATGTCTGTTTGGTAGTGATTATTCAACTCTCTCTAAAACTGTTTGCAGAGACGACCAAATCTTAAACCACAGGTTTAGATTCCTGCCAGCAGGGTAATAAATGTTAGTACAAAGAATTGACCCAAAGGATTTACTATCTACTTGGATTAGCTGGATATGACCACTAGCAGACCTTATACAGACTTTATACAGACTTCTGCTGTATAAAGTTAACTGAAATCAAAATTGATAGCCTACCACTTCTTCCATTCAAACCCAATTTAACTGCTAGAAGGTGGCATGAGGAAAAACCTGACAAGGAGAAGAAATATCCTAGCACCATGTCTTCTGTAGGAAAATAATATTTTTTTTCCAAGCAGTGTTCAACTTAGATTTGTGAATTCCTTTCTTTCCTCAACCTGTGAATGACTGATCTTGATCAAGCGCAGTTCACATTTATATTCCTGATTCATTCCTACAAATCAGAGGTGGGCAAAGCTTTTCAGACTGGAAGCCACAGAGGGCATTCCTAGAGACATCACCAGGGGATAATTTTCAGGGTTTCTCTCCCCCCCACCACCAATTTTCTGGTGTTGGGATGTGTGCTAAAAGTGAAAAATGGGTACATTAAGCCCTGAATGTTAATCCACCTATGTTGGATATTCTTATTACCCTTGCCCCTACAAACGTCCCAACTCACGCTGTCAAAAGTTGGTGAGTTTCTTGCAGAATTTCAGCAGCACTCTCTTGGAATGCTCTGGGGACCACAAAATGGGGGCTAAGGGGACTGTATATGGCCCATGGGATGCTTTAAATTATAATGTATTATAATATCAAATCCAAGAATAGCAATTAACAATGATTAAAATTGGCAAATGAAAGTTTTTAATCTCCCCATTACAATATGCCAGAAAGGGGAGGAAGAGCACATGAGGCAGAACTAGCAAAGGAGGCCAAGTCAAAATTTGGCTTAAGACTGAACATGAACACTAATGATCAAAACATATATAGTAGCTTTGCCAAATGAATTTTATTTTATTTTTTATTTTATTTATTCAATTTATTTAGCTGCTGATCTCACATGAGTGACTCTGGGCAGCCCAGAGAGTTAAAACCAAAACACATATAAATAAATAACCGTAACCAAAACCAACATTAACATAAATCATTAAAAAAAACGTTAATACAATTAACCATAAAAAATAAAACATGTGAGAGTGCCAACCCAGCAGCTTACAAACAATAGTCATCTTGCATGCTCTATACCTCCGTAGGATCCCCAAGCCTGATGGCAAAACCATGAATTCAGGGTCTTCCGAAAGGCCAATAGGGTCGGGGCCAATCTAACCTCAGGGGGATGATGTTCCAGAGGGCAAGTGCCATGGCAGAAAAGGCTATCCTCCTGGGTCCCGCCAGATGAAACTCCTTAATAGGCGGGACTCCTAACATGCCCCCCTCTGCCGGACCTGATGGAATGGTCAGATGTAACCAGGGAGAGGTAGTCTCTCAAATAACCTGGCCCTAGGCCATTATTAAATTAGCATATTATGGGAAAATGTAATCTTAACAGACCAGCAGCCTTACAAAACTGAGCTTCACATATTAAATTCAGGAAATCCAACTCTTTTTATATCATTTAGTCATGATGCCAAATAATTTAAAGAGAGAGAAGTATGTTTAGAACCATGATATCATTTAATCTGTGACAATATTTAAAAACCACATCCATTGGTTTTTACACTATTGTAAAAATACAATTAATTAAGAAAAATGAGCCATTTATTTCATCTTTGTTTTAGGAACTATCAAGAGATGGAACTCTGATTATCTGAGTATATGTACTGTATAAAAAACATAAATTAGGATTGCAATTAGCTATCATTGTTTTTTGACGCTGATACTGCTTACTTTCTCTACCATAAATGTTAACTTTTCTATATTGAATCCCTCCAATTTCTTTAAAAATTTATATAACTAAACTTTGAAAATACAAGCACTTCAATTAAATTAAGTGACTAGTCAAAAGGTAACCAATCAACTAAAAATGTTTTAATTGGTTGACAAGCCTGAAGATAATACTGCATATAGGTAGATTTTATGCTATTATCATCAGACAGGTTGTCCGCCTTTCTTTAGAATATTTTGTTCAATCTTTCTTTTGATTCACACTATTATCCACACCATGGTTAATATCCTACCTCTCTATCTAGGACTGACACTGTTTGCCCAAGAAAAGATTATCCATTTCCAATTTTTTAAAATGTTCTTGAATTTGCGCTGAGATACTTACTTAAAATTTTATTTATTTATTTATTATAGCCCCAGGTTTTTCAGATTATTGCACTGATTTTCCTCAAAGCAACTTATAACACAGTACTGAAATCCTTTAAATTATCTCTACAAATGCTTAGCACATCAACTTTCATATTCATGTCCCTGTGCTGAAAGCTGCAAGTTTTCCCAGTGGGAATCCAGCCAAAAACTGTTCTCAAGAGAGAATGAAGCTTTAGCACAACAGGGCTCTGATCCATCATATCTTTTAACCTTGGAACCTGCTGACAAGTAAGAAATTGTCAAAGGTTGCAAAAGAGAACCAACTGACAAGAACACTTACTATATTCCATGTACCTCAATAGTTTTTGCTTTCTGAAATCTATTTAATGGCATTCACTGAATAAAAGTTCTTCTTTATACAATAAATAACACTAGGATATTTATTAACGTGCAACGAGGCCTGATATTCCTAATGAAGTTGACAATAATAACACACAATTATGAAATAGAATATTATCACTGAAGGACATAAGCAGCATTAAAATGTTACAAGAAGTGATTTTTGTGAAATAATTTGGACAAAATTCCTAATTCTAATATGAATTCTGTGGGCCTCTGTATATTGCTGAAAAAAATAAACCTAAAAAACAACCATTTTTCTGTATTGTGGGATTACCACATAAAGAAAATATGACAAATCATTTTTAAATAAAATAAATATAATGGTTGAGATGGTTAGATATGATAACCTGAGCACATTCCTTTAGTTAAAAACACTTTTTATGTTAGCTTTCCCCAGCCAAACTCTTTCTGGTATTTCTATTTTTATCATTAGTACCTATTTGATTTTAGGATTATTTTCCACAATGATGATGATGATGATGAGGAGGAGGAGGAAGCTGTTGTTGTTAACATGTTAACATCTCCCAAGAGACCAGGGGATGGCAATAATTGTCCCAATTTATAAAAAGGGTAACAAGAATGAGCCATGTAACTACAGGCCCATCAGCCTTTTGAGTGTTGTCAGCAAGTTATATGCCAAACATTTAAATCTTAAACTACAAGACTGGATTGAGACAGAGGGCATAATTCAAGATGAACAGGCAGGTTTCAGAGAAGGGAGATCAACAGTAGATCACATACTGGTGCTGCATCATCTTGTACAAAAATATACGTACAAAAAGAAATCATCCCTCTTTGTAGCCTTCCTTGACTTCAAACAAGCCTTTGACTCAATATCCAGAAATGTTCTTTGGGAAAAATTAAAAAATACAACTATCGATAGGCGCCTTCTCCATCTCATACAGAAATTATATTCCAATTCCACCTTGAGTGAGGGCATCTCGATCCAGGAATGGGCGTAACTGGCGCACAACCCGAAGTTGCGCAAAGGCCCTTCTAGCCACGACCAATCTGCTCTTTGAGCAGGAGTCGTGAGTCCAGGAGGACCCCCAAGTTCCACACTGGGTCCAAATGCGGCAGTGCTACCCCATCCAGGACCAAGGATGATAATTTCCTGGATCTAGATAGGCCATCAATCCACAGCCACTCCGTCTTACCAGGGTTCAGCTGAAGCCTGTTGTTCCCCATCCAGGCCCCCACAGCCCCCAGGCACTGAGACAGGGCAGCCACCGCATTGATTACCTCACCCGGGATGGAGATATACAATTGAGTATCGTCAGCATTTTGATGATACCTCATCCCGTGGTGACGGATGATCTCACCCAGTGGTTTCATGTAGATATTAAATAGAAGAGGAGAGAGAACTGAGCCCTGCGGCACCCCACACCTTTCTGGAAGGACTTTGACAGGTTAGAGAAGGTACAGAGGATGGCAATGAAGTGATACAGGGACTTTCCTGCCCTACAAGGGAACCTGGGATGTTTGGTGTGGAGAAAAGACGACTTGGGAAGACATCACTATGTTCAGGTACATAAAGAGAAGCTAC
Organism: Charina bottae; assembly: GCA_023362775.1. NCBI lineage: Eukaryota > Metazoa > Chordata > Lepidosauria > Squamata > Charinaidae > Charina > Charina bottae. The sequence continues at coordinate 5,276,232 of JALMGJ010000003.1, forward strand.
AAGGAAGATAGCCAAGAACTATTTTCCAGAACAGAACAGAAACTAGGACCAGCAATAACAGGTAGAAGTTGCAGCTACCTAGTTTTCATTTAAAAGGAAAAATGAAAAACTTCTGATGGTAAGATCTGTACAACAGTAGAACAACCTATCGACAGAGGTTGTGAGTTGTCTAGAATTGTTAAGAAAAGGCTTGAAAGCCACCTATCGAGGATCATTTAATTGGTTTTTCCTGCATACTGCAGAGTTGGACTAGATGATCTTTGAAGAGCCTTCCAACTCTATAATTCTATGATTTTATAATCTGTATGTATCTGAGAAAAAGACAGTTACAAAGAATGTAGTCAAAGAGAGCAAAGAATGATTAAGATTAAAAAGACAGAAAATGTAGTGATTTTGACAGAAATAAAAACATTGTTTTGGAGATGGATGAAAAAGTCTAAACAAGAAGCCTCTGGCACAGTAAGTGGAATTAAAAATAAATGTGATGAAATGATTTGAAATGAAGCTGAAGAGAGTAAACGCTGAAGGAGTATTTTGGAAATTTGTGTGGGAACATGTTGAAGAGTAGAAATGAAACAAATACTATAAATGTTAACATCCAAGAAAAAAAATAAAAAGGAAGTAACAAATGCTGGGAGAATTTTGAAATATACAGGTGGTCCTCATTTAACGACTACTTGTTCAGTGACCATTCGAACTTACAATGGCACTGAACAAGAGTTGGTTATGAATGGACCTCGTACTTACGGCCATTGCAGCATCCTGCAGTCAAGTGATTGTGATTTGTGACCTTCCCTGCCGGCTTTCCACAAGCAAAGTCAATGTGGAAGCAGGCAGGAAATCAGAAGTCATGGTCACGTGAGGTCTTTACTTAACGATAGCAACCAGAACTGCCATTGCTAAGCAGTGCGGTTACATATTTTTTCGATTAACGACTACACTGCTTAACAATGGAGTTTCTGGTCCCAATTAGCATCGTTAAATGAGGACTACCTGTAGTACACTTGCAGGTGTAGATAATGTAACTGGACAAATGTAAAAATGGTTTACTTATGGACTGGCTGTATGACTCAAAACTTAACAGGTTTGTGAAAACTGTATCCATGCCTGATGGTATGATGAAGGCTGTTATTCAGACCAGATTTTTGCTCCAAAAAAGCTTGTTTGAATGCATGATCCTTTAGAGAAAGTACATGATAAAGTGAATAGATTTGAATATTTTGGGTGACAATGGATTGGAGGATGGGTTGCAGTATATGATGGGAGTAAGGTACATGTGAAAATGGAATGCTTAGTTAATGTTAGAACATTGAGCAGGAAGACAAGGCTGTATTATGTCACCTTGATGATTTAATGTACTTATGGGTAAATATATAAGGAATGCTTTTGATGAGAGGCATGTATTGGTTAGGACAAGGGTCGGAAATGGCGGCTCGCGAGCCAAATGCGGCTCTTTGGCCCCTTGAGTGTGGCTCTTCCGCAGGCAGGCGTGGCAGCGAGTGTGGCGGGGCAGGCGCGGCAGCGGGCATGGTGTGCGTTGCTGTGGGCATACCCCTGGCAACCTGGCAGCCATCTTGACGACGGGCAGGGCTTTCCAAACTGTGTGTCGCGTGACAAGCCGGAAGCGCTGAAGGGAGTGGAAATTCTCTGCGCCAATCAGCTGTGCGTCGGGAAGCCCGGCAGCCTGCCCGCGCGATTTTTGCCTCCCTGCCGGAACCGAGGGCATTTTCGGGGTCCCCGGAGCCTGCCCTTTCGAAGGGGCACTGCTGCCCGAGCTGCAGTGCTGCCCCTTCGAAAGGGCAGGCTCCGGGGACCCCGAAAATGCCCTCGGTTCCGGCAGGGAGGCTGCGCGCAAGCTGCCTCAGCTGTTCTGCGGGGAGAATTGCCACCCCAGGGCAGCGTGTGCATGTGGAGAGGGGAGGTTTCTGCCTCCCTGCCGAACCGAGGGCATTTTCGGGGTCCCCGGAGCCTGCCCTTTCGAAGGGGCACTGCTGCCCGAGCTGCAGTGCTGCCCCTTCGAAAGGGCAGGCTCCGGGGACCCCGAAAATGCCCTCGGTTCTGGCAGGGAGGCTGCGCGCAAGCTGCCTGAGCTGTTCTGCGGGGAGAATTGCCACCCCAGGGCAGCGTGTGCATGTGGAGAGGGGAGGTTTCTGCCTCCCTGCCGGAACCGAGGGCATTTTCGGGGTCCCCGGAGCCTGCCCTTTCCGGGGACCCCGAAAATGCCCTTGGTTCCGGCAGGGAGGCAGAAACCTCCCCTCTCCACATGCACACGCTGCCCTGGGGTGGCAATTCTCCCCGCAGAACAGCTCAGGCAGCTTGCGCGCAGCCTCCCTGCCTAAACTGAGGGCATTTTCGGGGTCCCCGGAGCCTGCCCTTTCGAAGGGGCAGCACTGCAGCTCAGGCAGCAGTGCCCCTTCGAAAGGGCAGGCTCCGGGGACCCCGAAAATGCCCTCGGTTCCGGCAGGGAGGCAGAAACCTCCCCTCTCCACATGCACACGCTGCCCTGGGGTGGCAATTCTCCCCGCAGAACAGCTCAGGCAGCTTGCGCGCAGCCTCCCTGCCTAAACTGAGGGCATTTTCGGGGTCCCCGGAGCCTGCCCTTTCGAAGGGGCAGCCGTTGCCGCCGCAGCGACAACCTGGAAGCGCCGCCGCCGAAGCAGTCGAGCCTCTTTCCCTTCTTCTTCCAAACCTCCCCCGCCCCCTTCCACGCGATTGGCTCCCGCCCGCAAACCCCGCCCCCTTCCACGTGATTGGCTCCCGCCCGCAAACCCCGCCCCCTTCCACGCGATTGGCCCGTGCCCGCAAACCCCGCCCCCTGGCTCTCGAGCACTTCAAAATGTGCACGAGCATGTCAAAATGGCTCCCGGCAAAAAAAGTTTGCCGACCCCTGGGTTAGGACCAGGAATGTGCATTTTTTTTCATATGTAGAAAAAGCAGTTTGTTTGCTGAGAACCCAAATGATGTGCAGCAAATGCTAGATATGATTCAATGAGAAGTATGGAACTGAGAATAGTGTATCAAAGTGCAAGGTAATTGTGTTTGACAGAGTAAGTGGAGTGAATTATTGCAAGTTATACATGAATGCTGAAAAAGATTAATTTTTGTAACTTGCTAAAATGTTTCTTAAAGATGAGAAAATGGATGGAGAAATTTCAAGTTGTACAAAAGCTGATAGGTAATGAATATATATTGCAAGGAATTAATGTTTGCTGAAAGAAGCAAAAGTGGCTGTGTATAAAGACTATACTTCTGCCCACTTTTTTAGATGAAAGTGAGAGTTGTTCTGCAAGGATGAACTGCCCTGGAACCGAAAAATGTTACATGTGACTGTCAAGTAAACACTTTTTTCCTCTTTGGCCGTGTGTCAAGTACACAGCTTAGGCACATTGGCAGTTAGAAAGGAAAGGAAAAAAGTTGAAGCTCCTTAGAATCACCTGCACACAGATTTTGAAAGAAAGAAGTATAAAAGAAGCCAGAGCAGGGGGAAGGTGTTCTTCTAGGTTTGGCAGGAGATGCTGCTGGAGTGAAAGGTGACTGGATGGGACGTGGAGCAGAAGAGACAGAGGCTAGAAGAGCCAGGTACCAGATGTTCCACACCCAGGGAGAAGAGAACAGGAAGGAGCCTAAAGCAGCTGAAGTCAGAAAAGGAATTTGCCGAGTCAATAGAAAGGAAAACACAGCCCTGGACTGTAGACGGTGGCAAAGCAGAAACATCAGGTGTTTCAGAAGCTGGAGAACAGGGCAAGCGTGGGTTCAGACAGAGAATAGTACCTTCCATACAGCTACAAGCAGGCAAAGTTGTTAGCACTCTTAAGCCTGTAGATAAGTACAGTGGGGCAAAAAAGTATTTAGTCAGCCACCAATTGCGCAAGTTCTCCCACTTAAAAAGATGAGAGAGGCCTGTAATTGACATCATAGGCAGACCTCAACTATGAGAGACAAAATGAGAAAACAAATCCAGACAATCACATTGTCTGATTCGGAAAGAATTTATTTGCAAATTATGGTGGAAAATAAGTATTTGGTCAATATCAAAAGTTCATCTCAATACCTTGTTATATATCCTTTGTTGGCAATGACAGAGGTCAAACGTTTTTTGTAAGTCTTCACAAGGTTGGCACACACTGTTGCTGGTATGTTGGCCCATTCCTCCATGCAGATCTCCTCTAGAGCAGTGATGTTTTGGGGCTGTCGCTGGGCAACACGGACTTTCAACTCCCTCCAAAGGTTTTCTATGGGGTTGAGATCTGGAGACTGGCTAGGCCACTCCAGGACCTTGAAATGCTTCTTACGAAGCCACTCCTTCGTTGCCCGGGTGGTGTGTTTGGGATCATTGTCATGCTGAAAGACCCAGCCACGTTTCATCTTCAATGCCCTTGCTGATGGAAGGAGGTTTGCACTCAAAATCTCACGATACATGGCCCCATTCATTCTTTCCTATACACGGAACAGTCGTCCTGGTCCCTTTGCAGAGAAACAGCCCCAAAGCATGATGTTGCCACCCCCATGCTTCACAGTAGGTATGGTGTTCTTTGGATGCAACTCAGCATTCTCTCTCCTCCAAACACGACGAGTTGTGTTTCTACCAAACAGTTCTACTTTGGTTTCATCTGACCATATGACATTCTCCCAATCCTCTTCTGGATCATCCAAATGCTCTCTAGCAAACTTCAGACGGGCCCGGACATGTACTGGCTTAAGCAGCGGGACACGTCTGGCACTGCAGGATCTGAGTCCCTGGCGGCGTAGTGTGTTACTGATGGTAGCCTTTGTTACGTTGGTCCCAGCTCTCTGCAGGTCATTCACTAGGTCCCCCCGTGTGGTTCTGGGATTTTTGCTCACCGTTCTTGTGATCATTTTGACCCCACGGGATGAGATCTTGCGTGGAGCTCCAGATCGAGGGAGATTATCAGTGGTCTTGTATGTCTTCCATTTTCTAATTATTGCTCCCACAGTTGATTTCTTCACACCAAGCTGCTTGCCTATTGCAGATTCAGTCTTCCCAGCCTGGTGCAGGTCTACAATTTTGTTTCTGGTGTCCTTCGACAGCTCTTTGGTCTTCACCATAGTGGAGTTTGGAGTGTGACTGTTTGAGGTTGTGGACAGATGTCTTTTATACTGATAACAAGTTCAAACAGGTGCCATTACTACAGGTAATGAGTGGAGGACAGAGGAGCCTCTTAAAGAAGAAGTTACAGGTCTGTGAGAGCCAGAAATCTTGCTTGTTTGTAGGTGACCAAATACTTATTTTCCACCATAATTTGCAAATAAATTCTTTCCGAATCAGACAATGTGATTGTCTGGATTTGTTTTCTCATTTTGTCTCTCATAGTTGAGGTCTACCTATGATGTCAATTACAGGCCTCTCTCATCTTTTTAAGTGGGAGAACTTGCACAATTGGTGGATGACTAAATACTTTTTTGCCCCACTGTATGTGTGGGAGGAGGGAAGAAACTAGCAGCTTAAGGTTTTGTATTATAAAGTAAAGTAGTAGAGTTTGAATCATTTACTTAAAAATCCCGTTAAGATACTTAGATAAGTTTCTATAGTTTTGATAATGTATATTTTCTTTCTTTCTTTCTTTCTTTCTTTCTTTCTTTCTTTCTTTCTTTCTTTCTTTCTTTCTTTCTTTCTTTCTTTCTATTTTCCCAACTTATATCACCGCCCATCTCCCCCCACAAAGGGGACTCTGGGCGGTTTACAATCAAGTTAGTGATTAAAAGCATATAAAATACATTATACAATATCAATCATAAATTAAATATTAAATATATAAAATCCAAGAGGCTGTGATGTAATGTTTGCGAGAACTCTACGGTGCAAGCCATCCCCAAGAAGAGCTATTACTCTTCCCATCCCAAGCGAGGTGGCAGAGCCAGGTCTTCAATTGCTTTCAGAAGGTCAGGAGTGTGGGGGCTAGCCTCACCTCCAGGGGCAGAATGTTCCAGAGGGAGGGTGCCACTGCAGAGAAGGCCCGCCTCCTGGACCCCGCCAGATGGAATTCTTTTATAGACGGGGTCCGTAGCAAGCCCTCTCTGCATGACCGGGTGGGGCAGGTCGATACTCTGGGGATGAGGCGGTCCCTAAGGTAACCTGGTCCCATGCCATGTAGGGCTTTAAAGGTAACAACCAACACCTTGAATTGGACCCAGAAGCAAACTGGCAACCAGTGCAGCTCATGCAGCAGAGGTGTCACATGTGCCGATCTTGGGGCACCCATAACTGCATGCGCAGCCGCATTCTGGACCAGTTGAAGCTTCCGGATACTCTTCAAGGGTAGCCCCATGTAGAGTGCATTGCAATAGTCTATATGGGAGATGACCAGGGCATGAGTGACTGTACGGAGGGCATCTCAGTCCAGGAAAGGGCGTAGCTGGCGTACAACTCGAAGTTGCACAAATGCCCTTCTGGCCACGACTGCCACCTGCTCTTCAAGAAGGAGTCGTGAGTCCAGAAGGACCCCCAGGTTCCGCACTGAGTCTGAACGGGGTAGTGCCACCCCGTCCAGATCTAAAGATGACAACTCCTTGGATCCCAAAGCGCCATCAATCCACAGCCACTCCGTTTTACCAGGGTTCAGCTGAAGCCTGTTGTTCCCCATCCAGGCCCCCACAGCCTTCAGACACTGAGAAAGGGCAGCCACTGCATCACTTAACTCACCCGGGATGGAGATATATAATTGAGTATCATCAGCATATTGATGATACCTCATCCCGTGTTGGCGGATGATCTCACCCAGTGGTTTCATGTAGATATTAAATAGGAGAGGGGAGAGAACCGAACCCTGCGGCACCCCACAAACTTACTGTCAAACCAATGCCATATGTGTCTAAAACTAATTTTATTAGAAGAGTATAGTAACAGAATCTTGCAAGTCTGAATGTGCTTCCCTCCTTCCTCATTTGTGTGAAAGGTTTGCAGCATCTCCCCAAGTTAGTTTCTTGGCAAGGGCTTAAGCTGCACTTGTCTCACCATTGCCTTGATAGTGATTCTTCCCACTGCCCTTCAAGCCCATTCTCTATGTCCCTCCTACTATATATGCTCTCTCTCTACACCAGTGCTTTCCAAAGTCCCGCCATTGGCGACACACCAACGGCAGCGTGCGCGTGGCGGCATGTTTCGTGCTAAAACCCGGAAGCTCTGATGGGGCGGTGGCGATGTGCCATCAGCACTTCCGGGTTTTGTCGCAACACACTAATGTGTCGCGACAGAGTTTGGAAAGCTAGCTCTACACACACACTAGAATGATTGTAACTTAGTACATTTTGCACTAAGCTTGTACAGTAATAAGCAGCACTGTATTCACTTGTTGGTCTCTCTCTCTCTCTCTCTCTCTCTGTGTGTGTGTGTGTGTGTGTGTGTTTGACTTCTTTTTTATCCATACTCACCCTCCCATAGTTGTGTGTGTAAGGAGATCACGTAAAAGTTGAATGCAAGGGAAAGGGTTCACTTAAAAAAATGCCTGGTGAAAAAAGGAATGGAGTCAAGAATAAACAGATGATGAAATTGATTTCAAAAGTGAGTGACCTGTATGAAGGAAGAACACCGAGGTGGTTTGGACACAAACAGAGAATAAATGAGGCCTGAATTGCAAAGAAAGGAGGCCTGAAATATGAAGGAGGACTAAATGGGTGAATAGGAAGGGCAAGGCTGAGAAAGTATGGCTGGCTGGATTTGATAAGATCCTGAAAAATGGATAGGAGACCATTTTAAAGAACAAAAGGCATTGTATGAGGCAGTATCTAGATGTGATGGAAGCAAGCATGGTTTGCTAGTACAGAAAGGTAGAGAAAAGTACAAAGAATGGCACTGGTATAAACCAGATTTAGCTGTATTTCCTTCCCTTTCCTTTTATCTCATGCCTTTGGCATGCTTTTTGCTTATTATTTCTTGCGACATTTTTGCACTTAGCATAACACTGCTTATTCCAAGAGGGAATAGTGTGATGGTTACATATGTATGCTTTGAAAATTCAGCAGTACTATGTAAAATACTAAGGAGTATGTACAAATTAAAATTTTTTGAAAACAGAGCCAGGAGAAACAACTTGAAAAAGCAAGGGATATCTGAAAAGGAGACAAGAGGTTTTTGTTTTTTGTTTTAGATTTGCCAACAGACAAACCCATGGAGAATTTAATATTTACACACAATCTTATTAAATTTGTCCAAATAAACTTCCCAAAGGAGCTCTTAACAAATTGTTTTGGCAATGGTCTGAAGAAGCATAGTAAACAAAAACCAAGCTGGTGGATTAGTGTTTAATGCAAATAGCAAGTGATTTATAAAATTGTTAGTGTTCTTAAAATAATATCACCTTTATAATGCAATAGAAAAATAGATGCATGGGATTTCAAGACAACACCCAATTATTTTAAGAATTGTTCAAAGTTCAAAGAAAAACACCCAAGCCTGGCTAAATTTTCCAAAAACCTGTATCAAGTCTGACAAAAACATGTGTTATGGTCTGATGAGACCAAGGTTGAACTTTTTGGCCATAATTCCAAACAGTATGTTTGGCGCAAAAACAACACTGTGCATCCCCAAAAGTGCACCACACCCACAGTGAAGCATGGTGGTGGCAGCATTATGCTTTGGGGCTGCTTTTCTTCAGCTGGAACTGGGGCTTTAGTCAAGGTGGAGGGAATTATGAACAGTTCCAAATATGAAGATGAAGAGGAATTTAACCTTTCAACACGACAATGACCCAAAGCATACCTCCAAATCAACAGAAGAATGGCTTCACCAGAGGATGATCAGAGTTTTGGAATGGCCCAGCCAGAGCCCTCACCTGAATCCAATTGAAAATCTGTGGGGTGACCTGAAGAGGGCTGTGCACAGGAGATGCCCTCGCAATCTGACAGATTTGGAGCGCTTCTGCAAGGAAGAGTGGGCAAAGATTCCCAAGGCAAGATGTGCCGTGCTGACAGACTCCTACTCCAAAAGACTGAATGCTGTCATAAAATCAAAAGGTGCTTCAACAAAGTATTAGTTTAAGGGCGTGCACACTTATAAGGTAAAGGTTAAGGTTCCCCCCGCACATTTGTGCAGTCGTGTCCGACTCTAGGGGCCGGTGCTCATCTCCGTTTGTTAGCCGAAGAGCCAGCGTTGTCCGAAGACGCTTCCACGGTCATGTGGCCGCATGACACACGCGGAACGCTGTTACCTACCCACCGAAGTGGTACCTATTCATCTACTTGCATTTGCATGCTTTCGAATTGCTAGGTTGGCAAGAGCTGGGGCGAGTGCGGGAGCTCACTCCGCACGCAGGGCTAGGGATTCGAACCTCCGAACTTGTGATCGACAAGCCTGGCGTCTTACCCACTGAGCCACCACGCCCCTTTTGTGCACACTTATGCAACCACGTTATTCTAGTTTTTTTATTTTTTCACCCTAAAAGATTTCAGTTTGTTTTTCAATTGAATTGTACAGCTTGTATGTTATATTAAAGGTGGAAAAAATTCTTAAGTGATTGATCTTGGTCTGATTTTTTTACATCTCAAAAACCTGGCATTTTAACAGGGGTGTGTAGACTTTTTATATCTACTGTAAATACAATCATAAATTTGCCTCTTACTCCATAGTTACAACAGAACTCTCTTCTTTCTATAATCTATCCCAACCATCAAAACCTTTTCTGGGGGAGATGGGCGGTGGCTAAATTTGAAAAATTAAATAAATAAATCATAGGTTCATTTTTTCTGTTTTATGCAAAAAGTTCATAAGGGGTTTCCAGTCAGCAATAAATGTAGATATTGACTTTTCTCTAACCAAACAAGTCAATTTAGCCACCTCAGCAAGTTCTATCATCTTCAACAACCATTCCTCCACTGCCGAATCTTTCCATCTTTGTGCGTACAATAATGTCGCTGCAGTTGTCATGTACAAAGACAAAGTTCAATGACTTTTTTTTCCAACTGTTTGTCTATCAATCCCAAAAGAAAAACCTCTGGTCTCAATTGTATATTAATCTTTAAAATCCTCTGAATCAGTGTATGTATTTGAATCCAGAATTCTTTAGCTTTTTGACTATTCCTGTAAATATAATGACCAGCTGCAGCCCTGAACTTTATTTGAAAGCCCACCTGGATTAAAAAATAGATAAAAGTAGAAAGCATCCTGGGTACACATTTCTGTCTTCTGAAAATGGGTATTTTGTGACTGGCCATGGCCAACAATGAATGCCCATAATACCAAATGCAACCAAAGATACACTCCAAATAAGCCTTTGGAGTTAATTAATTGGAGCCAATATAAAAAACTATTATTTTAATTGAAATTACACACTCTCCTTCTGAAGTACATTAAGGCCCAATTACTTAACAGTTTACAGTATCCTTGGGAGAAGAAATGGCACACATTTCCCAACCCTAATTTTCCCTCCCAGTATGCAATGAACCATTAAGGACTCTACCCTACTTCTAAGCTTAACGCAGAGGCTAAATTATAAGCAAGCACAAAATCTGAAACTGTAAAAAAAAAATTTAAGTCTACAGTACACTGCACTAAAGCTGAGGTTTGGCTTCACTTGCATTTTCTACTCTTTTAAAGTAAAAGGCTATTCTTTTAATTAAGCTTCCCCGCACCACCAAAATATAGTAGCAAATACTTACGTACATGTTTGTACCTATGCATATTATACCAAAAGAGACCAAGCCCTTTGCTTAGTTTATAACAATGAACTCCAGATGTAAGTCATGAGATAACATTTATCATACTTTAAACAAATAAAGGGTTTCACTGAATCCAAATGTTCACCAGCAAGAGAGGCTACCTGCTCCATGATTCACTATTTTAACCATGTTTCCCTCCATTCTCCCACCCTATGTAAATTGATTATCAGATATTAATATGCCTACAATTTTAATTAAGAAAAAAGTGTGTTTCAGCTATCAAAAGATGGGTGATACTGACTTAATGCTATGTGACATACCCAAGTTATAATAGATAACCTGAAAATTATTTTTGTCTGGAATACAAGAGTAATAATAACAACTTCATTCATGGTTCCTCATAATAGGATCAATGGTCAGAAATTCCTCATGTTGTTCTTGGTAAATCAGACTTAGATGGAGCTACAAAACCTTCATGTATCACCAGTGCCACTTTTTGAAGAACATCCATGGCTCTCTCGCTAGATTTGCTATCTTTATAATACCTGACTTTGGGATGTTAGATAGAAATAGAGACTCAGTGTGCCCATCTCTGAAGCCCAGTATTGCTTCCTGACTACCTGGCTTTGGATCCCCTGATGAAATGCACTATAATAATTTCAAGTATTATTTTTACTGGGTGAATAGTTAATTAGATGCACACATATAACTGATTTATTGACATGATGGGATGGAAATTTAATAATGTACATTATTAATGTCAAGGTTAAGTCAATTTAAAACTTGCACCAAGATCATTATAGGATGGAAGTGTAATTAACAAAGCTAAGAAGGAATTAGAGGAGACAGGAAAGGGCAAACTGTGAAACCCTCTGACTACTGTTTTCCACAGAGATATGGCACTATTCCAACTATTCTGACTGGGATTAACACAAGAACAGAAGGTTGAAAGTACTATGTCCCATTTCATCCACAATAGCTAGAACCCTTAACAATAAAAATGTCAACTATGTTAACATAATCTTGAAATCAAATGATTAAGTACCAATCAGCCAGCCAAAAATAAAGTATCTGGAAATCTCTTTATGGAGGGATTAGAAGTGGTTTATGCCAGCTATGAAGTTAAAAGACTTTTTGTTGCTCTATATAATGACTTGCCATGACAAGAAGAAAAGGATATTTTCTTCACTGTAAAGGACAAACTACAACTATAAAACTATAAAGCACTCAGGTTCATGGCTCAAGTTAATCCCATTAGCTCTCTTGACCACAAATATAAATGTTTGGTTATATAAAATATGTAGTCTTACACATTTAGAGAGTAATGCTTGCTTAGTTTCATTCTCTTTTCTTCAGCATCAGCTCACTGATGTCGTAACAATGCCTGCTGATACTGATTTCAAAGATGTATAAAGAGAAATTATTTGGATCACCTAATTGTTTTAAAGCATACAGGAGCCTTTATATTACTCCAGAAATGCTGAAAATACAGACAAAAGACACATCACTTGCCTTCACAGGAGATATATTCAGTTTCCACTTTTACTAAAATCCATTAAGAACTCGTGTATTACATTCCTTATTTATTTCAAATTTCAGACTGCATCACATCTTAAATTAAACTCATATTAATACACACAAATAGAGTGTAGGAAAGTTAATTAAGGAAGCAGGTTTAATCCAGGTTAGCTCATGCAGATTTTTCCGAAGAACAGACAAATGCATATATCACACCCCATATAAAATAAAATGTTTTCAAGGTTTCTATAATTAAGTTAGGCTGAAATGCTGGAGTCCCTGACTCAAACCCTCCCCATGCCCTGACTTAAGTGAAATTTCAGAACAGTCCTAGACCTGAACTAAAGTATTTATACTAAAATTAATTTGAGGGGAATTGCTAGAAAAGAATAGCAAGAAAAGCAGTTCCTTGGATAGGCTTACAGGTAGTCTTCGCTTAACGACCACAATTGGGACCGGAATTTCCATTGCTAAGCGATGCAATCATAAATGAGACATCACGTGACCGCATCGCTTAGGAATGGCAATCCTGGCAATTCTCTTTGCCGTCATTAAGCAAATTTTACCCGTCGTTAGCAGAGCACCCACCTCAATCCAAGCCATTCTGGGCTTGGTCCCTCCCAGCCCCAAGCCTCAGTAAGGTAAGCAACTGCTTCCAACTCCCCTCATCCGCCTGTCTCCCCCCCTCAATCTCTGACCTTTTGGCCACCCTGCACCTGCTTGCAGGGCGGCAAGCAGCCCCAGAGCTGTTTGGTTCTGGGGCTGCTTGCCACTCTGCAGCTCAGGGGCTTCTTGGCCCTCCTTCCCCCTTCACTCTTGCATGCACCTCAGCCTCCTTCCCTCCTTTGCTTGCATGCCCTGCTTACAAAGGGGCGTGCTTTCGCTGGCTTCGTGCAAAGGGATCATGCTTCCCGGAGCATGGCAAGCAGCCCCAGAGCCGAGCAGTTCTGGAGCTGCTTGTCGCCCCACAAGGCAGGGTGCAGGGCAGCCAAAAGTGCAGAGATGGGGGGGAGATAGGTGGGTGGGGGGAGTTGCAGTGCCCCTGCGGTTGTAAGTGCGGGCGGAATGCCAAGCACCAAAATTTTGATCATGTGACTGCGGGGGCACGGCAACGGCCATATCTTCAGGCACGGGTTGTAAGTCAATTTTTTCAGTGCTGTTGTAATTTCAAAAGGTCGCTGAACGAATGGTCATTCAGTGAGGACTACCTGTATTTGTAAAGTGTACCGCAACTCAGATTTCTTTCCATCTAAGGCAATGCTCAGCTTTTAACTGACCAGAAATTGCCAATTATCTAATATTTTAGCTGAACTGATTTCTAAGACAGAGAAATGTTGATATGAGAAATATGAAATGTTTTTTTCATATTTGTCTCCCCAGGCCCTGAAGCCACATTGCTTTTTAAGAGTCATGTCCTTATGACAGCTGAGAATGTGTGTTCCAGAGATACTGTGTTATATATGTTTCTCCAGGAAACTTTATTAGAAAATGGGGCTGTGCAAAGGATTGAAAGTGGCATTTAGCAAAACATGTTTGTGGAAACAAAGTACACCTCCTCGAAGCAGTGAAGCAGACAAATCCTTTGGAAGTATCATTCAGTTGCTTCAATGGCTATTCCCAGTTGTTTATGTGTTTATATGAATGTGTAGATAACATTTCCGCTGGAACCACTAGTGATAAAAAGAGGAGATGTGCATGCACATGCACACGCACATACAGCCACAGCCTTTGAAGCAGCTGTTTGAGCCTTCCAGAGAAAGGGTCTGCTTATATTGCTACTTTGCTGGGACATACTTTTCACATCCCTATTAGAAAGGATTGTTTATTACAAGAGGAAAACAAAATTCTCTAATAGAGCTTGTTAAATTCTGCAAGCACACAGATGTCAGGCAAGCTTTAATTATGAAACTCTACTATTATGCTGACTAATAAAATGTTAGTTAATTACCTGAACATTCAACATCAGCATACTTGAATAGTGCTACTATTTCTTAGTAATGTCACGTTCTGAATTCATAGGTACTGAATTAGGTTTTCTATTATGAAGCAGAGCAGATGGAAAAGAAATGAAGTTTCAAAAATAGTGTAGCAGCCGAAAGATTTAGAAATAAAGAGTTTGTGTGAAACATCTACAATGCAGCTTCATAAGCATTTCAAGAATGCACTGCCAAAATTCTACAGCAAAATAGCTGGGTTTTGGTAGAATCATTTTAATTTGATGGGTTGGGCTGGTTTTGAGGTAGGAATAAGTTCTCTTTAAGGCAAAATACTCTCAGTCCTACCTCCAATCCCTTCCATCTGCAGTCCAAGTAAAAAAATGTGTTCCAGATCTTTGGTCCTTCTCTTTTTGGTGATGGCATCATGTCACTAGAAACCTTTGTGTGGTTTGCTAGAAATACAGACAGTAGACCGCAGCCTCTTTCCCTTCCAAAATTTGTCCAATTATATAAGTTTAGAAATTCCTCCTTTATTTATTGGAATTATGTGCTATAGTTCCAATAGTTTTAAGGACTCTTAAAGCAGGATTTGCTTTCATTTCTTAAAAAAAAAATCCCTGCAACAATGAAGACTAGAAACCTACTTTTTTTAAAAAATAAAGTCATTTGCATTTTTCATTTTAGTGGAACTTTAGAAAGCTTTAGAAACTTCATTCAAAATTAGAATAAATGTGCTTGCCATATTATAAGACAAATTCCAAACTACTTTCTAGGTGTACTGAGATTGTGTCCAGCACATTGTAAATTATACTTTTATCTATCAAACTTTCTCACAGAAACTATTCTACTGAAATGATTTTTCTTTCAGTAGCATGCCATTTATTTTGCTCGCTGTGTCACAGAAGCTTGATGTCAATATTGATAATATAACATTTAATTCTATTTCTCCTTCCATCAATAGATAAACATAATAAGATATCTTTTCCTGAGGCAGCTCAGTAGGACATATGCCATATGGGAAAGCAAATGGAAGAATTTAGAGGTCTAAGTGTCACAATTTTGCCAAAAAAACCCACTAGTCCAGCAATATGAAATACTAATTAAAATTGGTGGCTTTAGTAATGGATGAAAGTATGTTCTTTATACTGTATATTCCTTAATGAGATTTTTTTTAAAAATGAATTTGTAAAGCAAGTGAAATTGTTGTTCCTTACTGCATAGCTGAGACAATTGTGCAGATCATTTGTGTAACAAGTATAAAAATTACTTCAAGATATTTGGTTGTGCCATACAGTATCAATATAAAAGCATGTTTTCTTACCAACAGCCTTATATAAAAAGTTCAGTCTGAATGTAGCGTAATTTTATGCATGTAATATCCTATGAATTAGTAGAATTTGTTCTCAATGATTCAGCCAGAATACGTATAATCAGAATCCTAGTGTGGGTGGCTAAGAGGCAACCAAAGCAGTTAGTTAATTTTAATTTCCCAGGCTAGATACTTATAAATCTTGCATGAACAAGAAAGGTAAATCTAAACAGAGATTTAATTGGTCAAATAGATTATCAGTATCTCAATGTAGATGTTCTTATTAATTCTTTAAACTTTAGAGAAAATACTTAACTACCCAGAAAACTAGTACAAGTTCTGTGTTGTCAAGTTTAGGCGTTTTTGGCAACACTAATGGTTTAAAACTGTTTATTTTTCAAATGAAGTACATCTTTTCAATATACTGCAGAGCAGACTAAAAATTCTTCAAAAACTGCACCTCCCTTTTAACAGCATACTGTTAAGATTATTTGGTTAAAGCATTCTATGCAGAATTAAACGCATGGCATTTTCTTCCACTGTGTCTGGCCAGAGAGTGGAAAAATACAAGTGAAAACAATCTACATTGTTTTCCGCATTGTAAGTTTGGTTCTCAAAACATCTGAGACGTAGATGGCAGGTGCTGAGATATCTCTAGCTAGACAAAATAAACCCGTAATCAGAATCGTTCTCAAAACAAACAAAAAAGGCCAATACACAACACTGCCATCGTGTGACGCTTTATAGTAAGTACAATTACTACCAGAAATGCTATACTAAAAGAGATGCTCATGTTTAAACCAATCACATGTGAGCTATGAACCATGGGTAGTCCTTTATACTTATGTTCTACACATATATGTCTTCTGTTCTTTATGTAGGCTGCTATCTGCATGTACTTGTATCTGAACTGTAACCATGCCTGGTCTTTGCCTGGTCTTTGCACAGATCATGATGTTATTCTTTCCTCACTTCTGGTGATGGAACTCTGCTTATGCTTTGATTTTACCTTTTTGCAATAATGCACTATACATCCATTATTGCCTTATGCTATCAATAAAGATATTGTTAGCCTTACAACACGTTGTTTGGATTACTTCATTGCCTGGAACCCCGCATAGTTAACCATCACCTAACAGGTTATGGTGGCCCAGAGAGAATTTTGTGTTTTTCTTTGCTGCGCTGGATCTAGCTGTAACAACGGGGTTTGTTTTTAAGGCTGCATTTTGAAGTAAACGTGTTTTTCTTTGAGTGGTCAGCATGGCTGCTGCTGCTGCAGGGCTAACCAGTCTGCCCTTTGAGCGTTTGAATGGCACAAACTATCGGACCTGGTGTGTGAAGATCAAGTCTTTCTTCCTAAAAGAAGGTTTGTGGAAGTATGTGAAAGACGCACCTCCAACCGGTGCTATTACTGAAGAAGTGCAGTTGTGTTTGGATCGTGCTTATGGCAACTTGATTCTGGGACTAGAATCATCACAGCTACTGCATATCAGTAATTTGGAGACCGCACATGCCTGTTGGGAAGCTCTTAAAGCCCTTTATTCCAAGCAAACCTCTGCTGCCATTGTTGGTATATCACGTCAGCTTTACAACTTGAAGCTGCAGCCCAGTGGAAACGTGATGACCCACCTCCATAAAGTCAAGACTTTGTTTCTTGAACTTGAGGACCGGGATGTTGTGATCCCTGATACCCAGAGAGCTTGTATCATCCTGTCAAGCTTGGACAAGAGCTTTGACATGCTCATCGAGGCAACTCAGACGTTGAGGCCCCAAGACCTAACTGTGGATTATCTTACAAATCGCCTGCAAGAAATCCAGCAAGCTCGTGATTTGGAGAGGATGCAGAGTAAGTCATCTGTTGCTGTTCCTGAGGCTTCAGCTCAGCGTTATCCAGTTGGAACAGAGGCTGCGTGTGCTGTGAGGAGATGTTTCCGGTGCAACTCGACCCAACACTTCATGAGAGACTGTCCCCAGCCACCTCGCCCAGCCGGTGGAGCCAGTGGAAAGAGGTTCGTACGAAAGAAGGGGAAACAAGCGCCTAGACAACGTACCCAGGTGTCTGCTTTGCTCACGGCTGTGAGTAGACGTTCCCCAGAGACTTGGCTTTTGGACTCAGCCTGTAGTCAAATCATTGTCAACAATGAACAGTTGTTGTTATCAAAAAGCAAGCCTAACGTCCAACAGGTTGCTCTGGCTGATGGATCTATGGCTGATGTGTCCTTTCAGGGTGAAGTATACATTCCTTGTTTGGGGATAAATATGCAAAATGTGTTGTGTGTACCTACACTTGACTTTTCCCTCCTTAGCGTTCCAGCCCTGGTAAAGTCTGGTTATACTGTTGTGTTCAAGGGTACTGGATGTTCTATTGAAAAAGATGGGATAGAATGTGCTAGGGGGAAGTTAGTGAATCAATTGTATGAAATGCTTCCTAAGCAGGGGATTGTGTCAGGAAATTGTATTTCCAATGTTCCCCCACATAACAAATGCATTCACTATTATCACAGAGTTTTGGGACATCCCGGGTGGGGAAGTTTGTCCCAACTGGCCAAGGTGTATCCTGAGTTAGGATCCAAAAAGTGTGATGACTTTCTTGATTGTACTGTGTGCAAACAATCTAAAATTAAGGCTGCTCCTATTGCTAGAAAAAGTGACAGAGTGTCAACTAGGCCTTTTCAGTTGGTTCATGGAGACTTAGCCGGCCCCAATGCTCCTAGTGAAGGGGGGGCGCGTTTCATGTTCCTTTTGGTGGATGACCATACTCGCTATACGTTTTGTTATTTGCTCAAATCTAAAGCGGAGGCTTTTGCTCGCTTTAAGGAGTTTGTTGCAATGGTGGAAAGAAATTATGGCTATCAAGTAGGTCAATTTCAATCGGATTGTGGAGGAGAGTTTCTAGGCCATGAGTTTCAGAATTGGCTTCGTAGAAAAGGAATCTCCCATAGACTTGCCAATGTTGGTGTTCCTGCTGAGAATGGAATAGCTGAAAGGAAGATTGGTGTTGTTAATACCATTAGAAATAGCCTGATGTTAGATGCCCAGGTGCCAGCCCGTTTTTGGGGTGAGGCTACCATGACTGCAGTGTATCTGACTAACAGGGTGTGGAATTCAGCTGTGAATGAAGTTCCTTATTTCCTTTTGTTTGGCAAGCGCCCTTCGCTGAAGCATCTGCGTGTTTTTGGAACATTTGCATATGTGCATATTCCTAAGTCTCAGCGAAGGAAGAACCAGCCAAAAGCACAACGCTTAAGGTTTGTTGGTTATTCATCTAGATCTAAGGGTTACCGTTTTTCTGCAGGCTATGGTCGTGTAGTAATCTCTAGAAGTGCTAATTTTGAGCACCCTACTGGTTGGGATAGGTTGAATGCTAGTTCAGAAGTATTGTTGCAATCTAGTGTACAGCCAACTGTCCATGCTCCTGTGGCTGGACAACAACCAGTTCAGCTGCCTTCTGGTTCCCAGTCTCCTAGTGTGGTGAGAGGATCCCCTCAGGTGAAGGAAGAGGAAATTTCACCTGAGCAGGTTCAGGATCTGAAGGGGGATTCAGGTAGTGAAAAGGCAGAGGACAGTGATGAGGAAGAGGCAGTGGTAATTCCTCGTAGGTCTGCACGCTCCACAAAGGGTGTGAAGCCTGACAGATTTGTGATTCAGCAGGTGAGAGTGTGTCAGATTACCTGTGAACCTCAGTCTTTCCAGGAGATGTTGCATCTGCCTGTTGAAGAGCAAGAGAAGTGGAACACAGCGATGGATAAGGAGTTTGAGGCATTAGTGAGTCAAAAGGTGTTTGAGGTCACTGATTTGCCCCCATCCCAGAAAGCTGTTGGTTCCAGATGGGTTTTCAGAAAGAAGCTTCTTCCTGATAATACAGTGCAGTACAAAGCCAGGCTTGTTGCTCAGGGATTTGCACAGGAGAGGTTTTTGAACTATGATCTCACATATGCACCCACAGCTAGACCAGAGTCTTTACGTATGGTACTTTCTCTGGCTGCACAGCGTGGACTTGTTGTCCATCATTTTGATGTTGACACAGCATATTTGAATGCAGAGCTCCCTGAAACTGTGTACATGAAGCAGGCTCCTGGCTATGCTTGTGACAATTCTCAGAAGGTGTACAGACTGCGCAAGGCGCTGTACGGTTTGAAGCAGGCCGGACGTTGTTGGCATCAATGTTTAGATAAGGCTTTGTTAGAGCTAAAGTTTAAGAAGTCTGTTGCTGATCCTTGTGTGTATGTAAGAGGTTCTGGAAGTGATTACACAGTGTTGCTAACGTATGTTGATGATTTTTGCCTAGCAACTGGTTCTTTGCACCTTGTACAAGAGTTTGCAACACAATTGAGACAGTACTTTCAATTGAAAGACCTAGGTGAGCTGAAATACTATCTAGGTGTTGAAGTCACTAGAGCTCAGAGTGGTGAGTTCTATCTGAGTCAGAAAAGAAAAATTGACCAATTGTTGAGTCAACTTGAAATGTCAAATGCAAAACCAACCAAAACACCAATGACTCTTGATTTCCTAAAGGGTGATGCATGTGAGGAACCTTGTCCTCAACCTGCATTGTATCACTCAGCTGTAGGAAGTTTGCTACACTTAACACAATGGACACGCCCTGACTTAGCTTACTCAGTTGGAGTGCTTAGTCGTAAGGTTGCCAAACCATCCATGCGGGATTGGAAAGGTTTAAAGAGGGTCCTACGCTATCTTAAAGGCACAGCTGATCTTTGTCTCAAAATATCAGCCACCAAGGCTGAAATGCCTGTGATTTATGCTGACAGCTCTTTTGCAGAAGAGAGAGACAGAAAGTCTGTGAGTGGTTTTGTTTGTTTGTTTGCAAATACACCCATTGCCTGGAGAGCAAGAAAACAAACATTAATTGCCGTTTCTACCTGCGAAGCCGAATTCTCGGCCCTCAGTGAGGCAATCAATGAAACGTATTGGTTAAAACAATTGTTTACAGATTTATCTGTAAATATAAATACACCAATAACAATGTATGAAGATTCCCAATCCTGTCTATCTCTAGCTGCTTCGGAAAATGTCAATAATCGCACGAAATACATCCATGTAAAATACCAAAATGTGAGGCATGCAATTCAGGAAAAATTTATACAATTAGAGTATTGTCCATCTGAACTAAATATCGCAGACGTTCTCACGAAAGCACTTTCTCCAACAAAACATACAACCATGGTAACCAGATTGGGATTGGAGCAAATGTGTCTGAAATAAAATCATTTGTGTCTCTGTGTGCTTTTGAAATAACAGTTTTTCCCCCACAGTGTTTCAAAAAATCCATGCGGAAGGGGTGTTAAGATTATTTGGTTAAAGCATTCTATGCAGAATTAAACGCATGGCATTTTCTTCCACTGTGTCTGGCCAGAGAGTGGAAAAATACAAGTGAAAACAATCTACATTGTTTTCCGCATTGTAAGTTTGGTTCTCAAAACATCTGAGACGTAGATGGCAGGTGCTGAGATATCTCTAGCTAGACAAAATAAACCCGTAATCAGAATCGTTCTCAAAACAAAAAAAAAAGGCCAATACACAACACTGCCATCGTGTGACGCTTTATAGTAAGTACAATTACTACCAGAAATGCTATACTAAAAGAGATGCTCATGTTTAAACCAATCACATGTGAGCTATGAACCATGGGTAGTCCTTTATACTTATGTTCTACACATATATGTCTTCTGTTCTTTATGTAGGCTGCTATCTGCATGTACTTGTATCTGAACTGTAACCATGCCTGGTCTTTGCCTGGTCTTTGCACAGATCATGATGTTATTCTTTCCTCACTTCTGGTGATGGAACTCTGCTTATGCTTTGATTTTACCTTTTTGCAATAATGCACTATACATCCATTATTGCCTTATGCTATCAATAAAGATATTGTTAGCCTTACAACACGTTGTTTGGATTACTTCATTGCCTGGAACCCCGCATAGTTAACCATCACCTAACACATACTGGCCTGGAATGTTAGTTCTTGTCATCAATCCTAAGTGAACTGAGAATATAACCATATCTAGATTCTTCAGTGGCTGTGCATTCCTAAAACTGTGCATGGATGTATTGGTGTATACATGTGCCTGTGTACGAATGCATGTGTATGTAAATATACATCTCTCTCTCTCTCTCTCTCTCTCTATATATATATATATATATATATATATATATATATACACACATACATACATACAGTGGGGCAAAAAAGTATTTAGTCAGCCACCAATTGTGCAAGTTCTCCCACTTAAAAAGATGAGAGAGGCCTGTAATTGACATCATAGGTAGACCTCAACTATGAGAGACAAAATGAGAAAACAAATCCAGACAATCACATTGTCTGATTCGGAAAGAATTTATTTGCAAATTATGGTGGAAAATAAGTATTTGGTCAATATCAAAAGTTCATCTCAATACTTTGTTATATATCCTTTGTTGGCAATGACAGAGGTCAAACGTTTTCTGTAAGTCTTCACAAGGTTGGCACACACTGTTGCTGGTATGTTGGCCCATTCCTCCATGCAGATCTCCTCTAGAGCAGTGATGTTTTGGGGCTGTCGCTGGGCAACAAGGACTTTCAACTCCCTCCAAAGGTTTTCTATGGGGTTGAGATCTGGAGACTGGCTAGGCCACTCCAGGACCTTGAAATGCTTCTTACGAAGCCACTCCTTCGTTGCCCGGGTGGTGTGTTTGGGATCATTGTCATGCTGAAAGACCCAGCCACATTTCATCTTCAATGCCCTTGCTGATGGAAGGAGGTCTGCACTCAAAATCTCACGATACATGGCCCCATTCATTCTTTCCTGTACACGGAACAGTCGTCCTGGTCCCTTTGCAGAGAAACAGCCCCAAAGCATGATGTTGCCACCGCCATGCTTCACAGTAGGTATGGTGTTCTTTGGATGCAACTCAGCATTCTCTCCCCTCCAAACACGACGAGTTGTGTTTCTACCAAACAGTTCTACTTTGGTTTCATCTGACCATATGACATTCTCCCAATCCTCTTCTGGATCATCCAAATGCTCTCTAGCAAACTTCAGACGGGCCCGGACATGTACTGGCTTAAGCAGGGGGACACGTCTGGCACTGCAGGATCTGAGTCCCTGGCGGCGTAGTGTGTTACTGATGGAAGCCTTTGTTACGTTGGTCCCAGCTCTCTGCAGGTCATTCACTAGGTCCCCCCGTGTGGTTCTGGGATTTTTGCTCACTGTTCTTGTGGTCATTTTGACCCCACGGGGTGAGATCTTGCGTGGAGCCCCAGATCGAGGGAGATTATCAGTGGTCTTGTATGTCTTCCATTTTCTAATTATTGCTCCCACAGTTGATTTCTTCACACCAAGCTGCTTGCCTATTGCAGATTCAGTCTTCCCAGCCTGGTGCAGGTCTACAATTTTGTTTCTGGTGTCCTTCGACAGCTCTTTGGTCTTCACCATAGTGGAGTTTGGAGTGTGACTGTTTGAGGTTGTGGACAGGTGTCTTTTATACTGATAACAAGTTCAAACAGGTGCCATTACTACAGGTAATGAGTGGAGGACAGAGGAGCCTCTTAAAGAAGAAGTTACAGGTCTGTGAGATCCAGAAATCTTGCTTGTTTGTAGGTGACCAAATACTTATTTTCCACCATAATTTGCAAATAAATTCTTTCCGAATCAGACAATGTGATTGTCTGGATTTGTTTTCTCATTTTGTCTCTCATAGTTGAGGTCTACCTATGTTGTCAATTACAGGCCTCTCTCATCTTTTTATGTGGGAGAACTTGCACAATTGGTGGCTGACTAAATACTTTTTTGCCCCACTGTATATCTACACACACACACACAGAGAGAGAGAGAGAGAGAGACAGACAGACAGTAGTGTGCAAAAGTCTTAGGCCACCACCAGCTTTGTTTTTCAGTCTCTGTATTAAGATACAAACAGAAAATACAGGAAATATGTACACAAAATTTAAACAAACACAATTTTCAGGACAAAATGGCTTCTTCAGGCAAAAGTCAGTATTTAGTGTGACCTCCCTTGGCTCTAAGCACATCTTGAACTCTTTTGGGGAGACTGTCCTGAGGTTTTCTGAAGTAATCTTCTGGTATATTATACCAGGCTTCTTTCAGCACTTCCCAGAGTTCTTCTTTAGATGTAGGTTCTCTTTTATTTCTTTCTCTGTCCAGGTGATCCCATACTGCCTCTATAATATGTCAGGGAATACCCAGATGTTGTATTAGGAATTTTATTGCAGTGAATAAGGCTGCACAGATGAGAGCACTGAACAATTAGCTCTGAGGAAACTGAAGAAGAGCTAATTGCATACACCTGAATCAATCACCACTGAATGACTTAGCAAAGTTACATGGATATAAGGCAGTTGGGAGGAATCCATATTGCTGGGTGTTGTAGGAGTTGCTGGATTGTGTACTGCTGTGTATAGTTGGTTAAAAGATATTTTGCGTGTGTATGTATGTATTTAGTAAAGTCTGTATATACTGGAAGTCATAGACTCGAAGCAAATTTGTTCTGAACCACTTTTGGGTTGCACCAACCGTGCTACTCTGAAAGGTTATGGGCCCAGTTCTTGGTGTTTGAATCCTGATTTCGTGCTGGACGGTTTGCTGTTGAGGGCATACATTGGAGTTTTCAGCAGAAGTCATGGATGCCGAAGCAGCATGTGCAGTGAGTGGTGGCATACCTTTAACCAGATTAAATGACCACAACTATCATGGAGTGTGAAGATGGAGATGTACCTCTGGAGGGAAGGTCTCTGGGACGCCGTGAGTAATCCCCCTCCACAGCCTGATAATAGGCAACTGAGAGCAGAAGAGAAGGCCCGGGCATGTTTAATTTTGGGGCTTGAAGATAACCAGTTGTTGCATGTTCGTGGCTTACATGCTGCTCAGGAATGTTGGACTATATTAAGGCAGATTTATATCCGTGAAACTGCCAGCAGCAAAATTTCTTTAACAAGGCAACTATACAGAAAGCATTTGCAGCTGGGGGAGAGCTTATCAGAACATTTGCAATGTATGAGGCATTTGTTTGCTGAGCTTCCGACTCTTCATGACTTCATGGACCAGCCCATGCCAGAGCTTCCTTTTGGCCGTCGCCATCCCCAGCTCCCCCATGGTCGAGTCCGTCACCTCCAGAATATCATCCATCCATCTTGCCCTTGGTTGGCCCCTCTTCCTTTTGCCTTCCACTTTCCCTAACATCAGCATCTTCTCCAGGGTATCCTGTCTTCTCATTATGTGGCCAAAGTACTTCAGTTTTGCCTTTAATATCATTCCCTCAAGTGAGCAGTCTGGCTTGATTTCCTGCAGTATGGACTGGTTTGATCTTCTTGCAGTCCAAGCACTCTCAGAATTTTCCTCCTACACCACAGTTCAAAAGCATCTATCTTCCTTCACTCAGCCTTCCTCATGGTCCAGCTCTCACAGCCATAGGTTACTACGGGGAATACCATTTATTACCATTACTATGCGGACTTTTGTTATCAGTGTGATGTCTCTGCTCTTAACTATTTTATCAAGATTTGTCATCGCTCTCCTCCCAAGAAGTAGACGTCTTCTGATTTCCTGGCTGCAGTCAGCGTCTGCAGTAATCTTTGCACCTAGAAATACAAAGTCTGTCACTGCCTCCACTTTTTCTCCCTCTATTTGCCAGTTATCAATCAAGCTGGTTGCCATAATCTTGGTTTTTTTGAGGTTTAACTGCAACCCAGATTTTGCACTTTCTTCTTTCACCTTCGTCATAAGGCTCCTCAGCTCCTCCTTGCTTTCAGCCATCAAAGTGGTATCATCTGCATATCTGAGATTGTTAATGTTTCTTCCAGCAATTTTAACTCCAGCCTTGGATTCATCAAGCCCAGTACGTCGCATGATGTGTTCTGCGTACAGGTTGAATAGGTAGGGTGAGTGTATACAACCGTGCCATACTCCTTTCCCAATCTTAAACCAGTCCGTTGTTCCGTGGTCTCTTCTTACCGTTGCTACTTGGTCGTTATACAGATACCTCAGGAGGCAGACAAGATGACTTGGTATCCCCATACCACCAAGAACAAAGAGAAATAGATGTTTTTCTGAAATTCCCTGGCTTTCTCCATTATCCAGCAGATATTGGCAATTTGGTCTCTCTTTTCTAAACCCAGCTTGTACATCTGGCAATTCTCGCTCCATGAATTCCTGGAGTCTACCTTGCAAGATCTTGAGCATTACCTTACTGGCATGTGAAATAAGTGCCACTGTTCGATAGTTTGAACATTCTTTAGTGTTTCCCTTTTTTGGTATGGGGATATAAGTTGATTTTTTTCCAATCTGATTGCCATTCTTATGTTTTCCAAATTTGCTGGCATATGGCATGCATCACTTTGACAGCATCATCTTGCAAGATTTTAAACAGTTCAGCTGGGATACCGTCGTCTCCTGCTGCCTTGTTATTAGCAATGCTTCTTAAGGCCCATTCAACCTCACTCTTCAGGATGTCTGGCTCTAACTCACTGATCACACCATCAAATCTATCCCTGATATTATTATGCTTCAGATAGATAGATAGATAGATAGATAGATAGATAGATAGATAGATAGATAGATAGATAGATCAATAAACAAGAGAGAGAGGGGGCTATCTTATAGGTCAGAATCCACAGGATATAATAAAGGTTTTCCAACACTATCTTCTATGATCAATTTTCAAAGAATGAATGGAACTACAGGCCAAATGATATTCTGAATGAGCACCTCTATTAGATAGAACAGAATGAAAACATATTTGATGTCACTGAAAATTAAACAGGTCCAGGAAAATGAATAGTTCCAGGGAATCCATCAAGCATGATTAAGGAACAACATTTATAGTAAAAAAAAAAAGTACTGATCTAGGACTCTAAGATTAGAAGGGTCTGAAGGTTTATATGCAGCTCCAACACTTCTTCCTAGTTCTCTACTAGTTCAGGTTCCTCATTTCCTTCCTCTCAAATAGATATGCCTGATCAATTGTGCCCCCAAACTGTTTTTTGGGTGATCAGAACAACATGGCATGCATTAATGTAAGTTATTTTTTCCTGAATTTGCCAAGTAGAAAACTAGAAAATGTCTAAATTTTTCAATTACACAGGTATTATCTACCAAGACAAGACAAGGCTAGAATCTCAGGAAGGAGCACTCAGGAATTCTTTCCTTACTAATTTATTAAGCTACTGATTCTTGAAATGGAGTAACATTGATAAATTATGAGGATACAAAAACCAAACTATTTTGATTAATAACTGAAGATTAGTTTCTCATGCCACTGTGGTTTATTCTATATCTCAGAACCATTTTTTTCAAGCTAATTTTCAAATTCAAGTATCAACAAACCTCATTAACCTATATAGCAAATGTAAAGTGTATAAACCAAGTCAATCGAAATTCAGTAATTAGAACTAAGGCCCAAGCTTGCAGGATAGCTTTTCTCGAGCTTGTTAGCTAGTGAATGGGAACAGAATGGATGAAAGATAATGCAACATTACATTAAGGTTGCTGCAGTAGACAGCCAAAGGACAATTATTTTCACTCTGGAAATTCTGAGATACCATACATTTTTTGGGTTGTCCTTCCACCAATTTCACACACAAGAAAAATGAAATGAAATGCTGCTTAGTATCTGTATACTGTAGAGGTGTGTAGGAGAATACTCTTCAAAAACAGACTACTGAACTCCAAAGAAACACAAGGCTAATATCTACAGTAAACCCATACAGAATAATGAATGGGGTCTGGGAATGTTGACACTGTAATTCTCTTGCATGGTAGTGAGAAAGTTTCCTGGAGAAGATTAAGTAGGTAGGTAGAAAACATATTCTAAATCCCCTTCTTTGTGTTACTTTTTTTTTGGTATTACTGTATCTCTAGAAACTTGCAAAAGAAAGAAAGTGCCAAAACACTAAGGTTTTGAGTTGGCAAGTGTGCCACTAATAATAACAGCTTTACAGACTAATGTTGATATCAAGTGTTACTTTTGAGGTGATAATAATGAGTAAAGGAGTTGCTAAAGTCAACTGGGCACCTTTTCCAATTATTCATGTAAAAATAGTATTTGCTATGGGATTCTAGAATATAGAAGCTCTAATGTATATGCTTTATATGTAAATGCACATAGGCACAATTTGTAATTCCTTTAGAAAATGGCAATTTAAAAATCACTTGGCGTGGAACTTTTTTTTTTTTTTTTTTTTTTACCAAAAATACATTTATGTCAGTTCATGCTAAATAAATGATAGAATTTCTGGTCTTACACATTTCAAACTAAGGTGGTCTCTTGTACAATTTGTGATATTAGAGACCAAACTAAGGAGAGGATAAACTGCTACTCCTATAGATGAAAAAAAAAAAATAAGGGCTGTTTTCACAGATAGCAGACTGTATAGAAACCGGGCAAAAGAAAGTAACAGACATAAAAATTAATGGTCATAGAGGGAGACTAAACTTAATTTAAAATGTTTAAATTTACTTGGATTGTATTTTATTTATAGCAAATCTAATATTCATTGCCACATATACACATTTCACATTTCATTAATTGATGATTCAGGACCTTGTTGAAATCATTCTAGGAATTTGTCCAGTTAATATAACTGTAAAAATGAATTGACATTCCCTATATTTGAAGAAAAAAATTACTACTTCCTATACTGTTGTATACAATGTACCTTTTGAAATGGCTCTTTATTAGCTAGAAGAAGTCAGAGGACTTTCCAGAATTTTTTGTTCTATATGGAGCTTAAGGTCATATATTACTAGAGGGATGGTTTGAGCCTAATATTTCACTATGGCTAAAGGCTTTCTGAATAGTGATGTGGGTGAAATGCATGTGGTGGTTAGAATGCAACTCAACAGAAATCAATAATCAGAAGACAGTTATTTTCCCCATTTCCAAAGTCTAATCTTGAATTAAATCAGTTATTTAAAAATAACTACCATTCTGATTAGAATTTATGAAAAATCATAAATATATAAATTGAAGATAGGCAGTGTTCTTCTAGTCCATGTCACCTGTTTCTCTCATGTCTGTTTCATCTGATTTCTGCAACAATCTGTCCCAAAAAGTAATCCTGTTAACATTTATTTTGATTTTTTAAAACACCAAAAACTGTTGAAATATTTGAGAAGTTCAAACACTGGTCATTATGTACATTCCAATCTACATTATTTGTCCAGGAGTTGGGGATCAGATAACTTCATACTGGAAATCACAAAGTGTGTTCCTCAAGAATCAACAAATTCAGACCAACCCCCTTCCTCAATCAAATATGAAAAAGAGCAAAATGAACATAAATGTGTAAAATCACAACAGATTTTTACTAATAAGTGCTATTTTATACACTCATGAATATTCTAAAACATGGAACAGGACAAATTTTTTCAGCTCTAGTTTTCTTAGCTTGCTTGTTAACAGAATATTTTTTCAGTGATGCAGAATAGCTGTGCAATTAATAGTACTTGATTTAGGTAAGCCAATAATTCTGGCCCCTTCAGCAGAACTGAAATTTATGAGTTTTCCACAATCCTCTATTACCATTACTTCCTAGCTTCTCTCTGAGAGGAGTCTAGATATTTTTTATGACTAATTTGCATTCTATTTTCTCTTATCTTCATTTCCAGGTAGTTTTCCAAAACACTTTAATTCTACTTTCTTTCCAGGCTATACTTAGATATAGCAAGGAACATACCAAAACAAGGAGAAAATTAAATGACTTCTTTATAATGATGCTAATAAATTGAACCTATGCATAATCTATGTAATCAGATGGCTTATATATACTACTTGTACTCTGAACAGCCAGAGCTAAAATAAGACTTCTTACAACACATTTAGTTAATGCCTATTTTTTTTAAAGCAAGATCAGCAGAAGCATAACAGGACCTTTGCTCAAATTAATTAAATCCAATGCAATTGGAAACCCATATCCCAGCTCCAAAATTCACAATTATTATTTTTTTTTTGCAGGGGAAGGTGCCTTTGAGGCAGTCTTGACTCCTGGTGATTGACAGGATTAATCTCTGCAGGTTTCTTGGCAAGATTTTTGGAAATGGTTTGCCAGTGCTTTCTTCCTGAGACAGAGTAACTGGGCCAAGGTCACCCAAGCTGGCTTTGTGCCTAAGGTGGCACTAGAACTCCTGGTGGTCTGGCCTCTAGCCCGGTGTCCCAATCACTACACCAAACCGGCTCTCTCGCAATGGTATTGCTAGGTTGTATATTCTGTTTTCATTGTGGGTTTATGATTAAAGTAATACTGCATCTACTGCCCCAAAAGGTGGTTTAAGGCCTATGTTGTTGGTATTCCTGGGATGTGTGTTAAAACAGTAAAGATGGTGGTTGTGACACTGTGATTGAAGCCCTGCCCCTTTGTACCTGCATGCAAAATTAATGTGAAGGGTGAGGCTTCTAGCCTGTTTTGACCTCCCCGGACTCCCTGGGTCTCTGTGCCCAAAACAATGCATGTGGAGTGCTAATCTCAATGATATTTTGCTAGATTCCCAATAGACTGCATGCCCCACTTAACTATTTTCATATTTCTAATTAAGAAAGGCCCCACATAGGCCCTAGAAGAATGGATTTCACTTAGCTCACTCTCTATCTTTGTATGGTTTCACTTAAATAAAATGCTAGTGCTGTGTTAGGTCTTCTCTGTGTCAATGCTATGAATGCATTTTTTCTTCTATTCACTAAAGCAATTGTACAAATAAAATTTTGAATACAATCTCTCATAACACATTAGTCGTCTTTGTCCAGAGATGAAAGCTTCTAAATTCTGAAGTGGCACAGCCTGATACAGTTTACAGTCTAGGTGAAAAGTAAGGTTTGTTGCATAATAGTCCAGTGATATCTGCTTTGATAATCCATTAACATCTGCTTATATTCCTTTATCTACACTGAAAACTCTAAATAGAAGTAGTTACTATGCTTGAGTAAGCCAAATCTTGGTCATTTCATAATCCAAAAGGTAACCTTCCATTAATCTGACATGCTCATGACTAGCCTCAGGTTGATCCAAATAAATGGCCTGCCAATCTCTTACTATTTTTCCTCCTGGCAAGAAGAAAAAATTAGCAAAATATTTACCCCATCTGGTAGTGCCCTCCAGCATACAGCACTGACAAATTCATTTGTGTCATCCTCCTTACGATCTTTGTCCAGGACACTTTTGACAGTATCAAATTTGAAGGTTAGCAATGTCTTTGAGAGGCCTTTATAGTACAGGTAGAGTGAATTATTTTCACTTCCTACAATCAAAAACAAAAGCACAGGCTGATTTACAATATTTGCTTCCGACAGCTCCAGCTCAATCTATGCTTTCCACTAAAACAATTCTGGCTAAAGCAGAAGACATAGGAGTTAGATTAATTATAAGATATATAATTTGATATAACCAACTCATTCAAGTATCCAATATTCAGAAAGTGAATAGAAGGTGGCAGCTATCAAGGCCAATACAATTTTAAGCTTTTTAACCAGAAGCATAAATTTGAAGGTGTAGGATTTGCTACTTTTCTGTGCAATGGCACGACTCCAGATACCAGAAGATATTTTCTATGACCTGCTTTAGATGTCAGAGTTCAAGGAGAATGCTGAATGCTGAAAAACCAAAAAAGATTTAGAAGATAAGAAGTGCAGAGTGCAGACCAAAGGAGATTACACAGAAGGATTGGAGTTATTTTTCACTACTGAAAAGAACAGTAAGATACAGTATGTTACTGTACTATGCGTTACTATATATTACCAACTGGAAAATTGAGTAATAGTTCTTTTCCTTGCCTTTTTGAAGTTTGAGATTACTTAGTTTTTCCAGTTGGTTTGAACTATACTGATATGGGATAAACAAAAATTTCCTAATTATGTATTCAAGGTTTTGAACCCCCCTCTTCTATATTTCTTGAAAACAGGTGAGCAGGCAGCTGTTAGGAACACTTTTAAACTTAAGAATTTCTTTTTTTCTCAAGAAAAGGGAATGGATACATTCTATGATATTCTTATTAGATTTTTTGATATTTCATAGCAAATAAGTCCTTAATAAGTAATAACAGCTGATTATTGAAGCCAAGAATATTCAGTTTTATGACTGCAATATAAGGTACAATATGCTAAGTATATCAGGGAATTAGGATGCCTTGGAGTCTTTAACACTGTTGTGATACATTGTCATAAACTGGACATTTATAAATGCTTAATCTTGACAGTATATTTTAACTCCCTTGCTCAACAGCTGTTTACTTACCACAGGCAATATAGTCTCCATTAGATGCCAAGCCAACAAAATTCTTCTCATTGATGTGACCCTTAAAAGAACGCAAACAATGTGGCTTCCCTACATTCCATAGCTTTAGCTGACTGTCTGTTGACCTGAGGAAAGAGATACAAACTTACAGGTAAACTGGAAATTAAGAAAGACTCCTTGGGAAAATAATAGACATTTGACCAGATAGGCAAAATCACCACATACAAGGTCATCAGTGTAAAATTTAAGTCAGGCAGAAAACAGATTTCCAATACCATCTTTGCATGGGACAATGCAGTCAAAGAGGGAAATTGCATTCAACAGAAACTGCTCCCTAGGTTCTGCCAAAGTTTTGTTTTCCAAGCAAAAATACTTTTCACTTTTTTCTCTCCCTTTTCTAAAAAACTTAAGCTTGTTTAAAATAAAGAAGTCAGCTTTAGTATCAATAGCCTTCCGCTGCTACCTTTACAATTTAGTCGACAATACATATTCATAGAAAAATGAAAAGCCATAGAGAATCCCAAGATACATTTTCCTGTAAAATCCTGTTAAATTTACTGAAATTTACATAACATTACTGTCTTTTGTTCCTTGCATTTAATTCATTGAGGCTTACACCACTGGAATGAATCCCAAAGACTACCTGTTAATAGAATCATAGAACTGTGGAATTGGAAGGGATGATAAGGATAATCTACTCCAACCTTCTTTAATATGCAGGAAAACCAATTAAACCATCCATGAGAGATGGCTGTCCAGGTTCTTTTTTAAAATCTCTAGAGATGGAGAACCCAAAACCTACATAAGTAGGCTGTTCCACTAATTACACAGATCTTAGCATCAGGAGGTTTCTCCTTACATTTAAGCAAAATCCAGAGAGCTGCAATTTGTACCCATTATTTCTAGTTAGTGCGTAACTATCTTCCCTATGAGCCAGTTTGGTGTAGTGGTTAAGGCACGGGGCTAGAAACTGGGAGAACGTGAGTTCTAGTCCTGCCGTAGGCACAAAGCCAGCTGGGTGACCTTTGGCCAGTCACTCTCTCTCAGCCCTAGGAAGCAGACAATGGCAAACCACTTCCAAAATCTTGCCAAGAAAACTGCAGGGACTTGTCCAGGCAGTCACCAGGAGTCAACACTGACTCGAAGGCACACACACAGAAAAAATCTTCCCTATGGCTACCATTCATGTACCTGAAAACTGATATGCTTCCCTTCAGTCTTTTTTCTAGACTGAACACTCCTGCAGCCTTTCCTTAGAGGAGATTTCCTTAAGTCTCTGTATCATTTTTGGCTTATCACTTGACAGATCACTGTCCCACCTCTGACACTGCTATAGCGCCAATGGTTCCATCCTCACAGTTCACAAGCTAAATGGAAAACAAATATACAGGGTTCCATAGACAAAGGAAAGTCCACATGCATCTTGCAGATACAGTATCTATATGTAATGCATGGGTGATGTTCTATATATGATCCTCAATGCATACTGTTTTGAAATGTTCAGGTCTCTGGAATTTTATATTGCAAAATTATTTAGCCTGATGCAAAAGAGGCAGAATACT
This sequence comes from Charina bottae, assembly GCA_023362775.1. Taxonomy (NCBI): domain Eukaryota; kingdom Metazoa; phylum Chordata; class Lepidosauria; order Squamata; family Charinaidae; genus Charina; species Charina bottae. The sequence goes on from JALMGJ010000003.1 coordinate 5,309,406, forward strand.
CCATATTTAGAAAACTTAGAACACTTTTAGGAGACAGCATACAGAGCTGAATAATGGAGATTAATTTGCAAGCTATTTACATTTTTCAGGATGAAGCAACTCTTTTTACGTTAAGTCCATTTGTCTAAAATCACAGAACTACCACTAGGAAAAAATCAGTCCAAACTACCTCTGAAAGTCAATAAATTGGTAATGTTATGTATTCATACGGTGTGTTTCTACAATGGGTACTCTAATAAAAATGTTTACATTTGACATCCCACTGGACAAAACCCACAATGGATAGGAAAAAAAATTGCATAATGTTGTTTTCTGTTAAAGATAATGGGTGTGTTATGTACTGTATATAATATAATAACAATTTTGTTCCCATGGGAAGAGAATTGGTCTTGGTTTAGAAGACTGACCATTATGGAAAGTTGTAAACTATGGGTAATCAGGAGGAGAGGAGAGGAAAAGCAAGGCAGAACCATATTAGATTATGGTTTTCCTGACCAAAAGGAGTATTAATTCTTCATGCCAAAGAGAAATGGGAAAGAATGGAAGTTGTACTATATCTATAATCAAGGCCACTCCTCTTTTCTAGGCTTATGATTGGGATGCAATCCTAAAGAATGCCCTTGGCTTCTACTTGAGACACAGAGATTTCCTGGCAAGTACCTGACACTTTAACCTGAGCAGGAAATTTTTAAAAATAAAAATCAGCATCGTGGATTCAAAATCTGTTAAGTTCAAATGCACAATTAATATTTACAGTTGTGAGAAAAAAACAGAAGACAATAACTAACATTTAGGTTAAAATAAAGGGTAAGATCTTGCCTATAGTGTTTTAAAATTCCAAATTTATTCTAGTCATTAACAAGTTGTCTTCTGCTAATCTCTAATTGTTTACTCCTTAATTTGATCAAATGATTCCTGCCTAAGTCTCCAAAGTTCAACTCTCCAAATGCAGCAAATCTCAGGTTGTATGTTACCACACGAGGGCACTCCTGCAATTCTTAGAACATCTACAAGTAAAAAAAATTACCTTTCAGAAAAATAAGGGGTAAAAATATTATTACTTCTTCAGTGATTACTATACTATCTGTACAAAGAATTTAATGAATTTAAGTCTTCACAGAACTAAGCACTTGTTTCAGTATGCTTTCGGCTACTCCTTCTAAAAGTGTTGCTGAATAGGGTAAGAACTATACAAACAAAAAACAAGTAGCCATATATCTGTATCTTTCAGCACTAATGAGACACTGTGGAGCCAAAGGAAGTGAGAAACAGTTTTCTATTTTTGTTCTAACAAAAGTACTAGAATCTGCTGTGCAAGTTGACAGTTCACACAAACACACAGTATGTGCATACAATCCCACTCATAAGCTATGCAAAACATTTCTGAAATTCACCAAGAATCAGCAAGTGGGAAAGCTTTTTACAATACTTACGCAGAGACTATTTCTTCTCCACTAACAAACTTTGCATATGAAACAGCTTTGCGGTGCCCTTTGAAGACCATAATGGGCTGTTTAGTGTTCCGAAGATCATAGTAATGGACACAGTGATCTTTGGAGAGATGTGGAAAAAGAAAGATATTAGTCAAGTCAAGATAGAGAATAATGCAAAGACAGATTGAACATAAGGCTACATAGTTGGGGGGGGTGTCCCCCCGGGGGCTCTATTTCCCATTTATTCTAATTATCAAGCAAAACATATTTCTAATTATTCCTGCCTAATTAAAAGAAATACAAATTTCTTCACATAAAAGAAAGAAGTCCAGATTATAGCTCCACAACTATTATACCATTGTTCTGAAAGTGCTACCACCTGCTGTCATAACCCCAGGACCGTGTAGGTTGTTAAGCAAGGATCTCACGTGACTGCGATGTGGGAAGAGGCAGGAGTCCCAGGCAAGCAGGCTGGTGGATGAGAGCTATGGGTGGGTGAGTAGGTGCCGTGACAGGTGGGCAGGTGCCGTCGGCAGGCACTACGGAGAATGGGCAGGTGGGCGGGCAGGTGCTCTGAGCAAGTGCTACAGAGCATGGGCAGTTGGAACGGGCAGGCGCTACAGAGCATGGGCAGGTGCCGTGGGCAGGAGCTATGGAACACGGGCAGGTGAAAAAGCAACCGTGAGACACTGCAACTGTCATAATTGCAAGCCGGTTGCCAAGTGCCCAAATTGCAATTGTGTGACTGCAGGGACACAGCAATGGCTGCAACTTCGTGAACCGGTCGTAAGTCCCCCTCATTCAGCGCCATCGTAACTTTGAATGGTCGCTGAATGAGTGGCCATAACCCAAGGACTACCGTAATGTGGAGTACTACTGTTTGGAAAGAGAAAGACCTGTTTAGATATATGAGAGAGAGATATTCACAGGCCTATCCCTTTATCTTTTGACCAGCCTTTTTTTTAAGAGATGAGCAACTAAATTGTGGAGAGAACTATTACAGGGAGAAAATAAATACTAACTAGCTAAGACTGGTGTTCTAATTAAGTTCTCAAAACATTGCTGCTGCCAACATTTTTTTAATCAACTGCTGTCAGTCTTGCGAGGAGGTCCAGACAGGAAGTATGTCCAGATTAACTTATTCTACTTTATTGTAAAGTTACATTAACAGAATCTTGTGAATCTGAAAGTACATTTCTCCCCGTCACATTTACAGTCCAAGAAACTAGGGAGGGCTCCTTCTGAGACATTTGCTGTAGCCACGTTCGTTCTGCGAGCTAAGCTGCCTCTTTTCCCACCATTCCCCTGGCTGTGGCTCTTCCCCCATCTCCCAAGGTCATTCCCACATACCATTACATCTCCCATGAGTTAAATGCTGCTTGGCACCCTCTAAACCAAAATCCTCCATCACCACGCCCCTACTCCCATGGATTTCAATGGGTCTCCTAGGCTGGATTCTGATCCCCAGAGATCACTACCTCTTGTTACACCAGGAGGAAATACTACTGTGTAAAAGAGAAACCCCTATAGGGTTTTATTTGATGAAGGGGCCAGCCTGAGATGCACTTCAGTTTGTAATGCATTCACACAATCTCCATCTCTGCTGATGATATCAGCTGACCTCAGTTAACCAGACAAGGACACTGGCTCCATGGTTCATGG